>CM008283.1:28552140-28798541 GCA_002319775.1 Fagopyrum tataricum | reverse complement strand
CGGGCTCCAACTCAATAGTGAAGTCAACGCTCTTCTACGGTGGTAGCCAAGTGGCTCCCCGAAAACGTCCTCGAACTCGCATGCCACAGGGATCGCCTCTAGTGAGGGTCCCGTCTCCTCCTCCTTCATGGCATAACACCAAAAGGCTCGCATCCCTGCCCGATAAGTCTAGCAGCTCGAACGGCGCTAATAACTGTACCGGCCTTCCCGAGGTCCCAACCTTGGAAAATCACCTCGTGCCCCGTCTCCGTGGAAATCGTCACGGTCCTCCGGCTGATGTCCAAAACGGCATGATGGCGGTCCATCCAATCCATTACCAGGATGACTTATTCATGCACTAAGTGCATGACAAAGAAGTTGGCTAGCCAATCTCGGTTTCCCAAACGAATGGGGCAACCGCGTACCTCTCGGGTACCACTAACCCTACCTCCATCGGGTAACCCTATAATGAAGGGTCTCCCCTCTAACGTAGCTAAGGACAACCTAGCTACACAATCATCGGATATAAACGTGTGCGTAGCACCCGTATCAAATAAAAATCGGACCGAAAAGCCGTGAATCTGAATAGTACCTGGGGCTGCCGGCGCTGGAGGATCAATGGTGCTCCTCAACTCAAATACCCTGGCCTGTGTGCCTCTGGTCTCCTGGGTACCTCCACCACGGCCTCTACCTCGGCCTTGTCCCTGAGCTGATCCCCGAGTGCGGGTCTGACCCTGACCCTGGCTCCTCTACTGAGAGCCTTGTGCCTGATACTGGGGCGGCCTCTGACTGTCGCCTGCTATACCAGCAGGCGAAGAACCTGCTGTGACTGAGACTTGCCCTGACGGCAAAAAGCAACTCGGTGACCCATCCGACCACAAGTGAAACAAGCCACGGGTGGCTTCCTAAAAGCCGGCCTCAGGTGTCCAAACTCTCCACAACCATAGTACTATCGTCCCCCGTCTGATATCTGTCTAGACGTCTGAGGACCAGAACGTCCCTGTGTCTGGCTACGTTCCTGACCTACTACTCCGACCCCTGAACCAGCTGGTGTTGTCCTCTGTCTCTTGTCCGGTCCCTCGGACTGTGCTGCTCTCCTAGACCCAAGGCGGTCTCTCTCATAGGCCGAAGCCCGGTCCTTGTACTCCGCTAGTGAGGTACAACGGAATCCCGCAAGGTAAGCACGGGTGGACTCCCTCAGTCTCCTGGAAAAGAGATAGACATGTTGGTCTGCTGGGGGCGCAGAGGGTCCCAACAAGGCTAACTCCGCCCGGAACCGTCTAATCGCCTCTATGACAGGGACATCCTCGAATCCTGCCTCTAGGAATCCTAGACTCTGTCACTCCTCAATGAAGTTGGGCAAAAAGTCTCCCTGACGAGGCTCAGTAGCTGATCCATCCTGGTCACACCGCCTCTAACTATCCTCCACCAATACTGGGCCTACTCTCGAAACAGGGTCTGGACTATCTCAACCTGCCTCTCCTCTAGGCAACGGATCGCCTCTAAAGCTGACTCTACGTGCCCAATCCAGTGCTCAACCTCTAACCCTACCTTTCCATCGATGTAGGGTACATGCTGTTGGTTGAAAGCCTTCAACCAGGAATCAGGTCTCGGAGACCTCAACTCGTCTCTCGGCCGAGCAACCTCCACAATTGGCTCGGGTGCAACCACTGCCGGTGCAACTATCTCTGGTGCAGCTCGAATCTGGGTCACCCTCTGTGTGACCTCAGCTGATCTAGCAGGTACAGGTGCAGGCACCGGTGGTGCGGGAGGTGGTGCTCCAGTCCTAAACGGCTCCTCAACTCGTCGTACATAGTCTCCAAATACAGTAGCTCCAATGGACGCTCCCTCGGTCCTGGCAGATGGAGAACCCTGCGCCCCGGACCTAACCACGGTCCTATCCCTAGCCTCGGGAATGATGCTCTCTGTGACCTCCTCTACTGGGGCCTCTGCTACTGGTGCACCCACAACTGGTGGGTCCGCAATGGGGATGCGTCACCGACCTCTACCTCTCGTACCTAGAGGTCTTCCTACTCGTCCCCGCCCTCTTGGGGCGGTAGGGGGAAGTGGTGGTCTACCCCTGGAGGGTCCCACGTAAGCGGTAGCTCTCGTACGTGCCATCTGATTTCGTATGACATTTACTTAAGTATAAATGCGTAGGTACTACTTATAAATCCGGTATAATGAACTTCTAAAAGCATAAAGATAACATGATCATAATGCACATCCAAGGCATGCAAGCCCAAACATCCTAAGGACACATACATAGCTAGATACATACAATATCCACAAACATCCTAAGTTCATATATATAACTATATATACCTATTTCTAATCCAGAGATCTATGTCGCCGAGGTTTGCGGAAGGAGTGGTGGTCCCGTACATTCTAACCCAAACCCGACTCATGCATATGATTTTGAAAACGAAAAGTCAGAACCCGTGTGGGTTCTGTTTTATTCCTCATTCGGCGTTTAAAAAGATTGCGAGTGCCATTGTTGTCAACCTAGGGCTCTGACACCACTTGTCTAACACCCAAATCCGCGGGACTCGGGGTGCTACAGGCGAGACCTCACAATGGGTCCCGACCCTTAGCCTGACAACAATTTCACCGGACCTTCCAACAAGGCACAAATAAAGACGAAAACTAAAAACCGTTTTTTAATGCATATGGAAACGAAAAGTAAAAATACAAAGTGGAAACTCAGCCGAGTCCTCAAAACAACACAAACCCGATCCGAAATTCTAAAACGTATAACAACATCCCCAAACAAACGATATACAACATGACCCAAAACCATCCCCGTCCCATAATGTACGGAGACCCCGGCTGTCCACTCCTCCACCTCACTCGGCGGCGTCCCTAACCTGCAAGTCATCTACAACACGGTTTAAAACCGTTAGCTCATATTCTAGGCATTAGAAAAGCGGTGAAGGCACAAACACATATATAGCACAGAACATAAATCACACAAGTCCGGTTTATTATCTTTTTTATTATTAAGTCGTATTCCGTTCTAATTCAACTTCCGTTGTGACACGAGACCTCAGTGGTCTCGCCTCGGTCCCTTACCGGAAAGGAATGGTGCGGATGCATCCGCCCGTATACCCGCCGGACTCGTTGCCGAGAACCTCCTAGACCCCGCCAGGGCTAGGCAGATGATGTCAGCGCCCGTTATCATACACTTGGACCAACACATATATAAGGTCGGTGGTCCTAATTACCGGGTTCAATGTTATAATAAAAGCACAAACACACACCACCAAACACACATCAATGCTAATACATAGAATCCGAGCTAAGTAAGTCCGGAGACTTACCTCGTCCCAAACGCTAACTCACACAACGCTCTCGCTTCCCTTGGGAAAAAGTACACAACCTGCTCACAACAAGGTATCCATAAAAACCCGCTCAACTCAAGAAGTCTAGGACTTCTACACAAATGATCTACGCAGGATCATTTGACTCACATTCTAGGACTGCATCCTAGAGTCTACCATAATTACCGTCAATAATGACGTAAAAGCCAACGAGGTCTAAACACGCTCATCACATTCTCCTAAGTTCCCAAAATCCACTACTTGGTATTTCTTCTAAGTTATGCTAGTTCCAACCTATCATGATACTACTAAACATAACTAGATATATATGGATTCGTGGATTTTATCGGGTTCGGAACCTAGCATCAAACTACACAATTTAGCCCATATGCTAAATTGATCATCAAATATATTATATCGAAACCTAATATAAAACTCGTTTATAATTTTTGAGGTTAAAACCCGCTAACGTATTTTCCGGGGTAATTATACATTTCCTAAAACGTATGGGCATATTCTGCAATTAATACAAAACTGAGGGGCCGAAATGTAATTAAACCTAATAAGAGGGGCCCGATTTGGAATAAGGGAGAAGAGGCTCGGCCGGCTCTGCAGCTCATGGACGCCGGCGTGGGTGGTACTATGGCCGGAGAAGGAGGTGTGGAGGTCCCCCGGGGTGGTGGCGGTCTTTCCCGTAGGTAGTGGCTCCCGGTGGCAGCCGTTCTCCGGCGACAGAGAATGATAAGTAGAGGAGAGGATGGAGGCCGCTAGCAATGAGCTCAGTCTCGGGGGAGGGTGCCTGCAGGGTGGTCGGCTTCTCCGGTGTTGGCGGCGTGCTTCCTTGGCGGCAGCAGTGTCTTCTCCGTCGAGCTCGACGTTGATGTAGGGGAAGAGAGCCAGAGAAAGACTGAGAGGGAGAAGAGGGAGACTAGGGGTGTAGGAGGGCGGTTGCTCTAGTGAGCTCGAGGGTGCCTGAACGCAGGGGAGGGACGAGGGGTTCCGGCCGGGAGGAGGGAGACGATAGGGAAAGATGAGAGGAGGGAATGCTGCCCGAGTGTGGGAGAGAGAGAAGAAGAGAGGGACGGGGTAGGTAGGTGAGCTGCAGACTTGGAGCGGGGACGAGGGGTCGGGTAGCTCCAGGAGCTAGGAGGCGCGAGTGGTGTAGGGCTGGGCGGCTACCTTGCGTGGAGGAGCGCTCCTGCAGGGCTAGCGAGGTAGGACAGCTCCCACGCCAAAGAAGAAGAAAACAAAAGAAAGAGAAGGGAAGGCAGCGGCGGGAAAAAGAAAAGAAAAAGGAAAAGAATAATAATAAATAAATAAATAAATAAATGAATAAATAATTTAAAAATAGGAGTAAGTAACCCGAAACTCGGAACCGGAAAAGTTTTGACTCGGGAACTTTTCCGACGTTTTACGAAAATAAAAAATACGGATATACGGGAACGTATTCCAAACCGAATAAATACTCGGGAAAGATCCATAAAACGCTCTCAGTCCGGAATAAAATTTATGGGCGTTACAACAAACTTCGATGGAAGGAAAGCGCAGAGAAGACAGTGAAAAGCACGCCGCCAGTCGCCAATCTTCTCCAACTTCTAGGGTTTTTTAGTAATTTTTTTTGGAAATACATTGATAATGTGTAACGTTTATAATAGTTTTTAAATTTGGTATTATATTGAGTTCAATATTGATAGGTTTGATGTGGTTCGTGATGTTTTGTGCGACTTTGTTTAGGAGAGCGAGAATTTTGGTTAAGAAGGAGGCGTTTGTGGCCTTCTTGGTTGATCCACGTATAGGAAGATCTACTTTGAGGCCGGCAGATGTCTTAGTGTTTGGATGGGTGGGTGGGAAACATGCTGGTGTTGATAAAAATTGATAAGTACCCATGCAAGGTACAGGTTCGGATTTGTTAAATACCCGAAATTTTAAAAATTGTACTTCAACTTAGCCAAAAGGCCAATAAAATTGATGATTTGTTTAATCTTCAAACCCATCTATTTATACATGTTCTCAAACTATCAACATTACATAGAGTCGATGTGGGATATAGAAATATGAAATTATTTAATGACCCAAAAAACAGTAGGTCAATGACCCATGTAACGGATTATGTAATGGATATTAATCCGTTATGAATAAAAAATATACTTGAACTTAGCCTAAAAGACGAAGAACATAGCCAAAAAGGCAAAAGAGTTTTAGAAAAGTAGGTCAATGACCCACATCAAGGATACTAATCCGTTATCATAAAAATTATACTTCAACTTAGCGAAAAGACCAACAAATGGATGATTTGTTTAATATTCAAATCCCTCTATTTATGCATGTTCTCAAACTATCAACGTACCTTACATATAGTCAAAGTATTTGGCTTATAATGCGTCACGTCAACAATCATACACTCTACTTTAGTATATTTATATTAATTGATTGATTTAGTATATTTATATTGATTGATGATTGATAGGTCAACAACCAACATATCAATAGATCAATGACCCACATATACATAGATCAACGACCCTAAAAACAGTAGGTCAACGACCAACCAAATAATAGGTCAACGACCCATATACATTAGGTCAACGACCCACATACAATAGATCAACGACCCACACATACATTATATCAACGACCTACACATACATTAGATCAATGATCAATACATTAGGTCAATGACCTAAATACATTAGGTCAATGACCCATATAGCAGTAGACTATAAAATCACATAGTCAACGACCCACAAAATTGTAGGTCAACGACAGTATGAATAAAAATTATACTTGAACTTAGTCAAAAGTCCAAGAAATGTATGATTTGTTCAATCTTCAAAACCTCTATTTATAGAAGTTCTCAAACCATCAACCTTACACATATTAGTCGATGCGAGATAACAAAATTCTTGAAAATATCTAACGTAAATAGATTGGGCTTATCATTAAAAAGATCAAAAACTAAAAAAATATATCTAATTTTTGAGAAATAAAAGTGAAATTTAATGAGAGAGATGTATTTTAAAATACTCGCACCACAACGCGTAGTAGGTCAACGACCCTCAAAACAGTAGGTCAACGTCCCTCAAAACAGTAGGTCAACGACCCTCAAAACAGTAGGTGATCGACCCACAATGCATTAGCTCAACGACCCATATACATTAGGTCAACGACTCACATACATTACGTCAACGACCCACACATACATTAGGTCAACGACCCACACATACATTAGGTCAACGACCTACATACATTAGGTCAACAACCTACATACATTGTGTCAACGACCTACATACATTAGGTCAAAGACTCGTATAATGGAAGATCGAAAAAAATAAATGTACATAGTCAACAACCCACAAAATTGTACGTCAACGACAATATAAATAAAAATTATACTTGAACTTAGTCAAAAGTCCAACAAATGTATAATTTGTTCAATCTTTTAAAACCTTTATTTATAAAAGTTCTCAAATCATCAACCTTACAAATAGTCGATGTGGGATAACAAAATTCTTGAAAATATTTAACTTAAATAGATTGGGCTTATCATTAAAAAGATTGAAACCTAAAAAAATATCCATGTCGTGCACGGGTATAACAGGGTCTTATATCTATATCTATATACTTTACTAAAACAGCCGTCAAAATGCTAACGTGGCAGCCTCACGAATATTTCCCTAAATCTTTTTTTAACTAAATTATTTAATAAACCGTAAAATATTTTTTTTACTAAATTATTAATTTAACCGTAAAATCTTTGGTCATCAAATCTTTTACGTTAGCTGACAATAAAACCTAAACTTCCCCTGTACATTATAATATTCACCCTATATATTTCTTATTTCCTTCCTTTTATATAGATATTTTTTGTATTTTTTTTTAAAAAAATTTAGCCATCAAATCTTTTAATGTTAAATTACACAATTTTTTGAACGATTTCACATTACTTTTTAACGATTCTATACCACATCGACTATATGTAAGATTGATAGTTTGAGAACATGTATAAAATAGAGGGATTTAAAGATTAAACAAATCATTTATTTCTTGGCCTTTTGGCTAAGTTGAAGTATAATTTTCATAATAACGGATTAGTATCCTTGATGTGGGTCATTGACCTACTGTTTGGCTCCTTAAATTTTGCTATCCCATGTTAACCAACGGATTTGATTAAACAAATCATAAATTTCTTCGCCTTTTTGGCTAAGTTCAAGTATATTTTTTATTCATACCCGATTAGTATCCGTTACATGGGTCATTGACCTAGGTTTTGTGGGTTGTTAAATATTTTCAGAATTTTCTATCCCACATTGACTATATATAAGGTTGATAGTTTGAGAACATGTATAGATAAAGGAGTTTGTTAAATATTTTCCAAAAGAAAGAAACGAGTCTAGTCTCATGCAACTAAAGAAAACCCAACGCACCGACTACCTCGTACGGGAACCTGGTTGACCACCAACTCCAGATCACTCAACAACTGTCCTAACCTGCTGTGCGTCTAACATAAGACGGTATAAAACCGTTAGCTAACTATTCCAAGTATTAGAATGTATACTAAAGCACAATCACATATAAAGCGGAAAGTAAACACCTCAGCATGCTACACTCAAACCGTTTTATTATCTTTAATTAAGGTGGTTCACTTTTATTAGTTCAACTTATTTTGTAGCATGAGAATCTCCCGAAACTCGCCCCCGTACACACACCAACCGGAGTGGTTCATATGCATCTCCCCGTATACCGGAATGGACTGGTACGGAGATCCTCCCAAACCTAGGCAGTGATGCTACGACCCGTTATACATACACTTGGGTCTAATAAAGGTAACGTCGTCCAAGTCAAGTTATAATTAATAAACACCCAACACACACCACTTTAGCAATACATGCTAATACAAAGAATAGAAGCTAAGTAAGTCATACGACTTACCTGAACTGATCGATGGTCGGCCATTACCCGCTACCGTCTAGATGATCGGCCATTACCCGTTATCGTCTATATGCGCATACAATATCAAATACCTGATCAAACGGGGAACATACCCATCAATACATTTATAAGCTTCCGGGAACACTCATAATATATTCTTAGGAAATCTAGGGGTGAAAAGCTCTCATCGAACTTCCTAAGAGTTTACTTAACTCTCCAGCAATGTAAGAAGTTATAAACCCAAATCTCCGAAATTACCAAAATGCCCATAACTTTTCTATAATTCCGAAAAGTGCCCAACACGGGTCTAAGTACCTAACTATGTCCAACAACATCTCACAACCCTAAAATAACCATAACGGGTGTGAGGTAAACTCAACTTACCCAAAATCTAACTTTTAAGGAAATTACGGTTTTGACCCCGAATTTCCTTAAAATTTCTAAAACAGTCAAACGGGTCTCTAAACTTCCGGAAAACGTCTAACCACATCTATTATCCATTAAACGCTCTTAAACGAGTTCTAAAGGTTTCCGAACTTCCGATATAAGAAGAAAATCCTTAAAGAAAGCATTAAACGTCACCTCGATTTCTCAATACTTTGACCTCGATTTAACCACATCAAATGTTCCTCAAAAATACCGAAACAATTCTTACACATACTAGGCCATGACTACAATATAAGGGAAGCATCAAAACGTCTAAAAGGCAAAACCACAATCCTACACAAAATCATCAAAGTCCACATTCTAACATGCTAAGTCCAGAAAATTGATTTTCTACCAACTTTAGAAGATCATAAGTTTCGATCCAGCCGTTAGATCTCCCTAGAAAACTAACCTGTTGTAGTATCCTATATAGACAACAACATATCCAAAAATCATCCGTTGAATGTAAGTGTAACGTACCCAAAAGTTGGCACAAAGTAGCGGTTTTGCTTAGGTTCCCACAATGAAGAACATGGGGTTCAGTTCTGTGTTCAGCTAGGTGGATCTGCTAGGGCGGCGGACAAAACCAAATTAGACTCTAGAAGGGTTAGAGTTGGAGATCACAAGGCTAGAGGCAATTTCATCGTTGAGGGCTTACATTGTTAGCTCGAGAGAACTATCTCGGTTCCTGGGTTCGAATCTCGGCCCGGTGTGGAGCTACTCGACCGAGATGGTTCACCGAGACCGAAACAACTTCACATAGCAGACAACCTGGAAGAGAGAGACGGGGGAGGGGGGTTAGCAAGCTGTCATGGTGACAACACAAAGACGGAAGGGAGGTCTCGATCTGGGGTCGTTTGATCAGCTCAAACGAGTGAAGCTCTTGCATATACTAGTCATGCCCGGGGCTTGTTGTCCATGTCCAAAGGCAAGACGAGACGTTCTTTATTGTTGCCGTGCTTGATGCCAAGGAGGGAGTCGGGCTGCTCAAACTGGCCTTCTCAAATCCGATGGAGGAAGTTAGTTGCTCTGTGTTGTCCAGATCTGAAGGGAGAAGACGGAGTGATGTTCTTGTTTCATTCGAATGAGGGAGAGGCGGAGGAGAGTTGGTTAAACCCAACGAGAGGGAGGTACAGGAGGTTTCATCGGCGGCCGTTCTTGATTGCTCCAGCTCCAGTAGGTCTCGGAAGGAAGAAGCACTAGCCCGCCATTGTTGCCGAGCACTCTCCACCGAGACCGTTGAAGAAGAAGGTGCCTCTGACTTTGTTGCTACGCTTACAATGGAGGAGGAGGGGTCTTCTCGGCAGGGCCAAGGATCCAGCTCTGTTGAGTCTCATCGAGCAGACGGGAGGAAGAGAAGGAGGCATGAAGGGTTGCTATTTTGTGGAAACAAGAGAGAAAGGAGGATGGGACTGTACGTGAGGTAAGGGTAGGGAAGGTATGGTGTTAACGCTCGGTCTCCAATGGCTCCTCAGCGACGCATGCTAGGCTGGTCTCCTCTACCGTACATTTGTAGTAGACTGTTAAATTGGACAAGGATGGAGTCGATGGTGATTCTTCACAGCAGTGCACGGCCGATCCAAGTTTCTTCTAGGCTTGAGACAAGGAATGAATCTGGTACAAGGTAATGGGCCGGAATAAGACATTGGGCCAAGGCAAAGATATAGGCGAGTGCAAGGAGGTGGCGCCTGAGTTCACCGATGGTTCCAAGGCCCAAAGAAAAGAGATAAGATCTACAACTTAAAGTTTCCGCTTAATCGATCAACTCGAGTCGCATTTCGAAAACGAAAATTTCCTGGTTTTACAATATGTAAGAAAATATTTTTAGATTTTTCTATCCCACATCCACTATATGTAAGGTTGATAGTTGAGAACATGAATAAATAGAGAGTTTAAATATTAAACAAATCATATATTTCTTGGCCTTTTGGCTAAGTTGAGGTATAATTTTTATAATAACGGAGTATTATCCTTTACGTGGGTCATTGACTACTATTTTGTGGGTTGTTAAATTTTATTTTTCTATCCCACATCGACTATAAGTAAGGTTGGTAGTTTGAGAACCCCTATAAATAGAGGGGTTGATGATTAAACAAATTACATATTTTTGGCCTTTTGGCTAAGTTTAAGTATACTTTTTATTAATAACAGATTAATATTTGTTATATGAGTCATTGACTTTTTGCAGGTCACTTGTTTTTGTAATAACAACTTAACTAGAATACGACAACAAGGCACAAAATAAGAAACCGATAAACTAAAAAGGTATTTTATTAATGCATGACTCAAAATATGAAAACCCCGGCTGACCACCCCTCTTCGTGTCCCT
Organism: Fagopyrum tataricum; assembly: GCA_002319775.1. Taxonomy (NCBI): domain Eukaryota; kingdom Viridiplantae; phylum Streptophyta; class Magnoliopsida; order Caryophyllales; family Polygonaceae; genus Fagopyrum; species Fagopyrum tataricum. Next base: position 28,787,558 of record CM008283.1, on the reverse strand, counting down.
CAATAGCGGCTAACCTGCAAGGTCTACAACATCAGTTTTCACCGTTAGCTAACAATCACTATATTAGAATATTCTATGTAGCACACACACATCAATGATAATAACACACACAACATACTTCACACACAGTCATATTTAGATCTTTTCATTAAGCGATTCACTTCTATTAATTCAACTTCATTTGTGGGCACGAAGGTCCCATCGACCCTCGCCTCTGTCCCCGTAAAACGACCGGATTGGTTCCAATGCATCACCGTTATACCGTATAGACTGGTCGCAGAGAGCTTCCCAGTCACCTAACAATGCTGGCAGTGATCCCACGACGGACTACTTAAATTATATCGTCATCCTACTCAATTTCCATTTAAACAATAAACAAACACCACCACATAGCATACACTCATATAACATCATCAGCTAAGCAAGTTCATAAGACTTACCTGAACAGATCGTCATCCAGCCATCACTAACTAATGTCCTCTCGTGCAATCACTATCCTCTACCTGATCAAGAAAAGATCGACTTAGACTCATCATTCTTAGTCTTGCAATATTTCTATAAGGCTACTCTACTAGCGAGTAAGTTCTCGGATCAAAAGAACAAGAAAAACGTAACTTTAGTGGAAAATTACCAAAACACCCCTCTACTTTTCGGAAAATTCCAAAAAGTGCCCAAATTGGTTTCAAGTCTTCCCTATAGCTCAACAACACTTTATAAACTTCAAAAACTCCATAACAAGTTTGAGGGTTTGCTCAAACTTACATTTTACGTCCAAACTCACATTTCGAAACTAAATCAAGTACTCTACTTTGACCTATTTAAAGTACCTCTTACGAAACTCCAAAAATTCCAAAGAAAAATATTACACACTCTAGGTTATACCTACTCGAGGCTAGAATAAACGAAAACCATAAACAACGTTACACAGTTCTACACAAAATCCCAAAGATGCCTTCAAACTCACTTAACTTCCAAAAACTAGGTTTCAAGCCAACTTTTGGAGGCTTATAACTCCAGATCCGACCATTGGATCTTTCCCAAATTGTAATACCATAAAAAAATATATATTCATCTATAACATATTAAAAATTCAACGGTAAAAGATATTTCTAAGGTATCTAAACCTGCTTCTGAAGTTGGATGTTTAGTCATATATTCAGAAACAGCTATGCACAAACTATAGGTTATGGGTTCGATCCTTAAAACTTACCCCAATTTTCGGATTAAACTTAAACCCTAATGTCATGAGTTTGAACCCTGATGGAAACAATTAAAAAAAAACGTAACAATCCCGAGGACAAGAGGTCTCAAGTTAAAAACTCCTGGCCAACCTATTTTATGATTTTATGTGAACAACAACAGAACCAAAGGAGGAAGACGATACCCTGATTATCTCCTGTGCAGACCCAAAGAGCAAGGTCTTGGTTCATGGTGTATGTTCTACGGCAGAGAGTATGAAGATATGAAAGAGCAGCTTGCTGACAAGTTGGGAGGAGTCTGGTTCAAGTGATGAAAGGAGTTAGCCCTATCGGTCCAGCACAGAGGGAGAAGAAGAATAGAGTACATGCTTACCTGGTTCCGACGATGCACTCAGGAAGTTCAAAACACGGTTCTTGCCACACACGGAAAGCTTCACCACTCACCTTGATCCTTATGTTGGAATCAATTTTAAGAGAACTTGCGCCGGAAGCTTTTCTGGGCAAGTTTCCGGTGGGCTCCGGCCAATATAAACACTGGAAGACGGGAGCATTAACTTTGCGTTCCGAGTACTACAATTTGGTATACTCATACGTAAAACTGATGTCCAAATGAATGAGAAATTAATGCCCAAAGATGAGCTTTTGAAATGCATATAGGGATAATTAATTGTGGAGAACTTGTCCCACATCGACAATGTGGAGACTAGTGAGACACCATATATATGGAACAATCCTAATATGGTTAACTAAGTTGATGGAGAGGTGATCTAGCATTGGCTAGAACACATGTGCGCGCATGTCGAGCTGAGCCGTCGATCGTGGCTCGTGTAACACCCCAAATCCGCGGACTTGGGGTGGCTACTGGGCGAGACCTCACAATGGGTCCCGACCCTTAGCCTGACAACAATTTCACCGGACCTTCCAACATGGCACAAATAAAGGCGAAAACTCAAATATGTTTTTAATGTATGCGGAAACCGAAAGTAAGATACTACAACTTGGAAACTCAGCCGAGTCCTCAAAACAACATAATTAGATCCGAATTCGAAACATACGACAATATCCATAAACAAGAATATGAAACATGACTCAAATACATCCCCGTCCTATAATGTACGGAGACACCGGCTGTCCACTCCTCCACCTAACTCGGGCGCATCCCTAACCTGCAAGTCAACTACATACGGTTTTAAACCGTTAGCTCATATTCTAGGTATTAGAAAAGCGGTGAAGGCACAAACACATCCATACACAAAACATAAGTCACACAAGTCCGGTTTATTATCTTTCATTATTAAGTCGTATTCCATTCTAGTTCAACTTCTGTTGTGACACGAGACCCCAGTGGTCTCGCCTCGGTCCCTTACCGGCAAGGAATGGTGCAAATGCATCCGCCCATATACCCGCGCGGACTCGTCGCCGAGAACCTCCGTCAGGGCTAGGCAGATGATGTCACCGCCCGTTTTATTATACACTTGGGCCAACACATATATATATAAAGTCGGTGGTCCTAATTACCGGTTTAATTGTCATAACATAACATAACGCACACCACCAAACACACATCAGTCCTAGTACAAACAATACGAGCTAACTAAGTCCGGAGACTTACCACGTCCCAAACGCTAACTCACACAACGCTCACGCTTCCCTTGGGAAGAAGTACTCAACCTGTTCACAACAAGGTACCCATAAAAACCCGCTCACTCGAGAAGTCAAGGACTTCTACACAAATGATCTACGCAGGATCATTTGACTCACATTCCAGGACTGCATCCTAGAGTCTACTATAGTTACCGTTAATAACGACGTAAAAGCTAACGAGGTCTAAATACGTTCATCACATTCTCCTAAGGTCTCAAAAGCCGCTACTTGGCATTTCTCCTAAGTTATGCTCGTTCCAACCTATCATGATACTACCAAACATAACTAGATCGATATGGATTCATGGCTTTTATCGGGCTTCGGAACTAGCATCAAACTACACAATTTAGCCCATACGCTAAATTGATCATCAAATATATTATATCGAAACCTAATATAAAACTCATTAATAATTTCCGAGGTTAAAACTCGCTAACGTATTTTCCGGGGCAAATATACATTTCCTAAAGCATATGGGTATATTCTGTAATTAATACCTTGGGCAATTTCCGACAAAACCCAATCAGGGGGTATAAATGCAACAATCCAGAATTATGGGCCCAACTGAAATAAACAAAATATTGGGTACATTTTGGCAATTAACAAAAAGCTGAGGGGGCCGAATGTAATTATACCTAAAGTGAGGGGCTTGACTGTAATTATTGGAAAAGGCTCGGCCGGCTTCTAGGTGTATCCCGGCGACGACGAGGGCCGCAAGGGGCGGCGCTGGTGCTTCTTCTCGTACTAGGGCGGCGAGGCGACCCTTCTCTCGGCACAGTGGCTCCTGGTGGCGTCGGTCCCCGGTCGAAAGGGATGTGCAGGAGGAGAATAGGGGAGGTGAGAGAGCTGCTTCCGGCGGCGTCAAGGGCGGCAGTCGCAAGCTCTCCGGCGTGAGGCTGGGCAGCGAAGGAGGGCGGTGAGAGGGCGGTGGAAGGTAGCAGCGTAGGCAAGCAGCATCGGCACGAGGCTGAGCAAGGGCGTAGCGCTGGCGGTTCCGGTGAGGGAGGGTCGCGCGGTAGTGCATAGAAGAGAGAACAAAGAGTGGGGGTGGGAGAGTGATTGCTCCGGTGAGCTGGAGGCGAGGTGAGGCTGTGCCTAGGGAGGCTTGGACAGTCGGCTAGGGTGCAGCAGGGGCTGCTTCGGTGAGCTCGATCCAACAGAGGAGGGAGAAGGGGAGACTGGTGGCGGGCTGGAAAGGAGAGAAGATTGAAGGGAGGTGGGCGTGGAGTCTGCAGGGCTGGGAGAGGTGAAGTGAGAGAGAAGGGTGGGAGGAGGCCGAGGGAGTAGCTGGCTAAGGGGAGGGGACAAGACCGAGGGGTCGGATAGCGGGCGGCACAGTTGCAGGCCTAGGCAGGCTAGGCGGGCGGCAACGCAGGGCTGCTCTAAAAAGAAAGAACCAAGAAGGAGAAAGAGAAGGAAAGCAGCGGGAAAGAAGAGGAAAAGAAGAGAATGAGGAGGGAGCCAGGCGGGCCCGGAGAGGGAGAGGCGCTAGCGTGGCGTGGCCCCGGGTGACGTGGCGCCAGCTGGCGTGGGCCCGGGTGATGTGGAAAAGAGAAACGGAAAAAGAAAATATATAAATAAATATAATATAAATAAATAAATAAAAAATAGGAAAAGTAACCCGAAAACGGAACCGGAAAAGTTTTGACTCGGGAACTTTTTCCGACATTTTTACGAAAATAATAATACGGATATACGGGAACGTATTCCAAACCGAATAAATACCCGGGAAAGATCCAATAAACGCTCTCAGTCCGGAATAAAAATTCTCGGTGTTACAGTTCGTGGGCTCGTTGGAGTGGCGTCGAGCTAAGGGCCTTATGGACCTGATGTTGGGTTGGCCACCTATCATTCGGTTTTTTTTGGGCTGGCCCAAGACTTTCCCTAATCTGGTTTGACTGAAAGTCAAACGCAGGCCCATTGAAAACCGGCCCAATCCGGTGGTTGATCCAATCCAAGAATGAGTCAAAATTAGTGGCTATAATCTCCATTTATTAAACTTTATTTTATTCCTTTTGAAATGATTGGATGAGTGAATCTCTCAATCCAAAATGGATGGATGAGAGTGAATCTCTCAATTCACAACTCCTCCAAAACTCCTATAAAAGGAGAGCCTAGGGAGCTCATTCAACACACCAACACAAAGTAGAATCCTCTACTGCTCTCTTCTCTCACCTCCTCCCAAAGTTCCGAAGTTCTGAGTCTGAGAGTACTCCACCGAAGGTTCTCGTAGGCTTCAAGATCTGGTTACGCAGTCTGAAGCAAAGGGAAGTTGTATCATTGGGATTCTTGATCGATCAAAACCCTTCGTAATAGGGGCGATTTTAGAATTAAGGAAAGAGCGTCTCGCCTCTGCCACTGATTTCAACGTTTGATTCGTACGATTGGTTAGTTCTAAACTTCCCCTGTTTTCTCAATTACTGAGGTCCTACAGTCTTAATTCTAAAATTCGGTTTAGGAACCGAATCGTACTAATCATATTATTGAGCGTGCAGGTTATCGTTATAATATCTATGCAGGGACGTGTTTTAGTATTTTTCTAACGTGTTTCTGCAGGGACGAACGTCGGACAAAATCCGATTTTTTTAATTCCGTTTTATTTTATTTTTTTGAGAAAAAAATAATTCGGATTAAATTCGATTTTTTTTTTGAAAATTTACATCGGAAATTTAATTTCGTTATAAAATTTCCAAAAGGTTTTTTTTTATAAAAATAAAATTAAATTCGGATTTTTTCGGAAAATTCAAAAGTTTTCCGACAACCTTTTCGGAAGTGCTACTTTCGAGATCTGGGTTTTGCGGAACCCTGATATTATAAGAAAATATCATACTCAGTCTTTTTACAAAGTTTTCCCAGTGAATTAAATTTTGTATAAAATCCCTACTGATCAAGGTTGCTTTGGTTTTTTGGATCAGATTCTCGACTATGGGAAAATGATCACCCTGATGTCTCCGACAATGTTGTCACCCTGCTGCGCCGACACCCGAATTGTTTTCGGGACTGGTCTGCCAGTTGCACATCTGCCTGTCGGGACCACGCGTGGAACCGGTTCAGGAGATATGGGGAAAAGCCGTGAGGCTACTCCTCCGCCTCCTCATATGGAAATAGGGAGCGGGCCGGTACTACTACCGTCCCCTCGCCTAATAGGCCGCTCATTCTTGGATCAATGCATGCTGCATTGTTGCCAAACAAGTTTGAGGGTACGGACTTCAAAATCTGGCAGCAGAAAATGTTGTTCTTCTTGACGACATCAAGAGTTGCCAAGTGTTGCCAAGTTTTTTAAGGAAGATCCACGGACTCTAACCCCTGAAGACACATGACCACGTTTACTCGCCACGTACATAGCGTGGGTGTATGCGGACTATATGTGCAAAGGATGGATCCTTGATCGTTTGTGTGATCCGCTATACAAAGAGTATTGCAAGGTCCACACATCAAAGGAACTCTGGTCTGCTCTGAGCAACAGGTGCAAGACAAGTGATGAGGTCGCTATGAAATCTGTTGTGGCGAGGTTATGTAACTTCAAAATGGTAGATTCTGAACCTATCATGGACCAAGCTGAGGCGTATCAGTTGTTGATACAAGAAATTCTAGCTGAGGGGATGCAAATCTGTGAAACAATTCAGGTTGCAATGTTGATTGAAAAACTTCCACCATTCTAGAATGACTTCAAAGCTTACTTGAGATATAAGAGGAAACCTATGCAAGTTGGAAACTTGATATCACAACTAATGGTTGAATCAACCTACAAAAATTGCATGAGACTGAGAATAGTCCAAAGGCTAGAAAGGCAAAGGTCGATACCAAAGGGAAGAAGCGCTTGCTCTTGTCCCACGGATCGATTGAGCAACCTGCTAGGAAGTTCAGCAGGACGGGCCATGAGAATGGTAAAGATGGTCACAAGGCTGATGAAGGTCATGCTTGGACTCAATCTAATGACTCTGCTGAAGAGACTGATGAGGAATCTACTGCGAATAATTCCAAAAGGATATACCTCAGGTGGGGAAACGAAGGTCATGAGACTGACGCTTGTCCAACACATAAACGACCCAGAGATCGAAATGAAAATTTGGAGGGTTTTATGGTCCGACCAACACACATGGTAGTGGGTTTAGTGGCTTCTTTTGTTAGTGATATGTAAACGATGGACTGGTCAAAACTTATGTAATGACAATTATCCAAAATTCAATAAATATATTGTTTATTTGTGATTTACATATTCATTGTGTCTTTTAATGTTTGGCATGAAAGGTTAGGGCATGTAATTTACAAGTCAATTCCACGATTGATGAATTTGAACCTAATACCTAAATGCAAACTAAATAAGAACAAATGTGAAGTTTGCGTATAGGCAAAACACACAAAAACGCCTTCACCACAAGTGGAGCGTACAACCGAACCTCTTGGTTTAATTCACACAGACTTATGTGACTTGAAGTTTGTACAAACAAGAGGCGGTAAAAAGAACTTCGTAACTTTCATAGATGATTGTACGAAATATTGTCATGTATACTTGCTACGAAGCAAGGATGAAACTTTGGATAAGTTCAAAGAGTACAAGTTGGAAGTAGAAAATCAACTTGAAAAAAGGATAAAAATTATCCGAAGTGATAGAGGAGGAGAGTATGATATACCCTTTAATGCGTTCTGTAGAGAACATGGGATAATACATCAAACAACTGCTCCTTACTCGCTAGAATCCAATGGAGTTGCGGAACGAAATAACCGAACTCTAAAGGAAATGCTAAACGCAATGTTGCGGGAATCTGGGTTAGCCCAGTTCATGTGGGGGGAATCTCTGCTTACCACCAATTACATCCTGAACAAATTACCTCACAAGGTTACAGGCAAAACGCCTTATGAACTTTGGCATGGTAGAGTACCAACGTACAAATACCTCAAAGTGTGGGGGTGTCTGGCAAAAGTGGCAGTACCAACTCCGAAAAGGGTTACTATTGGACCTAAAACTGTTGATTTTATATTTATCGGATATGCACAAAACAGTAGCGCTTATCGATTTCTGGTACACAAATCAGAAATAGCGGATATCCATGCTAATAAAATCACGGAATCACGGAATGCGTCTTTCTTTGAAGACATCTTCCATGTAAGGATAAAAATTATCCTAAATGTACTCGTGAAGAACGAGATGACGAAACGTCTACACCCGATGCGGACATAGAGGATGAACCTCGACAGAGCAAAAGAACTCGACATGAGGTTGAACCTCGAAGGAGCAAAAGAGCTCGAAAAGAGACACCTTTTGGTGATGATTTCATAACGGCTTTTCTTTTAGAGAAAGAACCAAGAACTTATACAGAAGTTATGTCCACACCAGATGCACCTGCTTGGAAAGAAGCAATTAAAAGTGAGATCGACTCCATTATGCAAAATCATACATGGGAGTTAGTCGACTTACCGCAAGGGTGTAAAGCACTTGGAAGCAAATAGATTTTCAAAACTAAGTTGAAAACATTGACAAACACAAGGCTAGGCTTGTAGTACAAGGATTCCGGCATAAAGAAGGCCTGGATTTCTTTGACACATATTTTCCGGTAACGAGAATAACGTCAATAAGAATGTTGAATGCCATAGCAGCATTGAGAAACCTAGAGATACACCAAACGGGTGTAAAAACTGTCTTTCTAAACGGAGATTTAGAAGAGGAAATTTACATGAAACAACCCGAGGGGTATGTTTTTCCTGGACAGGAACATAAGGTGTGTAGACTTGTCAAATCCTTATACGGACTTAAACAAGCACCAAAACAATGGCATGAGAAATTTGATAGTGTAATGATGTCAAATGGACTCAGCATAAATGAATGCGATAAATGTATCTACTACAAAGACACATCCAATGGTTACATCATACTGTGTCTATATGTAGATGACATGTTGATAATGGGCAGCAACAAAGACATGATCAACAAAACTAAGAATATGCTTAGTGGGAAGTTTGACATGAAGGACTTAGGACTGGCAGATGTCATACTAGGGATAAAAGTCACTAGACATGCTGTAGGACTTATCCTATCTCAATCACATTATGCAGAGACAGTTCTTGCAAGATTCAAGAACTATTCTAGTGGGAATACAAAGAGTCCCATAGACCCTAATATTCATCTGACTAAGAATTCAGGAGATGTAGTATCTCAATTGGAGTACGCAAGGGTGATTGGTAGTCTTATGTACTTGACCAACTGTACCAGACCTGATCTAGCACACACGGTCAACGTACTTAGCCGTTACACAAGCAATCCATGACATAAACACTGGAAAGACATAACTCGAGTATTGAACTACTTATGTTATACTAAAGAGTTTGGGCTGCATTATGGCACATATCCAGCTTTATTAGAAGGATATAGTGATGCCAATTGGATTTATGACTCATGAAACTCCAAATCCACTAGTGGATATGTATTCACCCTAGGTGGAGCAGCAGTATCTTGGAAATCTTCCAAACAAACGCTCTTGGCTAGATCCACGATGGAATCTGAGTTCATTGCTTTAGATAAAGCAGCTGAAGAAGCAGAGTGGCTTCGGTATTTCTTGGAAGACATTCCTCTATGGAACAAACCTGTGTCGGCAGTATGTGTACAATGTGATAGTCAATCGGCTATAGCTTGGGCACAAAATTGTATGTATAATGGCAAATCTCGTCACATTAGACGGAGACATAAGACGATTAGACAACTGCTCTTGACTGGCGTGATTGTGATAGAGTATATCAAATCAGTTGACAACCTTGCAGATCCATTTACTAAGGGTTTGTCACGAGATCAAGTTGTAAAATCATCAAAAGGAATGGGATTACAACCTATTACAAAAAGATGATGCTTGATGGCCAACCCCACCTACATGACTGGAGATCCCACGATGTAGGTTCAAAGGGATAACCAACTCGAGCAGAATCTAGGTGTGCACTGGGAGACATATGTCTTTACCCAGTTCCTCGATGATGCCAGTGCTGCCTGATAAGGCATTGAGGTTAAGCTTTCAGCTTTTAATGATTCCATATCCTTGAAATAGAGGTGGGGTATGAAAGATACTCTTTATGGTATATCACCTTATGAGTGTGACATGGGGCCGTGTCTAGGAGAATTTTGGAAGGCTGACTTTCTCTAAGTTCACTCGTGAAAAACAAGGTTGTTCAAGGCCAAAATGAACACAGCAAAGAGAACATCGTTCTGTGGAGAAGATGAAACTGTGTGATAGTTATTGTCTAGGTTTACATCAAAGTCCGGATGGTTCAAGACATCATGTTCACCATCGGGTCGAGTAAATCCGATAGCTACTCACTATGGGAGGTTCAAGGCTGAAACATGCTACCAACCCAGATACAGTGATTCTTCGACTGTACTCTCAAAAGTCTATTCCGTTCTTTTTTTCAAAACAAAACATGTCTGAGATTTATTTCTATTCATGCGGGGGATTGTTGGAATCAATTTTGAGAGAACTTGCGCCGGAAGCTTTTCCGGGCAATTTTCCGGTGGGCTCCGACCAATATCAACACCGGAAGACAGGAGCATTAGCTTTGCGGTTCCGAGTACTACAATTTGGTATACTCATACGTACAAATTGATGTCCAAATGAATGAGAAATTAATGCCCAAAGATGAGTGCTTGAAATGCATCTAGGGATAATTAATTGTGGAGGACCTTGTCCCACATCGACAATGTGGAGACTAGTGAGACACCATATATATGGGAACAATCCTAATATTGTTAACTAAGTTGATAGAGAGGTGATCTAGCAGTGGCTAGAACACATGCGCGCGCATGCCGAGCTGAGTCGTGGCTCGTGGATCGTGGGCTCGTGGGAGTGGCGTCGGGATAAGGGCCTTATGGACATGATGTTGGGCTGGCCACCTATCATTCGGTTTTTTGGGCTGGCCCAAGACTTTCCCTAATCTGGTTTGACTGAAAGTCAAACGCAGGCCCATTGGAAACCAGCCCAATCCGGTGGCTGATCCAATCCAAGAATGAGTCAAAATTAGTTGGCTATAATCTCCATTTATTAAACTTTATTTTATTCCTTTTGGAATGATTGGATGAGAGTGAATCTCTCAATCCAAAATGGATGGATGAGAGTGAATCTCTCAATCCACAAGAGCCTAGGGAGCTCATTCAAGACACCAACACAAAGTAGAATCCTCTACTGCTCTCTTTTCTCACCTCCTTCCCAAAGTTCCGAAGTTCTGAGTCTGAGAGTACTCCACCGAGAAGGTTCTCGTAGGCTTCAAGATCTGGTTACGCAGTCTGAAGAAAAGGGTAGTTTTATCCTTGGATTCTTGATCGATCAAAACCCTTCGTAATAGGGGCGATTTTAGAATTAAGGAAAGAGCGTCTCACTTCTTCCACTGAGTTCAACGTTTGATTCGTACGATTGGGTTAGTTATAAACTTCCCCTTTTTCTCAATTATTGAGGTCCTACACCTTATTTTGATGATCGAAACAAAGGTTGGACGGAAGAGAAGAGGCATGCCAATTACTGTTGCCGGTGTCGCTTCCGTTCGACAGACCTGGCCATGGAAGATGACAGAGAAGCCTTAGCCTTGCCACTGCTGACTCGGAAGAGGAAGTCCGACTTCAGGTTCGTCCGGTTCCGGACAACTCGGCTACCCACTATTCGACCAAGAAACAGGAGGCTTCAATAGAGTAGGTTCTCATCTTATTTGTCTGGGAGGAAAGAAGAGAAGTAGAAGAAGGTGCTAGCTTCCTTTCTTCGTCTAGAAGAGCAAAAGAGCACGGTAGCCGCCCGGATTAATGCTTCGTCCAGGAAGAGCACGATGAAGGCAGTTCAGATTGCTGGAAGAAGACTGGAGTAGCGTTTGCTTTGGCGTGGGGAAGGAGACAACTGACAATTCACGAACACAGATGGAGAGAAGAGATAGTCGACAGGGATGGTGATCTTCCAAGCCTTCGACTGTTGTGTATGTTGGCGAAGAAGGAGCTGCGAGGAAGAAGAATTAGTTTGGTTTGTGATACACTTGAAGCGACGGATCGGGAGAAGGATTTTGCAGTTGATGTTCGTTGTTGGAGAAAAACGATGGTGGTAAGGTTGGGCCGCCATACTCCGTTTAAAGGAAGGAATAAAGTGGGCCGCCACATATCCCTATGGCCCAACGGAGTCCCACACTGAATTTTCAAGGCAAGGGCAAGTTTATTGTTGTTGGGCCAGCCGGCTTCATATAGCCCAAAGAAAAGAAAGAAGAGGGATAGTGGTTAAGAAGGAGTGGGCCAAAACAGAAGAGGGAAAGGCACGTATGGCCCTTTGGCCCGATGAAAAGAAGGACAAGGATATAATAGGTTATAATTTACCATAGACCCACATAAACCCGTAATTTATGGTTTCATTCAACTAAAAATCCGGTAACACTACCGGCATTGAAATAAAAAATTTCGGTTATTATATCAGTTACCTCTAACAAAAAGTTTCGTTATGAAACTTGGATTACCTAAGGTTATCCGAAATCTAAGCTCTCAAGCCATGACTATCATTATCTTGAAGTTACCATCATTTAATATTTCTCAGGTTATTAATCTTATCCAACACAGAATCAAATAATAGCATTCAAGCATAAGACCAAAACACATCATAACACAACACATAATACACAATTAAAAAGAATTCCGATGACTAACCCATCAGTCTTGAGGTCGAAACTAACTCAACATACCGCTCCGGGTAATTACTCCTAATGCTATCCTCAGTCTCCCAAATGACCTCATCTACTCCCCGCCTAGACCACTGATCCGTAACATTGGGATATCCTTCGATCTCAGGGGTCTATTACTCCTCTCTAAGATAGCTATCGTTTACTCTATAAAAAGTGTGGTCAGGCTCGATAGTCAAGTCCTCGTAGCTGAATATATGTCTCGGGTCTGGTGCATACTCTCTCAACTGAGACACATGAAATACTAGGTGTATGCCCTCTAGTGCAAGTGGTAGCACTATACGATAAGCTACCTCCCCTCCTGGTCTATGATGCTCAATATTGACCTGCTGACAGGTAGAACACTAGGCAACATATCTAGCCACATCTGGCTTCAAGCCATCCCACCAATAGGACCGTCTTAAATCTTGAAACATCTTACTAGCACCTGTATTTGCAGAGTAAGGTGTAGCATGAGCCTCCTGTATAATCCTTTGTCTCAAATCCTCGTCCAGCGGTACACATATATGCCCCTGGTATCTCATTACTCCATCACCTACAATCACAAACTGTGGGCATCACCTCGGGTCATCCTATCCCGAATCCTGGCCGAAGTCGGACAAATCTCTTGCTTTTGTCGGATCTCGTCCGATAGATCAGGTAGTAACTCTAGTGCACCCAAATGACTGTTATCCGGAAACTTTATCTGAACCTCTAATCTCACCAAATCCCGCTGCAACTCAGGCTAAGCTGTCAAACGAGTTGTCACTCTCTCCCGCAGTGTCTTCCGACTAAGCGCATCGGCGACTACAGTCACCTTACCCGGATGGTACAAACCTCTAGATCAAAATCCTTGATCAACTCTAACCATCTCCACTAGAGGTTATTCAATTCCCGCTGAGTGAAAATGTACTTTAAGCTCTTGTGTCCGTGAAGATTTGACATGTCGTCTCATACAGGTAGTTACGCCAAATCTTTAAGGCATGGACCACTGCAGCTAGCTCCAAATCATGAGTCGGGTAGTTCTCCTCATATGTCTTCAGCTGACCAGACGCCTACGCGATGACCTTACCCCTCTACATTAAGACATATCCTAAACCCATCTTGGATGCATCGTTGTATACTACAAAAATCCTCAGTGCCCTCTGGTTGGGTTAATATCGAAGCAGAAATCAATCTCCTCTTCAGCTCCTCAAAACTCTTCTGACATGGCTCAAACCACACAAATCGAGTGGTCTTCCTCAAGGGATAAGTAAGTGGTCGGGCAATCACTGAAAACCCTTCCACAAACATATGGCAGTATCCTGCTAAACCCAAAAGTTGCGCACCTCCTTGACATTATTCGGAGGTGGCCAAGAAGATACAGACTCAATCGTTGCCGGATCGACCTTAACTCCTTCTGCAGTGATCACCTGTCCTAGGAAGGCCACCTCCGACATCCAAAACTCACACTTGGGAAACTTAGCATATAACTCGTTGTCCTAGAGAACTCGCAACACGGTCCTCAAATGTCCTGCATGCTCCTCCCGATTCCGGGAATACACCAGTATGTCATCAATGAACACTACCACAAAGTGATCTAGGAATTCGATGAATATCCCATTCATCCTCTCCATAAACACACCTGGCGCGTTCGTAAGCCTGAATGGCATTACCACAAACTTGTCATGACCATATTGAGTACGAAAAGTTGTCTTGGGTATATACTGCTCTCTCACCCTCAGCTGGTGATAACCCAACCTCAAGTCAATCTTGGAAAACATTCCAGCTCCTTGCAACTGATCAAGCAAATCATCTATACGGGGAATAAGGTTTTTTTTCTTGATAGTTACCCTATTCAGCTCCCGGTAGTCGATACACAATCTCATCGATCCATCTTTCTTCTTCACAAACAACAAGTCCGGTTTATTATCTTTTCATTATTAAGTCATATCCCGTTCTAATTCAACTTCGGTTTGTGACATGAAAACCACCGTGGTCTCGCCCCGGTCCCTACTTACCGGCAAAGAATGGTACGGATGCACCCGACCATCTGCCCGCCGGGCTAGTCGCCGAGATCCTCCTACACCCACGCAGGGCTAGGCAGAATGTCACCGCCCGTTATCATACACTTGGGCCAAAATATACTTATAAGGTCGGTGGTCCTAATTACCGGTTTAATTGTTATACAAGAACATAAACACACACCACCAAACACACAACAATGCTAATACATAAAATACGAGCTAAGTAAGTCCGGAGACTTACCTCGTCACCAAACCCAAGTCACCACACTCTTGCTTTCTTAAGGCGGAATCCCACAACCTGCTCACAAGAGATATGCATATCAATACATACTCACACTCAAGAAGTCTTAGACTTCACTCTAGTGATCTATGTAAGATCACCTAACCCTCAAACTAGGAAAGCATCCTAGTCCCAAGTACTCATCACACTCTCAACACATGCAACAGCCCACAACAGTTTATATCATCACAAGATATTACTCCTCAACCAAAGAGGCACAAGCTAGCCTAGAAGATCCATCATGCTCACATGCTCATATTATCAAATATATCGAGCCTTAAGGGCTCCTAGGTCCACTACCACTACATGTCATCCCACCCTATTCTAGATTCATCCTAGGCATGCTACTACATGAATCAACAACAAAACTAAGGAATGGACGAGGAGTGACGGAGAGGAAAAGCCTACTATTGCAAAAACCGCAGCCGCGGAGTCAAGCTGGCGCCCCCTGCAGACACAGGAGCCGCACCCGCGGTGGACTGTGTCGACTGCCAGGAGCCGCCCCGCGGACATGCCGAGCCGCACCCGCGGCCGTGCCGGGCCGCACCCGCGGCTGTGCTGAGCCACCCCGCGGGTTCTGTGCAGAACGTCGTCTTCTTCGTCTCCGACTTTGGATTCTTGGCTCCTAAGTTCTTCTTCTCTTGTTGGATCTTCTCCAAACACCCACCACTGGTCTTAGGCACCTCTCCCTGACCAAAACGAGCTAAGAAAACAAGCATGCAAGGGACTTGAGTGAAAACCTCTCAAAGCTTCATCCATGGCCATGGATGAAGGAGGGAAGAAGAAAGGGGTGAGCAGCTATTGAAAGGAAGGAAGGAAGGGAGGAAAAGGGACTTACCACACCAGATCTGTAGTTCCCCTACTGCAGTCCACACATGCAAGCTTCAAGCAACAATGGAGAAGAGAAGAGGAGGGAAGAGAGAAGAGAGGAGAAGTGTGGGAGTGTCTAACGTGAGAAATGAGCTAAGGGAGGAGAGAGAGGGAGACAAGGCTGAAAGAAGGTGTGGGGATCAAGGGGTCAGCTGACCTCTTGTCCCTCACACGGACCGAGGGGTCGGAAATGACCCCTTGGCATTTTTAACCCGGAACGAAGGGTCGGAACGCGGAAAAAAAAGAAGAACGACAAGTCGGCTCGGGATTTTTCTTAGGAATAAATTCCGGCTCTCGGCATCTCGGAATTACGGGATAACTACAAAGTGCTCCAAGTCCGGAATAAATTCCGGGCGTTACATATCACATGTGGGATTCTCCTTGTACTTGATCCATTTTAGTATTGCTTGCTTCCTTGGTTCAAAGGTAGGACTCTCTAGATTGAAGTTGACGAGAGAGAAGTTATACTTTGGCTATACACATTGGACAAATGCAAGGATATATGATTCAAAAGATCGGGATTGATGCTCCGATGTGTGGCATTGGTGGTGAAGTGCTACGTCTGATTGTCCAACAAGTCTCCTCCTTTGAAAATTTCGACGTGTCATGTTAGGAGGCAAGGAAACCAACATAATTGGCTCTCTAAGTATTTACCTACTAATTTATTAGGAATTAGTACTACTTTTATAAAATGATTTTGCTTTAATTGTATTCATCAAAGATGACTATTATTGTTTTGTATGATTACAACTACCTAACATATATAATTGCACTACAATACTCTCCGAATATGCAATATATCTAATGAAATAGACCAATCTTTTCGCGGTTGCAAATTTTACAACACAATATGTTTGAATAATTATTACCTTTATTTACTAATTTAAAATTAATATTTAATTACATTACATCATGTTGGTATTCTAGTAAAATTTTAAAAGACAAACTTTTCCCTCAATAAAAACAAGAGTTTATCGTTATTCGCACATTAAATAAAAATATTATACATTATCTCAAAAATAAAATATATCTGAAATCTAAATCAATATGTATCTATCTATAAAATAAACTTGTGTTGTTAATTAAAGTTTCCTAATTAAGAGAGTAGCCGACGATCTTATTACATATTTTGAATTAGGAACTTATCATCCCTAACGGTTTGTTGGAGGGAGTCGAGAGGATTACAAGAATGTCTGACGATATTGTAGTGTGAAAAGAGCACATGCAAGAAGGACTCACAATAAAGTAGTTTGGAAAGAGCAAAGGCAAGAAGGTCTCACGATACAGTAGTCTGGAAAGAGCAAAGGCAAGAAGGTCTCACGATATAGTAGTGTGGAAAGAGAAAAGGCAAGAAGGTCTCACGATATAGTAGTTTGGAAAGAGCAGAGACAAGAAGGTCTCACTATACAGTAGTGTGGAAAGGGCAAAGGCAAGAAGGTCTCACGATACAACAGTGTGGAAAAGAGCGCAGGCAAGAAGGTCTCACGATACAGTAGTCTGGAAAGAGCAAAGGCAATAGGTCTCACGATAGAGTAGTGTGGAAAGAGAAAAGGCAAGAAGGTCTCACGATATAGTAGTTTGGAAAGAGTAAAGGCAAGAAGGTCTCACGATACAGTTTCTGGAAAGATTAAAGACAAGAAGGTCTCACGATACAATAGTCTCGAAAGAGCACATGCAAGAAGGTCTCAGGATAAAGTAGTCTGGAAAGAGCACAAGAAAGAAGGTCTCACGATATAGTAGTTTGGAAAGAGAAAAGGCAAGAAGGTCTCACGATATAGTAGTCTGGAAAGAGCAAAGACTAGAAGGTTTCACGATACATTAGTCTTGAAAGAGCAAAGGTAAGAAGGTCTCACGATACTGTAGTTTGGAATGAGCAAAGGCAAGAAGGTCTCAGGATACAGTAGTCTGAAAAGAGCACACGCAAAAAGGTCTCACAATACAGTAGTTTGGAAAGAGAAAAGGCAAGAAGGTCTCACGATACAATATATATGTTAGGTAGTTGTAATCATACAAAACAAGAAGGTGTCACGATATAGTAGTCTGGAAAGAGCAAAGGCAAGAAGGTCTTACGATGCAATAGTCTAGAAAGAGCGAAGGAAAGAAGGTCTCACGTTACAGTAGTCTGGAAAGAGAAAAGGCAAGAAGGTTAACTATGGTCGACTCATGGTCAGCGGGTTTCACGTTCGTCCCCAGCGACGAGCAAATGATTAGGTTATTGCAAGAACGGTTGTCGGGTTGTTCGGCTCTAGCACAACTCAACAGAATAGCAATAACTCCTATAATAGACGAGAATGTGTACGGAGATCTCAACCCTGGAGAGAATTTCAATCAAAGCAGACTTGTTCATCAGAAAGAAAGATTTTGCTTTTCCCCACTGATGAGGTAAATTGAAGGTGGACAGAGATTTGTTCCTACGACAGGCAGCGGGACATGGAAGCTTCAGTTAAAGGTTAAAATCTTTGACAACATCACCAGCGAACCCATTTGAGTCAATAACTATTTCTCTTATCAAGCTGTCAATGAGACCCCTCGCCGCCTTTTTGAGTGTTCTTGGGGCATGTACGAGTTCTCCCTTACTTCTCAAACCGGGGATTATGCCATCTGCAAAATTAATAGAACTAGAGAATCAAGAAAGCGTGAGCGAGAAGAAAATATATCAGCATGAACTTCTATTCCTACCAAGATTCGGTGTACTGAATCAATATCTATCATTGAAAATACTGCTCCGACGTTTGACAATTTGAGTGATGCTTCTAGTATTGAGGATGAAACCTGTTCGCTATTTTTACACCCCTATAATCACTATCAATAATGATAGAAACTCGCAAGTTAGTAAAACAAGGAAGGGATAGTTTTAAATTTGTAACCTGTAATAATTTCCCTAAATGGTAACGAACCCACAGTATATGGATCGTACGAAGTAGGACAAGTATTCCAGGGTCGAACACAAGGACTGGGAGGATTAATATTTAGCAATGATTATAAATAGTATAGATCTAAAATAAGAAAGGGGTTGGAAAAGATAAGAAAAAGAAGTCAAAGATTTTTGAGGTTTTGGATTCCCTCAACTAAATGTCAATTTCAGTCAAGAATAGTGTTATAAAACAAGGAAAATAAAAGATAATCAAATTAAAGAAAAGAAAATGGATTACAAC
The DNA here is from genome assembly GCA_002319775.1 of Fagopyrum tataricum. Classification (NCBI taxonomy): domain Eukaryota; kingdom Viridiplantae; phylum Streptophyta; class Magnoliopsida; order Caryophyllales; family Polygonaceae; genus Fagopyrum; species Fagopyrum tataricum. The sequence continues at coordinate 28,768,744 of CM008283.1, read as the reverse complement.
GATTCTAGATTTATGACATATGGACTCAAGATAGATTGTAAATCATTTATAGTTGAAAAGACACAAGGATAAATGTTTCTTGACTAATGTTCTATTATAGTTACGTCTCAAGAACATAAAAATCCGCAGCCTATTACCTATTGCTTTTAAGGTAAAAAGGGAGAAATCGTAAACAAACATTATTTCTTAATTAAGGATCAAATAATCATTTACGGTTACGTCTCAGGAATTACTTGCCTTAAGAAATGAATAATGGCACATTCTATCCAATAAAGGTTTAACCTTTATTGCCTAGGGTCAATTCTCTTATGTATCTAAGAAGAAATATCTCAGTTACGACTCAATTCCAACTTAGGTTGATGGTTTAAGATATTTCTAAACTTTACAAAATCCAAACCAGCCTCTAGGGTTTCAAAGAAATTCTAAACACTAAAATACAACCACATCCATCATAGTCCAAGGCATAGACAAATCTCTATCTACCTTGGAACCACAAAGTTCTAGGCTTTAACAATCATATCGAAATCTACAACTAAGAAAGGCAAATAAAACATGAAAGGGAAAGAAAGAACTCATGTTTGATTTAATGAAATCTTACAATCTTGCCAAAACTCCAATCAACAATGTCTTCTAATAAATCTGAATGCGAAAGTCTCGAACTTTAATCTAAACTAATCTAAACTGTGAAGAACAAAGGTTCAAGAAGACGGCAAGGTAAGAGACGGCTCCTCCCTCTAGGGTAACTCATGAACGACTCCCCAACACACCTTGGAATGAATTCAAGACTTCCTTTCATACAGAAACCCTACCTAAAGACGTTGGGCCGAAAAGGAAAAAAAACCCGTAAACAAAATATGACACTTAGGGAAGAATCTCGGGCAGAATTTCGGCCGAGATTTCTCAGGTCTGGACTGAGATTTCGTCTGTCATCTTCAGCGTCGTAGGGATCTCAGTCAAGTCACCCTGGATCTCGGTCCGAGATATGGACAGAAATTGGTGACTAGTAGCCTCCGTCACGGACCGGGATTTGTGGATCTTTGCGGAGATGGTTTCTTCACTCTGACACTTGATCTCGTTCGTTCCTAAATCGACTTCTTCCCCTTTCCTTAGCTCGTATGATTTCTCCTAGGCATCCACTCCGAGGGTTGATCATCAAATGCATCGTTTTAGCTCCATAATGTGCCAAATTACCTACAAAGCCACACATAGTGTTTGGAGACATCTATTCTTGCAAAGTAGAACTAAACAAGCATAAATGGCACAAACTAAGGCTAAAACATGAATGCGGAAAGGGGAAATCTTCCCAAATGCGTGACTAAAACAGGTCGATAAATCATGTTATCAAAATACCCCATACTTATCCCTTGCTTGTCCCTAAGCAAGAATTAAATCTAGGACAAAGGTAACATGATTTATACATGCAAAACAAAGACAAAAACGTGTAGTGCTTCTAAATATGATCACCCTCAATAGTGGAGTTTCATAGCCAAAGATATATTTCAATTAAGGTGGAATGAAAGAGGCATAAAAAGGATAATCATACTCTACAAGAATTTCATGCTCATCATCAAAACTACCAATATGTAATATTCATGAGAAATTCAAGTCTAAGTCTGCCAAGTCAAATACTTGTGTACATAGATCAAAAGGACTTAGCAAATAAAAGACCAAGAAACGTGATAAGGGTAGGATGTTTTTTAGGTCACGTGGTGCTAATCGGGGAAGAAGAAACAACACACTTCATCTTTTCAACTCAACATCCACCACCCTTGCACAAATTTTCTTTTTCTTTTTTTTTTCTTTCTTTTTCCTTTCTTTCTTTTTCCTTTCTTTCTTTTTATTTTATTTAATTTTTCTTTTTCTTGAGTGAAAGGCATTGGTGCACAGTAGCCGAAACCTTGGTGCTCAGTTTCCTTCACGTACCTCACACCGGATGCACATACCAAATCACTCGTTAGGACGTTTAGCTAATCAGACTTTGGCAAGATACAAACACCCAGCTATGTGAATGGTACCGAGTTACTCATCTTTCAAAGCCAACGATCCCCTAAAAGCTTTGCTTTTCACATCACATTACATCATTCATACTTCTTCATACAATTCACAACACAACATGTTTAGGCACACGCCTTCAAAATAAACATTCCTAATTCTTGGATAGGAGACAATGCATTTTATGTTTGAGGAGCTAAGTATGATAAAGATAGAAGAAGAATGAAATCGAATTGCTTAAATCATCCTTATGCAATGTATAAGAACTTATCATGCAGCTTCAACTATCCAAACTCAATCCAATTAGACAAGGCAATTTTCATAAATCACATAAAATTCAAGCAAAGTATTCAAATCTCATATATGTCATTGATCAAATTAAACTCAAAATTGTAATCAAAGGCTAGTTCACTAACACACTATCATCATAGGGGTCATATCATTCCTAGAAGCACAATTTTTTCTTTTATTTTATTATTATTATTATTATTTTTACATGCATGCTAAAAGGAAACGTGTGACAAGGAATTCAAATTATCTAAATGCAATGCAATGAAAGGAAACATGCTAAAAGACTACAAGTATCCCACCCCATACTTAAACTCACATTGTCCCAATGTGAAGAATAAAAAAAGTGAAAAAGAATACTCACAATGTAAAAATCAGTGATCCGGCTCATGTGGATGTGGTAGTGAAAACAAGCGGTTGTGCACATCTCTTCAAACATTTCTTCTTCTTTTATTACCTAAAACCTGAAAAGACAAAAGACACCAAAACGCACAGAAATGCAAAAGCAAAAAGCAAAAACAAAAACAAAAACAAAAGACAAAAAGACTCTTACCTCGGGTTGGCTCCCGAGAAGCGCTTGGTTTAAGGTCTCTAGCCAGACCCAATTCCATGGTTGCCTCAGCTCACATCAAAAACCTTGGACTGCTCATCCAGTCCTTGCAACCACTCTTCACAGGACCCATAAAGTTTCTTCTTGAGAACTCTCTTCATGTCCTTGTGGAAGATCTCTACTCTTCCCATTGTATGAGGATGGTAAGGAATATCAACCTTGTGGTTACCCCATACTTGTATGATAGAAGCTTTCGATCAGGGAGAAGTTTTAATCTAACCTTAGGAGGTTTCTTTGGCACTGCTCTCCAGCTTTTAGGTGCAGCACAAGTAGGATAGAAGACTTCAAGATTGATATATGAGGATCTGGGACAGCTCTGGCTGAAATCTCGGCCGAGATTGGTATAGGGGAGGCCGAGATTTTCCTTCAGTAAAGGGATCTCGGCCGAGATGACTATGATCTCGGGCCGTGATCCAGCTCCCAATTGTAAAATGTCGGTCGAGATAGCCTCGATCTCGGCCGAGATAGGGACGAGGATTTCCGAGTCCTTGTCCTCTTTCGTCTGCTCTTCATCCTCGACTTCGGTGCTGATGGGAATGACACTCAATTCTTGAATTTCCTTTTTGTACACGCCCTCCGGTCGAGCCTCTTCACTGGGAACTAAGTTCTCATAGAGCCTTTCAGCTCTATCCACAATGTCTTTGTAACAAGATTCATATTCTTTCCGTTGTCGTCTTTCTTGTGGTACATAATTTCATCCTCCAGATAACGGATATGCTCTAAGATTTTCTCACTTTCTCCTATTCGACTCACAAAGAATATCTCATACTCTAGTTCCCCTTCCAGATAGTCAATCCACTCCAAGGTTCCATTTAACTCAGCTCAAAGACTTCTCATAGCCATTTTGTTAAACCAGGGAGACTAAAAAATCAGAAAGAGAACAAGATAAAAGTAACAAGAAAGATCTACATTATAAATAATCAAAGCAATGCAAATTAGCCTTAACCATTCCCAGCAACGGAGCCAAAAACTTGTTCGCTGGTTTTACACCCCTACAATCCCTATCAATAATGATAGAAACTCATAGGTTAGTAAAACAAGGAATTGATAGTTTTAAATTTATAACCTGTAATAATTCCCCTAAATAGCAACGAACCCACAATGTATGGATCGTACAAAGTAGGACAAGTATTCCAGGTTCGAACACAAGGACTTGGAGGATTAATCTACAACAATGATTATAAATAGTATAGATCTAAAATAAGAAAGGAGGTTGGAAAAGATAAGGGAAAGAAGTCAAAGATTTTGAAGGTTTTGGGATTCCCTCAACTGAATGTCAATTTCAGTGAAGAACAGTTTTATAAAACAAGAAAAATTAAAGATAATCAAAATAAAGGGAAGAAAATGGATTTGAAGGTTCAAGATCATCGTTTATGACATATGGACTAAGGATAGATTGTCAATCATTTATAGTTGAAAAGTAGCAAGGATGAATGTTTCTTGACTAATGTTCTATTACAGTTACGTCTCAAGAACATAAATCCGCAGCCTATTACCTATTGCTTTCAAGGTAAAAAAGGAGAAATCGTAAACAAATCTTATTTCTTAATTAAGGATCAAATAATCCTTTACAGTTACGTCTCAGGAATTACTTGCCTTAAGGAAGGAATAACGGCACATTCTATCCAATAAAGGTTTAACCTTTATTACCTAGGGTCAAATCTCTTATGTATCTAAGACGGAATATCTCAATTATGACTCAATTCCCACTTAGGTTGATGGTTTAAGATATTTCTAAACCTTACAAAATTGAAATTAACCTCTAGAGTTTCAACGCAATTCTAAACACTAAAATACAACCACATCCATCATAGTCTAAGGCATAGACAAATCTCTATCTACCTAGGAACCACAAAGTTCTAGCCTTTAACAATCATATCGAAATATACAACTAAGAAAGGCAAATAAGACATGAAAGGGAAAGAAAGAACTCAACTTTGATTCAATGAAATCTTGGAATCTTGCCAAAACTCGAATCAACAATATCTTCTACCAAATCTGAATGAAAAAGTCTCGAACTTTAATCTAAACTAATCTAAACTGTGAAGAACAAAGGTTGAAGAAGATGGAAGGGTAGGAGATGGCTCCTCCCTCTAGGGTAACTTTTGGGCGACTCCCCAGCACACATTGGAATGAATCCAAGACTTCCTTTCTTACACAAACTCTAGCTAAAAGACGCTGGGCTGAAAAGGAAAAAAGCCCGTAAACGAAATATGACGCTCAGGGAAGAATCTCAGGCAAAATCTCGGCCGAGATTTCTATCGGGACCGAGATTTTGTCTGTCATCTTCACGGACTCGAAAAGTGATCAATCGATTGACAAGCGTCGTAGGGATCTCGGTCGATCAAGTCACCCTAGATCTCGGTCCGAGATATGGACCGAGATTGGTGAACAGTAGCCTCCATCACGGACCGAGAATTGTGGATCTCGGCCAAGATGGTATCTTCACTTTGACACTTGATCTCGTTCGTTCCTAAATCGACTTCTTCTCCTTTCCTTAGCTCATATGATTGCTCCTAAGCATCCACTTTGAGGCTTGATCCTCAAATGCATCGTTTTAGCTCCATAATGTGCTAAATCCTTCAAAGCCACAAATAGTGTGTAGAAATATATTCTTGCAAAGTAGAACTAAATAAGCATAAATGACACAAACTAAGGCTAAAACATGAATGCGGAAAGGAGAAATCTACCTAAATGTGTGACTAAAACAGGTCGATAAATCATGTTATCTAAACCCAGCTGAGTTCTTGGATGGAAAAGTTGTTCGAGACCTATCCCAACTGAAGTAATTTTGTTCGTACTGATGACGAACAATGAGTATAGGAAAATAGCATTTAGAGAGATGTTTGGCAATGTATATCAGTTAGATATTATTGTAGGCCAACAACTTATGTGCATTCATTTTTTTCATCAATTTGTAATGTAAACACTTTCTCGGTCAATAATAGAATAAATTTGTTTGTTCTTGTTTGTCATCTTTAGGTTCCCAACTTGTGCATTGATATTAATTATACTGTTTAATAAAGAAGATCAATTCTCCGTTTTCTCAATTTGATTGGATTTGTATCACATGTGGGATTCTCCTCGTACTTGCTCCATTTTAGTATTGCTTGCTTCCTTGGTTCAAAGCTAGGACTCCCTAGATTGAAGTCGACGAGGGAGAAGTTATACTTTGGCTCTCCACATTGCACAAATGTAGCGATATATGATTCAAAAGATCGGGATTGGTGCTCCGATGTGTGGTATTTGTGGTGAAGTGCTACGTCTGATTCTCCAGCAAGCCTCTTCCTTTGCAAATTATGACTGGTGTCATGTTAGGAAGCAGGGAAATCAACATCATTGGCTCTCTAAGTATTGTCCTACTACTTTATTAGGAATTAGTACTATTGTTATAAAATTAATTTGCTTTAATTGTATTCATCATAGATGACTATTATTGTTTTGTATGATTACAACTACTTAACATATATAATTGCACTACAATACTCTCTGTATATACAATATATCTAATGTAATAGACCAATTTTTTCCGTGGTTGCAAATTTAACATCTTAAATTTGTTTGTTATACACTTTTTTAATCGTAACTTAAAAGATATTAATGATGATAATTAAGTTTTAAATAAAGTTTTAACATTTTGGATGAATTGATGTAGTGCATGTCTATATATATATATTACTAAAATAACTCTTATTTTTTCCACGTGTCAACTTCTGAAGTCATCCACATCAGCACTTTTTCGATTTATTTACATATTTGCCACAATATATTGATAACAATATATTTACTGATTTGGCATTAATTATTTTATAAGTAAATTTCTATTAAAATTAGTAAACAATCGTCATCCACGTCACTTTTGTTAAAAAGTAAATAAAATATAAAAATCATCTATATATATTAATAAAACCAAACACATTTTGCTTACGTGTTGCATCACAAGGCATGCCACGTAAGATTTTTTTGAGTTATTAACAAATTTGCCACACTATATTTACCGATTTGCCATTGATTATTTTATAAAAAAAATTGTTATTAAAATTACTGAATAGTTAACGTGTCACATCAGTTTCCATTAGGTATATACCCATGACACGTCATCTTATTAATCTAAAAAAAATTTATTATTAAAACAGAAAAGGATTTTCGGTTACCACTAATACCAAATTTGAAATAAATTTTCTAACGTAATTTAATATAAAAATTATTTGGTTGCTCTAAAATATAGGTATTTTTATATAGTCTTTTTTCCTAGAGGATATTAAAATATCAATTTTTATGTTTAAAAGTCCATTTAGCCTATAATTAAATTTTATTTAGATTAATATTGATACATAATACGTAAAAATTATAATATAATTTTCTTTATTTAGGTAAAATCTACACAAGATGCGGACACTGAACTAGTGTGCGTTAACGATGGTTACATTTATTTTTAAAAAACTCAATCTTACATGTTAATACGGTAGTTATTCCATTGTGACTACAAATATTTGTAAAAATAAGTTTATTGTATAGGATCAACAAGAAAATAAACTAGTGTGCGTTAATGATGGTTACATTTATTTTAAAAAAACTCAATTTTACATGTTAATAGGGTAGTTATTCCATTGTGACTATAAATATTTCTAAAAATAAGTTGATTTATAGGATCAACAAGAAAATAAACTAGTTACATATAATTATAGCATAATTATATTACATTAAATAACAATGGATATTGCATAAAATTAAAATTTTATTATACTATATATTTTCGATAAATATCTATTAGGGAATAGTTCATGTATAGAGGGTGATATAGTGTGGCGTTATAAAATAATTTAGTCGTTGATTCACTTTATCCAATGAACTACATTCATCTACGCCATTTAGGTTGTGTTTGGCATACTCTACATAAACATTAATGTTAGTGATCACTAGTGTTTTTAGAAGTCTTTTTGTGAAACACTAATGTTATGTGTTTTTAAACACTAATGAGTGTTTGGTTGAAGTGGAAACATACCACTAGTGTTTCTACGTTAAGAAATCATGTGCATATAAGGTGTGTTAAAAAAAACCCACTCATCATTTCCATCGTCATTTTTATCGACGAACCTCTATTTTTGCACAATCAACTTCTCTTCTTGCAACTCAACATTAGTCCTAGTTATTGATGCATCAAAGATGTTGAATTTTCCCCTAACTTTCTTGTTTATCTTCACATTGCTTTGTATGAATCCCTTACACCGATTCTCATCCATCGATATTGTAACACCCCAAATCCGCGGGACTCGGGATGCTACGGGCGAGACCTCACAATGGGTCCCGACCCTTAGCTTGACAACAATTTAACCGGACCTTTCCAACAAGGCACAAATAAAGGTGAAAACTCAAAACGTTTTTAAAGTATGCGAAAAACAAAAGTAATGAATACAAAGTGGAAACTCAACCGAGTCCTCAAAACAACACAACCCCGATACGAAAGTCTAAAACGTACAACAACATCCACAAACTAACGATATGAAACATAACCCAAAAACGCCCCCGTCCTATAATGTACGGAGACCCCGGTTGTCCACTCCTCCACCTCACTCGGCGGCGTCCCTAACCTGCAAGTCATCTACAACCACGGTTTAAAACCGTTAGCTCATATTCGAAGCATTAGAAAAGCGGTGAAGGCACAAATACATACATAACACAAAACATAAAACACACAATTCGGTTTATTATCTTTTTATTATTAAGTCTTATCCCGTTCTAATTCAACTTCGGTTTGTAACACGAGAACCACCGTGGTCTCGCCCCGGTCCCTACTTACCGGCAAGGAATGGTACGGATGCACCCGACAGTATACCCGCCGGGCTAGTCGCCGAGATCCTCCTAGCCCCAGGCAAGGCTAGGCAAAAGATGTCACCGCCCGTTATCATACACTTGGGCCAAAATATATAAGGTCGGTGGTCCTAATTACCGGTTTAATTGTTTATAACAAGAACATAAACACACACCACCAAACACACATCAATGCTAATACATAAAATACAAGCTAAGTAAGTCCGGAGACTTACCTCGTCACCAAACCCAAGTCACCACACTCTTTCTTCCTTAAGGAGGAAGCCCAAAACCTGCTCACAAGATATATGCATATCAATACATATTCACTCTCAAGAAGTCTTAGACTTCACTCTTAGTGATCTATGCAAGATCACCTAACCCTCAAACTAGGAATGCATCCTAGGTCCCAAGTACTCACCACACACTCTCCACACATGAAACAGCCCACAGCAGTTCATAATTCCACAAGATATTAATCCTCAACCAAAGAGGCACAAGCTAGCCTAGAAGATCCATCATGCTCACATGCTCATATCCAACAATTATATCGAGCCTTAAGGGCTCCTAGGTTCACAACCACTAGGTGGCATTCTCAAGCTACTCTAGGTCATCCTAAGCATGCTACTAACATGATTCAACAAAAAATCTAAGGAAGGAACGAAGAGTGAAGGAGAGGAGAAGTCTACTTTTGCAGAAACCGCAGCCGCGGAGTCAAGCTGGCGCCCCCTGCGGACACAGGAGCCGCCCAAACGGAACCAGGAGCCGCACCCACGGCGGACTGCGTCGAGTGCCAGGCGCCGCCCCTGCGGCCGTGCCGGGCCGCACCCGTGGCCGTGCTGAGCCGCCCCTGCGGCTGGCCGCTCCCGCGGCTGTGCTGAGCCGCCCCCGCGGGTTCTGTGCAGAACGTCGTCTTCTTCGTTTTCGATCGTGGATCCTTGGCTCCACAGTCCTTCTTCTCTTGCTGGATCTTCTCCAAACACCCACCACTGGTCTTAGGCACCTCTCCTTGACCTAATCGAGCTAAGAACCTATGCATGCAAAGAGTTGAGCAAAAACTCCTCAAGATCTTCCTCCATAGCCATGGATGAAGGAGGGAAGAAGAAGAAGAAGAAGAAGGTAAAACAACAAGGAAGAGAGGGGAGGGAGAGGAAAGAGCTTACCAAACCAAATCTGTAGTTCTCCTGCTGCAGTCCACACATGCAGCTCCTCAATCAAGAATGAAGAGAAGAGAAGGGAAGAGAAGAGAAGAGAAGAGAAGAGAAGGAGCGTGGAAGTGTCTAACGTGAAATGAGAGCAAGGGAGGAGAGAGAGGGAGACAAGGTTGAAAAGGAGGTGTGGGGATCAAGGGGTCAGCGGACCTCTTGTCCCTCACACGGACCGAGGGGTCGGAAATGACCCCATGTCATTTTTAACCCGGAACGAAGGGTCGGAACGCGGAAAAAGAGGAAAAACGACGAGTCGGCTCGGGATTTTCTTAGGAATAAATCCCGGAACTCGGCATCTCGGGACTACGGGATAAACTACAAGGCGCTTTAAGTCCGGAATAAATTCCGGATGTTACAACTAACCCCCCTAAAAACAAGTTTCGTCCCGAAACTTGCTAAACCCAACACTCTCGGACAAACACGTCACGTAACCACGTGGAACCCATAGAACGTCAATTATCAGCTCTAATCCAAGTCTACGTATAGCATCACATCAAGACCTCGCAAGGTAAACATATTTCAAAAAAAATCACATAATCACACAGAACAAACAAGGAAGATCTCGGGGCTACCCCGACGGTCCTATCGATGTCGCTAAAACTGCGTAAAACTCAGGATAGTTCCTCCGGATACCATCCTCCGTCTCCTATGTAGCTTCATCGGCTCCTCGCCTCGACCACTGTACTCTCAGCATCGGTATCTCCTTCGATCGAAGGCTCCTCGTACTCCGCTCTAAGACCGCTATCAGGTGCTCTGCAAAAGTAGGGTCCGTCTCGACCACTAAGTCCTCGTGGATAATGATGTTCCTCGTGCGAAATCCGCCCTCTCAACTCCTGATCCGACGGTACACAACTACGACGTCCCTGGTGTGTCAATAGCCCGTCTGCTCTTGTGATAAACTACGGTGCCTCTCCTTGGGACACCCTGTCCTGGATCCTCCTCAAAATGGGAGATCCCTATTGCTTCTGCAGGATCTCTCCGGACAAGTCGGGTACTACCTCTAACTCGGACAAACAACCGTCCGTATCCGGAAACCGGATATCCAACTCCAAACCAATCAAATTCCTCTGTAATTGTGGCTGAATCGTAAGCCGAGCTATATCCTCCTCTAGAGGTGTCCTCCTACTCAAAGCATCGGCGACTACGTTCGCCTTCCCCGGATGGTACAAAATCTCCAAGTCAAAGTCCTTAATCAGCTCCAACCATCTCCTCTGGCGGTTATTCAACTCCCGTTGAGTGAATATATACTTCAGACTCTTATGGTTTGTGAAGATCTAGCATGTAGCCCCGTACAAGTAGTGTCTCCAGATCTTCAGGGCATGAGTCACTGCCGCTAGCTCAAGATCGTGGGTAGGGTAATTCTCCTCGTACGGCTTTAGCTGCCGAGAAGCGTACGCAATAACCCTACCTCTCTGCATCAAAACGCACCACAAGCCTAGCTTGGAGGCGTCACTATATACCACAAAATCCTCTATGCCCTCAGGCTGGGCTAACACAGGAGCGGAGGTCAACCTCCTCTTTAGCTCCTCGAAGCTGCGCTGGGAAGGCTCGGACCAGACGAACCTGGTAGACTTCCTCAGCAAGGAAGTGAGCGGTCGTGCAATCACAAAGAATCCCTCGACAAAACGGCGGTAGTATCCCACTAAGCCCAAGAAAGTGCGCACCTCCTTGACCGTCCTAGGAGGCGGCCATGAGGAAACAGACTCTATCTTCGCCGGGTCGACCATGACACCCTCGGCGGAAACTATATGTCCCAAAAATGCCACCTCGGACATCCAAAACTCACACTTAGAGAGCTTAGCGTAAAACTCTCTATCCTAGAGGACTCGTAGCACCGTCCTCAGGTGTCCCTCATACTCCTCCCTACTCCGGGAGTAGACTAAGATGTCGTCTATAAACACCACCACGAGCTGGTCCAAGAAGTCGATGAAGATGTCGTTCATCAACCCCATGAAGACGGCGGGTGCATTCGTGAGCCCAAATGGCATCATGACAAACTCATAATGGCCGTATCTCGTCCTGAATGCCGTCTTCGGCACGTCCTCCTCTCTCACCCTAAGCTGGTGATATCCCGACCATAAATCAATACGTGAAAACACGGAGGCTCCCTGCAACTGGTCCAACAAATCATCAATGTGCGGTAACGGGTACTTGTTCTTGATGGTGACTTTATTCAACTCCCGGTAATCAAGGCATAGCCTCAAAGATCCGTCCTTCTTCCTAACGAAGAGGACCGGTGCACCCCAAGGGGAAACGCTCGGGCGTATGAAACCCCTATCGGCTAACTATTCGAGCTGCTTCTTCAGCTCCAGCATCTCGATCATCGCCATGCGGTATGGGGCCTTGGAGATCGGCCTCGTGCCGGGCTCCAACTGAATAGAAAAGTCAACGCTCCTCTGCGGTGGTAGCCCGGGTGGCTCCCTGAAAACGTCCTCGAACTCGCATGCCACATGGATCTCCTCCAACGATGGTCCCAAATCCTTCTTCATGGCATAACACCAGAAGGCCTCGCATCCCTGCCCGATAAGTCTAGCAGCTCGGACCGCGCTAATGACTGTACCGGCCTTCCTGAGGTCCCAACCTCGGAAAATCACCTCGTGCCCCGTCTCCGTGGAAATCGTCACGGTCGTCCGGCTGATGTCTAAAACGGCTCGATGGCGGTCCATCCAATCCATCCCAAGGATGACTTCTTCATGCACTAAGTTCATGACAAAGAAGTCGGCCAACCAATTTCGGTTTCCCAAACGAATGGGACAACCGCGTACCTCTCGGGTACCACTAACCCTACCTCCATCGGGTAACCCTATAATAAAGGGTACCCCCTCTACCGTAGCTAAGGACAACCTAGCTACACAATCATCGGATATGAAAGAGTGCGTAGCACCCGTATCAAATAAAACTCGGACCGAAAAGCCGTGAATCTGAATGGTACCTGGGGCTACCGGCGCTGGAGGATCAACGGCACTCGTCAACTCAACTACCCTGGCTTGTGTGCCTCTGGTCTCTTGGGTACCTCCACCACGGTCCCTATCTCTGCCCTGTCCCTGAGCTGATCCCTGAGTGCGGGCCTGAACCTGACCCTGGCCCCTCTGCTGAGAGTCCTGTGACTTGCCCTGACGGCAAAAAGCGGTTCGGTGACCCACCTGGCCACAAGTGAAACAAGCCACGGGCGGCTTCCTACATGAAGTCCTTATGTGCCCAAAATCTCCACAACTGTAGCACTGACGTCCCCTGTTTGTTGCCTGCCTCGACGTCTGAGGACCGGAACGTCCCGGAGTCTAGCCACGTCCCTGACCCACTACTCCGGCCCCTGAACTAGTTGGTACTGTCCTCTGTCTCTTGTCCGGTCCTCCGGACTGGGCTGCCCTCCTATACCCAGGGCGGTCTCTCTCATAGGCCGAAGCTCGGTCCTGGTACTCTGCCTGTGAGTCACAACGAAATCCCGCAAGGTAAGAACGGGTGGACTCCCTCAGTCTCCTGGAAAAGAGATAGACATGCTGGTCCGCTGGAGGTGCGGCGGGTCCCAGCAAGGCTAACTCCGTCTGAAATCGCCTAATTGCCTCAATGACTAGGACGTCCTCGAATCCTGCCTCCACGAAGTCCTGGACTCTGTCTCTCTTCTGTGAATCCGGGCAAAAGGTCTCCCTAACAAGTCTCAGTAGCTGATCCATCCTGGTCACACCTCCTCTAACTGTCCTCCACCAATATTGGTTCTGCTCTCGAAATAGGGTCTGGACTATCTCAACCTGCCTCTCCTCTGGGCAACGGATCGCCTCTAAAGCTGACTTCACATGCCCAATCCAGTGCTCGACCTCTAACCCTACCCTCCCGGCGAAGTAGGGTACATGCTGCTGGTTGAAAGCCTTCAACCATGAATCAGGTCTCGGACACCTCAGCTCGTCTCTCGTCCTAACAACCTCCATAACCGGCTCGGGTGCAACTACTTCCGGTGCAACTATCTCTGGTGCAGGCCTAATCTGAGTCACCCTTTGTGAGACCTCAGCTGACCCCGCAGGTGCAGGTGCAGGCACCGGTGGGACGGGAGGTGGTGCTCCAGTCCTAAACGCCTCCTCAACTCGTCGTACGTAGTCCCAAAATATGATAGCTACAACGGACGCTTCCCCGGTCCTGACAGGTGGAGAACCCTGCGCCCCAGACCTCAAAACGGTCCTATCCCTAGCCTCGGGAACAATGCTCTCTGCGACGTCCTCTATGGGGACCTCGACTACTGGTGCACCCACAACTGGCGGGTCCACAATGGGGATACGTCCCCGACCTCTCGCGCCTGGAGGTCTTCCTACTCGTTCCTGCCCTCTCGGGACGATAGGGGAAAGAGGGTCCTGGCGGGTCCTACGTAAGCGGTAGCTCTCGTACGTGTCATCTGATAGCGTATGACGTTTACTTAAGTATAAATGTGTAGGTACTATTATGATCTCGTATGATAATACTTCTAAAAGCGTAAAGTAAGCATAATCACAAAATACATCCAAGGCATACAAGCCCAAACATCCTAAGGCCACATACGTAGCTAGGTACATACAAATCCACAAACATCCTAAGGTCATATATATAAATATAACTATATATACCTATTTCTAATCTAGAGATCTATGTCGCCGAGGTTTGCGGAAGGAGTGGTGGTCCCGTACATTCTAACCCAACCTGACTCATGCATATGATTTTGAAAACGAAAAGTCAGAACCCGTGTGGGTTCTGTTTATTCCTCATTCGTCCTTTAAAAAGATTGCGAGTGCCATTGTTGTCAACCTAGGGATTTGATACCACTTTTGTAACACCCCAAATCCACGGAACTCGGGATGCTACGAGCGAGACCTCACAATGGGTCCCAACCCTTAGCTTGACAACAATTTAACCGGACCTTTCCAACAAGGCACAAATAAAGGCGAAAACTCAAAACTTGTTTAAAGTATGCGAAAACGAAAAGTAATGAATACAAAGTGGAAACTCAGCCGAGTCCTCAAAACAACACAACCCCGATACGAAAGTCTAAAACGTACAACAACATCCACAAACTAACGATATGAAACATAACCCAAAAACGCCTCCGTCCTATAATGTACGGAGACCCCGGTTGTCCACTCCTCTACCTCACTCGGCGGCGTCCCTAACCTGCAAGTCATCTACAACCACGGCTTAAAACCGTTAGCTCATATTCGAAGCATTAGAAAAGCGGTGAATGCACAAATACATACATAACACAAAACATAAAACACACAATTCGGTTTATTATCTTTTTATTATTAAGTCTTATCCCGTTCTAATTCAACTTCGGTTTGTGACACGAGAACCACCGTGGTCTCGCCCCGGTCCCTACTTACCGGCAAGGAATGGTACGGATGCACCCGACAGTATACCCGCCGGGCTAGTCGCCGAGATCCTCCTAGCCCCAGGCAAGGCTAGGCAAAAGATGTCACCGCCCGTTATCATACACTTGGGCCAAAATATATAAGGTCGGTGGTCCTAATTACCGGTTTAATTGTTTATAACAAGAACATAAACACACACCACCAAACACACATCAATGCTAATACATAAAATACAAACTAAGTAAGTCCGGAGACTTACCTCGTCGCCAAACCCAAGTCACCACACTCTTTCTTCCTTAAGGAGGAAGCCCACAACCTGCTCACAAGATATATGCATATCAATACATATTCACTCTCAAGAAGTCTTAGACTTCACTCTTAGTGATCTATGCAAGATCACCTAACCCTCAAACTAGGAATGCATCCTAGGTTCCAAGTACTCACCACACACTCTCCACACATGAATCAGCCCACAATAGTTCATAATTCCACAAGATATTAATCCTCAACCAAAGAGGCACAAGCTAGCCTAGAAGATCCATCATGCTCACATGCTCATATCCAACAATTACATCGAGCCTTAAGGGCTCCTAGGTTCACAACCACTAAGTGGCATTCTCAAGCTACTCTAGGCCATCCTAAGCATGCTACTAACATGATTCAACAAAAAATCTAAGGAAGGAACGAAGAGTGAAGGAGAGGAGAAGTCTACTGTTGCAGAAACCGTAGCCGCGGAGTCAAGCTGGCGCCCCTTGCGGACACAGGAGCCGCCCCCGCAGAACCAGGAGCCGCACCCGCGGCGGACTGCGTCGAGTGTCAGGTGCCGCCCCTGCGGCCGTGCCGAGCCGCACCCGCGGCTGTGCTGAGCCGCCCCTGCGGCTGGCCGCTCCCGCGGCTGTGCTGAGCCGCCCCTGCGGCTGGCCGCTCCCGCGGCTGTGCTGAGCCGCCCCCGCGGGTTCTGTGCAGAACGTCGTCTTCTTCATTTTCGATCGTGGATCCTTGGCTCCAAAGTCCTTCTCTTGCTGGATCTTCTCCAAACACCCACCACTGGTCTTAGGCACCTCTCCTTGACCTTATCAAGCTAAGAACCTATGCATGCAAATATTTGAGCAAAAACTCCTCAAGATCTTCTTCCATAGCCATGGATGAAGGAGGGAAGAAGAAGAAGAAGGGAAAACAACAAGGAAGAGAGGGGAGGGAGAGGAAGGAGCTTACCAACCAAATATGTAGTTCTCCTGCTGCAGTCCACACATGCAGCTCCTCAATCAACAATGGAGAAGAGAAGAGAAGGGAAGAGAAGGAGTGTGGAATTGTCTAACGTGAAATGAGAGCAAGGGAGGAGAGAGAAAGAAGACAAGGTTGAAAAGGAGGTGTGGGGATCAAGGGGTCAGCAGACCTCTTGTCCCTCACACGGACCGAGGGGTCGGAAATGACCCCTTGTCATTTTTAACCCGGAACGAAGGGTCGGAACGCGGAAAAAGAGGAAAAACGACGAGTCGGCTCGGGATTTTCTTAGGAATAAATCCCGGCACTCGACATCTCGGGACTACGGGATAAACTATAAGGCGCTCTAAGTCCGGAATAAATTCCGGGCATTACAGATATCTCATACATATTGATTGCCCGGAAACTAAACTTCTCCGTCGGCTTTATTTCAAGCTTCTCCCCTAACCCTTAGAATTTGACATCACAAACTTCTCAATTCAATTTCTTAAAGATCTCTATCTCCGTACGTCGATCAGCTCCGGTTTCTAGCTTTGATATGTTACCGAATCTCCATTTCCTGTTATTGCATATAAATCTGAGTCTGCAATCAACTTCAAAAGACTCACAAATATAGCAGCGTCTTCCAAATCCTTGTATTTTCCGGACTTCCCCTACGATGAAATCATTTCCCTATCTCCCATAAGCTTGGTATCAATGTCGTTGTGGCTTCAAACCACTATGTTGTCAAGCCTTCAACATCATCATAATACGATCTTCTCTCCATCTAATAAGAAAGTAAGATCTTAGAAATATATAACATAACTGAAATTTTATCATACAGATAGATGGATGGTAACATACAACGAGTAAAGGGTCATAAATGGACATGAATTTTGGACCTAAACCAAAAACCCTTGCTTCCGTCAATGTAATTGTAGATGAAGTCGAAAACCTTATAAACACTATGAAGATGAAATCTTTAAGCAAATGAAAAATGCCTTCTTTTTCTTGATCAAAACCCACATGTAAAGCTTATCCATGACACCTTGACATTTCTAGAAGGCAACTTTCTTTGATTGCAATCGATTCTGATTTTCTCATACTTTTTTGTTGATTCAATTTTGCCTAATTTCCCACGTGATTGGGCATTGAGTAGATTTTTTTGTGTGGATTTGTTCTTTGTAGATGCAGAGATGAGAGATATGAGGGAGATGAGGCGAACAAATCAGAGCTTTGGTTGGAAGACGAGGTGGAGATACTCTAACTTAAACCCCTTCCTCTCCTACACCACTTTTTTCTTCACTGGAGCCGCAACCGTGACACTCGGACAAGATCCGCCTTCTCAAAACAGTTGCTATACAAACCGCTGCTAAGTCTTCTCTCTAATCCGACACAAGTGGATCCAAACTTGACTTGGAGAATCCGGGCTTTTGGACTTCGATTGAGGAGAAGGCCAGAAGAAGACCATTGTTTACGGCGACCATATCTAGTCTAATTCGGGTTCATGCTGCGGTTCCCAGTAATCCGGCGGTATTTGGAGCGAGGAGGGGAGACGAGGCGGTGATCTTGGGAAACACTTTCATTCAGACGGTCTTGAGGCGAAAGAAGAGAGGGTGAGGTGAGAGAGTGAATGTTATATATTATGTATTAACATAAATATGGATAAAGGTAGGGACAACAAAGTAAAATTGTAACATCAAATACTAGTTTAAGCAAGGAAAGCGTGGCTCAAATGAGTGTTTCAGAAACGAACTCGGAAACACTAATCACTAGTGTTTTGGCATGTACCAAACACTCGTTAAATAAGGAAACACTCTCCAACACTAGTTTAAGATCCTTGCCAAACACAACCTTAATGATTTAAGAGATGTGTGGTGGGAAATTTGCAATTTTTAAAAGGTAGGAGGGTAATTTTGTCATTTTGAAAATATGTTTTATAAAAGCGGGGACGTTGCGGGTTCTTTTTTTTTGTACTTTTCATGAGAAAAATATAATAGTTATTATCTCAATTCATAATTTTAGTTCAATTCGTTCAAAAGTATACATTATCAGTTCTAATATTTTCTATAGTTAGTTCATGTATTATTTTGTTAATTTGGTAGTTATATTTTTATGCACTTTGTTACTAGTACATGTTTGAACTAATAAAAATAATGTTTGAACTAACAGTACACAATATTCAAACTAATGATATCCAAAATTTGAGCTAATATTATAAAAGTTCATATTCCTATAGTTTTGGTTATTAAAATCGAATGTTCAATTAGTTCAAACATTTTATATTATTATTTCATACCTTATGAATAAGTTTATAGAAATGTATGAATTATTAGTACAATAATATGAATTAACCGAGCAAATAATTTGAACGAAAAAAGTTGCCATTAGAAAAAGAAGGAAAAAAATTAAATTAAAAAATTTCAAAATTTTTATACTATTAATTCAAAAATATTTGAACGAAAATGTATAAAAATTTTGAACGATAAAATTTTAAAAAATAGAACTATTTAAACAAGTAATTTGAACTAATTAAACAAAAATATAAATTATTAGAATAAACAATATAAACTAATTAAATAAAACATATTTTCAATATACTTTTTTAAAAATTACAAAACTGCGTCTGCACAAAAATCACTACATAATAAGGACGAATATAGACCGTCGGATCTTGCGCTCCGTAACTATACCGGATTGCATCTACTATAAATGATCGACCTGTACCACAGGTCCATAATTATATTTTTAAAAAAGTAGATGCTACCCAACTACCGGGCACTTCCCGACCCAGACAAATGGGTCTGACTTTGAGTCAAATTCGGGTTTGAACGGGTCTGATATGATCCAACAACTATACTTTTTGAATTACTAATTAAAATATATGGAATCTTGACGTAGACTCCAAACCATTATAAAAGTGCAATTCCCCTCCATACACATATAAAAGAAGAGCTCATCGAAGTCATAGTTTCCAGGCTTATACGTGAGTGATGGACGAGGAAGGTAGGGAAAGTGTTGTGATAATAGTCGGGGCAGGGCCGTCGGGACTGGCAACAGCAGCCTGCTTGACGAAGAACTCGGTGCCGTACATCCTTATCGAAAGAGAAGACTGCTTCGCGTCGCTGTGGAAGAAGAAGGCTTATGAGAGGCTTCACTTGCATTTAGGGAAAGCCTTCTGTCAGCTTCCGCACCTCCCCGTCCCGAAAGACCTCCCTCGCTACCTCTCCAAGAAAGACTTCCTCACCTACATCGACGACTACGTCCTTCACTTCAACATCTCTCCCTTCTACAACCGAACCGTCACCCTTGCCCGGTGCGTATATATTCTTTTTAGTATTTATTTTGATTTTATTATGCATTTCAGATCATCATTTAATCTTTGATTCTAAGTTTTCCTTTGTTTTGTCACGTTAAAGTAACGTTCCCTATTGTTGGCCCTAATCATACGGTGGGTGGGGAGCTAGATTTTTTTAAAGTTATTATTAACCTGATGTACGTATGTGTCCTACATATCCTATAAACAAACAATGCAATTATATCCTCATATATTTCAGATATGACTGGTTTTAGAAAAATCAGTAATAATTGTGTCGGTCATATGATTCATTTTTCTAAATATTGATTTAAGGTTAGCTTTGGAAGGTGGGATAATAATCTTTTTTGTTTCTTCAATTGTCGCTATTAACCGTTTTACCGGTCAATTTAACTTTGTTTGGTGGATTAGAGATATGAAAATATATGAGATGTCACGATTTTAGATGTGTTGCTTGATTTCAGATTACTATCTGAATTGATTTTTTATTTTGTTGTATTATTGATAATGGTTTGCTTGATATGGAACAAATATCACTTAAAAGATAACAATTCACGCCTTAAAAATTCGTTAAACAATAAATTACCTTAAGAAGTGCAGGTATGACCAAGGGGCGGCAAGGTGGCGCGTGAGAGCAAGTGGAGCGGCAGGAGAGGAGGAGTTTGTAGGGAGGTTCCTAGTGGCGGCCACTGGGGAGACGAGTGATCCTTACATGCCCAAACTCGAGGGTTTGTAAAGCTTTAAAGGCAATGTTATACACTCAACACAATACAAATCAGGCAAGGAGTATGTCAACAAGTCGGTTCTTGTTGTTGGCTCCGGAAATTCCGGTATGGAGATTGCTTTGGATCTCGCAAACTACGGTGCCAACACTTCCATTGTTGTTAGAAGCCTCGTAAGCTCAAAAACATATATGTGGATGTTCTATGTAATATTATAAAATTGTGAGAGTAAATTTAGAATTTTGTATGGATAGGTAAATAAATTTTGTCAAGAGGGGTGGTGTATATGGGACTGAATCTGCTGAAACTAGTCCCACTGAATGTGGTGGACTCGTTGATGGTGTTGCTCAGCAAACTATGGTTTGGGGACATTAGCAAGTATGGTATGGCAAGACCTAAGGAGGGTCCATTTCTAATGAAGGTCAAGTATGGCAAGTGCCCCATCATTGATGTTGGTACCTTTCACAAAATCCAAGAGGGTCAAATCCAGGTCGATTTTTTACCCCTACTTTTTTTACTTTTTTAATGCTTGTTTTAAGGATTTGTTTTTGAACACTATTGTTACTTTTGGACTTATTGATTGATATGGTCGCTGTTAGGTAAATAAATTTGCGGTAATCATATTGAATCGAGGTAGTCTTAGGTTTAGTTTATTGATGTTTATATTCTACTTTTGGCTGCACTAATTTATATCTCTAATTTCAAATGTTCTGACCACTCCTATTTCATTAAAGCACTTTCAAAGATCTCTCTATATATAAATAAAACTTCCTCAATCGGTCTATCACTTCATTCATTCATTGTCTTCAATACTTTGGTTATTCCAATATTGACTTTTCAATATTATAAAATTGATATCCGGAGGTATATCAAAATTGACACAACAACATATTCGATACGGACGTATAGTGACTTTGGCTAATCAAACCGAACACTTAACTATCTTGAAAAATAAATATTGACTTTTCAATATATATAATGCTTCATTATGGGTGTTTACATACTTGTAAGTTTATTAATATAATATTAATAAAAATTTTGAATACAAAATTCATTTTTATTATTATTATTATTATTATTATTATATAGACACATAAACTATATAGATTCTTTTAGGTTGGATTTTTGTATTAAATTATGTATATTAAAACTCGTTTATATTGAATTTCATGTATTTGATTTCGATGACTTAGATATTATAATTATGAATGATGAGTTTGTATAATAATTAGGACTTTACTTACAGTGTATTGAAATTCAAATTATGATATAAGGTTTTGAATATTATATTTTATAAAAATAATTTTTAAAAACATCATGAGATTTGATTTGAGGAGGGTTTAAACTTCAGGAACTATTTAATTTTTAGTACTTTATATCTAAAATTTATGAACATATTTTATCTACATATGATAATAAAGATCTAGTTACCCAATTCACAAGGTCATCATATATAAGAACTTGTAACGGTATAAGTTTTGACACAAATATTATAACATAAACCCTGAAATAACTGAAATTCATTAACTTGTAAATTTTGGGTCGACTCGTTTTGACATTAAGTTGGTACTTGATTTGCTGAAGTTTGTTTGGATTTTAATATATGATAATAGTAATGATAGTTTGATAGATAGATAGATAAAAAGTGGTAGATGATGATGATCAGGTGTTGCCGGCAGCTACAAGAGTTAGAGGGAACGAAGTGACATTTGAGAATGGCAAATCGTACGCCTTCGATGCCATCGTCTTTGCTACCGGCTTCCGTAGATCCCTGAATTAGTGGCTACAGGGAGATGAGTACTTGCTAAATGAAGAGGGCTTTCCCAAGCCAAACTTCCCAAACCATTGGAAGGGCGAGGAAGGGTTGTATTGTGCAGGACTTGGAAGAAGAGGCCTCTACGGAGATGCAATGGATGCTCAGAATATTGCTCACCATATCCACACACTTCTTTAGATTCTCATTCTCTACGTTTGAGTTTACAAATTAATTATCAGAGTTGTCAGATGCGTACCAACAAATGTTTTAATAACTCCATTTCATAGAATGTGCTTAACAATGTTAAATGACATATCATACCCATATTTAAGGAATCTACTAATCGATCATGGTTTTACTTTAAACCCTACTATCCTCTTTGGAGAGTCTTAATGTGAGTCAGACCTACATATATCCCTTATATCCCTTCACATCTGAACCTCCCCATCTAACCGATAGACCCGTTGGACCCTCCGCCTAACTCAACCTTCTCCCGCTGCTCTACTTACTTTACACCCCCCCCCCCCCCCCCCAATTACTTACTCTCTTTCTCACGACAACAACTCTGGAGTTACCAATTCTAGCGTTGATAAATATTAACATTGGTTGTTGGAACACCAGCGGTCTCAATAGCCCGTGCAAACAGAAGGTTATACGCGAGATGGTTTGTAAGCATCATCTTAATGTCATAACTATCCCGGAAACCCGTCTAAGCAAAGACAAAGAGCAAGGCTTACCACCAACCTCATCCATCATTGGAACCATGTCTCAAATTGTAACTACTCCTCCAACTATATAATTTGGCTCTAGTGGATCCATCACAGATCCTTACAAGTGGTTGAGCCGGATGTAACACCCCAAATTTTGGGAACTCGGGATGCTATGGTTTAAGACCTCACAATGGGTTCCGACCCTGGTTTGACAACAACTTTACCGGATCTTACAACAAGGCACAAATAAAAAAAACCGAATAAAACTTTTAATGAATAAAAAAACCATAAAAGGAAACAAATATCAGCCGTCAAAATAGGTGACAGAATCCAAAAGAAAGGAAACGATTCTTGTCACCAAAATAAATCCAACACCCAAACCAACAAGTATGAAAACCCGGCTGACCACTCTCTCCAGATCACTCAACAGCGGCCCTACCCTACAAAGTCTACAATGACGGTAAAAACCGTTAACTAACAATTCTAAATATCATTTGGTATTATAAAGCACAAACACACACAATGCGGAAATTAAACAATCAACATGCTCACACTCAACCGTATTATTATATTCAACTAGGTGATTCACTTCTATTATTTCAACTTATCGTGTGGCACGAAGGTCTCTCGACGTTCGCCTTTGTCCCCGTAAACCAACCGGAATGGATCCGATACATCTCACAGTATACCGGTATGGACTAGTCGGAACAAGTCTCCCAGTAACATGGTAGCGCTGGGCTGTGATGCTACGACTTGTTCTCATACACTTGGGTCTACTTATACCGTAACGTTATCTTACTCAAGTTATAATTATAAACACTCACCACACACCACTACAATAACACACACCCATATATGTATCATTAGCTAAGAAAGTCCGTAAGACTTACCTGTTTTGTTCGACGACCGGCAAATACTAACTATCGTTTGCTTGTGCAATCACTGTCAACTACCTAGTCAATGAAGAACATCTTAGAATCAAAATTCTAAAGCTTACAACACTTCTAGAAGGTTCCTAAACTAGTGAGTAAGTTTTCGGAACGAAAGATTGAGAAATCATAACTTTTGCAAAAATAGCAATAACGCCCCTAACTTTTCCTAAAATTCCGAAAAAGTGCCAAAAACGGATTTAAGACCCTCACTATTGTCCAACAACATCTCACAACCCTAAAAGACCCATAATGGGTTTGAGATATACTCAAACTTACATCCTAAGTCAAAAATCCTAAATCATAATTCTTGTAGAAGTCGATCACGTACCCTACTTTGGCTTACGATAAAACACTTTTACTACCTCCCAAAAGTTCTAGAAAAAAAAATCTTAAATGTACTATACCAGTCTACTACTAGTTAGGATGATCAAACACCACAAAAACGTATCCAAAAGATCACACAAAAATCTAAAATTGCCCACATGTACACTTGATTCCTCAGTAAAAAATCCTCCAAGTTCCAAAACTACACTAGATACCCTACTTCACAGCATCATAGATCAAAATCTAACCTTTGGATTGACTCCTAATTTTTATACCATAAACTATATATACATATAAATCCATCTACGACATATTAAAATTTGAAAGGTAAAAGATATCTATAAGGTATCGAAACATACTCCCTAAGTTAGCTACAAGCCCATATATTACATAGAAAAAAACATGTAAACCCATAGTTTAGAGGTTCGAAACCTATAACCACCAATTTCAGAATAAAATTGTAACTCATAGATCCGGGTTCGAATCCCCCTGAAAGCATTCTTGACTATTTTTCGCAACCCACATGTCAAGGTTTCAAATCCCTCTACACACAATTTCCGGATTAACCCTAGGCTCTAACGTCTTGAGTTCGACACTCAAGGGAAGCAAAACCGGAGGTGTATCAAGCCTACTCCATGAACATGAATAGTTTAACAGAGAAAAGAGAAGGAAAAGAAGGTGCTCACCCTGGCCGACGCTACTGTAGACAAGGATGAGGTGGCTCGGCTCGGCACTCCTGTAAGCATCCCCTTCGACTAGTTATATTCCCGGTGGTTCTGATCATGAGAATCAAGGTTACCTCTGCCCGATAGGAAATCAAAGAAGATGCAGTTGTAGAGGGGAGAACAACCTTGCTTACCAATGCCTGCAGGGTGGAAGAGAAGGAACCGATGTGATAGAGAGATCGAAAGCCGTGCAGTTGCAGATGATCTCCGCCGGAGAAGGCAATCAGATGATGGAAGAGGCCGGTCCGTCTTGCGCAGAGGGGAATTTCCAACGTCGATTCTTCAAGACCGGCTACACTCGTCGACCTACACCGAAGATCGTGGCTCGTCCTAGGAGGAGAAGTTATCGATCGTAACCACCTGATCGACAAGGATATTTTCGATATCCTCTGGCGTGAAAGGAAAAAAAAAGGTTGAAGGAAGGTTAGGTTGAATTGGGCCGAAGGAGGAAAAGAAAGAAACGGGCCCGGAGGAGGGCAAAGACGTTACGACCCAAAAAAAGAAAAGAAATGAGGAAAGAATGGACCGGGAAATAGATAGGAGTAACTGACTCATATGGCTTTGTAATCTGCCAAGAGAAGAGGAAGAGATAGGCCGGGGTAAACAAACTGAATCACGGGCCGGAGAAGGAAACAAGCACAAAGCAAGGTAAAGTGGATAAGGGAAAGTAAGAAGCTGGCCCAATACCAACTTATACTATAAACAAAGATTGATTCTTTATAACCGATTAAAAACGCGATAACTCGACAGGTATCGGAATAAATTTCCGGTTATTATACCGGAGTCTTGGGTGGCCCATCGTCGGGACTCACCCTTAGAGAAGGTTATCATCAGCGTTAGGGATGAGGCAACCTCGTTTGTGGATGAGGAGACGACGTTGGAGGAGGTCTTAGAGTCTTGTTGTCAAGGCGACCGACTTAGAGTTATAGAGGCATACGAGATGTTCAAGGAGCATGGAGAGAGACTGTGGACTCTTCAGAGTGGTGTGGGACGAGGACAACACGCCCAATCTCTACTTCATTCTTTAGATTGTGACCCTTGGATGACTCTTAACCAGAGACAAATTGCACTTCCTTAACATAGACCCGACGTGCCACTGATGTGGGATTGAGAGTGAGTCACACGAACACTTGATCTTTGGATGCACGTACGCATGAGAGGTTTGGAGGCAGGTTTGTCAAGGATTCCGTATGCTTACTGATATCTTCACTAGAGTAGAGGTTATGGCTTGACTTCTTAGTTCTACACCCAACATGGGTTGAACAAGCATAGCCCGGTTATATGCTTTCTCTATGACGATTTATTATCTCTGACATTCCCGGAATGCCTTGGTGTTTGACCGGAATAGGATCCCGATTGATGTCTTGGTCCGGATGATCAGGTCTCACGTCTACAACCTACTATACGAGGCCTTCCCTTCCAAGGTTGGTGAGAGATTTGTGGTTTAGCTATCATATTTTTGACACATGCGTTTATGCTCCCGGTTCTTTATGTGTTTGGTGGTATGTTAGTACCGGACTTGGGTCCCATTTGCTGATGGATTTGCCAAAGCTGAATGGTCTTTTTGTGCCGATGGTGTGGCACACGTCTGGTTTATGAGTGTCCTTGTCTATTGATGACATTGTTGAAGGTGGATGGGCCTCATGAACGGTGTCGTGGGATGTATATTTTGTTTCATAGTTTGAGGGTAGATGGTACGTTGAGGAGGATTGCATGCCTCCTTGAAGTACACGAGCCTGGCGTTTTGGACATATGCGTTTGTTTTTTTGATAATGTACACTTACTTGTTACGCAGGTTTGACTAGGTCCTACTTGAGCCTAGTTAGACTCCCTTTTATTTTTCTATGAATTTACCATTTACCCATGGCTCCGATAGAACCCTCTCAAATTTAACACATCCCATCATATCTCGGACAATCTCATCCATTACCACTCTTGATGACCCCTCTTTCATGGAATGCACTTTTATTACACTTATAATGTTCTTGATGATCGTAATCAAAGTTGGATACCATCCATTCCAATATAACCATTCAAATTTATAACCACGTTTATATATTTTCATTATACATATCTCATACTCAATTATTTAGTTTTACAAAATCAAAACATACATAAAAAGAGTTACCTATCAATTAATTTGAATTATATTGTAGAAAAAAATGTTTTGTTTTTTTTACAAAAGACTATCAAATTAAACAATTGACTATGATAGGGATATTTGGGCAAAATGGTATGTCATCAAAAAATGCTCAAAAATAATATAATTTCTTTAATTAGACAAAATAAATTTTATAGAAGAAATTATATACCTAGTTATTTAAGTTGACGTTAGACTCGTGCTTGTAACTAAAGTTATTAGTTGGTATTTATTTTTCTTAAAGTTAAATAATAAAAAAAAAAACTTAAATTGACATAAAACACACACATATATCATCAAATGTCATATGATTTCTCGTTCCATAATTCATATAAAGACAAACAACATGTTTCAAAAATCCTTCATTCTAACGGAATACAAAACACAGAATATCAAGAATAAGTGATTCCAATATCATTTCTATTCTCGTACCAAACGAGCCTTGAGCCCTAAGAACATGCATATCGGTCTCAACTTTTCAAGTTATAAGCGTCATTAAGCGCCAACTACTCTAACAAAAAAATTAAGTGCCAACTAGAAAAGATGTAATTTGTTTTTGCTAGACCCATGCAAAATATTCTAATACAAGATGAAAAGTGCATCTACGAGATCAAATGCTCCACTAAAATCCTATCACGTGGACCCATTTTTTCCTAATTCAAATGGTTTTACATGTTAATATGTAAAAAAAAAAAAAAAGATATATATTTTTATAATAGGGTTAATTAAAACAAGTATTGTTGTGCGGATTTACAGAGTAATTTGAGCCGTTGATGGATTGCATTCAATGACCTACATTAATCCATGTGTTATAATAATTTATAAGAGGTGTGACGACAATTTACAATTTTTAGAAGGTGCAGAGGTAATTTCGTCTGTTTGAAAATATGTTTTAAAAAAAGGGAATGTGGTGACAATTTTTTAATTTTATGAGAAAAATTGTAATAATTACTATTCTAATTATAATTTTAGTTTAATTCATTCAAAATTTATATACTAACAGTTCTAAAATTTTCTATAGTTAGCTCATGTATTATTTTGTTGTATTTATTAGTTATTTTTATGCATTTTTTTTTTACTTTTACATGTTTGAACTAATAAAACCCAATATTTGAACTAAAGAGAGCACGATATCAAACTAATGATACTAAGATTTTGAACAAATATTACAATAGTTCAAATTTTTACGGTTACAATTATTAGTATATTTTTGTTATAATATTTGTTAATTCAAAATATTTATATCATTTGTTCAAATCGAACATTCTATAAGTTCAAACATTTTATATTATTAGTTCATGCATTATTTTAAGCCGATGAAAATATTTGAAAAAAGTATGAACAATTCGTACAATATAATCTGAAGTAACTAAGCAAAAAATTTTGAACGATATGTACAAAAACTTTGAACCGAAAAAAGTGTCCGTTAGAAAAAGAATAAGGGAAAAAAGTGGAAGAAGTTTTTTTTATATTATTAGTTCAAATAGAGTGTTCTATTTGTTCAAACATCTTATATTATTAATTCATGCATTATGTTGAACTTACAAATTGTTTTTGTAAAAATGTATAAATATAGTTGAACTAACCGAACAAAAAAATTTGAACTAACCAAACGAAAATTTTGAATGAAATATACAAAATAATTTGAACCAAAAAGTCTCCGTTCGAAAAAAGAAAAGAAAAAATGATACGTGTCACAACGACGCTCCATAATTTCGCACCACAAACTAGGGATGGGCTCGGTTTGGCCTGAACTGCCAAACCGCCGGTTTTCGAACCGGACCAAACCGCCGGTTTAGGTTTGGCCGGTTCAAGATTTTAGGAAACCTAAACCGCCGGTTTGAACCGGCCAAAACCGACGGTTTGAACCGCCGGTTTGGCCGGTTTAAACCGGCGGTTTAGGGCCTTAACTTTTTCTTTTTAAAAAAAAATAAACCCGCGGCCAACGGCTCTTTTAGCCGTTGGCCCCTTTTTGCCTTCAACGGCTCTTTGAACCGTTGGGGGTTTAATTATAAAAAAATAAAAATAAAATAATAATAATAATAATAATAATTACAAAACCCTATCTTTACACCTATCCTAATTTCCTATAAATACCCAATCTTCATTCCTCTAAAATTCACACCATCTACCACTCATCTTCTCAACTCTCCTAATCTCTTATTCTCGAATTCTCGTATTCTCGGTTTTTCGGTTTCTCGTAATGGCAAAACCAAGTGATCAAATCTCCTCTTCTCAATTTTTTCCTAGCACCCAAGAGAGTGAAACACAAATGTCCGACAATCCCGAACTTACCTAAATTCTAAGAAGAAGTCTCCCCCGTCCGAAAATGCTTACATCCGAAATATTTACGAAGCATTACACCAAGGGGGAAACGGTGAACGATTATTGTCAAGTGGCGTGCAACTATTGCCCGAAGGTGTACAAGTGGAAGGTCAAGGGCGGCTACGGGACATTGCAAACTCACATGGAAAACGTCCATCCGGAGAAGCTCGGGATTTCACGGGGACAAACACAATTGTCCCACGGGTTTGCATCTTCTACCTCTCATTATCCTTTATTTACATATAATCATAGTGAAGAAAGTTTAGAATTGACCGATGTTATTTGTTCACATTCATTACCGTTTTCTTATGCCGAATATGAAGAAGTTAGGGAATATAACACTAGATATCTTCAACCTTCTTTTAAACAAACTTCTAGGAAAACCGTTTCAAAATTAGTAACTAAATCTTACTTAAAAAAGAAATAAATTTTTTTTTTATCCAATTTGGCAAGTTTTGAACATCAAGTTTCTATTTGTAGTGATATTTTGAGTACACAATCACAACAACATTTTTACATGGGCATTACTTAACATTTTATTGATAACGTTATGTTTTTGCATAAATATGTTATTGTATTTCGGCATTTCAATCAAAGACATAATGCACTAAGCATTGCAAGCATGATTAAAATGGTTTTACAAGAATATAATTTACAACATCGAATTTTTTCATATTCTTTTGATAATGCATCAGCAAATACCGCCGCCGTAAACCATTTGGTTGAGGAGGCGAAATAATATTTGCGAACTCCTTATACTCATCAAAGATGTGCATGTCATATTTTAAACTTATGTGTTCAAGATGGACTTAAGGTTTTAGGAAATATGTTAACCCCAATCAAACTTATTATTGACCATATTTGGCACGACTCCGATTTAAGAAGAAAATGGAGAAATTTATGTTTAAAAAAAACGTTCATCCTATTGCTTTTTCAAAAGATGTTGGAACTCGTTGGAACTCGACTTACAAACTACTTTGTGAAACCGTACGTTTTAAAGTTTTTTTACAACAATTTGCTTCAATTCACGTACCTTGGTCAATTCTTGATGATGAAAATGTTTGGGAAACTTGTACCGATATTTGTAATGTTTTAAAAACTTTTAGTGATGCAACTAATGCCATGAGTTGCGTTTACACTCCAACATCTCATAGATTTTTAGAAATTGCCGTTAACGTTTCCGAAGCTTTTGTAAAATGTTTTAACATACCTTCCCTCATATATTTTATGTTTGAAATGAAAAGTAAATGACTTAAATATGATCAAGACATTCCCATGATTTATCTTGTAACCGCCGTTTTTTTTATCCTAGACTTGTCTTTCCGATTTATTGACCGCTTATTATGATTGTTTGTGTGTAAACTTAACACAAGAAAACATTAAAGTTTCTAACATTGTGCAACAAGTTAATACCGAAATTGTAAAATTGATTATTACATTTGAATCAAGTACTAGCTCTTCTTCTACCGCGCCTAGTCCATCTCCCTGTTCTACTAGTTCATCTTCTTCTCTTTCACTTGCACAACAAATTTCTGCTAGAAGAACAAAAACACTTAGACATTCATCTACAAATGCAGAATATCAAGATTATCTTAACACCTGTTTTAGTTTTGATGGTAACGGTGATTTTGATATTTTGGATGGGTGGAAGAGATTAACTCCCAAATATCTAACCTTAGTTAAAATTGTACAACAAATCATGGCCATGCCCGCATCAACGGTTGCGTGGAGCAAGCATTTAGCCAAGGCGGGAACATTCTCGGCCACAAGAGAACTCAATTGAAGCCCGAGAAGTTGGAGATGCAAGTTTGTATTCAAGATTGGATAAGGGCGGCGAAGCGGAAACAAAGGAATGCACCGGTGTACGACTCCAAATCGGATTCCAACTCCGAAGACGACGGCACTACTTCCGATCTTTTATTTAATTGGTATAAATTTTAGTTACGAGTTTTTATACAAAGTTTTTTTTATAGTAATTTTTTTTAATTTTTATATAATATATAAAATTTTCTTTTAACATTCTGCACAGTTTTTAATTATTATTTTTATTTATAAAACCATGGCCAGTTTTGATCACCACGATTTGGGTCAAAATTTGGATCAAACCTAAACCGACGGTAGCACAAACCTTATTTCATACGTGAACCAGAACCATTTATATCGATTAGGCAGGGAGAAAATTAAAAAGTAATAAAAAATGGGTCAAGATGAATCGTAAACTCTAAGTTGGGAGGGGGCGGAACATCGTCAGGCTACAGGCAAGCAAGGCAGAGATGGAAGCAGCAGCAACAACCACCACCGGCATAGTAGTTGTTCAGAAAGTCGGTGGCAAGTCAACCGTCAGCCGCTGCTTCTCCAAGTACCCTCTCAAGTTCATCCTTCCCAACAAGGTCTCCATTTTTTCTCCCTCTTCTACTATCGACTTATCGATCCTCAAAAATATTTAATCGGGTTCCCAAAATCCTCAGGTCGGTCCTTCTAACACGGATGCAGTATGGATTTACACCCTCTCTTATGGCGGAGGCATTGTCTCTGTAAACACCCTTTAGCCTTATTTCAGATCTCAAATTTGCCTATTTCTTGTTTGTTTTTTTGTCAATTTGAACTAAACTCTTTGGAGGTACTTCTATGAATTAGGGCGACTCTATCTCTTGCAGTTTCACCATCGGAGATGGATGTGCTGCTGTCTTGACTACCCAGGCTTCAACAAAAGTGTATAAATCCGTGGCTGCAAAGTGCTCTGAACAGATTTTGGAGGTAATATCTCTATAGATCCAACAGAAGGGCAATGCAACTATATAATTCATCTTAATACTTCGTCATGATGGAAGATCTGTTTACACGGGAACCGGAATAGAGATGCCTCATATTTGTTGTTAATTTAGCTTTAGTAGTGAAATTTGAACGAGTGAAATTAGAGCATGAGTTTGGAATCTCTGGGAATCAAAATCTCAAATAAAATCTATTCTAATTTCAAGTCATGCCAAACATGGAATTGGAATCAACTTTCCTCTTCACAGTTAGATAGGAGGAATTCGAAATGCCAAGGTTGGGATTGGAACTAGAATAGGTGAATGATTCTATTACATCGTGAGAAATTAAAATAATGATTTGTTAAACACTGTAAATACGATAACTACATCATATGATGCAGTAGGCAAGAGTTGGAAGCAATTCCCTTCTGGTTGTCATTCCAGATCCCGTGACATGTTTTTCCACTGCAAGATATTCACAAAACCAAGTTTTCAGAGTGAGCTCAGATTCGAACTTGGTTCTTGTTGATTGGTTTACCAGTGGGCGCTATGAACGTGGAGAAAGATGGGACTTTGGACTTTATAAAAGCACTAATAACATATTCTTCGAAGATGGACGACCTTTGTTTCTTGATACGGTAAATCTGCTGTTTAGATTTAATTGGATTCCTCACCGGATATTCGTTCAACAAGTTTTTCCCAATTTAGAAAATTTGATTTATTTTCAGTTGTGACTTGCTTGAACCGACTCTACCTGTTGAGGAAGCTAACTAAAATTAAATCTTCATTTAGTCCTATATTTGTTTTAAATGATGTAGCAGTTTGATTATCTTGTCATGGTTTATATTCTAATTGAGTTTTACATTCTGTAATTCTTGCTTAGCTGTACTCTGTGGTGCAATCTGCTAATGAATTGTGTTGTTTTCCATCTTCTATGTCATACAAAAATACAATAGAGTGGGAGTTTGAACAATGTTTTTGGTGCTGAAGAAATCGTAAAATAGTCTATGGAGAATTGAGATTCATATAAGCTACATGAGCAGATTAAAGTGATTTGCAGAAAGATTTATTGAAATGAAATCTGAGTGCATCTGAGTTTGACAAATCATTGTCTATTCAATTCAGTTGTTGTTAGAGCAAGACAATTTTAGTACAATATCTGAAAGAATGCAAGATTATCAAGTCATGGCGATGGTGATACTTCTAGGGTATAATACTCTACCAATATCCTTTCATCATCTGGTTTGGTGAACTTTTGTGCTGTTTTTCTTGTAAGTGTTTAGAATGCTGAACTATTATTCACTGCCAGGCCTACATTAAAGCAACTCCAGAATGAGGTTCATGAAAATGTGAAAAAGATGATGTCTTGCTACTTGAACAATACTTCTGCATACGGATCCAATAAAAAGACTTCTGTGAAACCGGAATTTGTTGTTTCATGCAGTCGCTTTGGACCTAAGGTATGATCTCAATTTCTCAACAGTTTGTTTTTATTATTTCAAGGATAAATTTAATGTGCACAGGTTATATGAGTTTGTGCACTTGATCCTCTTTCTAATTTTGGGTTCACTAAAATTAAATCCGGTTTCATTTAACAAAATCCAACCCTAACCACATTAATATTATAAAAATGCATTCTTCAACCCAACTCATCCACATACAGAAATGGAAATTTTTGCAAATTTGCATAAATTTCCACAGAATGGTAGAGCTAAACATGAGATCCATAGATTGGCACATTATTATATATCATTCACAACCTAATTCCATATGAATTACCTATTTAAA
Organism: Fagopyrum tataricum; assembly: GCA_002319775.1. Classification (NCBI taxonomy): domain Eukaryota; kingdom Viridiplantae; phylum Streptophyta; class Magnoliopsida; order Caryophyllales; family Polygonaceae; genus Fagopyrum; species Fagopyrum tataricum. The sequence continues at coordinate 28,734,814 of CM008283.1, read as the reverse complement.
CTCAATTCAAAATCTAATGGAAGCCAAAATTGGGGGTTTTACAAATTTAATTGATATATGTTATAGGATATGCAAACAAGAAATTAAGACTCAAAGTGGGTCTACTTATCAAAGGGAGAGGAAGTCAAGAAGTGTAGTTGAAGTGGGACAATTTATCACAACTAGGAGGAAACGACGCGGGAAAGACAAAAGTGAGAGGTGAAGCAAGTTGTCACCATTGGGATACTGACAAAGCTAGACCTTTTGACCAACCCGACTAAACCCAATTTGTTTTTGTATAACCTGAAATGACCTGACCAGGGTAAACCTGAAAATAAGCGACACGACTAGCCTGACTATTGACACACCTGATCTTCAAGTAAATAGTAACTTATATATTCTAAATAAAATATTAAACTATCATTAGTAAGTTAAATTAATAATTTATCTTCTTTTCGTAACAATTCTAATTGACTTTGCTTATAGTTTTGATTGACTTTTTTGAATGGTTTTCAGCAATCAAGATCTCCCGTATAACTGATACATGTAACCCTCTCATGTGATTGGTTGAAGCTAAATAAAGAAGTGTAAAAATAATAGTGCTTTACGAGAAAAATAATAAACAATAACAATTCCACCAATCACGCAATAGGGATATAAGGATACATGAAGTGGGTGATACAGGAGATCTTAACCGGTTTTTCAGTGCTCCTTTCAGTTTCTTACAGTTATTTGCTACTTGAAAGAAGTATTTGAGAGCATAAGAGAGTACATATCGGTTTCTTACTGTTTTTTGCTACTCTAGCATGCAATTAGCGTGAAGCACAAAGCTACATGATGCCCACCAATAATTAAAGGTCTGAAGAACAAATCCTGAGGAATTCTAATGTGTTGCTTAGAATTACTATCAGTTTTTAGGGCTCATTTAGTTGGACTTTAAGAATGAAAAGTTAACAATTAAGGAAATGAAAATGATTATACATGTTTTATATTCATAAAAGATATCTAATATTCCATTTCGGTGACTATAAACGCACAGGCTCATTTTTAGCAGCGATCACTTGGTTTGTAACTGAACTTATTTTTTGATGACTATATATGTTTGAGACGAGGCATTTTGTTGGGTAGGAAGGATTGCAACCCTAAAGTAATGATGTTTGCTTCTTCCTTCGGAATATAATCAATTGTTTATTATGTTGTCCATTTTTTCTGCAGGAAGCAGGTTTCATTGTTCGCGTGGCTGCTATGAAAACGCAAGCGGTATACGAGTTCTTGCAACAACAGTTGGCCGGGTTAGAGCCGCTCATCGGGGTCGCACCATACCGCTCATGAAAGCACTTCGATGGTTACAGGACTTCTATTCTACAAAGAATTCGGTAGGTACCATTGGCTTTGAAGTTAACGGTTTAATCTCATTATACGAAGATCATAGATTGGAGCCTGTCTTGTTCCTATCTTATTAGACTTGTGTGGATGTAGCTACAGAGCCCCTATAAGCAGGGATGGACCAACCAATATTGTTAATACCGTCCCTGCAAGAAATTAAGTGCCCGTTTGGTTACTTTCATGTGTTAAAATACCTCTAAAAGCATCTATAACTTTTGGTTGATTCGAAATCATTCAGTTACCGGAAATGATTCTTAGCGCTTCCAAACAAGCCCTAAAAGAAAACGTGTATGGCTCAAATTTTATCAAATTGATCGAGGAGTCAAGAGTCTTGAATTGAAAGACAAGCTAAACTTAGGTAGCAAGTAATTTGAACCTAGGATGCACTTTGTGACATTTTGTGAACCCCAACTTGTAGAGTGGGGTATGATCGGGCGGGGCAAAGAATTTCAATCAAGGATAGACTTTTTTGACATTTGGAACCCCAACTATTAACCCTAACTAATAGAGCAAGAGTAAAGTTTATTGAGAAGACATCAAATATGCCTAATATATGAAATTGCATGAACGACAAAAATGACAAAAATGGTACTGTCCTTGATTTTAAGGCTAAGAAAAATACCTTACCCGCATTATCCAAGATGATTGTGTAATAATGATCGGATAAATATTATGAATTTTTAATTCTTGTTTTTAAAAATTTAATTCTTGTTTCGTAATTTTTAGAGACTAAAATTTTACCGCCTTTTACAGATCATAAATTGAATGATTATTGACTTTTCTATGAATAACAAAATTCTGTTTCTTTCTTATATTCATTTTATTTGCAATTTTTGTAAAACCTTGATTTTTCTCAAACTTAAACAAGCCAAATCTACGATGTGACTAATCCAAATTCGAAAGAGTTTGTGAATTCCTCTCTCGATTCTTTGCGTGATATGTGCTACCTCATCTCCACCGGAGGTGCCTTCCAAGAGTTATACCATCGTCCACATCCTTCCAGCTGTGTGATATGCTTTACGTTGCGAGTTGGTAGGGCTGCACACTTTTGGACCGGACCGGAAAATCGGACCGGAAATTACGGTCCGGTCCTGGACCGTAACTGTGACGTTCCGGTCCAGTCCAAGATATTACGGTCCGGTCCTAAACCGTAATATTCCTGTCCGGTCCGGTCCAGTCCAAGATATTACGGTCCGGTCCTGGACCGTAATATTCCGGTCCGGTCCGGTCCAGTCTGGACCGTAATTTACACTTTATATATATTTTGAATAAGAATTTCATATGGTCCGGTCCGGTCCAAACCCGGACCGGACCGGACCGGATTCATTCAATACAAAAAAACATTTTTTTTTATAAATTTTTTCCGAAAAAAAATTCACTTCGGTCCGGACTGTGGTGGACCGAACCGTTACGGTCCGGTCCATGGACCGTTCCATACAAAAATGAAATGGTCCGGTCCGGACCGTTTGAACGGCCTTACGAGTTGGAACAAAATCCTGCTCGAATGGGTTTTAGATGAATAAGTTATGAACTTATTTCCGTATTACATGATTGCCTAATTTGACCGTATGATTGCGTAAATGAAAAATTAGAAATTCCATTATGCTTGATTAGTTATCCTTAAATCAGCTTTGTTATGTAACCGATAATTAATTAATTAAAAATATCTTACAGAAAGTGTCTTAAACCGAAATATATTATATACAATGAACTTAATTTATTTTGAAAGCCAAAAGGATAACTTGAGGAATGTTATATTCTTTACGACTATATAAGACTATAGTAGAAGACGGTAAGCCTACTCTTGTATTACATTGATAATCATATCCAGGTAACTCTTCTTATTAATATTAAATAATTATTGTGTTATTGATCAATGTAAATGTTGTATCTTTATGTGCTAAATTAATTCCGTGTGCATATACATTTGATATGCTGCATTATTGTTACAAGGATGCTAGGTTGTAATTCCAGCTTACTGTCAAGGAGATTGTATATATAGTTATTTGAGAGAATTGGACAAAGTGTTTTACTTCACTAATTTGAGTTAGTGTATATCCCGCCTCTATAATTTAGTTAGTATACAACATTGTAAAACATATAAAGGCTTATTTATCCTTATTAATACGATTAGTTTTATCTTAATTGAGACGTTTGTAAATTGATTATTCTTGTAACTGAGACTTATGCTTTATAACTTTATAATTCATGTAAGAAATATGAAAAATTAATAAACGAATGTAGTAATGGAAAATCGATCTGTGGTTGGTAGCCCCTCCCTCTCGTAACACTAGTGATTTGATGATGATGTTGATGAATAATGATTATGGTTTGATGTTGTGATGATGTATGATGACGATGTTAATGATAACTTAATGATGTTGAGATGATATTGAGGATATAATTGTGATAGGTAAGATATTCAGAATGGGCCCAATACCCTTCTTATCATGTCTTCCTTCTCTAGGTTTTCATGGCAAACAAGGGTTGACCTAGATGAAGAGTTTTGCATTGTTGTCGATGAAATCATATCTTAGGACTTTTGAGTATGCTATTCACATTTCGAGAATTGATTTCTTAAGTTTTGCATTGTTGTGTTCATATGCTAATACTATTATTTGCATGAGCACGGTGCTTATTTGCAAAATAATCAAGATGATAATCGTTTATCTTCACCAATTTTATTAATTTTAAAAGAATAGATGAATCAGAAATGAAGAAGATTGATGATTTGGAATTTGTTACGAAACAATTGAGGTGATAGCCGTTTATCTTTGTGAATAATGTAAATTATGAAAAGAAATATTAATTCTCATTAATCATCTTTAGGGTATATATACATGTATATATATAAACTTGGAGAGAGAGATATCTCCTAGGTTAAATATGGGTCAAATAATATGTAAGCTATACAACGCCTTATAACCCCCTCAATCTCATGTGTGATACGGGTATTGGCCGTTGTTGCATCCCGATCTTTTGACACCAATGATATAGACTCGATATCAATCCTTGTTACATAGATCGATCAAATAAGGGATGAAGATGATATGTGGGCTGACCGAATGAGGATGAAAAGGGTGAGGTTATGATCTGACGATGGTGATGGATTAGTAGAGGGATAGATAGGCCGAACCGTATGAAACGACTTGGAGCACACTAGGAAAACTGAGGCCTTAACACACAACCAAAAACGATCATAGAACCCTTCCACTAGAATCTCAACCCTAAGAATACGACGTCTAAAGAACACAAGAAGGTTATATGAATGGTTTGAGAAGTACCAACTTGTAAGCACAAGCAAAACAACGCAAAACAATCCAAGATGTGGCAAACGAGACGTCACTTGTTCTCTCTCAACGTCGGAAGAAATGTTTTGTGTGAAACACAAAAGAAAGTTTTTACTCAAACTTAGACGGTTTAATATAGGGTCCAAAACTCTCTATTTATAGAGAACGTGGAGGTTGGAAAATTAGATTTAGAACACACTCTAATAGGACCTAAAATAACTTAAAAAACTTAAAAGAAAGATGGGCTAAAAACTAGCTTAAAAGGCCCAATGATTACAACTGAATCTATAATTAATGAGTTAATTATGGGCCAAAAATAAGATCTAATTGATCTAAAATCAACAAGAATTTTGTGCATCTTCTTCTCCTCCTTCCACACGTGATCTTTCATCGGGAAGCAAGCTTGATCCGGTTCCTCCTTCTATGCATGTCCTTCCTTCTTCTCTTAGCAATCCATTTGGTCATTTGAGCTTTCCTTCTCTTATTCCTTCTTCTTGTTAACTCTAGCTTCCATCCTTTGCTCCTAGATAAGGTTAGGTCTTGAAATACTCCCGCATTAATGTGGAAGAACACACACGCAACTTGTGACAAAGAGAAGAGGATCCAACATTGCCAATTGATTCCATTTGGTAGAAGAAGTTAATGTGACATAGCACAAGGTCACCAAGTTCCACTTGTTTAGTAACAAAGAAGTAATCAATGAAAATTGATAATATGTTTTTTATGTTGTCTTTCTAGTAGTGTTTTTGCGTGTTTTCCTTAGTTTTGCATGAGAAAATACATTCACATGTTTGTTAGTGTTTAAATACATCAAATAATGTCTACTCCCCTTGTGATTTATGATTTAGGGGATTTAGGTCCGAAATGGAGCACAAAGAGCCAAATCTTCACCAATTTTAAGGAGTTCTCATCACACCACCACATCTACAAGGAGCTAAGGAAGGAAGGAGGCAAGAAGCTAAGGAACATGGAGAAAAAGGAAGCAAGGATCCAAGAAGAAAGAAGGAAATCTCTTGAAAGGAAGACCCAATTTACAAATGTCAACTAAGTTCGAGTTCACCATTTCACTCGAGTGAAGAAGCCCAAAAACTCGACCTAAGAAGACATGGTCCCTCCAGTGAAGAAGACATTGCACATTTTCAATAAAATAAAGCTATAGAAGGATTTGGACGAATTATAAGACGCACGAGTACTTGTTGGAAAGGTATTTTGAAGGGATACAACTTTATAGTTTACATCGAGAGCTGAATCCTAAAGAAAGACAACCAAAATGGCCAAAAAGTGGAAGGTCGAGTGGCCTAGTCTACTCGACTGAGTAGAAGCACAAGCTCAACCTTCCACTCGAGACAAGTGCATTTATCCTTAATTCGGTGGTGCAATCGACCTTGAGAAAGTCCGAGATTGACCTTAAGGCTACGACGCAACGTACATCACCCACTTTTTCTTGGGAGGACCACACAACTTGCAACTAAGTTTGTTAGAGATTAATTCCATTGCAATTTGAAGAGGCGACCATGTTTTTAATCCATTCTATAGAGGCATGGCTGCCTTGTAATAGATATCACTCAACATCCAACAACATTTTAGAGGGTTTCGAATTTAGAGTAGATTAGAGGCTGCCGCTTGGATATTTGAAGCGTTCTTGAGTGTTCAACACCAAAATTCATTCCTAGATCTATTTTTAATATTGTTTTGCTCATAATTTTGGATTGGTAAGTCTAAATTGTTTCATTCTTTTGCCTACGTTTCTATTTTGTTATCTAGTTTTTATTATGGAATTTGTTTTCATGAAACTCATGTTTGAATTTCCGGCTATGAGTGAGTAGAGTCCTTACTACGCTTTGGGGTGAAAGCTCCAAATCTAAGCTAAGATCTATGTAGATCTATGTTGTGCTTATGAAATTATGGAGTATCAAAGCATGTTCAGTATCATATGGTTGGAGATAATCCGTTTGGCATGTTCTATTGTGTTTGAATCTATTTTGAATGCCGGATGCTAGATTTCATGATCTAGATTAGTTCCTTTATGCAAATTGTATATTTTCAAGCATGATTATATATATCGTATGGATCGGTCATCATGGAAGAGACCGGAAAGTAATTCCATGATGGTGATGACTATTTTTATGCTTATTTTGCTAGAATGTGGCTAAGCTAGGGTCTATGGATGGCTTGCACATTTGTATTGTGATTATTCATACTAGGCTAAGTTGAATCTCGTAGGCATATAGCAAACACCATGTGATGCCTATGTAGTCCCATTTAGACCTTAGTAGAGAAGAAAAGCTTGTCAAGCAATATGTGAATAACAAACATCACGTGATAGCCAAACACTTATTGATGTTCGCAATCCTTGCCAAGCTTGGGGTCGATCCGTTCCATTTTCTATACCTTGTCAACCTATATAAAGGATGCATAGCTGCATGGATCAAACTCCAACTCATAGACCAATTTGTCACTTCACAATTCTCTCTTATTTCGCTCATTTTTTGGAGCCTAGTCTCCATAGTTTAGGGCCGAGTTAGCCGAGTTAGTTACGAGTCCGTCCGAGTTGTAAGGAGATTGTGCTGATTTGTGGCTGAGTTGAGTCATTTCGAGCTGGATTGCTACTTTCCTTGTTACTTTGGTAATTCTAAATCACTTTTAGCTCATAGATTCATTATAGATTCATCTCTTTCTCTCTTGATTTCATGGATTTGTGATTGTTTGCTTGATTGTTGTATTTTCCTCACTCAACATGAGTGAATAGTCCCATACTAGGGATTGAGGTGAAAATCCCAATCCAATGCTATGCAGATTTGTATTGTTATAATGCCGAGATTTTATGTGAGTATCAAAGCATGATAGTAAGTATATATGAGGGTAAAACCAATTAGAACACTATATTCATGATTAAACTAATTTGAAAGTCGGATGCTAAGCTTGCTTAGATATTTCCTTTATGCCCTTTGTTTAGCTTCTAAGCATGATTCAATGTGTTGATAATTGGCCGGCTAGTATGAATGAGACTCATAAGTAATTTCATAATCTAGTGATGCATTTTGTAGACGCCTATATTGCTAGGATTGGTACCTCAATTATTCTAATAGCAAACACCATCTGAGGAATAATTGAAGCTAGTTTATGAAGTGTAAGTCCACTCTAGGTCCTTATGATTTATTCAAACCGATAGCAAACACCATGTGAGGTTTGATTATTTTGTATTGACCACTAGTTTGAGACCGTAGTTGACTAGAGTTTTACCAATAGCAAATACTATGTGAGGTACTATGTTGGATTGACTAGCATGCTTAGATTTTCATTCATCTATCACATGCATACAACCGTTTAGTATCATTCCCATGATTACTTGAGCAAATAGTTATCACTCTTTGGCATTATAACGTGTATAATTTCGACATTAGCAAGGATTGGGAGAATTGATCTCAACCCCTAGTCATTTTCATACTTGGTTTCACATTTCTCCATTCCACTGTGTTTGTCTCGACTGAGTTAAAAGCTACAGGAGTTCCCACTCAATCTACGTTATCACGGTAACTCGACTGGATTTGCTCAGGTGACTCGATTGAGGTTACTTAGCACCTTTTCATTCTTGAAGTGTTTGGAAGTCAACCACTTGATCGCAACTTTTGATTTTCTTTTACAACACTTACACTTTCTTATACGTCTTCCTAGAGTAAGGGGAGGATAACATAGTCCTCAGGGAGACGACTTGACCGGGATTGCTGTATATTTACGGTGACGCGACGCTTCTTTTGGGAGTTATATAGTTTTCTCCTAGTGGATGCACATGTCATTCATGTGCATTGACTAGTTGATACCGAATTGACAACAAGTATTTGGCGCCGTGTCCGGGGACTATTGAAGCCGAACCTTACTTGTGTGAAGTTGACTATAAGAGTGTTTGTGTTATTTTGTTACTTTTGATTGTACTTGTGTTTGTGTTTGTGTGTATAGGTTGCAAAAGTGGTGCACCTAAGAAGTTCTTGAAGTCAAGAGTTGTTGCCACTCGACTTGGAGATATCAAGAACGCTTACCATGTTGTGAAAAGAGAAAAGATTAGCCATGCATCAAGACCAAGAGATGGCTAGGGCTAGAGAGCGTGAAGCCCAACAAAGACAGAATCGAGGAGCTTGAAGCTCGATTGCTTGCACAAAAAAGTAAGGGATGCCATGCATCACGAGGAAGTTTATAGAGAAGTGCCACAAAGAGCACATGGCTGAGAGCAGATTGCGCCTAGGGCCTAGGCGAGCGCATGGACCCGACAAAGCACATCACACCGTCCGGGGTAGTTTTTGAGAACAACGTTCCACAAAACTTCGAGTTGAAGTCGTCCATGATACAAATGATCATGCAAAACCAATTTGGTGGTGGACCGAGTGAAAATCCACATCTACAACTCTCTATCTTCAACGAATTGCTCGAAACCGTAAGAATACGAGGTATTGAACGATTAGAGCTTAAATTAAGATATTTTTCTTTCTCTCTTAGGGGCATGCCAAAAAATGGTACCAAGCCATACCATCCGGACACATCATATCTTGTGTAGAACTTTCAAAGGATTTCTTGAACAAATTCTTTCCACCCAACCGGAAAGTCAAGATGAGAAGAACGGTTGTAAAAAAAAGCTTTAAGATGGAGGGCGGATATTCTCAACACCAAAGTTGGGAGAAGTTTAAAGACATTCTTTTGGAATGTCCCCACCATGGAGAATCAGAGCTAGTGATACTTGAGTTGTTCTATAAGGGGCTAGACAACCAAACAAGGACAAAATAGATTCACTATCCGGAGGCACATTCGTAGAGATGGTGGTTGATGAAGCTTGAGATTTCATCGAAAAATAAGCAAGGCATTGCGAGAGATACTCAATCCAAAAGAAACTCTACAATGTCAATGAAGAAGTGGAAATAGATGCCAAAATGGATGCTCTTCAAGTACAAGTGGCCGAGTTGAAAAAGTTTTCAGAATCTAAAAGAGGGAGTTGCTTCTAATAAAAATATTTCTTGTCAATTTTTTCATAATATTGATCATACTATCTCTAATTGTGAGTCTAATCTTAGGAGTTTGGAAGTTAAAGAAGAACAAGCTTGTTATGCTAACAATGGAGGATATGAGAGAAGACCACAATACAACAATCAAAGACAACCCCTACCAAAGAGAGCAACAACAAGCATATGTACCACCACCGAGGCAACAAGGAAATAGGTCAAGTGGGAGGTTGAGCTGAAACAAATGATGGAAAATCTCTTTGGAAGGTAGAAGCATTAGAAAAAGGGCAAAAGATGATGGAGAAACAAATTGCATCCCAAACATCTTCAATCAAGCCAAGTAAAGGACTTCTTGGAGATCCTGAGGTTAACCCTAGAGAGAGTTGCAACAGGGTTCAAGAGAAGTCTTGCAAAACAATTGGATTAAGAAGTGGAAGGCAAGTAGAGTCAAGACCTCCAATAGAGCCGGTTGTGCTAAACAATGGAAAAGAAAAAGTGCAAGAAGAGGAGCCTAGTGAAGAGGAATCTAGAAAGGAAGATGTCAAACCAAAACGACTAGCTTCAACCACACCCAAGCCTCCACTTCCTTTTCCTCAATAGAAAGCCAAAACATTGCTTGATAAACAATTTGGAAGACTTCTAGAGACGATGAGTAAGTTGCATCTCAACATTCCTTTTTTTTTTGAAGCTCTCAAGAGTATGTCATCTTATGGAAAGTTTTTGAAGGAAATTTTATCAAACAAGAAGAGTTTAGATGAGTTAGAGGAGGTTGCTATGACAAGCGAGTCTACCTACCACATTAACCACAAAGAAGGAATAACGAAGATCAAAAAAGAACAAGATTCGGGGAAATTCATGGTTGATGTGTGGTTTGGACCTCACTCGGTTGATGCTTTGTGTGATCTTGGAGAGAGTTGTCATACTTCTCTATCTTGCAAGAATGCTTGGCCTTGGAGAGCCTAAACCGGTAAAGATGGTGTTGTTTATGGCGGATAGAAGTTCAATCACCCCGAATTGTTATTCTAGAAGATGTTCCAATAAGGATTGGAAAATTTATTTTGACAATCGATTTTGTGGTACTAGATATCAAACCGGATGAAAGGTGTCCAATCATATTGGGGAGATCCTTCTTAGCCACCGCCGGTGCTCAAATTGTTGTGAAGAATGATTCGTTGTTTTTTAACATTGAAGGAGAACAACTGAGGTACTTATTCAAATATTTTCCACCTGAGAGGGAAGTAAAAGTTATTGAGGAAGATTGTTCGAGTGAAGACGAGTTTGAACAGTTATGTGAATTGGAGTTATTCAAGGAGGAAAAGCCTCCTAAGAAAGGAAAGCCGGAGTCAAGTTTTGAAGCGGCTAAGAAAAGGCACATAGTAAAGCCATGTAAAGGCTTGAACAAATGGCTAACTAAGAGGATATGTTGCAAGGATAAGGGTTGAAAAAGCAAGATATGTCCAGATCCAGGATGAGAAGAAATTTGGTCGAGCCTATGACCTTAAACAAGGGAACTTAATGGGAGGCAACCCACGTACTGGTATGTTTTCTTATCTTTTTGTAGTCTTTTTGTTTAAATAAACTGGAGTTTTGTGTTTTGATTTTTGTGCAGGTTTTAAGAAATTCTCAAAGGAAATTAGAAGAGATATACATGGAAAAATCAGGCAAAAATAAATCAAGAGGGAACTAAAGAAAGAAGTTTTGTCAAGCCATAAATTTCAACTTCAGTCGAGCTAAGAGGGAGCAGAACGAGTCGACAAATCGAGCAACACTCTACTGGATTTTACTCGCACGGTTGAAGGAAGCCGACTCATTCGGACCTCGAGTGACTCAATCGAGTCGAGACACTTGGCGGGCGCCGGTTGGTTCTTTTTCTCTCTAACGGCTAGTTGTTGGTAATATTTTATTCCCTTCCTTTAACGCCCAACGGTTAAATTGATCATATTTTACCCCTCTCTACCTCTTCCTACCTATAAATACCCATCATAGATAAAAAAAAAAAACTCCCTTTCACTCTCTTCTCTCAAATTGCTCTCAAATTCTCTTCTCTCTTGAAATCTCGACTTGTGTGAGAAAGTTTTGTGCTTTAGAGTTTCACAAGATTTTAGAGGCTTCTAAATTTGATAATAAGGTATGTTTTCTTGTTTCCCATCTTAAGTTTTTCAATTAAGAGCTGTGATTGAGCCTCTTAAGGTAAAAGCTTGAAATTGTTGAATAATTGTTGATGTTGTTGAATGAAAGTTGCTTGCTTGAGAACTAAAATCGGTTTGGAGTAGTGGTATGAATAGGTTTAATGACTCGCTTAGTAGAGCTTTGATTTGATTGAGTTTAATCTTGATCGAGCCGGTTGTCTCAACTCACCTCATGCATGTTGAAATCGAGTATGATTTTTGAGATATGACTTGTTGAATTGGCATGAAATTTTGGAAATTGTTTGAAGATGTCAATGCATGCTTTGGATACTTGTTATTTATCAAAGATTGTTTTTGAAGGTTTTTAAGCATGAAAGTATGTTTGATGATTGATGCATGAGATAAGAGTTTTATGATTATGCATGGTTCAATATCTTTGTGTGTTTTTACATGAACTTGATCATGCATCAATTGTTAGCATAATTTATCTTGTAATAGGTAGAAAATTTTCCATGATTTTCCTCTGTATTCTTCGGTTTAAATTCTTCTTGTTCACATAGGTACCAAATATCTATCAAATGACACCTAAACAAAAGGTTTTGGTTGAGAAGAGTCCTAAAGGGAAGACTCCTAAAGGAAAGAGCCCAATGGTTGAGGAACATGAGATTTCCCAAGATGTACCAATGCAAGAGCCACAAGTTGAAAGAATGATGATCACCATGCCAAAGAAAATTTAGAGAAAACTACAAGAGGTTGAGGAAGTTTCCTATTCGGCTGACTAGATACGCCAACCATCAAGATTTGGAAGACTTGGGCATGAGGAATGATCTTATGACTATGTTCATTAGCATAGGACTTGGAGAGTTCGTATCAAGAAAAGTGAAAACATATGAGGACCTCACCTGGGATTTTTGTCTACTCTCACTGTCACCTACCCCGAAGGTAAACCAATGAAACTTTACCTCATCTTTAACTTGGTTAATACTAAGATAAAGTTGGAGATTAAGAAGTTAGGATGGTACATGGAATCCTCGAACATCCTAATTATCAAAGCCACTTTGACCCATAGGGATTTTGGGAGAGCATTGCTAATTCTACATTCAAAGCCGGAAAGAGTAAGAGCAAGACTATCTACCACCCTACCTTGTGGGTCTTCTTCCGAATCTTAAGAGAGAGCTCGTTTAGTCGAGTCGATAGTGTGGCTACACCAATGCTCGATGAAGTTAATATTGCTTCATGTGTATTCCAAGGAGAGGTGCCAACATCGCCCTTGTGATGGTGTATTTTTTTAGAGAGGGTTATGAAGAAAAGCACCGGGATGATTTGCATGGGTGGCTTCATAACCATGATTTCCAATCACTTTGGTTTTGATCTTCTCCAATTCGATCTAGCCCCACCTATCAAAGTCCAGGATGTCGGCGTAAGCTTATTCAAGCTAAGTTGTTTCATAAAGATTGGAAGAGGAGGCAATATAAGGTTGAAGTCGGATGATAAGTTTGTTCCTTTGGCTCATTATGTGGATGAACAAGAAGAAGATGATGATGAAGAGGATGAAGTTGAAGAAGAAGAGAATGATGAAGAAGGAGGCGAGCCGCCACAAGCCCAAGCTCATACTTACGCCTCCGGTTCTAACTCCTATGGAGAAGATTATATGGGACAAATCCTAACCCATATGCAAAGGCAATCCACCTATATGGAAGAGGATAGGAAGATCCACCAAGATTGGAGATAAAAGGACCGGAAGTGGAAGAAAAATAACTCCAAGCACACCAATGAGCTCAATAACGAGCAAGAGAGCATTCATGACGAGCTTGAGGAGCTAAGGAGAAAATGGGAGGAATGCACAATGATGATGGCGACTCGCCTTTGGTCTAGGCTTCACCTAAGCCCCATAAAAGAGACACCTTGTATTTTGTGAGTCAATTTATGTTTCTATCTTTTGTCATTGCAATTGAGGACAATGCAATGTTTAAGTATGGGGTATATGTTGTCTCACATTTCATTTGTATATATTTGTTGCATGTTTAATTTCCTAGTCTTTTGTTTTCGTAATTTGTTTTTCTTTCTTCTGTTAGTGAAAAATTTTGGAAAATCCAAAAACATTTGAAAAAGTACAAAATTTCAACAAAAAAAACCCCCGAATATCTTGAAATTTTTGTGTGTGTTTTCTTACGGATATTGAAAATGATCTTGATGATGAGACACTGTTCAAAACCATGACAATAATTTGAAGATTTGTTTGATTATAAATTGTATAGACTTGGACATAATAGAAACATGTTAATTAGTTAGTACATAAAATGTATATGATTGATGAATTTAGTTGAACTCTTATGATTCATATTGGTTGATGTATGACTTAGTGAATCTTATGTATACATGTTTGAACTAATAAAGTAAGCACTTGTTAAGGTCCATAATAGTGTGTATTGGTTATGAACTCTTCATTGCTTGGCCTAGGAAAGCTTACAACGGTTGACACTCACTTGAGTTAAAAATACTATCTCGTAAGGTAAAAGGCATATGAAATGAAAAAGCAAGAAAAAGCCATAAAAAATAACCACAAAAAGTTCAAATAAAGCCACTTGGCAAATATCAATGTTGGTTGCTTGTTTTTCATTTAGTATTGCACATCAATGTATGAATGCAAGTAAATGTATCACCATGCCAAAAAGAAGCATGGAGGTTTTTATTTGTTAGGCCAAGTCCAAGGTGAAATGAATTATAAAGGACCTGATCATGCCTAATTGTACTTAAACTTGTGTAAATATTTAGCTAACTTTTTCATCATATAGAAACACAATACAAGTGTCATATGCAAGCATCATAAAAAACCAAAAAAATAGCATGATTAAGTTGTGGAACTTAGGATTCTTGACTATAGGTTTTATGATTGATTAGTTAGAATATGTTGGAGATTTGTGCCAAGTCTCCACATAACCATTGAGCTTGTTGTCGATACAAGGAGCGATGAGTTACTTGCATGTGTGGCACGATGGTCTGGGTTGCGGGAGGCAAGCCAAGTGACCGGCACTTAGAGTAACTAGAGATTACGGGGTAAATGTATGGAAGCTAATAAAACTGAACTAAATCAAGGAACATGGCTATCACGACTTTGTTAGAAATTGGTTTAGTTGAGCCTCATGAGTGTCATGGTATATTATTTTGACTCTGTCATGACAAAGCCTATGTCCTAACCTCTCCAAGGCCAGTAGATATGGAAGGGGAGGCAGATGAGGAGTTGGTTGTGACTCGCCAAAGGAACAAATGGGATGATGACGACTACATATGTCGTGACCATATACTGAATGGCATGTCCGATGCTTACCAAAACGAAGCGTCATCAATGCTTTTATGGGAACAACTTGAATCCAAGTACATGGCGGAGGATGCGTCCTCTCGCAAGTTTTTGGTTTTGGACTTTAATTCCCACAAGATGGTCGATTATAGACCTGTCATGGAGCAATTTAATGAGTTACTCCGGATCCTTGGACGTTTCACCCAACATACTATGCATATGGATGAAGCTATAGCAATCTCGTTCATAATGGACAAACTTCCATCATCGTGGAAAGACTTCTGACGTGTGCTTAGGCACAAGAAGGAAGAACTTACATTGGTGAAAATAAGCTCGCACCTCCAAATTGAACAAGGCCTAAGGCCCAAAAAGGTAGCAATAAAAATGAGGATAAGGCCTCCTCTTTCCATGAAGCCAACATGATGGATAAGAAGAACAAGAGGAAGGGTCAAGGCCAAGGCAAGGCCAAGGGCAAGGACAAAGACAATACCAAATGGTCTAAGGGAAAGGACAAGGGTAACAAAGACAATACCAACAAAAATCCAAAAGACGCTTGTTGGAAGTGTGCAAACCCGGACACTACAAGCGTGATTGTCGCTCCAAGAGTGACGACACTAAGGGTGGAGGCCAAAATGATCAAAACCCACCAAACCAAGGTGATTTGGTTATGAGCATACATTATAATTTTGATGATAAATCTGATTTGAATTATATCTTAATACATTTTGAGTGTTTATCCATGCAGGATGATGACTTAGGTTGGTGGGTCGACTTCGGTGCAACGGCGCACGTATGCAAGGACCAGTGATGGTTCAAATAATACGCCGAGGCTAGCGATTGAGCACTCATCCATATGGGAATGAGTCGACCACCCCCGTTCTAGGAAGAGGATTGGTAGAACCTTGCTTCACAAGCGGCAAGACCTTAGTTTTGTCAAACGTGTTGCATGCACCGGCCATCCGCAAGAATGTGGTGTCTGGTGGAGTGCTTAACCGACTCGGATATACACAAGTAATTGAAGCCGATAGGTACATCTTGTCTAGGAGAGGCTTATTTGTAGGATGCGGGCATTGGAAAAATAATTTGTTTCTTTTGTTCTTATGTAATATATCTAACTCTAACTAAGATTTTATCAATACATTGTATTCTTCCTCAAACAACTGTGATTTTGAAAAATGGAATGCTCGTTTGGGACATGTGCATTTAAAGCGAATGAAAGACACGTCTAATGACGGTATAGCCTAAGTCAGAAGTTTCACATGAAAAATGTAAAACTTGTCAACTAACTAAAATTACAAGGCTTCCATTGCCTAAGGTTTAACGGGAGCAAACCATGCTTGGCCTAGTCCACTCAAACTTGGGTGACTTGCATGCAACTCCTTCTTGGGAAAGAAAAAGTACTATGTATTATTCATCGATGGCTATTCGAGGTATTGTTATTTGTACTTGTTATTTGCAAAGAGTGATGCATTGAATAAGTTTTACGTGTTCAAAAACCAATCCGAGTTGCAACAAGGTACTTTGATAAAAAATCTTTGCACGGACCGTGGTAGAGAGTTCATGGACAAAGAATACTTTGAAGGCGTTGGGATCATTCATGAGACCACGACAACAAACTCAAGACGCTTGGTGAAAGGGGCGTTGGGTGTATATTTATAGGATATGCCGAACACTCAAAGGCTTTAGGTTATATGTGATAGAGCCTAATGACTTCATCTCGGTTAACACCGTTATCGAGTAAAGGGATGCCATCTTCAGCTAGGAATGATTTACCTTGGCCCCAAGGCCAAGGGGAGTGGGCAACATGTCCACGGAAGATGATGACTCGAAGAAATGTCGGAGAGTTGTTGAGGACACACGGCCGACGCCGAGCTGTAAGGGTCATGAGTGTCGATGCCATGAATGATACAAATGACAAGTTTATAAGTTCCTAAGCCATATATTCAAATTATTCTTGGTAGAGAGCTCACGGGATGGTGAGTTGGATTGACATTCATATTTACATATGTATGAGGCTCCAAAGGCATTTGATGAGGCCATGCAGTCTCAAGATGTCGCCTTTTGGAAGGAAGCTTTCCAAGAGGAGATGAATTCCATTGTGGGTACCCACACATGGGAATTGTACGATCGTCCTTCTAGTTGTAAGCCTTTGGGTTGCAAGTAGATTTTCAAAAAGGAAATGAAGGTTGATAGAACTATAGAAAAGTTTAAAGCACGCTTGGTCATCCAAGGCTTTAGACAAAGGGAAGGCGTCGATTACTTCAACACCTATGCGTCGGTTGCACCCATAACAACCATTAGCTTGTTGATTGCAATGGCGGCTATACATAATCTCGTGATTCACAAAATGGATTTCAAAACGGCATTCCGTAAAGGTGATCTAGATGAAGAGGTATACATGAGACAACCCGAAGGGTTCATCTTGAAAGGGCAAGAGCACAAGGTGTGTCATTTGGTAAAGTCTTTATATGGGATTAAACAAGCTCCAAAACAACGGCATCAAAAGTTTGATGATGTTGTGTTGGCTAATGGGTTTAAGATAAACCAAGCCGACAAGTGTGTCTATAGCAAATTTGATCGCACCGGGCAAGGTGTGATCATATGCTTATATGTCGATGACATGTTGATCTTTGGCACAAATAAAAGAGAAGTAGACCTCACTAATGATTTCTTGTCTAGTAAATTTTCAATGAAAGACTTAGGTGGGGAAAATGTGATTCTTAGCATAAGAATCAAGCTTGACGCTCAAGGATTAAGTCTCACGCAATCACACTACATTGAAAAGGTCGTCAAACTCTTTCAATGTGATAAGAGTACGGCGGTCAATACTCATATGGACTCAAGTGAGAAGTTGATGCCAAACCAAGGTGCGGTTGTTTCTCAACTTGAATATGCACAAGTAATAGGATGTTGCATGTATGGCATGCCTAGTACAAGACGCGACAAAGCATTTTCCATAGGCAAGCTTAGTCGGTATATTAGTTCTCCGAGTTCCAACCATTGGAAGGCTCTAAGGCGTGTTCTAAGGTACTTAAAAGGAACCATGTAATTTGGCATCCATTATACCAAGTACCCTTCGGTTATAGAAGGTTACTCGGATGCATCATGGATCACTAATCTAGATGATCATTCATCTACAATTGGATGGGTTTTCTTACTAGGAGGTGGTGCCATTGCGTGGGCTTACAAGAAGCAAATGTGCATCACATCCTCGACTATGGAGTCTGAGTTTGTGGCACTTGCCGTAGCTGGCAAGGAGGCATAATGGTTTCAGAACTTGGTCATAGAGATTCCGTTATGGCCAAAGCCCGTTTCCCCTATATCTATACATTGTGATAGTGTTGCTACACTCGCTAAGGCATCTATAGACCTGATCATATCCGGGAAGCCCGCCCGGCCCCAAGCCCGGAAAAACGGACGGGTATGAACATAGGGGAATGCCCGACCGAGCCAAAAAGCCCGGCCCGTCTGCCCGTAAAATATTATATATATATATATTGTATTGTATATAATTAAAATATTAAGTATAATTATAGAATATTTAGCATAATTATCATAAATTTAATGTATATTACATATAATATCTTAAATATATATTATATTTAAATAAAATTTATATTTAAAATAGTTTTTTAAAATTATATTTAGAAAAGAAAACGGGTACCCGGAGGCCCGCCTGGACGGGCCGAGTACAACAAGGATTATAGGCCCGCCAGCCGGGCTTAGCCCGGCCGGGGTCCGGATAAATGGGCCGAAAATTTCACAAAGTCCGCCAGAGTCCGACCTGAGCCCGGATATGAACAGGTCTAGGCATATAGCCAAACATACAATGGGAAATATAGATATCTTGGCGTGAGACATAGCTCGGATAGAGAGCTGATCACTCATGGCATAGTGCCAGTCGATTTTGCGAGAACTCACAACAATCTAGCTAATCACTTGACCAAGAGCTTAGCTAGGGACTTGGTACAAAAGTCAGCCAAGGGGATGGGGTTAACGACCTAAAACAAACCTCTGGTCATGGGACACCCAATTCGCCTAAGGCTCATTGTCTTAGCCGAATTCAATGTGGCAAGCCCATTCCGAGAAGGTTACGAGCATAAAATGTTCCATCCAAGGTGATGTACGGTTCCTACATTATTTGTATAGTATGAAATAAATATTTCTTAACGACTCCTTTGAAAAATTGCATATGTAGGTGCAGGACTAAAAGAGAGTTGGCTACATGAGCGTGAAGTGTCAAGGCTTCTTCAAGGGAGTATGTGGTCGACTCGCCTACACGTTCATTAGAGGATTATGACACAATAACATTTAAATGTGTCAATTGTTTGTAAGGAATGTAAACTTACATGTACTTTACCTTGATGTACTAAGACAAGTGGAGTGGTTCAATCCGTTAGGAAACCATGATTCTTTTGTACATAATGTGTATTTGTACTAAATCAATAAATTCAATCGAAAGACATTTGTGATTATGTGTAGAGTCTTGTTTGTTAATTTGCCTAAATTATGTTTCACGACTTTGCTCAGATGGGGGAGGAATGTTGGAGATTTGTGCTAAGTCTCAACGGAACCATTGAGCTTGTTGTCGAGACAAGAAGCGATGAGTTACTCGCATGTGTTGCACGATGGTCTGGGTTGCGGGAGGCAAGCCAAGTGACCGGCACTTAGAGTAACTAGTGATTACGGGGTAAAAGTATGGAACCTATTAAAACTGAACTAAATCGGGGAACATGGCTATCACTTAGAAATTGGTTTAGTTGAGCCTCATGAGTGTCATGGTATATTGTTTTGACACTATCATGACAAAGCCATGACTAGGCAAGAGCATCGTTTGCCTTGCCAATGCATAGGCAATTTTGCGGCAAAATTTGAGAGCTCGATGCTTTGTGTTTTTGGACACGTTTTATGAGCGTTCTTTCAAGCATTCCTCATTATATTAGCTCAAGAATGTTGTTCAAATTTTTTGCTTAATTAGTCCAAAGTATATATATTAATGGTTCATACATCCTTATAAGAAAAACTTGTAATAGTTACTTTGTTAGTTCAAGTTTTTAGTTCAAATCGTTTAAAATTTATATATATATTATAAGTGTAAATAAATTATATCGTTAGTTCATGTAGATTTATCTTCTAATTTTTAGTTATATTTTTATGCACTTTTTTGCCAGTACGTATTTGAATTAATTAAATACAATGTGTGAACTAACAAAACATAATGCCCTTTTATTGTAATATATGTTAGTTCAAAATTGATGTACTATTAGTTCAAGGGCCGTTTGGCAACCCGTATTATCGAAATGAAGTTGAGGATGAATGAGTTTTTTCAACCTTCAACACCTTGTTCGGTGTTCGGCGTAAAAAAATGAGCAGGATGAATTAGGGAGTGAAAAGGATGAAAATTATGGGATTATTGGATGAATTCATCAATCATATACATCTTATGTACTAACTAATTAACATGTTTCTATTATATCCAAGTCTATACAATTTATAATCAAACAAATCCTCAAATTATTGTCATGGTTTTGAACAATGTTTCATCACTAAGATCATTTCAAATATCCGTAAGAAAACACACAAAAAAATTTCAAGATATTCGGTTTTTTTTTTGTTGAAATTTTGTATCTTTTCAAAGTTTTTGGATTTTCTAAAATTTTCAACTAGTTAGTACAACAAGAGCACTATGGAGGCAAACAAGAAGGAATGAATCCAGAGAAGCAGAAACATAGATGTCGCAAGAACTAGATTAAAACACCTACTCTAATGGAAGAAACAAACAG
This sequence comes from Fagopyrum tataricum, assembly GCA_002319775.1. Taxonomy (NCBI): domain Eukaryota; kingdom Viridiplantae; phylum Streptophyta; class Magnoliopsida; order Caryophyllales; family Polygonaceae; genus Fagopyrum; species Fagopyrum tataricum. The sequence continues at coordinate 28,713,961 of CM008283.1, read as the reverse complement.
TGGGCACATATGATAAATCAAAGGAGAAGAAAGACAAAGACGACGAAGACACATCGGAGAAGAGAAGGACCCGTAAGAACACACTCACCGGAACTATTGCGGTTGTAGATTGAGAAACATCGTAATCAATTTCTACCAACCGATGGAGATGAGTAGATCTGAAAGAGAATTGTTGCGGTTGTAGGTTGAGCCAAATACGTGAGATGCGAGGGAGTCACAGTAGAAACATATGCGAGAAACAAAACAATAATTATAATTTAGCATTTTTTTATTTACAACATTTTTACTAATTGTTACCCTTTTTAGTAATTTTACCCATTTCATACCCATAATAATTTACTTCACACCGAACACTCGTTAATTTAAATTTTATTTCATTCTCATCATCTTCATTCTTACTTTTCATCTTAACTTCATATTCAACTTCTTTTTCAACTACATCTATTATTATTCTCGTTGCACCAAACAAACCCCAAATTGGGTGTTTTATTAGTTTAAATATCTTATATTATTAGTTCATGTATTATTTTGAACTTACAAAATAAATTTATAAAAAAAAAAATATGCATCATTTGTACAATATAATTTAAACTAACAAATATTGGAGCAAAAAGTATTTGGTATAAATAAAATATACAGAAAAAAAACACGTGTCAATACGAAAACATTTTATACTATCGTACGGAAATATTTCCTTGAACATGAACCAATGCCATTATGCCAATACCAAAATAGGTTGAGTCCATAGTTTCTATCCGAAATTATAAATTTTAATTACGTATTATTTTTGGTTCGGAAGTAGTAGTTTGTATTTTTTTTATTTATTAAAAGAATTATGAAATTTTATCTGTTCATATAAAATCTTTCAGATTAGCAAAATCATTTATTTTACACACGATTGACCATACTTTCATGAAAATGTTCAGATTACTTATACTCGTTTAGTTTAAATAAATTACGAAAATTGAAAACTTAAATTACACAACAATGCACGTACTTGCACAGGTTCATGGATTTTACATAAAATCACAAATATTCTGATGTTAATTAAATCTCTACCCGCTTAAACCAATTACTGACACAACAGATTTATCGTCCGATTTACGAAATATTCTGATATATTTACATGAATTACAAAGCCTGACCTGTTTTTAACGGATTCAAACTTTATATTATGTAAATTCAGACTACATAATTAATTTGCTCATATATTATAGAGTTTACACATGTTTACATGAATCCCTAAACTACACAATGGTATTACGAAACTTAAACATAATAATCTTACTAACTAAGCATGCATGGGTAAAAATTAATTAAAAAAATAATAATAACTTTTTGTGAATCTTTAATATTTAGATTAATCATCATAAATATCTACGTCTTAAAGATAATTAACTAATACTTTATCGCATCTTCTGTAAGATATTTAACAGTAAACAAATAAAGAAATTCGGTATTCCCTTGATCGTGTTATGTTGTGGTTAAAGCTGCTAATCTCCTGCTGACACCTCCTAATTATCTTTCATGTGAACATTCCACTAATCCTTCAAGTTGCACAAAAGGGAGATTAAAATTAGTGGAGCCTAATTAACTCTCACCGTTGCAAGAGAGCAGACAAAAGCCATTGGGGCTGTACTGTCAAAGTTGAGATTTTGACGTCGTGTCAAAGATTCCGATCTCCTATTGAAAATGGCCTTTCATTCCCCACTTAGGGTTACGGTCTGGATGCCACCGCCATTTTACGGCCTACTAAGTTAAGAATCTTGACAGAGTTAATGGCTTCAATGTGCTACTAATTGTGACTCTCTGGGTATCACTTCATACCTTCTGTAGCCTTCGATTCATTCACTTTCACTTGTTTCTGTACTTCACTTTCGGTAAAATATAGAGTCTATGTACACAGTGGTTGCTTACGTCGGCCTAACCAAAGATTTACTTAACAACTTGTTTCTTGGTGCTTCAACTTTGTAAGTGACAACAATTTAAATATTCGATAAAAAAATGTACTTTTATATGTAAGAATAATTACAAGGAATACAATAATTTAGAGTGATTATAATGAGTACAAAATTGTCTTATAAAAATTATGTCAAAAATCAAGGCAGGGATTCACTTCGAGCTTCATTGTTCGTAATAAATAACATTATCCCTATGTAAATATTGTTTGTTTGGTTGGAAGGTGGAATGAAAATTGAAAAATATGAATAGAGAGAAATGAAATGAAAATAATTATGTGATTTTATGTGTTAAAGTCCTTTTTAACATTTTATTCTAATCACCAAGCAAGCATATACAATTTTGATTAATTATGTAGTATTCTCTTTTGGAAATGATTCTTATCATAACCTTAACCAATTGTATAAGGGTATTCTTGTAAGTTTGATTACAAAAATAGAATACTAATTATAAATCCGAATCGCTTTTGCAAGACGATTCATAACAAACGTGGAGTCGTATTGTGTGTCAGTCTCATTAGCCATCATTAAGTGGGTCCTTTGAAGAAAATTTGGACGGAAAAAGAGGAGAGGCGTTCTTTTGATGATGAAGTCATTATTACGGGTGATTTCTAATAATTATGAAAAAAACGGATGGTTAATTACAAATGGTTTCATATTACAGGTGGTGTCCGGTAATTCACCCTAAAAAATATAGTTTATATATAAGTAACTTTGCACATTGATTTCCAACACGGAAATATTTGTTCCACATACATTGAATTACAACGTAAAAACTTTGGTTCCACATTTACTAGCGATGCGCATGAAAATGAAATTTTCGTAGTAAGAGTCAATGCACCCGATTTGACATTGTATTTTTCCGATCTCGTGCATTTAGATCTATCAACCAAAGTTATATGCAAGCAAAGCAATTGTAATTTACAAACGTAAGCCATTGTTTTGGTTTGGGTTGTCGTGCAATTCTCAATAAGTTTCTTTAATTATATCATTTGTTTTTCTTTTTAAACACGGTAAATTAATAATTTAAAAATTTCAACTTAATCGATTTTAAGGAAAATGCACTTTATCTCAATGAGATATGAAATATTTTCTTACCATGGATTTTCAATGATTATTTTTAAGAACCGGTTTAAAAGAGAATTGCTTAAAGATATACCATCATTGGATCAAATAATAATTATTTAAGTATATTTGAACAAGTTTGGTATAGTTCAAGTTTGTCTCACCTCTATTGTTTTTAAGTTTATTTTTAATAAGATTTTCTTAAACAAATGAAACATATGAGTTTCGGAAATGTGTTCTCCGTGTGCTTTCTTACTGATTCGCATTCCATCGGTTATATTTTCAGAGAAGAGAAATTTTTGAAGAGGGATATTCTTTTTTCTAAATCTATAATTTTAGTACGATCTTCATAACAATTAGAACACTTGACATTAAGAGAAATATTAGTTGCGAGTTTCCTTAGGTTCCTTGTTAATTATTCAAACAACCTTATAGAACGAATATAGATGAAATTAAAGAAGACATTTTAGATAGGTATATTTTTGGCAAACCCGATGATTTGATGCATATATTATATAGGTTGGACATGTGTTGTGTATATGCAAGGTCCTCCTCATTCCTTGGATGCATATATTATACAGGTTGGGCATGCTTGTTTGTGGCTTAGATTTGATGTACCATGTTAATTTCATGTTTGGTCAATCAGGTTTTCCAGTTCTGTTTGGTCTCCTATATACTGCGATTGTCTGTCGACCCTGTCTAGTGTTATTCCCGCTCGTTTTGTTATTTCATATTTATCCATAGTTTTAGTTCCTTTTTTTTTTTTTGTTAATTCTAAAATTTTGAACGGCAAGGTTACATTTTATTAAATAACTAGTTTATTGTCTGCACAGTTTTATCTTAATAAAAATACTATATTATAATTTTTATTATATATTAATATTAATTAAAATAAATTTTAATTATTTGTTAAAAAAATTAGAACAATTGTTTGATTTAGGGTTTGCAATTTTAAAACTATCCTACTTTAATTATTGTTTAATTATGAAATTTGATTTAAAATTATTTTTGTTGAATCATAAATTAATTTAAATTTGGTATTTCAGGTAACCAAAAATCTTTTTTGATTCTATTTTGATAATAATCTATTTAAAATAAGATGACGTGTCATTGTGATATATTTGAAGAAAAGATGGTGTATGTGACATGTTGATTGTTTAGTAATTTTGTTATAAAAGAATTAATGGCAAATCAGTAGATATATTAGGGCAAATCTTTAAATAACTCGAAAAAAATCTCATGTGACATGTCTTAAGATACGAGACGTAAGTAAAATGCGGATGATTTTAGTAATATATACAGATGGGTTTATACTTTGTAAATGTTTATTTCATTTTTACACGAGGTATTCTTACTTCTATATTGTTCGATTTGTGGATTTGTTTTCAGGTACAAATCTAGTATTTTCAGGCCATCCTAAAATTTTAAGGTTCATATATTTTTAACATGAGTTAATATTTACTTGACACACTATTTTTTTTTTTATGCATAGAGCATACAAGTGATTTGAGTTCAAATACTCTATGTTACAACATTTCTCTTTAACCCTTCTTAAATACTACTTTACTTCCTCTGGTTCACAATGTTGTGTTTTTAAATCTTCAAAAAGTTTGGTTCACAATATAAGATTTTAAGTGTTATTAATATTTAAATCTTTGACAAATAGAATTTGTTGTTTGTTAAGTCTAAAAATTTGAACCGAGAATTTACATTTTATCAACTAATGGGTTTATGTTTTGTAAATATTTACTTCATTTTCAAAGTTTTTATACTAGATATTCTTACTTCTATTTGTTTGATTTTTGGATTTGTTTTCAGGTACAAATCGTGCTTTTTTGTAGACCATCCTAAAGTTTTAAGTGTTATTATTTTTTGCCAGTTTATGACCCAAATCAAATTTAGCTTATCCATTATTGCTTATGTCGTACCAAGTAAGTCCTTCATTCATATACGGAGTACTATATATTCCTTTTTAAGACGTACTTTGGACTCTCCTTTTTTTGGTTGGGTTTTGGTCTCATATTTAAATGTGAATCATACTATATATGTTTATGTACATTAAATTTATAATATTCCTTTGTAGACGTAATTTGGACTTATCATAAAATTAATTGTTATAATTAACTCATCTATCTATATATTCTTTATATTTTGATAATCTACTTGGAATAACTCTATTTATTCAAGTATGTTGTGTTGATTGAATAATAAAAATAAAAACTAAGGAAAACATATAATGTAACGTATATAGAGTACATATAGTTATAGGCATCATTGCATTGATTCATTAAAAATAATTACACGAGATCGGTGAGTTCTTGATTTGGGTATTACAGATAAGCAACCGTACGATCGAATAGGAAATGATAAACTCACTTAAATATCACAAATTTCACAGCTTGAACTCTTGTTGATCAACCTGACAAAAACACTAAACAAACCCAAATTACAACAACTACTACTATCATCATCAAGCTCTTCTTCTTCCTCTATGATCACACAACGCATTCCACAGCGATCGGCTTCTCGAGAATCTCCGCATTCACCGGAGCACAACTCTTGCCAACGACGACACCATCACCTTCATCAACAGCAACCTGGACATCAAGAACAGTCACCATCTCCGACAACTTCTTATCCGTCGGAATAGTCGACAACGGAAGCTCCTCTTTGCCTTGAATCGTCGAATCCTTCTTTGAGTCCTTGTAAATGAAGTAAAGCGCCATTTGTGCCATTCCGAACAAGAATCCGAGGACATTAGGTAGCTGCATATAATTAATATATAATTAGCTTAAATCAAGAATTAAACTTTAACAGATTAATTAATAGTATACTTACAGCAACATAGAGGTCTTTGATGAAGAAGCCATAGCAGAACCAGATGATAGCACAGAAGGTGAGCGATAAAGACAACCAGAAAGGCATGAACTCGACACTCTTAGTCTTTATAACAGTTCTCTGTCATCGACATTGCACAAATCAATAAAAAACCGAAACTCAACACAGAAGATCACATAGCTAGGGTTATAATCGTTACAATAGCACAAAGAGGCGAGGCGAAGACGCAAATCGAGCAAACAGCGCAAATCCAACCAACTATGCATTCTCTTTGAGCTCCATGAGCCACGAGAGCTGTGAGGAGAATAATTATTCCCAATAATCCCACGTTAAATGACATGATCATCTTTATAGTCTTCATCTGCATTATTTAAAATCAATAATTATTTTTTCTCATGATATTAATCAATTAATGCAGGTTATTGAATTTGTAACGTACCCTTTCCATTCTAGGAGCAAACACCAAGAACATTGCTAGGTAAAAGAACTCGATTCCGATCCCGACGGAGTTAATGGTGATTATCAAAAGACCATTGCTTTCTTTAACAAATCCATAGTACCCAGTTAGCATGCAACTAAAGAGTGCTACTGAATATGGTATAGGATTGAATCCTTGAGTTGCCTTGTCTTTGTAAATCTTGTAAAAAGTAGGACTGTTTCAACAAATTACAAAACTTTAATCAAAATATCACAACAGAAGATAAAAATATTATTAGGGGAGTTTAATTACTTACGCAGGAGACAGAAACACCATGAATGATATAATGTTACCTAGTACACCAATAAAGAAAGCGACAGAAAATGCCATAGTAAATATGAGAGATAGAGAGAGATAGGTTATAGATCGAGAGAGCTGAGATGGCTGTGAGGAGAAGTTGGTGAAAATGAGAGGCTATTTATAGCAAAAATTAAGGTAACTCAAGCAAGGCAGTTCAAAGTTGCTTGTTTGATGATAACATTGCTGATTCATCAATCCAATTATTATATCGTTTTAAATTTGTACGCCTGGTACTTTCTTGTTCTTATGGTGTGTTTGGAAAGATACATATTTTAAGGGATGGAGGTTCTCTGTAGATTTCCCCATTTTAGGGCTGTGTTCCTCGTGTTTGCTTCAAAATCATACATTCTTTCTTTATCATCATTTTAATTGTATTTGCAACTGATCGAGTTGTTGCATATATATAAGTAATTTCAACGATTATAACTGATTGACGTGGAATTGATTGTAATGAGGAAGACGCCATCTTGATATTAGTTCACACACAAAAAAGGATCACACTAACCATCATTACTTGTTAAAATAAATATATAAATAATTCATAAAGTTGAGAAACGATAACCCTTTATTTATATGAGTAAAGATGACTTTTTGTGTTCTGTTGTAATTAAAAGTATATCTTGCAATTTGAGTTCTCATCACATCATAGGGATGGAATAGTGAGGATCTTTGGTTAGAAATTCTTAGGATAATATTTCAACAAGTAATAGTGCCAACTGCCAAAGGTGAAAATCATATATAATATAGAGTGATTTTATTTACAACCGGAAATAATTAACAAAGAGGTTAAACGTAAGTAATGCATATGTGTCCGAAAACCCGATAAGGGTTCGTTGGGCGCTCTTCTCCTCCTCCTTTCCTAAGCCACAACTTTTATTCGGAGTTCTCCATTTTTCTAAGCCGCAACTTTTATTCGGAGTTCTCCATTATGCTTTCTCCGAAAAATCGAACACAAAAACAAAATAAACTCCAAATTTTCTAGAATATCAATATGGAAAATGGATCTAAAATCAAATGTTATAGATTTACAACAAACGCAAATTAGAAAATGTTTTTTTTTTTATCCTGGTTCGAGGTTAGTTTTTAATGTTGTTTATCGTTTATGTTATTTTGACGTTTATTACGATTTTAGGCTGGAATTTAGTTAGCTTAGGAAGATTCGGTTAGTTTAGTAAGAACTGAAATTGAATATAATCGAGATGTTGCGAGGTTTTTTTTTTTATATTGTTTTTCACAAGTTTTTTTTTTCCAAGCTTTTAAATGGGCTCTAATCAAATGATAATATAATTGAGATGATCTCCATTCTCGTGTGTCATGAGTACAAAATCAATAGTGAATATTTTCTTTGTGCTCGTGATGCCGATGATCTCCAACAATGACACATTGTATCTACCAGATACAAACGAAGGGTTAAGTAAAAGTGATATATGAGAAGATACATGTTTATCAAACAAATTGAAAACAAGAATACTTATTGGGCTTATACGTCGAGTCCATCATAATAACAGAGGGAAACATGTTGAGCAAATGCATGGAATCGGGATGTGAGATAAAGAAATTAACCACCTTATCAGAGTCTGAACTTCTCCTTGCGCTCACATAGTATCCGTGTTCCTTCAACATATGAAGTGTTTGTTATAATGACCCTTTTGCTTCATATTGATCCAGCCTCATCTTCAAAGAGTTATTGTAAACTACCGGATGGTTGTGTCATTATCAAGGTCGTCTAATTGCATGGATTTCAAGATATGTCTTGGTTTCAACCTAAACCCCAATTCACATTCTGCCTTTCGGGATAGCATGTGAGTCAAATGTCCGGCATATAGCACCGAGGAAATTATGTGGTTGTGGACTCACATACAACTCTCACTATCCATTTTTATTCTTCAACTTGTGTCCCTTGAAGTTGAAACTTGCACATACACTACTTCTAATTCTTTTCCCAACTATTACTTGGAACATGATTGGGACCAACATCTTTCTCCTTTCTAAGTTCTTCGTGTCTATCACATGTCAACTATAAGATACGGAACCCTGACTATCGAACCATGATTTTTTTTTATGACCAACATCATATTCATTGAGTTCGCCACATACCGAGTCCAACCTAATAAGTTTTCTCTATCCGAAAAATATCCACAGAGCTCAAACTTGGACAAAAAATTGGTCCCGGTATCCCGAGAATATTCCATAAGATCCTAATTGAAATGAAATTAAGTATTAATTCTATAATTCCGGTTCTATATTCCGACATGACTAAAACTAATTAAATTTACATAAAGTACAAATTCAACAGTTTTGGTTCTCTATTTCAAACTAATTCAACAATTTCGGTTCTCTATTTTAATATGTTTAAAACTAATTTAACAATTTCGGTTATCTATTATAACATCAATCCCAATAAATGAAATTGTACACTTACTTCGATAAGTGTGACAAGTTCTTTTGGATCACTATATTTCCTTAAAGATGGTAAAACAACTATCAATGATAAAATTATAACCCTCAAAGTTCAAAACAAAATTTTAAATTAAGTTTTTAGTAATCGAATGTAAAAAAAATAATGTTATTAAGAGCTAAAACTAAGCTAGAAATTAAAGGTAGACTATAATCTCTAATGGAAAGTGTTGCAATTCCTACTCCGTTTCCAACTTAGAGATCCGGCACCTTATCTTTCTATAGTTTTCTTCTATTTTCTAAGACCATACACATTTAAAATAGTGGGAGATTCACATATGGTATCCAATACCCAGAAGCCAGATTTAACTAACTAAATTTCAATGACATAAATACCCGAAGTAGAGACGTTCTCATGCTTCTTATCTTCCAAGTACTTGGGCCAATTTCTCTTCCGGTGCCCCCTTTCCTTGCAGTAGAAGCACTTACGCTCAGCATCGACCTTCCCTATAGGAGTGTTGGTCTCAGGTTGGGAAACTTTCTTGTCCTCCCTATGATTATGATGTTTCTTCTGATGTCCTTTCTTGAATCCTTTTTTTTTTGACCATTAGAACTTCTTTCATTGGGTCACCCACCATGTTTGAGCATTAGATGTAGCTCATTAAAGGACTTGTCCTTGACATTCATATGATAGGTCGAACGAAAATATGTAAAGCCATCAAAGACAATGTTGAGGATCATATCCTTTGGCATCTCCATTGTGAACTTTTTACCAAGTCTAGCCATCATACCAAACAAGCATATCTTGTTATATACATGTGGATCGACTGGTTTCCCTTTTTCAAGTATGCAACTTATAATAGTTTTTCAGTTCAAGTACCTCTCAAGCCTAGCTTGTTTTTTGAACAAATTTCAAAGATTTGTTATCATTGGTGTAGGAATATTGTTCCTCAAACCTTTGTTGAAGACTAGGTTCATTAACAGCCAACATCAAACATGTGACGCTACGTGACCTATTAGCTATTGTCTTATGGGCTTGCTTATCCACTTCAGAATCGGTTTCAGTGAGCCTATAGGACGGGTTTTTTCAAGACATCTTATTGGACTTCAGATGCTAGAATAATCTTCACGTTCCTTTCCTATCTAGGAAATTAGTCTGGGTTAACTTATTCTTCTCAAGAATAGTTCGGAGGGTGAATTTGAGGTTTTTAGTAGACATAGTGAATACGAAACGGAATGATAAAACTTTACAAATAAGTTGTGATTGAGCAAAACTATAAAATTTAATACATTTTTCAAATAGCAAGTTTTGCACATTCTACTCAGTTATTTCAAATCCCTTAAGAGTAAAATGATTCCAAGATCCTATTGATGAGTGTCAAAATATCATATTTCCCCTTTTTTTTTCATGCATTTTATACCCTCATTTATATCTCACATATACCTTTCTATATGGAAAACTCCCATTTTCTATATTTCGGTATCTACCTTGGTTTTTCTAAGTTTCAAGCTTTTTAATTAGTTGTTAAACGAATCGGAATTGCATCCTCCCTGAAGTCGGATCATCAATATCATCAACATGATTGAAGAACTGGAATTTAGATTACGTACACTTATTCCTACACTCGGAGATTCAAGAACAAACAAAGATAGTGGAACCATATGCCTATGTGAATCCCGTAAGGGGGTGTAACGGACGGGCAGTTCATCTAGAAGTCCAGAAATGCTAGCTGGGCCCAACAAAGAAGGTTAACTTTAGTGTGTCAGTCTCTTACGGTCGGGTTACACCGTTAAGGGGGCGTAAGGGAGCATAAGGCTTAATGTAACACCTTATCTTCTGGCCGCAACGAAAGAGAGAGAGAGAGAGAGATCTTTGATAATCCTTCTTTTGAAAGGGCTTAATTCGACATTTTTAATTACCTTAGTTAATCTGCAGTGGCGTTCATAATTGGTTAACAAAGTGAAGAACCAAACAATTTTATTTTGTTGGAAAGATTTGAAAAAAGCTTGGCCGAGAGAATATTGGTCTATCAAAGCCTCGGAAAATCCTAATCATCGTAGATTTCACCGATCTTTGTACCTTTTGAACTGATGACCTTAGAAGAAGGTCTACCTAGGTCTTTTCCGGGTTTCTAAATGTGAATGGGTTTTCTTATACTCGCCGTACCGTTGGATTGAAAGCTATGTGAGTTGGAAAGCACGGTCTTGGTTTCTCTATCCCCAATACCACTTTAGATGATTACCTATTTTTGTTTTTTATTAGCGTTCAAACCTTTACATATATATATATATATATATATATTCTTATTACATTATAGTGAGATCCTCTACTTCCTTAGATCATTCCTCCATATAACTATCTCAAATCACGAATTGATTTTGTCTTCTTTCTTATTTTGTCATCGTTGCCTGTTTTGAACCGAAATAACTGATCATTGAGGTTTACTAATTCAGATACGATCCATGAGTTCGATAACCCGTATACTATAAGTGATCTCGTATCCTTGCAAGGGATATAGATTTATTACAGTAAAACTTACACCGATCAAGTTTTTGGTGCCGTTGTCGGGAATTCGTTGATAGATTTAGTTAAATTCTAGACTTCATTTATTTTAGTTTTATTTGTTTTAATTCTTGTTCACTTCAATTGCTTTTATTTGGAAAAATTAGTAAGAAAAACTTTTTTGTTACTGTCACCCTTATGCCTACCTTACGGCCGTAACAGAGCATAAGGGAGCATAAGACGGCGTAACGCTCAGGCAAAACTGTAACACCCCAAATCCGCGGGACTCGGGTGATACGGGCGAGACCTCACAATGGGTCCCGACCCTTAGCTTGACAACAATTTTACCGGACCTTCCAACAATGTGAGAGCCCTTTTCTTTCGGACCGAGATCGGACCATAGCCGAGATTGGCCTTTCCGCACCCGCGGGCGTGACCGTCGCCCCTGCGGGTTCCCGCTCCCGCGGCCCTGTGATCCGCACCTGCGGTTTACGGCGGCTGCAGCCGGTTTTGTTGACTTCCTTGACCGTGCTTTACCTTCCTCTTCCTTTATTTTCTTACCTTGCTGAGCAAGGGTTTCATTTTACTCTTATCCCACTACAGTCCTTCCTACGTCATCCTTGCTTCTTCATCTCTTCCTTTGGATCTTGCTTGAGAGTTTTGGAGTTTGATAAGGTTTGGGTGTGGTTTTGTGTTGCTGAAGGTTGAGTGCATGTTTGATGAGCTGCAGAAGCCAGCTAAGAGTTAGTTCTGTTCTTCCTTGGTTGACCACAGCTGTGGAGGTGAGCTTCTTGCTTCTCCTTCCTTCCTTTCTTTCTTGTTCTTCCTTCTTAGCTTAGGAGTAGATGAATTGTTCATAGGGTGACGTTTGATGGTGTATGTTGATGCATGTGTGTGACTATAGAAGAGAGTAGACGTGAATTGATCACGTGAAGAGCTAAAGAGAAGCCGCGAAGTGTCATTCTGCACTGTCGCCGCCCCCGTGGCCAGAAGTCACCGCCCCTGCGGAAGACGTGCCGCATCGTCAGCGCCGTGCCAGCGCCGTGCCTACGTTGCCAGCAATCTTTGTCACCGCCCCCGCGGCTGAGCGTCACCGCGCCCGCGGTTGTTTGCATTCCGTCCCTGCGTCCTTTGATCACGCAGGTGCGTCTTGTCCCGGGGCTACCTATAGTTAGGTAGTTCCTTTCCTTTCTAGAATGAGGGAACTAGTAGCATGCTAGGTATTGGTTTATGATGAGTATGATATACATATGCCGGTTACGGCCTTGAGGTTATGAGTTGGATATGATCCCTTATGGATCCCTTGGGTCTAGGTGTGACCGTTTGTGTGATAGGATTGTGATGTATATACGTGTGTCTTGTATAGGCTGTGTTGTCCTCCAGTTTGGAGTGGACGTTTCCGAGAGTGGATCATATTGGAGTTACTTCTGAGATCGAGGTAAGTCAATAGGACTTACTTAGCTACTATCCTTATATGGGATGTATGCTTGAGTGGTGGTTGTTATATGATTTATAGCATGCTTATGATTATTGATAGTCACCGACCTATATTATATTGACCGCCCATTGTAGTGGTTGTGATAATCTTTCCCTTTCATCCCGTAGTGGAGTCTGGGAGGTTCTTTGTAGTCAGGCCAGATCTGGTATAAAGGAAGGCCCTCACCATTCCCACAGGATACACGGGAGATGTGCTGATACTACCCCAGCTGGTTAGAGTACTCAGAGGCGGGGATTATATTCCTCGTGTCACCTATCTTCATATATATCTATTTATACGATTGAATGATTCAACTTATTAAAGATAATAAACCGGGTAAATGTTTGATATCATGCTGAAGTGTTTATCATTTCTAAAGTGTGTTTGTGCTTTAGCATCTTCTTATATATGTGTATAGTTAGCTAACGGTTTCATACCGTGTTGTAAATCCCTCGCAGGTTAGGAGAGCTGCGGAGTGATCCGGAGGGGTGATCTGCTGAGGGTTCCGTACACGGGGCATATTCGTGGGGTTTTTGAGATTATCCATATTTTACGGATTTCTGTTTTGATTGTACTCAACCTTTTGATACTCATATATCAGTTTTTATGTTTTGTTTTAATATGTTGGTGCCTTGTTGTAAGATTCAGTGAAGTTGTTGTCAGGCTAGGGCCAGGATCCATTGTGAGATCCTAACCCAGTAGCGCCTCGAGTCCTACGGATTCGGGGTGTTACAAAGTTGGTATCAGAGCCCAGGTTGACAACAATGGCACTAGTAATCTGCAATAAAGTTCGAATAGATAAATAAACAGAACCCAAAGGGGTCTGACTTTTCAAAAGATTTTTGTTTTAAAATGAGTACAAATGTTTTGGGTTATCGTGTACGTGAGTCATCACCCCTCTGAAGATCTCAACAATACACATATATATAGATATTTTGTTGTGATTGATTTGATACATACATATGGCGCATATATAGCCTTCTAAGCTAGGTTTACGTCCTCTGCAGATGGTTCAGACTAGAGCCTTACCTGCAGCTGGGCGAGGTAGAGGTAGAGGTAGAGGTAGACCCCCTCTAGGCCGAGGACGAGGTAGGATACCTACTGATGTTTCCCAGGCAGCAGGAGAGATCCACGAGGAGATTGCTGAGAGCGCCGTTCCTGAGACTGGGAACGGGGCAGCTATGGGACAGGGGGCACAGAGAGCCCAGTCTGATAGGGTCTCTATGGGTAGATCAGAGTTTTAGGCTTATATCAGACGTGTTGAGGAGGCTGCCAGAGCCGGTAGGCGTGCCCCAGACTTACAGGCACATGAGGGACCATCTGAGAGGGCCCACTCCGTTACTCAGGTACCAGCTGTACAGGTACCTGTTGCTGAGATTCCCAGAGTACCGGAGGAGCATAGAGGGCCTAGACCATATACCTAGTTGAAGGCATTCCATCAGATGGGTGTACCCCCTTTCACTGGAAGGTGGGGTTAGAGGTTGAGCTCTGGATTGGGCATGTAGACTCAGCTCTGGAGTCTATTCGCTGTCCAGCTGATAGGCAGATCGACTTGGTGCAGACTCTTTTCAGAGAGCTGGCACAACACTGATGGAGGTTTGTACGAGGTCAGGTTACCAGCCATGACCAGATGAGGACCTTGATTAGAGAGCGTTTCTGCCCTGCCTCACTGAGGAAGGAGAAACTGCGTGATTTTGTTGAGGCCGGATTTGAGGATGTGCCAGTTTCAGAGGCCATCAAGAGATTCCAAGAGGAGCTGGCTTTACTGGGTCTAGTTGCACCTCTTGTTGATCAGCATGTTTATCTGTTCTCCCGACGATTGAGGGATGGTATCCGAGCCTACATGGCAGGTTTTCATTGTGAGTCCTTGATGGACTATCAGGATAGAGCTGCAGATTACGAGAGAGAGAGAGAGGGTTGGGCAGAGGAGAACTTCTCAGGCCGGAAGGTCTGAGAAGAGACAGCGTACGGGGCAGGCCAGTGGTACTGCTGGAGCTGCTAGTGTTGGGGGTAGTCAAAGACGTCAGGGTCGTTCTGTATCTGCACCAGTTGTAGAGAAGGGACGACAACTGTGGAGATCCGTGGCATCTGAAGCCCGAGTGCACGAGACCGTTAGTGACTTGTTTTACCTGTGGTAGACAGGGTCATAGAGCCGTTTATTGCCGCCAGGGCGGAGCTGCATCTCAGCAGGGTTCTTCACCTGCCAGTGTAGCGGGAGGTGGGCAGAGGCAACCTCAGCAGTAGCAGCAGACTCAGGGACAGCAGAGAGTCCCAGATCGCCCTACGACTCAAGGATCTGCTCTTGGGCCGAGTAGAGGCAGAGGCCGTGGTGGGGGCACCACTGATACCAGAGGCCCACAGGGTCGTGTTTTTGAGCTGAGGAGTGTAGAGGAGCCAGTTGCACCTACTGCTACAGGTACCATTCTGATTCATGGTTTACCTGTTAGAGTTTTATTTGATACTAGTGCTACGCATTCTTTTATTTCTGATGCCTGTGTAGAGCGTCTGGGTTTAGATACAGTTGAGGGGATGCCCTTTATTATAGGGTTACCCGATGGTGGTAGGGTCAGAGGTACCCGTGAGATTCACGGTTGTCCCATTTCTGTAGGGACTCGTGTGTTACTAGCTGACTTCTTTGTCATGCCGTTAGAGCATGAGGAAGTTATACTAGGTATGGATTGGATGGCTAGACATTCTGCAGTCTTAGATGTAGGTAGGAGGACTGTTACCCTCTCTACCGAGTTAGGTCATATAGAGGTTTTCCGAGGTTGGGACCTTGGAAAGGTAGGCACAGTTATCAGCGCTATACGGGCAGCTAGACTTACTGCACAGGGTTGCGAGGTCTTCTGGTGTTATGCCATGAAGGAGGGAGAGAGTCCAGCGTTAGAGGATATCCCAGTGGTCTGTGAGTTTACTGATGTCTTTCATGAGCCGTCCAGTTTGCCGTCTCAGAGGAGTGTGGATTTCAGTATCGAGTCAGAGCCTGGTACGAGACCCATCTCGAAGGCTCCATACCGGATGGCGCCTGTCGAGATGCTGGAACTGAAGAAGCAACTTGAGGAGTTGGCTGAGAAGGGCTTCATTCGCCTTAGTGTGTCCACTTGGGGAGTAGCTGTCCTCTTCGTACGGAAGAAGGACGGATTGTTGAGACTGTGTATTGATTACAGGGAGCTGAACAAGGTGACCATCAAGAACAAGTATCCACTGCCGCGTATTGATGATTTGTTAGATCAGCTACAAGGAGCTACTGTGTTCTCCAGGATTGACCTGCGTTCCGGGTATCACCAGCTGAGGGTGAGGGAGCAGGATGTGCATAGGACAACATTCCGGACAAGATATGGCCACTACGAGTTTGTAGTGATGCCATTTGGGCTTACGAATGCCTCAACCGTCTTTATGGAGTTGATGAACAGTACCTTCATCGACTTCCTGGATCAGTTTGTGGTGGTTTTCATAGATGACATTCTGGTATATTTTCGTAGCAGTGAGGAGCATGTAGGACATCTGAGGACTGTATTGCAGGTTTTGCGGGATAGAGAACTTTATGCTAAGTTCTCTAAGTGTGAGCTCTGGATGCCAGAGGTAGCATTCCTGGGTCATGTGGTTTCAGCTGAGGGGATCAAAGTAGATCCAGCGAAGAAAGAAGCAGTATCAGCATGGACTACACCGACGAATGTCAAGGAAGTACGTAGTTTCCTTGGCCTAGACGGTTATTACAGACGCTTTGTGGAGGGATTTTCTGTGATTGCCCATCTACTGACGAGTTTGCTGAGGAAGACTAACAGATTTGTGTGGTCTGATCAGTGTATGCAGAGTTTTGAGGAGTTGAAGAGACGTCTGACTTCTACTCTTGTTTTGGCACAGCCAGAGGCAACTGAGGATTTCGTAGTATACAGTGATTCATCCAAGCTAGGCTTGTGATGTGTGTTGATGTAGAGAGGCAGGGTGATTGCATATGTGTCTCGACAGCTGAAGACGTATGAGGAGAACTACCCGACTCATGATCTGGAGTTGGCAGCGGTAGTTCATGCACTGAAGATCTGGAGACATTACCTATATGGTGCGACATGTCAGATCTTCACAGACCATAAGAGTCTGAAGTATATTTTCACGCAACGGGAATTGAATAACCGCCAGCGTAGGTGGCTCGANCTGATGTTCCCAGGCAGCAGGAGAGATCACGAGGAGATTGCTGAGAGCGCCGTTCCTGAGACTGGGAACGGGGCAGCTTGGGACAGGGGGCACAGAGAGCCCAGTCTGATAGGGTCTCTATGGGTAGATCAGAGTTTTAGGCTTATATCAGACGTGTTGAGGAGGCTGCCAGAGCCGGTAGGCGTGCCCCAGACTTACAGGCACATGAGGGACCATCTGAGAGGGCCCACTCCGTTACTCAGGTACCAGCTGTACAGGTACCTGTTGCTGAGATTCCCAGAGTACCGGAGGAGCATAGAGGGCCTAGACCATATACCTAGTTGAAGGCATTCCATCAGATGGGTGTACCCCCTTTCACTGGAAGGTGGGTTAGAGGTTGAGCTCTGGATGGGCATGTAGACTCAGCTCTGGAGTCTATTCGCTGTCCAGCTGATAGGCAGATCGACTTGGTGCAGACTCTTTTCAGAGAGCTGGCACAACACTGATGGAGGTTTGTACGAGGTCAGGTTACCAGCTATGACCAGATGAGGACCTTGATTAGAGAGCGTTTCTGCCCTGCCTCACTGAGGAAGGAGAAACTGCGTGATTTTGTTGAGGCCGGATTTGAGGATGTGCCAGTTTCAGAGGCCATCAAGAGATTCCAAGAGGAGCTGGCTTTACTGGGTCTAGTTGCACCTCTTGTTGATCAGCATGTTTATCTGTTCTCCCGACGATTGAGGGATGGTATCCGAGCCTACATGGCAGGTTTTCATTGTGAGTCCTTGATGGACTATCAGGATAGAGCTGCAGATTACGAGAGAGAGAGAGAGGGTTGGGCAGAGGAGAACTTCTCAGGCCGGAAGGTCTGAGAAGAGACAGCGTACGGGGCAGGCCAGTGGTACTGCTGGAGCTGCTAGTGTTGGGGGTAGTCAAAGACGTCAGGGTCGTTCTGTATCTGCACCAGTTGTAGAGAAGGGACGACAACTGTGGAGATCCGTGGCATCTGAAGCCCGAGTGCACGAGACCGTTAGTGACTTGTTTTACCTGTGGTAGACAGGGTCATAGAGCCGTTTATTGCCCGCCAGGGCGGAGCTGCATCTCAGCAGGGTTCTCACCTGCCAGTGTAGCGGGAGGTGGGCAGAGGCAACCTCAGCAGTAGCAGCAGACTCAGGACAGCAGAGAGTCCCAGATCGCCCTACGACTCAAGGATCTGCTCTTGGGCCGAGTAGAGGCAGAGGCCGTGGTGGGGGCACCACTGATACCAGAGGCCCACAGGGTCGTGTTTTTGAGCTGAGGAGTGTAGAGGAGCCAGTTGCACCTACTGCTACAGGTACCATTCTGATTCATGGTTTACCTGTTAGAGTTTTATTTGATACTAGTGCTACGCATTCTTTTATTTCTGATGCCTGTGTAGAGCGTCTGGGTTTAGATACAGTTGAGGGGATGCCCTTTATTATAGGGTTACCCGATGGTGGTAGGGTCAGAGTACCCGTGAGATTCACGGTTGTCCCATTTCTGTAGGGACTCGTGTGTTACTAGCTGACTTCTTTGTCATGCCGTTAGAGCATGAGGAAGTTATACTAGGTATGGATTGGATGGCTAGACATTCTGCAGTCTTAGATGTAGGTAGGAGGACTGTTACCCTCTCTACCGAGTTAGGTCATATAGAGGTTTTCCGAGGTTGGGACCTTGGAAAGGTAGGCACAGTTATCAGCGCTATACGGGCAGCTAGACTTACTGCACAGGTTGCGAGGTCTTCTGGTGTTATGCCATGAAGGAGGGAGAGAGTCCAGCGTTAGAGGATATCCCAGTGGTCTGTGAGTTTACTGATGTCTTTCATGAGCCGTCCAGTTTGCCGTCTCAGAGGAGTGTGGATTTCAGTATCGAGTCAGAGCCTGGTACGAGACCCATCTCGAAGGCTCCATACCGGATGGGCCTGTCGAGATGCTGGAACTGAAGAAGCAACTTGAGGAGTTGGCTGAGAAGGGCTTCATTCGCCTTAGTGTGTCCACTTGGGGAGTAGCTGTCCTCTTCGTACGGAAGAAGGACGGATTGTTGAGACTGTGTATTGATTACAGGGAGCTGAACAAGGTGACCATCAAGAACAAGTATCCACTGCCGCGTATTGATGATTTGTTAGATCAGCTACAAGGAGCTACTGTGTTCTCCAGGATTGACCTGCGTTCCGGGTATCACCAGCTGAGGGTGAGGGAGCAGGATGTGCATAGGACAACATTCCGGACAAGATATGGCCACTACGAGTTTGTAGTGATGCCATTTGGGCTTACGAATGCCTCAACCGTCTTTATGGAGTTGATGAACAGTACCTTCATCGACTTCCTGGATCAGTTTGTGGTGGTTTTCATAGATGACATTCTGGTATATTTTCGTAGCAGTGAGGAGCATGTAGGACATCTGAGGACTGTATTGCAGGTTTTGCGGGATAGAGAACTTTATGCTAAGTTCTCTAAGTGTGAGCTCTGGATGCCAGAGGTAGCATTCCTGGGTCATGTGGTTTCAGCTGAGGGGATCAAAGTAGATCCAGCGAAGAAAGAAGCAGTATCAGCATGGACTACACCGACGAATGTCAAGGAAGTACGTAGTTTCCTTGGCCTAGACGGTTATTACAGACGCTTTGTGGAGGGATTTTCTGTGATTGCCCATCTACTGACGAGTTTGCTGAGGAAGACTAACAGATTTGTGTGGTCTGATCAGTGTATGCAGAGTTTTGAGGAGTTGAAGAGACGTCTGACTTCTACTCTTGTTTTGGCACAGCCAGAGGCAACTGAGGATTTCGTAGTATACAGTGATTCATCCAAGCTAGGCTTGTGATGTGTGTTGATGTAGAGAGGCAGGGTGATTGCATATGTGTCTCGACAGCTGAAGACGTATGAGGAGAACTACCCGACTCATGATCTGGAGTTGGCAGCGGTAGTTCATGCACTGAAGATCTGGAGACATTACCTATATGGTGCGACATGTCAGATCTTCACAGACCATAAGAGTCTGAAGTATATTTTCACGCAACGGGAATTGAATAACCGCCAGCGTAGGTGGCTCGAGCTGATCAAGGACTTTGATTTAGAGATTCTGTACCATCCAGGGAAGGCGAACGTGGTCGCCGACGCCCTGAGCAGGAAGACACCTCGAGAGCAGGCGATTGCGAGGCTGATAGTTCAGCATCAGTGAAGTTGTTGTCAAGCTAGGGCCAGGATCCATCGTGAGATCCTAGCCCAGTAGCGCCTCGAGTCCTACGAATTCGGGGTGTTACAAAGGCACAAATAAAGGCAAAAACTGAAAATCGTTTTTAATGATGCGGAAACAGAAAGTAAAGGGTATAAGGTGGAAACTCAGCCGAGTCCTCAAAACGACACAACTCCAATACAAAACTTAAACCGTACAACATAATCCTCAATACGAAAACATAACTCAAAAACGTCCCCGTCCTATAATGTACGGAGACCCCGGCTGTCCACTCCTCTACCTCACTCGGCGGCATCCCTAACCTGCAAGTCATCTACACAAACGGTTTAAAACCGTTAGCTCACATTTTAAGCATTAGAAAAGCGGTGAAGGCACAAACACATACATTCACACATCATAAAACACGCAAGTCCCGTTTATTATCTTTTTATTACTTAGTCATATCCCGTTCTAATTCAACTTCGGTTGTGACACGAGACCGCGGTGATCTTGCCTCGGTCCCTACTTACCGGCAAAGAATGGTACGGATGCACCCGACCATATCACCCGCCGGGCTAGTCGCCGAGAATCTCCTAGACTAACGCCGAGTCAGGTAGATTGTCACCGCCCGTTATCATACACTTGGGCCAAACAGTAATATAAGGTCGGTGGTCCTATTTACCGGTTTAGATGTTATAACAAGAACATAAACACACACCACCAAGCACACATTAAATCTAATACGTAAAATACGAGCTAAGTAAGTCCGGAGACTTACCTCGTCACCACACTCAATTCACCACACTCTTGCTTCCTTAAGGAGGAAGCCCACAACCTGCTCACAAGAGATATGCATATCAATACATACTCACACTCAAGAAGTCTTAGACTTCACTCTAGTGATCTATGCAAGATTACCTAACCCTCAAACTAGGAATGCATCCTAGGTACCAAGTATTCATCACACTCTCAACACATGCAACAGCCCACAACAGTCCATAATTCCACAAGAGTAATCCTCAACCAAAGAGGCACAAGTTAGCCTAGAAGGTCCATCATGCTCACATGCTCATATCCATCACTTACATCGAGCCTTAAGGCTCCTAAGTTCACAACCACTAAGTGGAATTCCAAGCTACTCTAGATCCATCCTAGGCATGCTACTAACAAGATCCAACATCAATACTAAGGAAGGAACGAAGAGGAAAGGAGATGAGGGACCTACTGTTGCCAAAACCGCAGCCGCGGAGTCAAGCCGGCGCCCCCTGCGGACATAGGAGCCGCCCCCACGGAACAAGGAGCCGCACCCGCGGAGGACTTCGTCGCCTGCTAGGAGCCGCACCCGTTCCCGAGTCACGCCGCACCCGCGGCCGTCTGCTGCCGCCCCCGCGCCCGAGTCACGCCGCAACCGCGGCCGTCCGTTGCCGCCCGAGCCAAGTGCCTGCCGCCGCCCCTGCTGCCGTGCCAAGCCGCACCCGCGGCGTGCTGAGCCGCACCCGCGGCCTGCTGGTCCGCTCCCGCGGTCCTGTTGAGCCGCCCCCGCGGGTTATGCGCAGAACGTCGTCTTCTTCGTCTTCGACTTTGGATCCTTGGCTCCAAAGTCCTTCTTCTCTTGCTGGATCTTCTCCAAACACTCTCCACGGGTCTGAGGCACCTCTCCTTGATCTAAACGAGCTAAGAACCTAGACATGCATAAGGGTTGAGTGAAAACTTCTCCAAGCTTCATCCATGGCCATGGATGAAAGAGGAAGGAAGAAGAAGGGAAAGAGCAGCAAGGAAGAGAGGAAAGGAAGAGGGAAGAGCTTACCAACAGCCTGTGATCTTCTTGTGCAATTTCACAATTTGGATCCTCAAGCAGCCATGGAGAAGAGTTGAGAAGGAAAGAGAATAAAGAGAAGAGATGGAGTAAAAGGAGTGTAACGTGCAAAGTGATCCAAGGGAGGAGAGAGGGAAGACTTTGGCTGACAAAAGGGGTCAGCTGACCTCTTGTCCCTCCCCACGGAACGAGGGGTCGGAAACGACCCTTTCTTATTTTTAACCCGGAACGAAGGGTCGGAACGCGGAAAAAGAGGGAAAACGACGAGTCGGCTCGGGATTTTCTTAGGAATAAATCCCGGCACTCGGCATCTCGGGCCTACGGTATAAACTATAAGGTGCTCCAAGTCCGGAATAAAATTAATAAAATTTCGGGCGTTACAACTAACCCCCTAAAAATAAGTTTCGTCCTGAAACTTGCTAAACCCAACACTCTCGGACCAACCCGTCTCGAAACCACGTGGAACTCATAAACCGTTAACTATTGGCTCTAATCCAAGTCTACGTAAAGCATCACATAAAGACCTCGCAAGGTAATCATAACTCAACAAAACACATACCATAATAAGCAATCAAGGAAGATCTCGGAACTAACCCAACGGTCCTATCGATGTCACTATGTCTGCATAAAACTCGGGATAGTTCCTCCGGATACTATCCTCCGTCTCCCATGTAGCCTCATCGGCTCCTCGCCTCGACCACTGAATCCTCAACATGGGTATCTCCTTCGATCGAAGGCGTCTCGTACTCCGCTCTAAGACCGCTATCGGGTGCTCTGCAAAAGTATGGTCCGGCTCGACCACTAGGTCCTCGTGACTGATGGTGTGTCTCGGGTCATGTATGTACTCTCTCAGCTGAGAGACATGAAAGAACGGGTGTATACCCTCCAACCGCGGTGGCAGTGCTAACCGGTACGCCACCTCACCGACTCTCTCCAAGATCTCGAATGGTCCGACATATCGGGGGCTTAGCTTCCCCTTAATGTTGAATCATCTGACGCCCCGCGTCGGTGATACCCTCAACCACACCTGAGCTCCTACTCTGAACTCGAGAGGTCTACGTCTCATATCCACATACGACCTCTGGCGGCTCTGCGCAGCCAACATCCTCTCTCGGATCAAAGCAAGTCTCGCCATGTCGTCCCGTACCTGATCTGGAGCTACTACGCTAGAGCTCCCCGGCTCGTCCCAACATAAGGGAGTACGACATCTCCGCCCATACAATGCCTCATATGGTGTCATCCCAATCGACGCGTGCCAGCTGTTATTATACGAAAACTCGACCAACGGGAGGTGATCTGGCCATACCTGTCCCCAATCTAATACACATGCTCGTAGCATATCCTCCAATGTCTGAATAGTCCGCTCGGACTGGCTGTCGGTCTGAGGATGGTATGCGGTGGTGAAATGGAGACTCGAAACTAGGGCGGCGTGTACCTGCTGCCAGAACCTCGAGGTAAAACGCCCGTCCCTGTCCGAGATGATGGTCCTCGGGACTCCATGTAACCTCAAAATCTGTCGGGTAAACTCCTCGGCTAAACGACTCACCGGCCACGTTTCCCGTATAGGAATGAAACGTGCGGTCTTCATCAACCGGTCTACTACCACCCATATCACGTCCAAGCTCCTACTCGGTCTCAGACCGGTAACGAAATCCATGGATATGTCCTCCCACTTCCACTGCGGCACGGGCAGTGGGTGAAGCTCTCCTCCGGGTCCTTGGTGGTCGATCTTGACCTGCTGGCAGGTCGCGCATCGGGCCACATATCTAGCTATATCGGGCTTGAGCCCGCCCCACCAATAAGATCTCCTAGTGTCCTGGTAAATCTTACTCGCGCCTGGGTGCACTGAGTAAGGTGTGGAATGGGCCTCATGCAAAATCCGCTCTCTCAGCTCCTGATCCGTCGGTACACAAATACGTCCCTGACGTCTCAGTAGCCCGTCTGCTCCCGTGATAAACTGCGGTGCCTCTCCTCGGGACATCTTGTCCCAGATCCTCATCAAAATGGGACATCCCTTCTACTTCTGCAAGATCTCTCCGGACAGGTCAGGTAATACCTCTAACTCGGACAAACAACAGTCCGTATCCGGGAACCGGATATCCAACTCCAACTCTATCAAATCCCTCTGTAACTGAGGCTGAACCGTAAGTCGATCTATAGCCTCCTCTCAAGGTGTTCTCCTACTCAAAGCATCGGCGACTACGTTCGCCTTCCCGGGATGGTATAAAATCTCCAAGTCAAAGTCTTAATCAGCTCCAACCATCTCCTCTGGCGGTTATTCAACTCCTGTTGAGTGAATATATACTTCAAACTCTTATGGTCTGTGAAGATCTGGCATGTAGCCCCGTACAAGTAGTGTCGCCAAATCTTCAGGGCATGTATCACTGCCGCTAGCTCAAGATCATGGGTAGGGTAATTCTCCTCGTACGGCTTCAGATGCCGAAAAGCGTACGCAATAACCCTACCCCTATACATCGAAACGCACTCCAATCCTAGCTTGGATGCGTCGCTATACACTACAGAAACCTCTACGCCTTCAGGCTGGCTAAAACAGGAGCGGAGGTCAACCTCCTCTTCAGCTCCTCGAAGTTTTGCTGACCAGGCTTGGATCACACAAACCTGGTAGGCTTCCTTCTCGGAGACTCAACTTCCTTCTCGGGTCCTCCTCACTGCAACACTTCCATTACGTTCCTTCTTTGCTTGTCTCTAACAAAGAAGATCGAACTTCCAATTTACACCGTTGGCTTTGGTTCTTGTCCAACCGACCTTTGATGTTACGTTTCCTCCACTCTTGTTGCAAGATCTAAGTAATGAAGGAAATACTTTGCTTCGGACTGCTTCTACTAACGGAACACGGATGCTATAACTTTTACATCGTCTCTCCATACTCAATCAAGACCATGTCTTGAAGAACCACTTGTACACTTCAAACCGATCATACCTCGAGGCAATTTCAAAACAGTTGCACCTATGAATCTCCTCTTAGCTCTCAACAACTCCATTGTCCATTTTCTTCCCACTCAATACTTCATCGTCATCCGGAGTAGGTTAGCCATCGATGGTGTTACTTGGGGAATCTCTCCACAAATCCGGTAATGATCGGAACATCCAAGAAACTTGTAACTTCTTTCACGTCCTTTGGGGTTGTCATCCCGAGACAACTGGTCATACAACTTCACTCTTCTTCGAGAGTAGGCCAGAATGTCCTATTCGGGCATTGGTAAGCCCATATGGAATCACTACAACTCGTAGTGACCATGGTTTGTCCGGAATGCAAAAGTTGCACTATCCCAGTCTCGACTTCTCAATTGGTGACAATCAAACCTTAACTCGATCTTAGAAGAGACCACCGACCCTTGCAACCGGTCGAGTAGATCCTCTATACGTGGTAAGGGGGTACTTATTCTTCATTGTAATCTTGTTCGGTTCATTGTAGTCAATGTACAAATGGAGATAATTGTCTCTCTCTTCGCAACTGGTGTTCTCCAAACCAACTTCAAGTTCTTGTTCCCGTTCCTTTACGATCCCATAACCTGGTTAATCTCCCCTACACTCATCCATGGATCACCCGCACATGCGCGTTCTCGGTTGTCACCAATTAGTTGATAAATGACCTTCTCCTATGTCAATGACTTACCATTCTTCTATGCTTCCATGTTACCATTCTCATGAAGGCTACCCTCTCAGGGTACCTTAAACTCCATTAGCTCATTCTTCATTCCACGCTTCCTTTTCCTTATGCGAGATAAATATACCCTTCTCGGCGTTGTTGAGTCACATGACTCGCCTTCATAGGCTTAACCGCTCTTCATGATATCTTGTAAGTGCGTCTTCTCAAAATCTCTAATGTTAGTTAGCATCCACGTGTTGCTCTCATCTTCTTAGGATCATCATTTATACATACTTCCTTCTTTGTGGCGTTTCTTCGCCTTATCATCATAACGGAAACCGGTCAACTCCGCGTGAATCCCCACCTTGCCATTCTTCTCATAACTCTCGTAATGTTGACTCTTCACTTAATGGTACCTCGTAAGCTTAGCTTACGGTATCTTACATCTTTCACACTTGGTTCGATCCCGTTCTCATATTGACTCCAAAGCTTAGGAGCGTCTAAGGAAAGCTTCACTTCTTGTGATGGAACACCGCCTTTAACCTTGTTAGAATGCACCCATCTCCTCCTCGATTCGCATCTTTAGTTGTCCACGCGTCTTCTCGAAGAACTTAAGTTTGTTATCTCCATTGTTCTCGTCATACGTAGTCCTCAAACACGGTAGGTCCAATGGTTGCTCCCCTGGTCCTGGCAGATGGAGAACTTTGCGCCCAAACCTCCCAACGGTCCTATCCCAGCCTCGGGAACGATGATCTCGGAGACGTCCTCTACGGGAACCTTATCTACTGGTGGAACCACAACTTGTGGGTCCGCAATGGGGATATGTCCCCGACCTCTCGCGCCTGGAGGTCTTCCTACTCGTCCCCGTCTCGGGATGGTAGGAGAAAGAGGGGGTCTACCCCTGGCGGGTCCTACATAAGCGGTAGCTCTCGTACGTGCTATTTAATAGCGTATGGAGTTTACTTATGTATAAATACATAGGTAGTACTTACTATCTCGGTATGATAACACTTCTAAAAACATAAAGGTAAATATTGTCATCAAGCAAATCAAAACATACAAGTCCAATACATCCTAAGGCCTCATACGTAGCTAGGTACATACAAATCCACAAACATCCTAAGGTCATATATATATATATATATATATATCACTATATATACCTACTTCTAATCCGAAGATCTATGTCGCCGAGGTTTGCGGAAGGAGTGGTGGTCCCGTACATTCTAAACCGAACCCGACTCATGCATATGATTTTGAAAACGAAAAGTCAGAACCCGTGGGGTTCTGTTTTATTCTTAATTCGGCCTTTAAAAAGATTGCGAGTGCCATTGTTGTCAACCTAGGGCTCTGATACCACTTTTGTAACACCCCAAATCCGCGGGACTCGGGGTGCTACGGGCGAGACCTCACAATGGGTCCCGACCCTTAGCTTGACAACAATTTCACCGGACCTTCCAACAAGGCACAAATAAAGGCAAAAACTGAAAATCGTTTTTAATGATGCGGAAACGGAAAGTAAAGGGTACAAGGTGGAAACTCAGCCGAGTCCTCAAAACGACACAACTCCAATACGAAACTTAAACCGTACAACATAATCCTCAATACGAAAACATAACTCAAAAACGTCCCCGTCCTATAATGTACGGAGACCCCGGCTGTCCACTCCTCCACCTCACTCGGCGGCATCCCTAACCTGCAAGTCATCTACACAAACGGTTTAAAACCGTTAGCTCATATTCTAAGCATTAGAAAAGCGGTGAAGGCACAAACACATACATATCACACATCATAAAACACGCAAGTCCCGTTTATTATCTTTTTATTACTTAGTCATATCCCGTTCTAATTCAACTTCGGTTGTGACACGAGACCACCGTGATCTCACCTCGGTCCCTACTTACCGGCAAAGAATGGTACGAATGTACCCGACCATATCAACCGCCGGCCTAGTCGCCGAGAATCTCCTAGACTAACGCCGAGTCAGGAAGATTGTCACCGCCCGTTATCATACACTTGGGCCAAACAATAATATAAGGTCGGTGGTCCTATTTACCGGTTTAGATGTTATAACAAGAACATAAACACACACCACCAAGCACACATCAATGCTAATACGTAAAATACGAGTTAAGTAAGTCCGGAGACTTACCTCGTCACCACACTCAAGTCACCACACTCTTGCTTCCTTAAGGAGGAAGCCCACAACCTGCTCACAAGAGATATGCATATCAATACATACTCACACTCAAGAAGTCTTAGACTTCACTCTAGTGATCTATGCAAGATCACCTAACCCTCAAACTAGGAATGCATCCTAGGTATCAAGTATTCATCACACTATCAACACATGCAACAGCCCACAACAATCCATAATTCCACAAGAGTAATCCTCAACCAAAGAGGAACAAGTTAGCCTAGAAGGTCCATCATGCTCACATGCTCATATCCATCACTTACATCGAGCCTTAAGGGCTCCTAGGTTCACAACCACTAAGTGGCATTTCAAGCTACTCTAGATCCATCCTAGGCATGCTACTAACAAGATCCAACATCAATACTAAGGAATGAACGAAGAGGAAAGGAGAGGAGGGACCTACTATTGCCGAAACCGCAGCCGCGGAGTCAAGCCGGCGCCCCCTGCGGACACAGGAGCCGCCCCCGCGGAACAAGGAGCCGCACCTGCGGAGGAGTGCGTCGCCTGCTAGGAGCCGCACCCGCGCCCAAGTCACGCCGCACCCGCGGCTGTCCGCTGCCGCCCGAGCCAAGTGCCTGCCGCCGCCCCTGCTGCCGTGCCAAGCCGCGCCCGCGGCGTGCTGAGCCGCACCCGCGGCCTGCTGGTCCGCCCCTGCGGCTGGCCGCTCCTGCGGTCCTGTTGAGCCGCCCCCGCAGGTTCTGCGCAGAACGTCGTCTTCTTCGTCTTCGACTTTGGATCCTTGGCTCCAAAGTCCTTCTTCTCTTGCTGGATCTTCTCCAAACACTCTCCACGGGTCTTAGGCACCTCTCCTTGATCTAAACGAGCTAAGAACCTAGACATGCACAAGGGTTGAGTGAAAACCACTCCAAGCTTCATCCATGGCCATGGATGAAGGAGGAAGGAAGAAGAAGGGAAAGAGCAGCAAGGAAGAGAGGGAAGGAAGAGGGAAGAGCTTACCAACAGCCTGTGATCTTCTTCTGCAGTGCCACAAGTTGGATCCTCAAGCAGCCATGGAGAAGAGATGAAAAGAAAAGAGAAGAGAGAGAAGAGATGGAGTGAAAGGAGTGTAACGTGCAAAGTGATCCAAGGGAGGAGAGAGGGAAGACTTTGGCTGACAAAAGGGGTGAGGGGACCAAGGGGTCAGCTGACATCTTGTCCCTCCCCACGGAACGAGGGGTCGGAAACGACCCTTTGTTATTTTTAACCCGGAACGAAGGGTCGGAACGCGAAAAAAGAGGAAAAACGACGAGTCGGCTCGGGATTTTCTTAGGAATAAATCCCGGCACTCGGCATCTCGGGCCTACGGGATAAACTACAAGGTGCTCCAAGTCCAAAATAAAATTAATAAAATTCCGGGCGTTACAAAAACTGCCGGTGATTTTTGAAAAAAACAAATTTCTACCTGTTATTAAAAAATCGTTGTTTCTCACCCGTACGTTTATTTTCTTCTTCTCCCTCAGGTTGAACTCGGTGGATGCGTATGGTCCGTGACTCGAGCAATCTTGTACCATTTGACAACGAGCTTGAACGCACTCTTCGCAAACTCAAATCTAACAAGAAAGCTATTGCGATAGAGGGAAACAACAATCAACTATCCCCTATAAATCCTAAGGCTGAAATTGCAAGGCTCACAATCTTGTTGGATGCTACAAGATCTAATATATGCACCTCAAATGTTGGATGCAAGGATGAATCTTCAACAAAGCATCCCTAATAATGCTTTTGTGCTTCATGCGCTTGGAGTAGGAGACTTCAATCTCAGGACGGATACATTAAGGTTATTCCAAAATGATCAATTCTCTAAAGTTCTTAGTGAAAATCATCACCAACACTTAGAGAATCTTTGAGAATATCATGAACACTCTTAATTATGCTACTATCCCTAATGATTTGAGAATGCGTGCTTTTACGTTTTCTTTGACAGGAAAGGTTGCGAATTGGTTGCAAAACAACCTACAAGGACACTACTTGGGAATAACTGACAACTACTTTTCTATGCAAGTACTTTCCTCCTCACAAGACTGCAGAGAGTAGAGAGAAGATATCACACTTTGATATGGCGGATAGTGAGAACATCGCACCGAATAAGAAAGATTCATTGAGTTATTTCACTCATGTCCTCACCACGGATTCGAGAAAGGTGCTCTTCTTGAATAGTTTTATAGTGGATTGAA
Source organism: Fagopyrum tataricum (assembly GCA_002319775.1). NCBI lineage: Eukaryota > Viridiplantae > Streptophyta > Magnoliopsida > Caryophyllales > Polygonaceae > Fagopyrum > Fagopyrum tataricum. The sequence continues at coordinate 28,683,834 of CM008283.1, read as the reverse complement.
TGATAGCACAAGAAACTTGGTGGACACCGTAAATTCCCATGGCTTCACCCCCGAATGAATGAAGAATATGCATTAAATTACATTGTTATCGTTGTTGAGCACACGGGGAAGAAGAAGGCCGTGACTCAAGCAGGTCCGGGTGGTGGGGAGATAGGGGCTCGCAATTGTGGCTCGGTCCGGCTCCGGCGGACGGCGTGGCGAAGGAGAGGAGATGAAGAGGGTGGATGTTTGTTTGAGAGAGAGAGAAGAACGAAGAAGGCAGGTGAGGAAAAAAAATTGGTTGGAATGTATTGATAGAGATGAAAGGAAGGAGGAGAAAGAAAAGGTGAGGGCTTTATTTTTTTTTAAAGAAATTAAAACGATCTCTCTTTTAAATGGAACTAACTCGTAAACGGCTTTATAAAACCCGTAAAATAAAATTTCCAGACTCATAACGAAAATATTTATACGGAAAGTATATATAAAAAAATATATTCATAAAACTATAACTTAAAATAAAAATGTAATACAGAAAATATAAACACATAATCACCCAATCTATATATAAATAAATAATATAATACCGGAAAAATAAAAAACGCATCATTAAACTCGGGTGTTTCTTTGGTGAATTAATTTCAACAACATACTCAACAATCTCAGCACTCAACAATTTCAGCAGTGTGAGACCCCTATTCTTTCGGACCAAGATCGGACCATAGCCGAGATTGGCTTTGGGTCGAGACTAGCCTTTCCGCACCCACGGGCATGACCGCCACCCCTGCGGGTTCCCGCCCCTGCGGCTGCTCCCTGCCGCGCCTGCGGATTCTGGCGGCTGCAGCCGGCTTTGTTGACTTCGTTGACCCGTGCTTTACCTTTGCTTATGTCTCTCCTTGCTCTTGGCTGATCAAGGGTTTTCATCCTCACTCCTTTCTTCAGCTTCCCATGTTCTTCTTGCTTCTCCTTCATCTTCTTTGATCTTGTTCTTGGTTCTCCTTGGAGTTTTGCTTGAGAGTAGTGTGTTGTGGTTGATGTTGATGTTGGATGTGTGTATGCTGAGCTTGGAAGCCAGCTACTGAGGTGTGTGATCTCTTCCTGCATCCTAGGACCACAAGGGTGGTAAGTGATCTGCTGAGGGTTCCGTACATTGGGCGATATCGTGGGATTTGGGTATTTATGTTGTACGGATTTCTGTTTGACTTTGTACTCAGCAGTACTCTGTATCATCCTTTTGATATGTATATATATATGTCAGTTTTATGTTTTGTTTTAATCTATTGGTGTCTTGTTGTAAGATTCAGTGAACTTGTTGTCAGGCTAGGGTCAGGATCCATTGTGAGATCCTAACCCAGTAGCACCTCGAGTCCTACGGATTTGGGGTGTTACAAAGTTGGTATCAGAGCCCAGGTTGACAACAATGGCACTAGTAATCTGCAATAAAGTTCGAATAGAGAAATAAACAGAACCCGAAAGGGGTCTGACTTTTCAAAAGGTTTTGGTTTTGAAATGAGTACAAATGTTTTGGGATATCGTGTACGTGAGCCGTCGCCCCTCTGAAGATCTCGACAGTATAGATATATATAGATATTCTGTTGTGATTTATTTGATATAAATCTATACATATGGCATATATATAGCCTTCTAAGTTAGGTTTACGTCTTCTGCAGATGGTTCAGACTAGAGCCTTACCTGCAGCTAGACGAGGTAGAGGTAGATCCCCTCTAGGTAGAGGACGAGGTAGGACTCCTGCTGATGGTTCACAGGCAGCGGGAGAGTTACATGAGGAGGTTGCTTAGAGCGTCGTTCCTGAGACTGGGAACGGGGCAGCTGAGAGACAGGGGGCACAGAGAGCCCAGTCTGGTGAGTCTGATCGTGTCTCCATGGGGGGATCAGAGTTCCGAGCTTATATCAGATGAGTAGAGGAGGCTGCCAGAGCCGGTAGACGTGCCCCAGATTTACAGGCACAGGAGGGACCATCTGAGAGGTCCCACACCGTTACTCAGGTGCCAGCTGTACCGGTACCTGCTGCTGAGATTGCCAAAGCACCAGAGGAGCATAGAGGGCCTAGACCAGATACCTGGTTGAAGGCATTCCATCAGATGGGTGTACCCCCTTTCACTGGGAAGGTGGGGTTGGAGGTTGAGCTCTACATCGGGCATGTAGACTCAGCTCTATAGTCTATTCGATGTCCAGCTGATAGACAGATCGAGCTGGTGCAGACTTTATTCTGGGATTTTGCACAGCACTGGTGGAGGTCTGTACGGGGTCAGGTTACCAGTTATGATCAGATGAGGACGATGATCAGAGAGCGTTTCTGCCCTACCTCACTGAGGAGGGAGAAATTGCGAGATTTTGTTGAGGCTGGGTTTGAGGATGTACCAGTCTCTAAGGCCATCAGGAGTTTTCAGGAGGAGCTGGCATTACTGGGACCAGCTGCACCTTCTGCAGACCCGCACGTTTATCTCTTTTCCCGACGACTGAGGGATACTACCCGGGCCTATATGGCGAGATTTCATTGTGAGTACTTGATAGACTACCAGGATAGAGCCACCGACTATGAGCGAGAGCGGGCGAGTCAGAGGAGAGCTTCTCAGACCGGAGGGTCTGAGAAGAGGCAGCGTACAGGGCAGACCAGTGGTGTTGGTGGTTCTGCTAGTGGTTGGCGTGGTCAGAGACGCCAGGGTCAGCCTTCATCTGCACCGGTTGTAGAGAAAGGGCGATAGTGTTTTAAGTGTGGAGATCCAGGGCATCTGAAGCCCGAGTGCACGAGGCCATTAGTGACGTGTTTTACCTGTGGTAGTCAAGGTCATAGAGCCGTTTACTGCCGCCAGGGCGGAGCTTCTTCTCATCAAGGTTCTTCTCCTGCCAGTGCAGCGGGAGGTGGGCAGAGGCCACCTCAGCAGCAGTAGCAGATACAGGGACAACAGAGAGTCCCAGATCGCCCTATGACTCAGGGATCTGCTCCTGGGCCGAGTAGAGGCAGAGGCCGTGGTGGGGGCACCACTGATACCAGATGCCCACAAGGTCGTGTTTTTGAGCTGAGGAGTGCAGAGGAGCCAGCTGCACTTACTGCTACAGGTACCATTCTGATTCATGGTTTACTTGTTAGTGTTTTATTAGATACTGGTGCTACGCACTCTTTTATTTCTGATGCCTGTGTAGAGCGTCTTGGGTTAGATACAGTTGAGGGGATGCCCTTTATTATAGGGTTACCTGATGGCGGTAGGGTCAGAGGTACCCGTGAGATTCACGGTTGTCCCATTTCTGTAGGGACCCGTTTGTTACTAGTTGACTTCTTTGTCATGTCATTAGAGCATGAAGAAGTCATTCTAGGTATGGATTGGATGGCTAGACATTCTATAGTCTTAGATGTAGGTAGGAGGACTGTTACCCTCTCTACCGAGTTAGGCCAGATAGAGATTTTCCGAGGTTAGGACCTTGGAAAGGTAGGCACAATTATCAGTGCTATACGGGCAGCTAGACTGATTGCACAGGGTTGCGAGGCCTTTTGGTGTTATGCCATGAAGGAGGGGGAGAGTCCAGTATTAGAGGATATCCTAGTTGTTTGTGAATTTACTGATGTTTTTGCTGAGCCGTCCAGTTTGCCGCCTCAGAGGAGTGTGGATTTTAGTATCGAGTTAGAGCCTGGTACGAGACCCATCTCAAAGGCCCCATACCGGATGACGCCTGTCGAGATGCTGGAGCTGAAGAAGCAACTCGAGGAGTTGGCTGAGAAGGGCTTCATTCGCCCTAGCGTGTCCCCATGGGGAGCACCTGTCCTCTTCGTACGGAAGAAGGACGGATCACTGAGGTTATGTATAGATTACAAAGAGCTGAACAAGGTGACCATCAAGAACAAGTATCCATTGCCGCGTATTGATGATTTGTTAGATCAGCTACAGGGAGCGACTGTGTTCTCCAGGATTGACCTGCGTTCCGGGTATCACCAGCTGAGGGTGAGGGAGCAGGATGTGCACAGGACAGCATTCCGGACCAGATATGGCCACTACGAGTTTGTAGTGATGCCATTTGGGCTTACGAATGCCCGAGCCGTCTTTATGGAGTTGATGAACAGTATCTTCATCGACTTCCTGGATCAGTTTGTGGTGGTCTTTATTGATGATATTCGGGTATACTCTGAGGACTGTATTACAACTTTTGCGGGATAGAGAGCTTTATGCTAAGTTCTCTAAGTGTGAGTTTTGGATGCCAGAGGTAGCATTCCTGGGTCATGTGGTTTCAGCTGAGGGGATCAAGGTGGATCCGGCGAAGATTGACGCAGTAGCAGCATGGACGACACCGACGAACGTCAAGGAAGTACGTAGTTTCCTTGGCCTAGCCGGTTATTACAGACGCTTCGTTGAGGATTCTCTGTGATTGCCCGTCCACTGACGAGTTTGTTGAGGAACTACCAGATTTGTGTGGTCTGATCAGTGCATGCAGAGTTTTGAGGAGTTGAAGAAGCGTTTTTACTTGTGCTCCTATTTTGCACAGCCAGAGGGTATTGAGGATTTTGTGCTTTACAGTGATGCATCCAAGCTAGGCTTGGATGTGTTTTGATGCAGAGAGGCAGGGTGATTGCATATGCGTCTCGACAGCTGAAGACGTATGAGGAGAGAACTACCCGACTCATGATCTGGAGTTGGCAACGGTAGTTTATGCACTGAAGATCTGGAGACATTACCTGTATGGTACTACGTGTCAGATCTTCACAGACCATAAGAGTCTAAAGTACATTTTCACGCAGCGGGAATTGAATAACCGCCAGCGTAGGTGGCTCGAGCTGATCAAGGACTTTCATCTAGAGATCCTGTATCATCCAGGGAAGGCGAACGTTGTCGCCGACGCCCTGAGCAGGAAAGACGCCTCGAGAGCAGGCGATTGCGAGATTGACGATACAGTCTCAGCTACAGAGAGACTTGATCTGGTTAGAGTTGGACATCCAGTTTCCTGATGAGGATGCCAAGCTGCGTACTCTAGAGGTACTTCCTGATTTGTTGGATGAGATCCGACAAAAACAGGAGACCTGCCCGACTTTACAGAGGATCAGAGATAAGATGTCTCGAGATGAGGCACCCCAGTTTATGCTTGGAGCAGATGGAGTTTTGACGATCTCGAGATAAGATGCTCGAGAGCAGGCGATTGCGAGATTGACGATACAGTCTCAGCTACAGAGAGACTTGATCTGGTTAGAGTTGGACATCCAGTTTCCTGATGAGGATGCCAAGCTGCGTACTCTAGAGGTACTTCCTGATTTGTTGGATGAGATCCGACAAAAACAGGAGACCTGCCCGACTTTACAGAGGATCAGAGATAAGATGTCTCGAGATGAGGCACCCTAGTTTCTGCTTGGAGCAGATGGAGTTTTGAGGCTCCGCGGTCGCGTCTGTGTACCTGCTGATACAGAGCTGAGCAGAGGATTTTACAGGGAGGCTCACTGTACACCTTACTCGGTACATCCAGGTACGAGTAAGATGTATCAGGACTTGAGACGTGTATATTGGTGGGAGGGCTGAAGCCCGATGTAGCCAGATTTGTAGTTCAGTGTGCGACCTGCCAGCAGGTCAAGATCGAGCATTTCCGACTTGGAGGTGAGCTCCATCCCCTTCCTGTTCCACAGAGGAAGTGTGAGGACGTCACCATGGATTTTGTGACTAGCTTGAGGCTGAGCCGGAGTTTTGATGCCATCTAGGTCATAGTAGAGAGATTGACGAAGACGGCACGTTTCATTCCTATTAGGGAGACGTGGCCGGTGAGCAGATTAGCTGAGGAGTACACTAGGCAGATAGTGAGATTTCATGGCGTACCGAGGACAATCGTCTCTGACAGAGATGGACGATTTACCTCGAGATTCTGGCAGCAGATTCAGACTGCCCTGGGGACGAGTTTGCACTTCACGACTGCGTTCCATCCTCAGACAGATGGTCAGTCAGAGAGGACCATTCAGACGCTGGAGGATATGCTGCGAGCTTGTGTGTTGGATTGGGGCAAGTGTGGACGGATCATCTCCCACTTGTTGAGTTCTCATACAACAACAGCTGACATGCATCTATTGGGATGGCCCCATATGAGGCACTATATGGACAGAGATGTCGTACCCCGTTATGCTGGATGAGCATAGCAGTGTCAGTGGTTTAGCACCTGATCAGATTCAGGATGATATGGCTCGAGTAGCATTGATCAGAGAGCGTATGCTGACTACGCAGAGCCGTCAGAAGTCTTATGCTGACAGGAGGCGTAGACCTCTAGAGTTCAGTTGGAGCCCATGTGTGGCTGAGAGTGTCCCCGACACGAGATGTTAGGCGTTTTGGCATTAAGGGGAAGTTGAGTCCCCGATATGTCGGACCGTTCGAGATTCTGGATCAGGTTGGGAGCGCAACTTACAGATTAGCCTTGCCTCCGAGATTAGAGGGTGTTCACCCTATGTTTCATGTGTCTCAGCTGAGGGAGTACATACCAGATCTGAGGCACATTGTGAGTTATGAGGATTTGGTGGTTGAGCCGGACCACACGTTTGTTGAGCATCCTATTGCAGTCCTAGAGCGAGGTATGAGACGCCTGCGTTCGAAGGACATTCCTATGTTGAGGATATAGTGGTCGAGACGAGGACCCGAGGAGGCTACATGGGAGACTGAGGATAGTATCCAGAGGAACTATCCAGAGTTCTATGCCGAGATAGGTGCACTAGTAGGATCACCGAGTAGATCTTAGTACTAGCTCTTATATGCTATGATGTGTTTATTTCATACTAGCTTTGATATGATTATGATCTTATTAGATCTTGTTGTGCTAGTATGATTCTTGTTTATAGATGGAGATGGCTCTTTCCTCCATGCTATTGTGATACGTTTAGGTTTAGCTGGAGATGGTTCTTCCCTCCATGCTATTTTGATTGACATAGTAGTGCTGGAGATGTTCTCCCTCCATGCCTTTCTGTTATGGTTATGATACGGCTAGAGAGATATGATTCCTCTATGCCTTGTGATGTGTTTATAGTTGGCTAGAGATCGTTTCTCTAGGCCCTGGATAGTATGCCTTGTGATGTGTTTGGGCGAGACTGGCCTTTCCGCACCCGCGGGCATGACCGCCGCCCCTGCGGGTTCCCGCCCCTACGGCTGCTCTCTGCTGCGCCTACGGATTCTGGCGGCTGCAGCCGGATTTGTTTACTTCGTTGACCCGTGCTTTACCTTTTCTTATGTCTCTCCTTGCTCTTGGCTGATCAAGGGTTTCCATCCTCACTCCTTTCTTCAGCTTCCCACGTTCTTCTTGCTTCTCCTTCATCTTCTTTGATCTTGTTCTTGGTTCTCCTTGGAGTTTTGCTTGAGAGTAGTGTGTTGTGGTTGATGTTGATGTTGGATATGTGTATGCTGAGCTTGGAAGCCAGATACTGAGGTGTTTGATCTCTTCCTACAGCCTAGGACCACAAGGGTGGTAAGTGATCTGCTGAGGGTTCCGTACATTGGGCGATATCGTGGGATTTGGGTTATTTATGTTGTACGGATTTCTTTTTGACTTTGTACTCAGCAGTACTCTGTATCATCCTTTTGATATGTATGTATATATATATATATATATATATATATATCAGTTTTATGTTTTGTTTTAATCTATTGGTGCCTTGTTGTAAGATTTAGTGAACTTGTTGTCAGGCTAGGGTCAGGATCCATTGTGAGATCCTAACCCAGTAGCACATCGAGTCCTACGGATTTGGGGTGTTACAAGCAGGTATGTCTAGATTATGCTCAGCAATAATAATCTCAAGAGAAACAACATCTAAAGTACTTAAGACAAGGCAAGAGTCAGGAACGATATTACTAGAATGAAGACACGATCCTTAAGCGAATGGGATTTCAGATTTATCTTCTTCCTCTTCTCTTTCAGCCATTAAGGCCCGACTTCTCTTCTTATGCTTCCTCTAGGTCGGAATCTGACTCATAGTATCCCTTGTCATTGATGCCCAATGTCCTCTTTTTAGGAAACTCTCGAGTCATATGGCCTCTTCCTTGACATTTTAAACAAGTGATGTCTCTAGCTCTAGTAGTAGAGTTAGAATCATTTCCTTGAGGTGTCGAGGTAGGAGTCTTTCTCGGTGTAGGTGCATCTACTAAACTCAAAGAACCTCGAAGAATATCGGCTGCTTGCTGGCTGGATCTCGGTCACTGTTGTTCTGATCTCGGCCGGGATCTCCGCTGGAGCTTCCTCTCCAAGTTGTAGTAGGAGCTCGTCTATCTTGGCTCCGCTCCTTAAGCTTCTCTCCACTCTCACAGCGAGATGTAGTAGATATGTCAAGTTAGAATATGCATACAACTCTATCTCGTGAGCTAAATAAGTGTGCAGAATCCTAAGATATCGGACCATGGTAGCTTCTTCCTTTACGTCGGCTCGAACGATGGCCGTCTCCATGGATGCATAGGCTTCTTCTGCACTCATAGAACCTTGCTTCAAATTCTCTAACCTCTGGCTCATATCTCTCCCAAGATAAGGTGGGACGAAACGGGCTCATGATAGTCTTCGTCTGCTCCCAAGTGGTGATATCCGTGTCTAGAACTCTTCTCCTCTCCTTCGATAAGTTATTCACCACATTAAAGCATAGCCAATAAACTCAAGGGTAACATATTGTACCTTTTTAAGCTCTATGACAACTCTAAATTGATCTGCTCTACCTTGGCTTCCCAAATAAGGTACAAGTCAGCATCACACTTCCCTTCAAATGGTGGTATTTTCACCTTAGCTTTGGAGTAGACTTCAGTTCCAGCACAAGGTTCTCTTCCTCTCTTTCTTCCTCGAAATCCAACTCTCTCCGTATGAATCTCCTAGGCTGAATGATTCCTGAATTAGCTTAAGGTGGTTGTTGTCTCAGTGGTGGAGGGGGCGGATTGTGCCTAGGTGGCTTCCTCTATCTCATCCATTCGCGTCTCCAAAGCGTCTATCTAATCCATAATCCTTGCCAGCATGGCTTCAAAAGTCCACATCTCTAGGGGTGTCGGTTCCCCTATACTCGGTTCCCCTGTACTCGGTTGACTGCTCCTTTTTTTTTTTACTTGGAGCTCAAGAAAACAAACAAAACACTTGCCGAAACCCTACTAGGGTTTTTATGTGGCAATGGCGGCGAGCTCGAGGCGATCCGGGGTCGGCGTGAGGGTAGTCCGACAGGGACGAACCGGCGGTGGGTGTGCAGTCTGGTGGTGGTAGCAAGGGGTCGGTTCAAGGAGAGAACCGGTGGTGAAGTAGGCCGAACCCGAAGAATCTAGGTTGTAGGTGGTGATGTATCGGTCGGTGGGTTCAAAGCCGCCGAGAATCTAGGTTGTGGGGTGAGATCGGGGGGTTCACCGCGGGGGGGGAGGTCGGATGGCTAGGGTTCGGTCAAGAGAAACCGGTCTAGGGTTTGTGATGCCGGAGGGGGAAAAAGGGGTTTCGGGGGGGGAGGGGGGGAGTGTGAGTGGTTTCGGGGGGAAGAAAAAAGGTTTAGGGTTAGGGGTTCGTAGTGGTGGTGGTTGTGACGATGGGGCTGGTGGGTCGATATTCACGTAAATCTTGATCTAATGCAAGGAAATCGGACTTTTGATGCAACCGATTTGTTGGCAATTCAACCTTTAAACTTGTGAGGTTCCTCAATTCAATGATACGAAAAGAAGGGTATTTGGTTGAGTTATGGGGAGGTGAAAAAACAGGCCACGTATAATCCTTTTCAAGATATTGAACTTAGAATTGAAAAGGCGGTAAAACAACTGAGAATAGTAGACTAACCGTTGTGGTTCTTTCTCCGGTGACTCTTTTTGTGGAGAACTTTCTTGACGGGTCTTGAAAGCTCTGATTTTTTTTGTGGATGGTGTGAAGATGAAGACGATACAGGTGTCGATCAACGCAGTTATGATATCACTTTGATACGGGGTTAGCCGTGTGGTTGCCCTGATCTTTGGACACCGAGACTCGAATGAAGATGGAACGAAAAAGGCGTGGACTTCAAGTGATGATGATGGAAAATGATCCTGATGATGGTGAAGGATTGGTAGTTGGATAGATCTGGTCGAACCCTTGAAGAAACCGGGAGCACACTAGGGAAACTAAGGCTCTAACACAGTCCGGAATGATTGAAGAATCCCTTCTGCTATAATCTCACACAGAGGGAAGCGATAGTTCTTAAAGCACGAGAAGTCGCCTGAAGTTGATTGAGAGCACCAACTTGCCAATCCAAGTGACACAACTCAAAACAGTCCAAGCTGCTTGGCGAACGAGAATCCACTCGCTCTAGTTGAATAGGATTCCACCTATTCGTTTCCGATTCCACGAGAGAAGTAAATACTGAAAGTTTTTAAAAATTTTTGTGTTTATTGATTGAGTCGAGGAGAAAAACGTACATCTGTATGCCTTATATAGGCAGGTGGGATGTCCTCCTAGGGTTTACACAAGATAAGATCTAATATATGGGCATAATCTAATCTAGATCCCAAAACAAGGAAAAGATAAGATCAATTCTTAAAAAGATAAGATCAAATCTAGGGCTGGAAAGTCTAACCTAAAAAGCCCAAAATAAAACAATTAAAAGCAAGCCCATAATAATAAAAAGAAGTCCAAATATGGGCTGAAAATAAGAGATCCAATTGGGCCTAATTTAGCCCATTGAATTAGCCCAAAACTTTCCTCCTCTTCATGCATCTTCATGCATCTTCATGCAAATCTTCTTCTAATTCGCCTCTCCAATCTCAGTCAAAGTTGCACCGATCTCGGCATCTCATGTCTCGTCCTCTCCAGCTCTCACCTCGGCCTTCCTCGCATGGATCTCGGCCAGCATGTATGTTTCTTTCAACTTCCATATCTTGGACAGAAATGTCATCATCTCGATCTTCCTTACGTAGGTCTCGGTCGAGGGTGTCCATGTCTAGGTCTTCTTCTCCCTTAATCATGTATGGACCTTTAGCTCCTCTTTGTATGTTAATCTCCACATAAGCGGGTCCTTCCTCTCGAGATAATCGTTTTCTCTTGATCTTCCTTCCAAGAACACATGGAGGTGCACGGGAACGCTTTCCTCTTATACAAGAAAAGCTCTACTCGTTCCTCACATCTTGAGCATATGATCATACCTCCGGGTCCTTGTCTCCAGGCATGTATTCCATGAGGTGTAAGTTGCATATCATGCAACTTGATCCATCTCCGGAATCTGTGCATATATCTCTTCCTAGATCTCCATATGATTGCATGCTTGCTTAGTCTCTTCATCCGGGGTGGTGGAGCTAGTTAAGCTACGAGATGTTCCTACATCACTCTTGTACCAAATCCGTCGTAGGAAGCTTGAGCCTCTCTTGCAGTGACCTATTGGAATTTGTTGGTAAGAAACAAAGGAATGTGGAGGGGTGGCGTGCATATATGAGCTCAGATTCGAGGGGATGGGAAAACTTGGGCTTACCAGCTCGATCGGAGGTAGAGGAGGTGGTTCCCTGATCCAAAAGTTGGTTGAACCTGGTGATGTGGTGGTGCTTCTTGCTCCTAATGAAACCAAGGGGAGTGGCCTGAGTCTCGAACGTGCAGGGTGGAGGAAGGCCAGAGAGATGGTTGGTATGAGTTTTAGAGGGATAATGGAGCTCGAGTGTTGCGGTGTAGGAGGAGGAGAACGAGAGTCGGGTGTTTTAGGGTGGTGCTCTTTAACCTTCGACGTCGACCCTCATTGCTAGTCTTCCATGCCAACTAGCCCGCAAGTACGATGTACTGTCACTTGTGGCTCTTTACCATACGTTACCGTTACTTTTGCTGAGTTTTGGATAAGGAGGAATCAAAGGGATGGCCGGCCTTGGTTCCTTGTTGGGCTAGAGGTAAGATTAGTTGCATCAATGGCTTGTGTATTAGAGTAAGATCAGGCCCAAATGTATGTTTTCATATGGATAAGGAGGAACAAAAGGTGTGGCCGGTCTTGGTTCCTTGTTGGGTTGGAGGTAAGATCAGACCCAAAGATATATTGTTATATGATCAAGCCCATTTACAAGTATTAGAGTTTAAACCGGAAAAATCCGGTTGTACGGTTAAACTTAGTAAACACGAGTCACGTTACCGGAATTAAAAAAATTTCGGATATTACATCTAGTAATACTTCATCAACTGTATGAGAGCTCTTCATGATTTTGGATCCTGAATAAAAAAACACATAAGAAATAAATGACATTATACATATTAATTAATTATAGTGATTAGTGACCGATTTGTATTATGAGGAAATTACTATTAGGACGGTCAGTTTTTAACATTTGCGCAACAATACGGACTCCGCATGCGCACCAAGGCCATGCGCATGCGGACTCCACATGCGTCCGGTACCAGACTCAACAATGTGCATGAAGCAAGAGTTCTCATCTACTGGACATATTCAGATTGAGAAATCATGAGGCGCATGCTGGCTGCGCATGTTGCCCTAGTTATGCGCATGTGCAGCCCGCATGCGCCCGGATACGGTGCATGTACAACCCGATTCCACAGTCTCTTTTGCTTTTTTGGACCGCCCGAATAATATTACTCATTAAATATCTTATGCGATTTCTCTTTAATAATCCAACAATTTACTCTTGAATTTTTTTGATACAATATTTCACTTTTTTCTTTTTTGAAAATAAGGGTAAGCATTTAGGCTTGATCAATATCTAATACTGCACCATCCTATGTCATCCTTTCGGATGAGGTTAACGACTTCTTGAGGAATGGCTTCTCCTGCTGCAGAGCTATCCTGGCTTAGAGCTGCGAGTTTGTCCGCAACGCCATTGACTTCTCTGAAAATGTGGCTAACTTTCACCTGCATAAACCCAGTTAACAAAATTGAAATATCCGAAATGATCAGTTCAATTTGCCATGGTGGTTTTCATACTTTGTTTATTGTGTTAATGATTGTTAAGTTGTCTCCTTCAATTTCTATGTTTTTTTATTTTCATTTATATTGCTTTTAAAATTCCTTTCTAAGTGCAAAGGCTTCTGCGTGTAAGACAGATGTGTAGCCACATTGTCCGTAGTCAAAAGCTACTATTTTTGCTTGGCTGTCTCTAAGAATATAACCGAAGGATCCATGGTCATTATTCATTTTTGATCCATCAAAGTTAAGTTTTATGTTACCTTCAACCGGTTTAGTCCATTGTATATTTTTCCTTTTTCTGTTATTGGTTCTTTTGTTCTGCAGCTTATTAGCTATATTCCAATCCTTTATTTGTGTAGCAGCCTCCTGACGAACGTCTGTAGCAGGTTTATTTTCAAAGATGCTTTTGTTCCTCATATACCAAATATTCCACCAGATGACAAAGAGATGGATGAAGTTCTTTTCATCCAACTTGTTGTAGATGAGGGACATGATTTCCTGAACTTTCATTCCTGAGATGTTGATATTGGTTAATTGGGTTTGAGCCACTGTATTAATATTATTGGTGGTAATTGGGCATCTAAAGAAAAGATGTTTTGTAGTTTCTTATGGGTATTGACATAGTGCACAATTCATTGGTATCGACACCTTTTGTTTTTCCAGGTTTTCTTTTGTTGGTAAGCCATCTATAGAGAGTTTTCATAGGAAGTTCTTTACTTTTTGGTAGTGTGTTGAGGTTCCAGATCTATGAGTTATCGATTGAGTTAGCACTTCTGTTTTTATGAAACAATTCAAGTGTTGATTTAGTGGAGAACCAATCGTCTTTACTTGGCCCCAGTATAATCTATCTCGGATGTGATGGATTGGAAGAGGGTACCCCAATATACGGTTAATGATGCTTTGAGGAACGACTGATCTAAGAATATTTAATATTTTATTTTGGTCCCATTTGTTATTTGTCATTAGCATGCTTACGGTATCATTTTTGTTTATTGTCTGTAAGCTTTCTAGAGGGAGTTCAGCAATCCAAGGATCTTTCCATAGTTTGAACAATATTTCACATTTAAACATGCAATATATAAGTATACAAAACTAGTGTAATACCCGCACCTTGTGCGGGATTTATTTTAAAAAAATATCTAAATGTTTTGAAACTAAAACAAAAATAATAATAAAATTAGATCTTAGTTATGATTTTTTGATAGTCCTTTTTTTAAAAAAAATATATTGATAAACATCTTGGTTGGTCAAAGTATTTGCATAATGAACCACTTTTTTAATATGAAATTAACGGTGATATTGAGGCTTATAAATTTTAAAGACTTTCATCATCATTTTTGTTCTGTATTTTCCTTATCATTTATTGTTATATCAAATGTCATATGTTATTTAGGTCTATCTTCTTATTCTAACTTTTCATACAATTAATGTGACATCTCTATATGTTTTAACAAATTTATAAATTGTCACCTCAAATGCTTTGATTATATCGAAGAAGGATTTTACTTTTGTTAATATCTATGACTTGTATTTTTTTATTTTTTGTACGTAATATATAACCAAGTTTTATTTACATAGAGAAATCTAATCGTATCAATTTCATTATATATAAACGTAGTTATTGCGGTAATAAACGATACTTTTTATTTTATGATCTACCGAAATGATTCTAATTTTATTTAAAAAATTGTAAAGGATTTAAACGTGAAATAAAAATAAATATACTTATTAAATAATTTGGTATTCCATGTAGAGCAATAAATATCCTTATTAAATAATTTGGCGTTCCATGTAGAGGAATTCGTCTCCTTGTTGTTAGATTTAACCCACAATTTTTTTTTACATATTCTAAAAAGCTTGTGATCCAAAATATATATATATATATATATATATATATATATATATATATATATATATATATATATATATATATATATATATATATATATATATATATATATATAGAGAGAGAGAGAGAGAGAGAGAGAGAGAGAGAGAGATTACAAAAATAGTGAAAGCATACTTACACAATTTATATAGAGAGGGAGATTAACAAAATAGTTAAAGAATACTTACCCAATTTATACCATTAAAAATTAAATAAATTTTTTTTTTTTTTAAAAAAAAAAAAGTAGAAAACATTGATCAATACACCGAACTCTTCCTCTTTATCATTCTTCTCCATTTTCTTAGCTATACACGCATTTATATACATTTCTCCGTCTTTTTCCCCACACTCTTTCACTTTCTCCAAAAACACCACTCAATTCTCCATTAACAAACCTACCTTACAAAATGATAGACAAAGAGTGTTGCGAGCACAACAACGAAGGTAAAATCGTCTTCCAATGACTCTACGCTAGAATTGTGACCATCAAATCGGAGTCCACTACGACCGTATGGATGTATATGCATCCTCTCAAAACCATATAAGAAAACGATAAAAAAGCGTTACAAAAATACAAACAAAATACATAATCCATCATCAACTAAAACCATTAATTTTCCGACTACTACATCATTGTAATGATTGATATTCCAGAAGTCCCGTATACACTAAATGCGAACTCAAATCTTCGGTGATGAATTGGCTTGGATATATCGTCATAATAAAAAAAACGAAAAACAATAACAACCAAAAACACATATTAGTGAGCAATAACTTAATGAAAAAAAATACGTATCGAACAGTGGTAAGTCAAGTAGAATGAATGACATCTTCTTAAATAGGTGTTTTGGATATATATTCATGCTTACTTGTTAAATAAAATAAAATAAAAGGAGATATTATGATTAACAAAAAATATCCATAAATAAGAGATCTTAGAAAGCAAAAATATTCAATACAAAATTTTAGTCTAGATAGAAAGGAAAGTGTATCATCTCCTCCACATATATTTATAGCTAATATAATTAGATAGTTAACAAAAATTAGTTTAGTTAGATTTTCGGAATTGAATTACATGATTTAAAGATATTTTATTTATAAAAATTTGGTAACAAAAATTTGATTTAGGAAAGATATTCCGTTAAAATCATATGTTTTATATGTATAAATTTTGAATATTTTAAGTTTTAACTTTCTTTTTGGGTTTTGTTAAATAATCTGAAAATAGTTTTTAAAATGTCGATTACAAATAAACGATTTAAAAAATATTATTTTAAAAACAAAATAATTTTAAATCGTTGATATAAAAAAATATTTTAAAATATCTTGTTAATGAACCTCATATCATACATATTGTTTTGTTTGAAATCCGAACCATACTATATATTATTTTTAAAAAATCAAATAACGAACTCAAAATTTTTTATATGAATTTCCGCAAAAATTTCTTATTGTTTTCGTTAATTTTGTTTGAATAAATATTTTTCTAATTTAGGAAAATGAGATATAGGGGTAATTGAAAGAATATGAGATATAGGGGTTGATAGTTACAGTTTAATTAGATTTAAGTAAAAATTTTATTAACAATAAATGTACACATGTAAACCAATGACCACTTAGTTTTAATATAAATAGTGTAATATATGTAATAACCGGAAATTTTGGAGAATTTATTTAGTTAATTTAATTAAAATTTTATGAATTTAATTAGTTGAAGTGAATCGAATTTTTCTAAAAGTGAAATCGAGCGAACCAGGATCGAATCGAGTTATTAACGATTATACCGGATCGGACTAGTATATCAAACCGAACCAACCTTCCTTGGCAAGGAATGACTGTAATAGGCTGACTTGTGACTTTAATCCGTCGTATTCAACCGGGCCAATTTAACATGCTTTAACTGGGCCAAGCTAAGTGCAAGTTTGGGCCAAGTGGGGAATGAAGCCCACCGGCGTGCCTTCCCTTAGCCCAATCCGAGCCGGCTTCTTCGTCTTCTCCAACGCTGGTCAATGCAAGTTACAGGTGATGGATTGCGGTATTGAAAGCGGGCGTTGAGAGTGCAGTGAAGACAACGCTAACTCACCTCCTCGACTTTCCTCTACCTCTCTGCCCTCCTCTATACCACAGCCGGCTTCCCCGCTAAAGTGCTACTCGAACCGACGGCGTGTCTCGACCTCCTTCGATTCCCGGGCTTCCCTGTTCTCGTCACCACCTCCAACTCTTCTCGTCCCTCTGCACGACCTTCACATGCGAACCGTCTTCCGCCCTCCGCAGCCGGGTCTGTGGACGAACCCTTTCCCGTCCTTTTCTCAACCGCACCTGAGCGCAACTGAGCCGCTTCGCATCTACCTTCCTCTGGATTTAATCTCGATCTGCAACCGAGATTACCTCTCACGCTGCGTCTCTTCTCAACCGGTCGTCAACCGAGCCACGTAGAGAGCCGACATAAGGTGCAGTCCGCCACCAGTGGGAAGGAGCAGCACCAGTCGCCCTCCTCTCCTACTCTGCCGCTGCCTTGTTTCGCCGACGGAGTATGGCCGATCTCTCCGCCTTCTGAGTACTGAGCAGTCAGAGCAGAGAGTACTCCGGTGACAAGCACCGCCCTTCCAATCCCGGTGAGTTCGACCCCCACACCTCGGTCTGGGTTTAGTTGTTGTGTGTCCCTTTACCACTCAGTCTCGACTGTGAGACCACTGAGTTGGTAGAAGCTTAAAGCGTGATTATGATTTGCAGCAGGTGTAGGACCGTGACGTGGAGGTTGCCAACGGACACCACCTGATGCCGGCTGGACCGGTTAATTGCTAACTACGCGGTTAGTGTGAATCGGCCTTTATATCGAATTAACATTCAGCTAAACCGATACCAGTAGAATTTAACGTTATAAATTGGTATAAATTAATTAGTTAAATAGTTGATAAAGATAAATAAAAAGATTGGGGAATTAATGATTTATATGTATCTAAGTGGGAACCGGAGTTTTAAGTTAGTGTACTCGAAGAAATGAACTCTTGAGACCGGAACGAGGATAGTGAATAGAGGAACAATTGTTAACTTTGGATTTCGTACGTTCCAAGTTAAGTATGGATTAATAGGATTACGAGACTATGAGTAAGAGGACGTGAATGGACGTGTAGGTCCCAATATCCAAGTAAGATTGGGTTAGTTCCATAACCGCTCTTACACCGTTAATTTTATTTCGATAGTAATTAGCTATAATTTATAATAGTATTTAATTGTGATAAATTAAAGAAATAGATTAGTGTGTTGTTGTGAGGAGGTACTTGATAGCAAGGAAAATAGGTGGAATTGAAGATAATGAACGTTGGAATGTTGGTAGAATCTCAACCTTTTGATAGGAGGTTATGTTGTAAAACAAAGTAAAGAAGAGATACTAAAAGTTTTGGAATAGCAGGACTTTGAATGAAACGAACGTGTTGATGACTGAGAACCTAGAATGGACGTCTAGGTCGATAAACTTGAGCGTATAAGAAATATTGGAGCATCGATATTAGAAATCATGCTCTAATAGAATAGAACAATAATTCGAGCAATATTAAAAGTTGAAGTAGTTCTAAGAGTGGATAAATGTGGAACAGGATAATCGGATCTTTGACTGGCAAGATCGCGAGACGTTGAGACCAGTACCGATAAGGTGAGTTCGTAGGACTCACTTAGCTACCGTTTTATACAAAGTGTGCATTTGAGTTGTGTGTGATATATTATGAGAAATAAAATGAACGGATTAGATCACGGTATTTTGTTATTAAGTAAGGCACAAACCGTCGGTCCGGGCCGATGGTGCCGGAGGATTGCCCCGCGACCAGTCCAGTAGGTATACGAGAAGAGGTACATACACCAGCCCTACTGGTTTACGGGGACGGGGGCAGGAGTCGGGAGACTCTTGTGTTACAAGATAAGATGGAAATTAAACTGGATCAAGTCACGTAATGAAAAGATAATAAACCGGATTTGTGTGTGCATGCTGAGTGATTTATAGTATATGCCCTTGTGTGTGTTTGTGCTCTAGTGACACTTTAGTATTAAAATTGTAGCTAACGGTTTATACCGTGTTGATAGATGATGTTGGTTAGATCTCTACCGAGAGATCGAGAGTGAAGTGGCCAGTCGGGGTTTCCGTACTAGGATCGGGTGATCGGTTATTTATTTATGTAGTTGACTTTTAATGTTAGACTTACACGTCCTAGAGATTTGTTGTGTTATGTTTAGTCGTGTCGTTATACTTTGAGTACTTTATTTCAGAATTTACTATTTTGATATTTGTGCCTTGTTGCAAGGTCCGTTGTGATTGTTGTCAAACTAAGGTCGGGACCCACTGTGAGGTCCTAGCCAGTAACGCTCCGGATTCACAGAATTCGGGGTGTTACAATATAATGTTCAAAATTTTGTTTGTATCAATAAAAAAAAGACAAAAAATCGGAAAGTGGGATAATAGTTGTATATAGATATTGTAACTTTGGTAAGTATGTAATATTATATATCATAGTTTGTTAATTATAGTTTGTTATTGTAGAAAAATTATTATTTTACTAATTATAGTTTGTTAAATACATTGGTTTAGTGACATGTGGAAAAATTTTGTGAGCATGTGACATGTGAAATTTTCTCAAAAAATCAAAATTTTGTGAAAATGACATGTGGCAAAAAAAATTTGAGGAAGCACCACGTGAAAGAAAATATTTATGCTTTAATAGTAGTATATAGATACTCAAGATAATTGAAATAAAAAAATAAAATAAAGGCAATTTTTGGGAAGTATATTAATTAATTATTATCTATTATAATTTATAGTTTATATTTGATTCTAAATTTATTTTTGGGAAGCCCATCTTTGGAATTACTATCTATGGCACACAATTTACTTATTTATATCTATTAACGCAATAAGGCAATTTTTTGTGTGGTAAGTATCATCCGAACTTTCTTATTTGGAAATTGTATTGGGTAGTATACTTGGATCTTTCTTTTTGGAAATAAGGCAATTGTATTTCCCACCAAAAAAAAATAAAAATAAGGCAACTGTATCGGGTAATATCCTTCGTTATTTATTTTTTGGCAATAAGGCAATTGTATTTCCCACCTAAAAAATAAAAATAAGGCAACTGTATTGGATAATATCCTTCGTTATTTCTTTTTTGGCAATAAGACAATTGTATTTTCCACCTAAAAAATAAAAATAAGGCAATTGTATTGGGTAGTATCCTTCGTTATTTCTTTTTTTGGCAAAAAGGCAATTGTATTTCCCACCTAAAAAATAAGAATAAGGCAGTTGTATTGGGTAGTATCCTTCGTTCTTTTTTATTTGGTTATTTATCCGTCAAAAGATTTAAAATTTACAAATTAATTATTCACTAAATTATAAATGTGTACATTGCTTTATCATCTGATCCTTATAATTACATGTCTACCAAATACTATTGATTTAAAAAAAATTCAATACATTTTTTTATTTGAGTATTGTTCATCTGAGTATATATACCAAAATATTCTATTTGTTTAAACTATATACCCTAAAATATTACAAACTTGGTTTGTTAGCCTTAAAATGTTGTTGTTATAGTATTACATTATTAAAATTTAGGATAAACTCAAACAAAATTAATCATAAAAATAAATGTTGAACTAAAACACTTTTAAGATATGCATTGAAGGATTTCATTATCAAACCCATAAAAATAATATTTTCTGCAAAACCACCAATTTATGAGTAATTTGTTATAGTATTAAGTTATTAAGATTTGGGATAAACTCAAACAAAATTAATCATAAAAATTATATATAGTGTAATATAGATATTTTAAAAGTAAGATTGGTAAGTAGTTATCTATTATCTATTATAAGATAGTTTTTTAAATTTAAATATTAAGCATTGTAGAAGAGTTATTATATTATTCTAATATGGCAACAAAAAAACTCAAAATTATAAGAATTTGACACGTGACAAAAAAATCTTTGAGGAAGTACCACAAGAGAGAAAATGCTTTGGCTTTAATATTAGTACTAGTGTATTACCCGCACCATGTGCGGGTTGAGTTTTAAAATACGTGATAATAAATGTCTCTTTTTAATATGTATAACATTAGGATAATGTTACAAAATTTAATAATAAATGTCTCTTTTTGATAATAAATGTCTCTTTTTGATAATAGTTGGTTTAAAAAAATTGGTTTAAAATACCCTAGGTTAGAATGAAATATTGCTTACAATTTTTTTTAAAATTAAATTCAAAAATAATAATAAAAAATAATACATAAAGATCAAAATTTAATAATAAAACTTATATATGGACCGCATTATTTTAGGGATAATCTTGTTTTTTTTCTAAAATTCAAAATAACGCAATAAAATAATTATTTTAAGAAAACATAATATAAAACTTGAAAATGATTTTAAAAAATCAATAGAGATTTTGGAGATTCGAAATAATAAATCGGCATAACTGTTTTAGGGATAAAGTATAATCTTCTTTTTAACTAAAAAAACAAAATTAAAAATATTTTATTAGTACTTTGCACTGTCCAGCTTGTGTACCATCATGACTTGTGTGAAGGAGCAAAATTAGGGTTCCAAGGTTTTTTTGTGGAACTTGATAATGAAAGAAAACGGCGAATGCATTGAACGAATTTGAGGTACTCCCGAATATATTTTTATGTCATTTACGATTAAATTGTAAATATTATTGTTGGTGGGTCTAATCCTGATCCTTTTAGCCACGTCTGAAGCATTGATCCCCGGTTTCACGGTCAACCCTGAGATGCAAATAGGAGCAACCCAGATGATATTAGCATCAAATAACCAGAAATAAGCTGACAATAAGCTGACAATATCTTGTTGCATACTACTGCACAAATTACTTAATAAGCATGACATCTTTACTGACCAACCACAAATTATCAAACACATTCCTCTAATTTCCACATCATTTCAGGCCATAGTAGAACTTGAACCACATTTTTCTTCAATGACAGAAGCACAACATAAATAATCAATCATATATTCATACACAAATGAAATTGAAGAGTGAAGAATATTCTTACTCAAAAGTCGACCTTCTTCGTGCTCGAAATTGGTGAATTTAGGTATTGCTTTCAAACGAAAGAAACGTGAATAAGGGAGGCTGAATGATGGTAAACTTGCAAGTCGATTTGTATTTATATACACATGTTCTAACTAATCTTGTTACTTTTTCTATAGCATATCTTTGTAAATATTAACCGAATATTTTGAATTTAAAATTTTTCGTATTCAATAATTAGAAGATGAGATTTAGATAAAAAAAATTCCTATAATATCTATTAGTTTGTTAATCAATGTTGCTAATCTTTATTTATTTATTTATTTTTACCTTTCAGGTTTTACAATTTATGTTGTTTGAAATTAAAGTTTTTTTTTCCAATTTCTATTGTTTGAAACTTAATTATTGTTAATCAATTTTATTATGATTAAGTTACGGGTGTTTTACTTTATTTTTTATGCTTTTATATATATTTTTTTTGTTTTTTAACAACTTATAATTAATGTTAATCAACAATGAGTTAAATTACAAAATTAAAAAAATTGATAGGCTGAATAGCTGATGTTTACAAAATTACCATGTGTTAATTTACATTTAAAAAAAATGAAAACGAAAATTAAAATCTAAAAAATAGATAATTAAACAATATTTTTTTTATAAGTAGGTAATTATATATAATAGTAAAAAATGGAGATATCATCTTAGTTGTATTTTTCAAAAAAATACATAAATTATTATCATATATATCTTCTACTAAAATAATTAAAGTATGATTATTATAAAATTATTATCATAAAGACATTGCAACAAATAATATATTGATAAAATTATTTTATTATAAATAGAACAATAGATTTGGCACGATTAGAAAAGGAAAAAAAGATCACGTAATTAAATTTAAACAAATTTGAACTAATAAGTGGTTTACTTTGATTTTGTTAAAAATCAAAGTAGTGGTTTAAAGTAATTATTTTTTTATAAATTTGTCAAAATATCTGTACCAATTATTTTTAAACTTCCAAATAAAAATAAATGGTTGGATTGTTTTTGTTTTATTATTTTTTGTTTTCAATCTTAACAAATTTAAAATTCCGTTAAAATGGTTGTGATTTTTCTTTAAAATTTCAATTTGAAATATAGTAACGAATTATTTTAAGAAAATAATTGTAATTGCAAATTACTTTTACAAATAACGTAATTTTAAAAAAATCAAGGTTAAATTTGGGAGCGACACGTGGCAGCAGAGACCTGAAAATTTAAACAAATTCGAACTAATCAATGATTTACTGATTTTTAACAAAATCAAAGTACTTAGTGGTTTAAAGTAATTATTTTTTTTAATAAATTTGTCAAAATATCCGTACCAATTATTTTTAAACTTCCAAATAAAAATAAATGGTTGGATTGTTTTTGTTTTATTATTTTTTGTTTTCAATCTTAACAAATTTAAAATTCCGTTGAAATGGTTGTGCTTTTTCTTTAAAATTCCAATTTGAAATATAGTAACGAATTATTTTAAGAAAATAATTGTAATTGCAAATTACTTTTATAAATAACGTAATTTTAAAAAATTGGGGTTAAATCTGGAAGCGACACGTGGCAGCAAGAGGCCCTGAAAATTTTCCGTTGAGCTGAGAAAAATCCTGAAGACGACACGTGATAATAAAGACCTCTGCTTATATATATATATATATATATATATATATATATATATATATATATATATATATATATATATATATATAAAAAAGATAAGATATAGACAATTTGTACACGTACAAATAATTCGTTGATAACAATTTCTACATTTTTTGAATTTTCATTTTAAAATAGTAAACTTGCCCATACATAGAAGGTTTCTTTTCCCCTTAATAACAGACAATCATCGTTAATTGTTAGTTAATTTTGTTGAGCAAAATGATACGAAGCAGGCTAAATATGGTAACCCGCCCTACTCTTGGGGATGTATAAACGGCAGTTTAATGGTAGCGTATCCTCTTCCTCTAGGTTTACCACTGTGATTGTGCTAGAATTTTGACATTGGCTCCGACAGCGACAAACTTCGTTTAAGCAAGTAATCATGACCCTGAGGTTTCTTCTTCGATCATCTCCCAAAACGAAGGTTCTCTTTCATGATTCATTGATTCCTGATTTTCTTTTCACTTTTGGTTTTCATTTGTTTGAAATCGGTTCGAAATGTGTGATGAAATTGAAGGAGCATTTAGTCGGCGATTTTCTCCAGTCAAGATGGTTAAGTACGCAGGCTAAAAGGTTCGTATCGCACGAATTTTGCGTATATATATATACAGTCAATCTAATTTGTCCGAGCTTCTAGTTTCAAGGGGCACAATATGCTAGCACCATTCACCGCTGGATGGCAATCAAATGATTTAGATCCCTTGGTAATCGAAAAGTCTGAGGTATGCTATCTATTGATGTCGGAGTGTGATGAATAATTCTACCGATTACTTGACCTAATTTTGATTTTGGGGGTAAAGGGTTGTTATGTATATGATACAAATGGAACCAAGTATTTGGATGCTCTGGCTGGTCTGTGGTCTACATCATTAGGTAATTAACCCAAATTCGTGTTTACAAACACTCATCCCTACCAGACTGTCTAATTCATCAATTACAGGAGGAAATGAACCCAAACTTGTTGCTGCTGCAAATCAACAGATGAATACTTTACCTTTCTACCACTCCTTTTGGAATCGTACCACAAAACCTTCTTTGGTAAATCAGATATCATATATTTTTAAATTCCAAATACAGTTTCTCTTGAATTTCAGCAATGTATGTTTTTTGTACAGGATCTTGCTAAAGAGCTTGTAGATACATTTACAGCAACAAAAATGGCAAAAGCCTTCTTTGTTAATAGTGGGTCAGAAGCCAATGACACTCAAGTGAGTATTACAGCAAAGTAATATATATGGTGATATACACTTGATTGTGGCTCTTAAACTCATATGCTTACTTACAGGTGAAATTGGTTTGGTATTATAACAATGCCTTAGGAAAACCAAACAAGAAGAAATTTATAGCCCGATCAAAAGCGTAATATTGACTCTTGACCAATGTTTTTAATTTCTTCCTCCTTAACCTTCCATCTATCTAAAAAAAATAGATTTGTTTTTTATTTTTGTACACAGATATCATGGTTCAACTCTCATATCAGCTAGTTTGACAGGGTAAGTAGTTTTCCACCAATACAAGTCATATGAGTAGGAGAATATGTACAATCAATAACACTTTATTACATTTGAAGCCTTCCTGCTATGCATCAACAATTTGATCTGCCAGCTCCCTTTGTCTTACACACAGATTGTCCTCACTATTGGCGCTACCATCTACCAGGTTGCTATTTCTCCTAAACTAATATATTAACATTAATAATACTGAATTGTTTCTTTTAAAAATATTTTTAAATATAAAAGCTATAAAAGATTATGCTATTTTTATCATTTTATGTTGAATGCATTGATTTCTAACTACAATTTATATATTGAATATATATACTAAGATTTTTCAAAATTTCCATCTTGTGTACATGCTATTTATTCAATTATTTAAGTTCGTTTATTTTTATTATTCTCTTTCCAAATATATAATATTATGTTATTTCATTTTAGGATCTAATGCATATTAATATCTTCATTAATATAGACACAATCTCACATAATAAATAGATAAAATTGAAATAATGAGGTGATGCAATGTGAAGCCGACATTGGAAAAAATTGAGGTGGCGTAATGTGAGGATGCCAAGTGGAAAAAATCGAGTTGTCTTAATGTGGAGATAAAAAGTGGCCTAAATCTCTTCTCGTTTAGTAATATATTATAGATTGTATTAGTTTGCACCTTCTGTTTATGTCTGCTTTGCCCAAATCTGGATTTCATGTGACAGGTGAGACAGAAGAGGACTTTGCAACTAGACTAGCCAAAAACTTGGAGGACCTTATTATTAAAGAGGGACCTGAGACGGTAATCACTGTCATAACCTCTCCCCAAAATTCGTATTTTGCGTTGTTCTTTGATTCTATCTTTCCTTGAAACTCTAGATTGCTGCTTTCATTGCTGAGCCTGTCATGGGAGCTGGAGGAGTAATACCACCTCCTGCAACTTATTTTGACAAGGTGGAGGATTGTTCTTTGGCCTTTATGCTTTATACAACATCAAATGCATTAAAGTGGTGATAATATATATATATGTCCATTTTTTACCCAGATTCAAGCTGTAGTGAAGAAATATGACATTCTTTTTATAGCCGACGAGGTACTTTTTATTGTCCATCCTAACATAAATGTATTAATACAATTCCTGTAAATCTATTATATATATATATAATGCTACAGTAGAAGTGATTAAACCTACTAATTGTCATCTTAACAGCGCCACCTCATATTACGCAAATGTTGTCTTTAAATTGCATCACATTAGATTTTGTTACATGTCGTGACTTTTTATAATCATAGGAGAATTTTTTAGATTCTAATTTATTATTTTTTTAGTTGAAACTTACCATATTATATTTTTACATTTATCTATTATTTTTAGTTATTACTTCTTACTTAACTAAAATTTATCCATTTCCTTTTTTAGAAGCTAAAATATTATTTTATATATTTTATATTATTATGTTACTATATTGGGCTATTTTAAGATTTATGTACCATTTTTTATTCGTTTGAAGAGAATATATCAATCTTATCTTTATTTATATATATATATATATATATATATATATATATATATATATATATATATATATATATAAAAAGATAAGATGGATATATCAAGTGTTATCACACAAATAAATAATTTTTACCTAAATTATATATATATATATATATATATATATATTATTTTTTATTGTGATATTGATTATTTAGTACATTATTAACTATTATTTAGTTTAATATCTATCCGTACAAGGTGCGGGTATTAAGCTAGTTTGGTCTAATCATCTAGTTATTGCTTGTTCATTCAGGTCGTATGTGCCTTTGGCAGGCTCGGGGAAATGTTTGGATCCGATAAGTACAACATCAAACCTGATCTTGTATCTTTGGCCAAGGTGTAAAAAAATTTCTTTCTTTTTAAGAAGGGTAGTTTGCCATTAGTTAAACTTCAATAATATTGACCTTCTTCTGCTCACTTGTGATAGGCCCTCTCTTCAGCCTATATGCCCATTGGAGCCATTCTTGTGAGCCCAAAAGTATCAGAGGTGATATCTTCTGAAAGCAACAAACTTGGTAGGGATATAAATGAGACATATTCCCATTAACAGGCTTGTAGGTGTTTATGGGATTTTAAATGTAAAATTTATAGGTGCTTTTGCTCACGGATTCACGTATTCCGGTCACCCTGTAGCATGTGCTGTTGCAATAGAAACTCTGAGGATATACAAGTATGACATTCTTTCCTTGTTCATAGAAAGTACTATTGATCTCCCAGCTATAGTAATCTAGTATTGTCTTCTTTAATCGTCAATTACCTGTAGGGAGATGAATATCGTGGAGCGAGTAAGGAATTTGATACCAGCATTTCAAGAGGGCATCAGAGCATATGCAGACAGTCCCATTGTGGGAGAGGTATCAATGTTCTTCTTCACTTAATATGCTCAGTTACAAAATCACTACCCATGTCTCTTGTGAACACAGATAAGAGGCGCTGGCTTGGTTCTCGCGTGCGAATTCACAGAAAACAAGTCGCCAAATGATTTTTTCCCGGGAAACTGGGGTGAGGCCTTGCTTTACATATTTGCCCTTCTAATCATTATTACTAGTTATGATTTTTAATAATGTAAAAAATAAATGAATGATTAGGGATATAAAGGTATATTTTATAGTTAACGACAATTATTTGTAAACAGAGGGAGTATCTTATACTAATGCTGAGTTAAATACAGGCGTAGGTGCATATTTTGGTGCCGAGTGTCAGAAGAACGGGATGATAGTACGTGTTTCTGGTGATACTATCATGTTATGTCCTCACTTGATAATCTCCAAGGAAGAGATGGATGAGGTAGCTTAAGTTATTCATACATTTGTGTTTTGCATATACCTATGTAGAGATGAAATTATTCAGAAACTAGTGATGATTAAGTGCTTCATATGGACTCAATGTGTCGTCTCAGATGATAAGCATATTTGGGAAGGCGTTGAAGAAGACGGAGGAGCATGTAAAGCAACTCAAGTAGAAGGACAAATGATGGTGATAATGGTTGCTACACACAAACAATTTTGTTACGCATTAGTTTTAGCATTTTGAATGACGCCGATGATGAAGCAAGTACGATAATAAGATGGTTGGTTCCCACGGTTGATGTCGAAGAAGACGGTCGACTCAATTTTTGCCATGAGTTTGAGTCATTTTAAATTGTGATTATAGATTGTTCGAATATGGATCTATTATTCTTATTATTTTATAAAATCAATTAATTTTCAATGCGAAATTTTAATTTATTATAACAAAAATCGTATGCATTTCTCATTCTATTCCGATTTTGGTTTCAACCCGATTCCTCCGTGTGTTTGTCCAAAGGAATTCATACTCGGTTTTTTCCTATTATAGCATTCGGATTAAATGAAAACGTATTAATTTGTTGAAGTTCAATCTGATAAAACGGACGCTTTAAAAGAACTAAAATAATGATTCAGTTAATAGACATCAACCCAAAGATGAACAAATGAATTGTAGAAACTGCAAAATCCATGCATCCATAAAATATGTGCAGGATGATTGTATATTTCAAGTAAACAAAATAATTAGCAAATTTAGACTTAATTGTATATTTAGACTGCTAACGGCTAATGATAATTGGCCCAACCAAGAAGCTATACATTTTAAATACATATTTCTTGGTGTTATATAAGAGTTTCTTTGAGATTACAAATAAAGTGCGTGTTAGAGAGATATTTAGATATTTATATAATTCCTTTTATATGTTATGGAGATAAATAATGCTAATTTTATATTCTGTATTCTTATAAATGACGGTAAATGTATACGATATATAAAAGTTTGGTTGAAATAATATTATCAAAGTTTAAATTTTTAAAAATTACTGTTATTAGTATACTATTATTATGATATTTGTTATTTCAAATTTTTATACAAATAGTTCAAATATAGTGTTTTACTAGTTCAAATATTTTATGATTTTTAGCATTATTTTAAACTTTTTTTTAAAAAAAAATGTTTGAACTATTAATATAATATAAACTGAACTAACAAAACAAAAAATTGAAACAAATGTAAAATTTTGATTGAAAAAGTGGTTGTTATGAAAAAAAAATCCAACATTTGCATATTATTTAGTTCAAATAGAATGTTATATTAGTTCAAGGATTTTATATTATTAGTTCATGCATTATGTAGATCTTACGAAAACAAATTTGTAAAAAAGTATGAACTATTAGTACAATTGAACTAATAAAACAAAACTTTGAACGATAAAGTATATAAAAAATTGAAAGAAAAAAGTGTAACAAAAATATAAATCATTAGAACATACAATTTGAACTAATTATACGAAATTGTTATGAAAAGATTGTTTTGAATTTCTTTCTTTACTTAAACTTTGTGGAATGTGTTCAAGAACACTTAGAATGAAGTTATAAGAGATGAGAGAACAAGAAGAGTAGATTTCTAACTTGCTCTTGGTGCATTTTGTTACAATGAGAATGACCTCTATTTATAGGTAAAAAACTAGGAGGAGTCATTAACAAAAAGGGGTTACAATATGAGGAGTTACCAATAAAGTAAATTGGGGTGTTAGAAGGTGAATAATTCACCTACAATTTACTTCTTGATCAATTCCATAACACTCCCCCTTGAATATTCACCTTCTTCTATTATCAAACTTGATTGTTTGTTAATGAATCCAAAGTTATTATACGTTTGGATGATGTTGCCTCATTAAAAACCTTGTCAAGAAAAACCCAGTAGGATAAAAACCTGATCGAAGGAAAAAAGATTGCAGCGCGTATAATGCTCCCCCTGTTTTCAACATATGTCTCGGAGTCTGTACATTCCAATCTTGCGCACAAGCTCTTCAAACTTCTTGGGGTTCAATGATTTTGTGAACAAGTCAACAAGATTGTCACTAGAATGTATTTGTTGAATATCAGCTTCCCCGGTTTCCTCTAGCTCACGGGTGGAGAAGAACTTTGGCAATATGTGCTTTGTACGATCTCCCTTGATATGCCCTTTCTTCATCTAAGCAATGCATGTTGAATTGTCTTCGTACAAGATGGTAGGATTTTCAGTGATGGGTTTCATCCCGCACTCCTTTTATATGAACTTGATCATCGATCGTAGGGACACACATTCTCTTCCAGCCTCATATAGAACGATCAACTCTGCGTGATTTGAAGAAGTGGCGGTAATTGTTTGTTTTGCTGACCTTCATGAAATTGCCGTGCCTCCATATGTGAACACATATCCGTTTTGGGATTTGGCCTTATGTGGGTCAGATAAATATCCTACATCTGCATATCCAACCAAAATGGCATCTATTTTGTTTTAATAAAACAAACCAAGGTCATGTGTACCTCGAAGGTAACGGAATATGTGTTTGATGTCATTCCAATGTATTCTTGTGGGTGCACAACTGTACCTGGATAACAAATTTACAGCGAAAACAATATTTGGTTTTGTATTGTTAGTCAGATACATTAAAGCACCAATTGCACTTAAATATGGCACTTCTGGCCCAAAGATTTCTTCATCCTTTTCGCGAGGACGTAACTCATCATTTTTCACATTAAGGGATTGAACAACCATGGGTGAGCTTAAAGGGTGTGTTTTGTCCATGTAGAATATCTTTAGTATTTTTTCCGTGTAATTAGATTGATGAATAAAGATTTCATCCCTTAAATGCTCAATTTGTAGGCCAAGACAAAGCTTGGTCTTTCCGAGATCTTTCATCTCGAATTCTTTCATCAAATACTTTGCAGTTTCTTCAAGCTCGTTAAAAGTTCCAACGATATTCAAATCGTCAACATATATTGTGATTATAGAAAATCCACTTTGAGATCGCTTTATGAAAGCACATGGACATATAATGTTGTTCTTATATCCCTCCTTGAGAAGATATCCACTAAGACGGTTGTACCACATTCGTCCTGATTGTTTTAATCCATACAAGGATCTTCTCAATTTTATGGAAAACATTTCTCGTGGCTTTGAGGAATTGACATCTGGCAATTTTAGTCCTTGTGGACTTTCATGTAGATGTCGGTATCAAGTGACCCATATAAGTATGCAACCACGACATCCATAAGGCGCATATGTAGTTTTTCAAAGACAGTCAATCCGATTAGGAATCTAAATGTAGTTGCATCAATTACTGGAGAGTATGTTTCATCATAATCGATTCCTGAAATTTGAGAAAAACCTTGGGCTACAAGTCTTGCCTTATATATCTCATAATTTCGTTTTTCTCATTTCGTTTTCTCATGAAAACCCATTTATAGCCGACTGGTTTTACACCCTTTGGTGTATGAACTATTTCAAGTGATTTTAATTTTGTCTAAATTGCCTCTTTCCATTTTGGCCAATCTTTTCTACAACGACATTCATCAACTGTTTTTGGTTCAATGTCGTCATCTTCAGTTGTGATGTCATTAGCCATAGAGTAGGCAAATATATCATCAATAATGATGTTCTTTCTATTCCATTGTATCCCTGTGTCGACATAATTTATAGCAATTTCATAATTGTCGATTCTTTCTTCATCTGGGATATTATCTTCATTTGGAATGTTCTCATCCTCTTTTTTTTTTTGTCTTTCTCATGTTCCTCATTTGATTCAGTCACTATAGCATCTCCTTCTATATCCTTTTGATTCCTTGTTTTTCTCGGTTTCAAGTCTTTTGAACCGAGTGGTCTACCATGTTTTCGACGAGTCATAGACTCATTTGCAATGGACACCTTTGGTTGTCCAATGGGTACATCAATTCTTGCAAGAGCATTTGCTGCATGAACATGTGATTTTACCACCTTCTTAGTGTTTGTAAATGCATCTGGTAATTGATTTGCAACACTTTGTAAGTGAATGATTCGTTGAACCTCTTGTTCACACATTTTTGTTCTTGGATCAAGGTGTGATAATAGTGTTGCATTCCATGTAAGAAAATATACGGATATATAAGAGTTACGAGAGCAATGAATTAAAATAAGTTACTTTTACCCTCTTTAATCTCCATCTCCATATTCGTTTGTAAACCAAGAGGTGAAAGCAAGAAAATTATTTTGGGTCTTTGTCAAAAGAGGTAAGCAAATCTCAATTTTGTTTTGTTTCTTAGCATAAATCCAAACGACATAATTTTATTTTGACAAATTTATTTTAGATCGTGTTAAGATAACGAGTTTCTGGTGTAGAGGTTCCCGATTTGGGCAACTACAAAAGCATACTCCTCAGATTAAGTTAAGTTTCCAAAAACTTGAGTTTTTGATATAGAAGATCCCATAAAAGGCAACTACAGAGCATAGTCCTCAAGTAGATTTTCGTGTATAGTTTTGTGTAATGAAAAACTAAGAAAAAGTTTAAGAAACATACCCTTAGTAGCAAAGCTCAGTTATAACTTAGAATCTTTCGTGTTGATAACGTGTTATGAAAAGATTGTTTTGAATTTCTTTTTTTACTTAAAATTTGTGGAATGTGTTCAAGAACACTTAAAATGAAGCTATAAGAGAGGAGAAAACAAGAAGAGTAGATTTCTAACTTGCTCTTGATGCATTTTGTTACGATGAGAATGACCTATATTTGTAGGTCAAAAACTAGGAAGAGTCATTAACAAAAGGGGTTAAAATATGAGGAGTTACTAATAAAGTAAATTGGGGTGTTAGAAGGTGAATAAATTCACCTACAATTGACTTCAGTTCTTGACCAATTCCATAACATAAATAGATTTTATTACATTTTTTGAAAATTACAAAAATTTCACCGTGTATAAACCTTTTAAAACAAAATTTTCGAAAGGACAAAATTGTCGCTTGAACTTTATATAATTACAAAATGGTCACTGCTTTGTCCAAAACTTTGGAAAAAAAATCATTAAATGATATGGATTACTCGGGACCGTTGCATCAAGTGCATCAAGAGAGAAAAAATACTCCATAATTCCACATTGCTTGCTATTAGGGGTGACAATGCGTCGGGTGATGGGTGGATGTACTACTTCCATCACCCGACCGGTCACCTAAAATACTCACCCGATCCATTACCCGACCCGTAGCTTTAATCACCCTACCCGTACCCGCCGGGTGAACGGGTGGATCGGGTTTTTTTGGGTGATATTTGACCCGCTTTTTAAAGCTAGTTTTCAACCAAAATTTTAAACAAAGTAAAATTGTGCAAGCTAAAATTAAATATACGATTTAATCGGGTTTAAGCCTTAACAACTAACATGATTTATACAAAAATATAAATCCGAAATATCTTACTTACCTCCAAAACATATAATTGAACCAAAATTGAAAAAAAAATCAAAATGGTTAAAACAAGCAGCTTTACACATAATTGTCTATAACTCTCATCATAATCTTAAAGTTGACTGACTCTATTTGACTGACTTTTTTAGTAAAATTATTTTTGTATGTTACAAAAATAACTTTACTCTTGAAATTCATGGAACATAGTGTCGAACAAGGTCAAAAGGCAAATAAAATAACAAAAGATTATGAAATATAGAGTTCATGAAAATTTAATGTAAACATATATTATTAGTTATTAAAACTATTTATATTATAAAATATTTTAGCCATGTATGAAATCTTATAAATCATTAATATATATATATATATATATATATATATATATATATATATATATATATATATATATATATATATATATATATATATATATATATAACGGGTGATGGGTACGGGTGGTGGGTCGGGTGATGGGTCTTGAGATGTTCACCCGTATCCGACCCGCCCCATCACCCATTGCACCGTCACCCAAGTTTCACTCGTATGTTAACGGGTTTTCACCCGTTTTTTCGGGACGGGTTTTCAGACACCCATCAAATACGCATGAAATTGTCATCCCTAGTTGCTATGCTCCATACTTGAACCCCTAGTTGCTATGCTCCATACTTGAACCGGATCTTTATAATTATATGATAATTTTCATTACATTAATTTAGTCAAGGTCACATAGTCCAATGAGAGGTGTGTAACAGTAAAATCTTTTTAATAGTTGTACACTCCTCTTCCATAGGCTACTTTGATATTTAGTGATCATATCAATGTCATGTATCTTGCTAAATCAAAGAACAAATAGAGAGGGCACATTGAATCAAACTCCCGACTCAATCAAACCCTGTGCAATAAGAATAACTTTAATTGGAATAATATCTATCTTACTATTATTACATACATCTCACGGATGACCAAATAGAGATCTCCACATTCAATGAACTCCGATATTAGGATCAAATCCGATCAAGAATCCGGTTCCGGGTGATGCCAAGCCGAAGCAGTGAGCAACGGCAAGTCCTTCCACCCGAGCTTCAAGCACCCATTGTCCTCAACCAAACTATACCCTCTCCAGTTCCAAGGGTACAGCCCAAGCAGCATACTCGCCTGGGCCGCTGGCCCACCAGCTAATGTAATGGGCCTAAACCCTGCCCGTAATAGCTGATCAGCCCATCTATTCGGCCCACCAAAGCCCAAAACAACGTTCCTTATCTCACTCCCAAGAAACTGCTGCTCCACCTGATACCTCTCAAGACTGTCCCCACCTGCTGCGTCTCCTAGCGCATCGAACAGTGCCGAGTAATAATGCAACGCTTCAACGAACCGCCCTAAAAACGACGTCGTCTCATCCCTCTTCAGTTCTTGTTCCACTATCGTTATCACCTTCGGCTTCATCAGTTTCAACAAGCTCAGTGCTCCGGCCGCTGATCCAACCACGTCATATAGGCTGTGCCGGATCCAGTGCACCACCGTCGCTTCTCCTGGGAGGATGCCAAGTTGACTTGCTGGATCGGTAAATTCACCGATCTTCCCTTCCAGCGCCCTAAACTCGAAGGGAATGCCAAGCGAGGTCGCGAACTCGGCGAGTCGTATGCCGGTGCGGTGGAGAAGCTCCGTGGAGGATCCGATTCCGGTGAGGCGGAAGGAGGAGATTCTTCGAGGCCTGGTGGCGAGGATGTGGAAGAGACCTGGCCACTGAAGGCCCTGCATTACGTCGAGATCGATGACGTGGACGCGATCCTCGCCGTCCAGGGCTTGGTAGATCGCTTGATTGGCGGTGAAGTGGGAGAACTTAACGATCGGGCTGATGGAGTTGTAGGATTGCAACGCCGAGTGGAATTTCTGCATCTGAGAGAGGGTTAGGGTTTTGGATAGAGGACACTTGGCGTTGACATTGACAGCGAGGCAGGATCTGATGATCCGAACTCTTAGGGCGTCGGAGAAGTAGGCAATGACTCGCTCCGGCGGAGAACCGAAGGGTGAGGAGAGCTCCGATAACTCGAGGAGGAGGCCGGTTGCGTCGGTGAGATTGTCGACGGCGACACAGTCGGCGCATCGTAGAAGGAGTGTTAAGAGACGGAGGCAGCTCCTCTCGTCGACGGCAAGGGAGGAGGAAGAGCACTCGGCGGAGGCGGTGATTTCTTCTGCGGGCGGAAGGCCATCGGTTTCGTCGGTGGGGAAATCTGGATTGGGATCGGTGGACATGAATGGAAGGGAGGGTATATGGTATTGTAAAATGGAGAATGATGAGTAATGGTGTATTCGGAAGTTGAAAAGCAATGGAGCATGATTGAGAGAAGGAAGGGTAAAAGGGGAATAACTTTTTGGGAGGGAGAAGTGACTGATGAAGAGAAATTTAGAAGAGACAAAGGAAGTTTTAGTGACTTCTGCAGAGGATGTGACACAAGGGGACAACTGCCATTCAATTTCTTTTTCTTTTTTTTTTCTATAAATAAAATCGGACAAATTACACAAAACCGCCTATATATTATTTTATTTTTGGCAGTAAAAAAACAAGCTTAAAGAGTAAAATAAACAGAAAAAGAAAAACAAGCTACAGACCAGTCATACGGGAAAGGTTAAATCCGCGCAAATCATCTAACAAATGCCTTGAATACAAAGGGGAGGTTCCATAAAATCGTGTAAGTCAATGTCAAGGGAAAAGACAAAGTCCCCAAGCGAATTTGCCGCTCTAGTGCTTGCATGGAAAGTATGATCGAGCTTAATCGTCCAATCTAGACGTACTGAGCCTTGACACTTGTGTTTCAAGCTAAAGAGAGGGTATATTGAATCAACTCCCGACTCGAGAAACTTAAGGACATCAACAAATCCAGCTCGACGTAAACTCGTTGATAACCGTTGTAATTTTTATAATTTTACTTAAGATAAGATTTGACAAAATTAATAATATAAACTAATAAAAAGAAAACTACTAAATAGTCAAAATATATAAAAGCCCTTAAATCATTATTGATTTAACAGCCAACAATATTACGAAAGTAAAATAAAATACTTCATTAACATTTGGCTATAAAAAAAAAAAGATAGTAAAATAATATATACACGAGTATATAAAACTATTGATACTTAGGTGTATAAATGTCTAAATTTTGTTTGAATGTGTGCAACCAAATTCTCAATCAATACTTGTATTAACATTTCAAAATCGTTTTCCATTGGGTATTTATTTGGCCATGGAAACTAGTTGGACATGAGCGTATATGTTCATATTACCTAAAGGTGTTAAACGGGGTCGACGGGTCGGGTCACAACATACTCAGGTTGGAATCGGATCTGGTAAACACATGCTTGATTTTTAATGAAATGCAAAGTGTGTAAAAGAAAGTAAATACAAGGATCAAGTGATAACACACAAACAAGATTTTTGTCAACATAAATCGAGTGACAGGGACACTTGGATCGAGTAGTCAATCAATGTCGATCAAGTGGTGAAACAAGGCAAGTACACGTGGATCGAGTAACTAGCAACTCAAAACACAATCACGTAATCAAGTTATGAAAAACAATTAGGGGTTGAGGATAGTTCTCTAAACCCTTGCTAAGCCCCATGAAATAGATGTTATATCATACTAGGATATGATAACTTAGATGATCAAGTAACACATGATGAAACAAAACTTATGTAGACATGATAGACATGCGAGAATCAAAGCATGAGTCATTCAAACAACAAGTGTCACATGGTGTTTGCTATTCAAATGTTGAAAGTCAACTATAAGTCACTACTAAGATTTAAATCAAGACATACAAGCATCACATGGTGTTTGCTATTTGCAAGCATGAATCAATTAGTTTAGCACGGATAAACACAAAGCAAGTATGTAAGTCATCCTTTCAGCCCTAAAATTACATACTCTAGCATGGATAGGCATCTAAACAATCATCAATATCAAATGAATTACTTATGAGTCTCATTCTCAATAGCCGGTCATAAAGAACAACTAACCTATCAAAATGTCTAAATTTACAATCATCAATATCAAAGGAATTACTTATGATGTAAGAGCCTTAGTCTTTGGAGCCGTTTTGGCCTAGCCGCCCCTGCGGGTTCACTGCGCCGCCCATGCGGCTTCTTGCGTTATCCGCCCCTGCGGTTTCCTGCGGCTGCAGCCAGCTTTGTTGACCCTTTGACTCGTGTTTTACCCTTTCTTTTCTTTCTCCTTAAGTCTTCCTTGACTTCTGGTCAAGGATTTCATTCCCATTTCAGCTTCTCACGTCCTTCTTGCTTCTCCCTTCCTCCTTCTTGATCTTGTGCTTGGATTCCTCTTGGTTTGGAAGAGGTTTTGTGTTGCCTTGTTGAGGTTGATGTTGTATGTTGTTGTTGTTGAGCTTGGGAGCCAGCTGAAGAGGTGTTTGTGATCATTTCCTTGCCCATACCACAACAGTGGTAAGCTCCATTCTTCTCTTCTTTCTTCCTTTCTTGAATTCCTCTTCCATAGCTTAGGATTAGATGTATTGAATGTATATTGATGTTAGAATGTGTATGTATATGCATGTGTTTGAATATGGAATGGAGAAGACGTGATTTGACCACGTGAAGAGTGAAAGAGAAGTCGGGACTCTACGTTCTGCAGAGTCTCCGCCCCCGCGCCTGCGAACTGCCGCCCTGTGGAAGTGTGTCACCGCACCCGCGCCCGGAAGCTGCCGCCCCTGCAGCCACGGTCTCAGCGCCTGCGCCCGTGCCTGCGCTTGCCTGCGGCCACTATCACCGCACCTGTGGCCGAGTGTCGCCGCGCTTGCGGTTTGCCTTGTTTCGCCCCTGCGTCCCTCTTGTCACGCAGGTGCGTCTTGTCCTGGATCTACCTAGAGTAGTGTAGATCCTTTCCTTTCCTAGTATGAGCGGTAGTAGCATGCTAGGTATGTGTATGAGGATAGAATGATGATGAGTATGATATCGTTATATGCCGATTAGGGCTTTGAGGTTTATAAGTTAGATACAATCCTATTGGATCCCTTGGGTCTAGGTGTGACCCCTTTGTTTGATAGGAGATTGATATCTCAATATGCCTTGTTGTTAGGCAGTGTTGTTCTCCAGAGTTGGAGCTGATCGGGTTTGAGACTACTTTTGAGGTTGAGGTAAGTCCATAGGACTTACTTAACTACCATCCTTATATTGGATGTATGCATGAGTGGTGTGTGTTATATGCTTGATAGCATGCGATGTCG
Source organism: Fagopyrum tataricum (assembly GCA_002319775.1). Lineage (NCBI taxonomy): Eukaryota > Viridiplantae > Streptophyta > Magnoliopsida > Caryophyllales > Polygonaceae > Fagopyrum > Fagopyrum tataricum. The sequence goes on along the minus strand of CM008283.1, from coordinate 28,645,428 downwards.
TTTATTACTGGCCTATGTTTTAGTGATTGCCCATTGTAGGGCCGTGATAACCTTTCCCATTTCATCCCGCTGAGAGTCTGGGAGGTTCTCTGTAGTTAGGCTAGATCTGGTATACGGGATGGCCACTCCCCACTCCTTTATGGTATACGAGAGAGTGTTCCGGATCCACTCCAGCTGGCTATGAGCGACTAGAGGCGAGGATGATATACTCCTCGTGTCACATATGTTCATATACATATATATATACGATTTGAGTGTTGGACTTTATAAAGATAATTAACCGGGTAAATGTGTGATAACATGATGATGTGTTTATTATTCTTGACGTGTGACTGTGCTTATGCATCTCTATATATATGTGTATGGTTAGCTAACGGTTTTATACCGTGTTGTAGATCCTTTGTAGGTTAGGAGAGCTGCAAAGTGATCCAGAGGGGTGATCCGTTGAGGGCTCCGTACACTGGGTTTATACGTGGGATACGAGATATTTATGATGTACGGATTTATGTTTTGGTTTGTACTCAGCGGTTCTTCTGTATTACCTTTTGATATATATATATATATATATATATATATATATATATATATATATATATATCAGTTTGATGTTTTGTTTTAATCTATCTGTGTCTTGTTGTAAGATCCAGTGAACTTGTTGTCAGGCTAGGGTCAGGATCCAGTGTGAGATCCTAGCCTAGTAGCACCTCGAGTCATGTGGATTTGGGGTGTTACATATGAGTTTCATTCTCAATAGCCAGTCATAAAGAACAACTAACCTATCAAAATGTCTAAATTTACATCATCAAGCTAGAAATCTTCAGAAATTGATCCCAATTTTCTTGATTCACAACTTACAATCTAACGGTTGGATCTACTCCCAAGTTTGATATGGTCAACTCGGATATATTAAGTACATTATATTTAAAAATCTAATGTAAACAACATATTTAACATACCTAAGAACGCTCTCCACGAAGGCTTCTTGACAAGTTGTGAAAATCGAGAAACAAAGCTTGTTTCTCGGTTTAAGTCTCTTCCTTGCGAAGATTTACCCGAGTGAAAGACAATTCAATGGTAGGAGAGGTTGAGAAATAAATTGGGTGAAGAAGGGACGGAAAAAAACTCACTCTTGTATGCTTCAGTTTGCTACCAAACCCGAAAGAGAAGTAAAGAGAGATTTAGCCGTCATTGTGCTTGAGTTGCAAGGAGAGTTGGCATGTTCGCATGACTAGGAAAAGGAGAGGCTCATTGACTCCACTAGAGAAGAAGAGAGGAGGTGTTGTTGTAGGTTTCTATGCAATAGAAGAGAGGTTGTTTTGTGTGTTGGCGCCTGCTACGCGATGGAGGAGAAGACGGTAAGGTTTCCTGTTCTGCTGAATGAAAAGGGAGAGGTTGCTCGTGTGAAGATGCAAGGAGTATCGTTATTGTTATTGCTCGGTAGGGGATAACTTGTTGTTTGTCTCGTTCCACTTGTTCCAACGAAGAGTGGAAGTTGCTTGCTTAAACTTGAAGAATCAAGAGAATAACACCTATTGATCTCTAGTTGACATGAGCTCTATCAATGAGGACGCCGACAACACCGGAATTCCGACAACACGATCCTCACCACTACTCACCCGATCTAGGGTCCGTATACTTGGTCAAGCCACCTTAACTCATCGACCTTTTGGAGCTTTAATAGGTGACCCTAAAGGCTTGTCTTGAAGATAAAAAAACGCTCAAGGTTACACCTAGGCAAGCTTTGCTCATCAACTCCTGCCCAACATGGTCACATTGCCGCTTGCTTGTTTCCGATGTCATGCTTCACTTCGATTTCTATTTTTGTGCATTGCTCATCATGTTTGATCAATGTATTTTCCATGGGAATGTCCATGAAAATTTTAAGTGAAAATCAAGACAAAGAGATCAACAAGTCATATTCCATGCACATTTTACGTGACATTCAAGGCAAAAATTCAACAAGTTAATTTTTGCATAAAATGAAAACTTTTTATATTAAAAAAACTAATAGATTAAAAAAAAAAATGTTCTAAATTTTAAATCCTTTCAATTATAGTAAATTAAATTGATACCAACTCATTTTGCAAGGTCGTTCACCGTTGAATTTCTTTTGTGCATCTCCATTTTTAGAACCAATTCAAACTTTTAAACAAGAGAATCACAACTTGAATTAGTTTTTGTAAATTGTTAGAACACACCAAATTCCTGCAGAATAATAGAAGAAAATCTTGGAGAATCAACCAAAGAGGGTTGCGAGCATCAATCAAACTTATTTATCTAATTTCTTGAATTGTTTGATGCTCGAACAACATTTTTGCATGACAGAGAATCCGACATTCTTCAATAGATAAAGTCGTATATCATGGGGCATTATCTACATCTGCTTCTCATAACAATCTCAATCTCAATCATAAACAATAACAATTGTTTGGCGAATGGACCGTTAAGTTCTTTTCTACAACTCAATCCCTAATGTTTTTCTTTTTCCTAAATTTATTCTTCTAACAAACTCCAATTAAAATTATTAGTATTCATAATATTATCGATTTTCCATATATCGATTTTTTCAGTATACAACATGTGGTCCCTCGAGTAACAACCAAAGGAAAATTAGACAGAGTTTGTTTGAGCATCAGACACAAATTTGTATGTTTTTGTTCTTAAACCCTAATTTGTATAAATTAATTTTTAGTTTATTGGTTTGATTTAACTCAAACTTGTTGTAGGTCGTAATGGATAACGGAATTCTCCAAGTAAGCATCTCAAACACAGAAGGGTTTGTCACCGGCATCCGATATAATGGAGTCGATAATTTGCTTGAAGTAAAAAACGAAGAATCCAACAGAGGGTATATGTTATATCCTCGTGTAAATTTAGTAACTCATTTGTATATATCCTCAATTTCTACTTCACTTCATGAAATATTTTCATGCAGGTACTTTGACGTGGTTTGGGATGCGCCGGGACGATGCGGCAATTCTAGTAATATTGATTGTACAGATTGGTACGTTCACTTTTACCAAAATAAAATGTTATTATTGATATTACCTTGGATTTTGTCAAGTGTAAAATGATTTCAACTGTGCAAATTTGTTTATTTTGTTATTGTTTTACCAATTCTACGTAAATAAATGTTATTTACTATTTTAATGTCTCGTATTTTCCTTTAATTGATATAGTAGATTTCGGTATAAATTTTTTAAAATAAACTTAGTAATTAACTAATATAGCAACATAACTAATTATTGAGAAAAACATTAACTTTTTAATATAGATTGGCCATCCACAAGTATAAAATGACACCCAAAATAAATTTCAATATTGACATTATTATAGACATATAATGTTCAATGACATACATTGCAGAAAGAAGAAAAAAAAAATGAAGTATACATGAGCTAAAAAATATACATAACGATACTAATTATGTCCAAAGTTTTCAAATATATTATTTATTTAATAATGCTAATAAAATGATATACAATAAAAAATGATGTTACATCATAATTATTATTTAAAATAATATATTCTTAATAATTATACACTAAGAATATAATATACGAAATCAAATCACAATCTAAAATTACTCCGAAAAAAAGATACAAATATAAGGCGGTAAATACTACACAATCCTATATAATAGTTGTTTGAAAATAATGTAATGATAAAAAATAAATAAAATAATAATATTATATCATATAATAGTTATATATATCTTATGATTGTATTAAAGTAGAAAAAATTATTCCAATAAAATATTTAATAAATAATTGTGAGTTATAAATATAATCTCGTGATAACTACAATAAAATATGCTAGTATAACAAAAATTAATGCAATTATAAAAGGATTACTTAAGTAAAACGAATCTTACTATACAATATATTTGCTTCTTTGGAGCATTATATTCTCCATAAATAATAACTTATTATTGATTATAGGATAGTATAATTAAGGGTTGTTTTGAGGTGTTAAATACTTTATTTTTTATTAAACATAACTTATTAATGGGTTGTTTTATTAAAAAAATTTCACGATACTTTAAACCTGTAAAAAAAAAGAAAAAAAGAGGGGCTAAACAGCATTCTAGGGCTTCTTCACAATTCACACTAACGCTTGAGGCTTCTCATCCCTATTGCCTACTTCTTCACAAAATCGCTTTCACAATTCTTCCTTCTTGTTCACAATATTGCACACTTGCATAGTTGCATTATTCATCTTCTTCTTTCTTCTACAGTTCTATCATTTATAGTCCCTGAAAATTGGAATTCCTCTCCATCTCTTCTACAATTCTATCATTTGTTGTATTATTAGATTACAATAACCTTTGTTGTACTACATACATTTGTGATATGGAACAAAGAAACAATTTTAGCATAAGAAACCATTTCATTAAGTTCATGGCGTATATCCTCTACGTCTTTGTAATGGATTACACTACATGAGATCTCCTTGAACATCGTTCTGTGTAGCCAAGTATTGAAAAGTATGTTACAACATTCCATTGCAACTCCTTTGTTGATGTGTTGCGTAATTTGGACAAACATACTATAAACAAATTGAGAGGAAACAAGAGGACAACAAAGTAGATTTAAACTTCTCTTTATACACAATTGTGTATGAAACACTTGATAAAATACCTTAACACTCGAATGCTCTCAATGCCTCGGCCCAAAACTTCTGGGGAAAGTTCTTCTCATGTAGCAAGCATCTTGACATTTTCACAACAGTTTTGTTATTTCTCTCTTTCACTTGTCCCGTTTTGTTGAGGTGTATATGTCATTGCATTTTCAACATCTTATTGTTGGTTTTGACTAACAATCATTTTTCATGTGTCCTTGCATCTTACACCGAAAACAGTTTATATCCTTCAAGTCTCTATTTCCGCTAGTTCCTTCACCCTTCCTTTTTCTCAATTGTCTTTTTTCCCCATTTCTTTTTGTTGCATAAAGAGCAACCTTTGTTCTATTTTCACGCATTTGGGTCATTCGTTGCTCAACAACTTGCAAATTAAAGAGTTTGTAAGTTCTGCTACAAACATCTTTGAGATATCACGAGTTTCTTACAAAGAAGAAATTTTTGCCTCAAACTTATACACTAAGGTCACCATCACCTTCTGAACTACTTGTTTTTAGGAAATTTGTCACCCAACAATCGAATCTGATTTACCGTTTTCATCACCATGCATGTCAATATATTCTTAGACATATTTATATTCCCTCATCATCGATGATTCGAACTCTTTTTTGAGATTGAAAAACTGCATTCGTTGGTGTACTTATTTTCTTTAAATTCATCTTTTAGCTTGTCCCAAATCTCAATTTCCGTTACAAAAGCCATTATTCTGGTCAATTGAGCTCTCCTAGAGAAGAGTGCAAGACACTCATAATTCTAAACTCTCAATAAACAATTGATTTCATACCTCTTTATCTATAGTCATTGTGTGATTTTAATCTAATGGGGGAATCTCAACATCAACTTCTATCATATTCTAGAGTAATTGACCTTTGAGGTAAGCCATCATTTTCACAACCAAAACATATTAGTTTTGTCTGGAAAATAACGAGCATAACTAACATTAGTTTGGTTGTTAGAATCGATAAAAAGGTAGTTTTTTTTTTTTTCTTTTATGCTGCTTCTTACTTATTTTCTCTCACACTCAAAAATTCGAAAAGATTAATAAAGCTTTGATACCATGTAAACAAGCTAAGACGAAACAAAAGGAGAAGAAGGTAGATTTTAACATAGAAAGCTCTTTATATGTCTTCTACAAGATAACGACAATATCCCATTAAATAATTTTAAAACAACACAAAAACTTCTAACCTTTAAAATTGTTTAAACAATGAATAAAAACAAAAGAAATACTTAAAAATGTAAATTATTTTTAATAGTAAAATAAAAATAGGTGAATTTAAGTTTGTAATGGTTAAATATCAATTCAACACATACCCATTGATAAAATCTATAATCTTGATGGTGAGGGGCCATAAACATGGATTGTTGATACAGGTTGATAGGAACAAACTTGAAGGTCATATCCAATGACACAGATAAATTAGAGATTTCATTTAGTGGTATATGGAATGAAGCTTCATGGAACACTGAAAGTCCAGCTGCTCCAATAAATGTAGATAGAAGGTTAGTATAACATAAAAACAAATTCAGTTCCTAACAAATAGTGCTTAAGCTATTATTTGGTCAATTTATACGTAGATCGGATATGTATTTACTAATTGACAGGTACGTGATGTTTAAAGGGTTTGCTGGGTATTACTCATATACTATATTAGAGCGCGATGCGAGTTATCCACCAGCAAACTTTCACCAAATAAGAGCTGTTTATAAGCTTGATAGAGACAGGTGATATTAATTAAGATAATTAATTAGCTTTAACGTTCATGTTATAATGGATATAATGTTGATAATAACTTTTCCCATAGGTTTCACTACATGGCAGTTTCCGATGATCGGCAAAGGATCATGCCAATGCCTCAAGATCGCCACAAGGGTGAGATGATGGCTTATAAGGAAGCTGTTCGGCTCAAAAATCCAATCAATCCTCATATAAAAGGAGAGGTATATGAATCAAACACGTTCAACAAGGGGTCATTTCATTCGGCTCAACAACACATGACCCAATATTTTGTTGCCAAAAATATTTATTTTTAGTTGGTTTAAGAAATAAAAGAGTACTTGTCATAATGATTAGAATTCAATATTTTATGCAATTAGTAAAAAAGTAAAGAGTTTAAATCCTGACTATTTTTTTCTTTTGCATACATGTTTTATAATATTTTTCTCTTTTGTTTCATTTTTCTCCTAAAATATATTTATAGTTAATATTGTTCTTATTTTTCTATTTATTTTCTTTATTTCATGTATTTTTTATTAAAAAAGTCAAGAGTTCAAATCCCACGTCTATTGTGTTTTTTTTTCTATACATGTTTTATAATACTATTTTCCCACTTTTGTGTAATTTTGTTCTCCTAAAAATATTTAAAGTTAAGGACGATTTTGTTTTACTTTTTATTGTCATTCTTTCATGTGTTTTTTTATATCAAAAATGTGTTTTTATTCTCTTTTTTCATGATAAAACATAGTCTTAAAATTGCTAAAATAAATTACGTTGACACTAGGCCTCCAAAAGTCATTGAACATGCCTAATATGAATATAGGTTTCATTAGATTATAAACAAGTTGAACGTGAGCAAATCAAAGCTCATATTGGATAACAACTTTAAGGAATTGTACAGGTGGATGATAAGTATCAATATTCATGTGAAGATAAAGACAACAAGGTGCATGGTTGGATTGCTAAAAAACCAAGCATTGGATTTTGGATCATAACACCAAGCAATGAGTTTCGAACCGCTGGTCCTTTCAAGCAAGATCTTAGTTCTCATGTTGGTCCGACTAGTCTCCAAGTAAGATTGCAAAGTTTGATTTTGATTAATTAAATACAAGTCTTTCTTTGATAAGTGTTTTTTTATGAGTTGGGCAGATGTTTCATAGTGCTCACTATGGTGGTTCTCACATGGCACTTGCCTTCAAGAAAGGAGAAGTATGGAAGAAGGTTTTTGGCCCATTTCTTGTCTACTTAAACTCCAATGACGAAAATATTGCACTATGGGATGATGCCAAACGCCAAGTAATGTTCTTTGTTTTAAAGATTTTGTACACCACTTATCTTAACTAGACCAGAACAAAGCCGGGCTCGGGCTGGACACAAGCCGGGCCAAAGTTAAAATCTTGTCCGAAATGTACGTGTAGGTTGGGTTGGCCCGGCACGTCTTGTACAGGCCACAAGTACGGCCCGTGTCCACCCATGTATAATCACGGGTTGACCCGTCTGCGATTAGGATTAGTATCAAAAATTCAAAATGTCTCTCCATTTAAGGATTTAGGAGTGGCTTAGAGTTTAGTTTATTTTTTAGGAATTTAGGACTGTTTTCAAAACTTCTCTTTTATGGAAAACAATTTATTAATATATTTAGGAATTTTGGGTTATATATAATTATAATATATATATATGGGTTGTCCGCGGGCCGGCCCGTGGGCTTAATCTCGTACCTTAACCCGTTCCGTAAACATTTAGACTAGGCTTGGCCCGACCCGAACGAGTCAAACTACTTACCTATATCTATGTTTGTGGGCGGGTTGGATGGGCCAGCACGAATTTGATCAGGTCGAATTTTGACGGTTTATTATAGTTTATTTTTTCTTTATTAGATGATGGAAGAGACTAAAAAGTGGCCATATGATTTCCCTTTATCCGAGGCATATGCAAAGCCCGCACAACGTGGCTTAGTTTCGGGTCGATTGCTAGTGAATGATAGGTACTTGTAGTTAGTTGTCAAAAACGCCTCATTTCTTGACTCAAACTTAGTTAACTATGGATTAAGGTGTTCATATCATTTGATTGAAGATGCGAAAATAACAAAGTGTTGCCAGCAATCAATGCTTGGATTGGTTTGGCTGCACCGGGTGAGGTGGGATCATGGCAAATGGAAACTAAGGTGAGTTTTTCTATATAAATTTTGAATATGAATATATATATATGCATTGACTTTTATAGATATACAATCTAACTATTATAATTACCTACAGGGTTATCAATTTTGGGTGGTGACCGGTGAAGATGGGAGCTTTGTTATCGATGGTGTTCTAGAGGGCACCTACAATTTGTATGCTACTGTCTTGGGTTTCATCGGAGACTACAAATACGAGACAAACATTCAAATTAAAGCAGGTTTTGTTGCAATAATACAAGTTTTAATTATTTTGTTTAAAATGTCTTAAATTACCAATTACATCAAGTAGTAAGAACACAAACTACATTATTAGTAACTTAATCAAGATCAAAACAATAGTACTTAAACTAGTTAGTCGACTTAAACTAGTTAGACGACTTAAAACACCTTTTGTTCTTCTTTTTTCACTTAATATTTTTAATGTAAATTATGTTCCAATAATGATCCTCCTAGAAGATGCAAAAGAGTCAATAAAAAAAAGTGTTTTATAATTAACCTAAGCTACTTATAAGGATGAATCCAAACCAAATCCAAGTCAACTCGACTCGACTCGGCACTCGGGGTTTAGAAAAGCTAGGTATTATCTCCATACACATTGGTGGTAACCATATAGGACCACAACCTTTATGTCATTAATCTAATATCTAACCAATACTATATTTCCATATGAATCCAATGAGGGACAAAATTTCTCACATTTTTCCAGCTTAAGCGTTTCATTCAACTGAATTTTGACCTCAATTTCTCATTCAAACAAATGTCATTTTGTCATACAAGTACATTATGAGAATGCGTTTGTGTAGACGAAACTAGATCTTTCATTTTCCGATGTTTGCGTAGGACAGAGTCCATCATAATTGTGCCATGAAAATCACCAACAACACTTTTTAAAATGAGTTCCAACAACTCCGACATGAATAGAAATGATTCTAGACATATGTTTTAATAATTACAATTACTTCTTAGATTATATTACAAAAATCCATACATATAAGTTGGTGACTCTTGTTTCAATCTTGAACCATCCATGGTGAGTAGCTATCGGATTTACTCGAGTGGGTAGTGAACATGTCTTCAACCACCCGGGCTTTCATGTAAAGAGAGACAAGTACACTCACACAATTTCATCTTCAACCACCCGGGCTTTGCCGTTAGTTTATCCCACATCGTGATATCTTCTAAACTATTCGAATTCATTCAACTTATTCTACTACATTTTCATAAACAATGAACTCAAAATCCATTTGGCTAGTAATGTTTGTTTGGAATATTTTCATGATACTTCTACAACGTCTACTGTGTATATATTTTCACTTGTGGATTTTGAGTTTCCAGAATGTTATATTCCCTTGGTGTCACTCTATCCTTCTAGAATTGTTGGGTATTTACCATAGTGCAACTCATAGCTATGAGTATATCACAAGTAGTTCAATATTCTAGCTATACCTTTCTAATGGATATATAAAGTATTACTTGTGTAGAGACTTAATAAATGCTTCAAGTTAGGTCTTGTGCAATTTGCCAAGTACATCAAACTTCCAATTTCATGTGCATAATCTAGTTTTGACACTACATTCCCTTAGTTCAGTCTATTTACATTGTCAAACTTTACACGACTATATCTAAGAGCTTGTTTGAGACCATATAGGAACTTTACAAGTTTGCACACTCAATGTTCCTATCTAGGAACAACATAACCCTCACATAGTTTCATATATATATCTCATACTATAATTATTTATTTAGAAAGGTAGTTTTGGATTATGTGGTTTGATAATGTTGATATTTCTCTTAGTCTTTTGTGTGAAGTTATTCTCGTAACTAGATAATAAGTGTCAAAGAAATCAAAGCCCCAATTTTTTTTTCTAAAATCCCATGCACCACAAGCCTAACCTTGCTTCTCTATTGAGCCATTGGTTTTCATTTTTTTTTGAAAAATCCAATTGCATCTAAGTGTTTTACACCCTTATAAAAAATTGACTAAATTTCATGTCTGATGTTGTATAATGGAATCTATTTCTCCTTTAAATGTTTCCTTCCATGAAGTGCAGCTAGTTTAGATATGATTTTTTGAAAGTCATAGGTTCTTTCTCTAAATGAAAGGCCACTGTGAACTTATGTACGAAGGATCTTTTGCTTCATTCACGTTATTCTTCTACTTTTTTTTGTTTACATAAGTGTCTTATTCTCTTTTTACGAGTTTATTTTGGATGTTATTTATTCTTACACGAATACATGTGTTTAAAGAAGAACAAATTCCTTGATTATATTAACGCAATAACATGTAGGTCTGGTATATCACATTTAGACAAAATTGTTGTGTGCATATCCTATGAAGATACAACCAATGGTCTTCAGTCCGATTGTGAACTTAATATTTAGGAAGTGAGACTTCTAGTTTTGCTAGGCACCCCACACTTTGAGATTTTATTACAATAGTACGTTACCTTTCAAAGTTTGTGTAACGTCTTTCTAGTAACCTTATGTGGTATCTTTTTTAGGATAGAGTTGGTGGTAAGGAATGCTCCCCCCACTCCACATAATCTGGATCAATCTCAATTCCCTCAATATTGCATTCATCATCTCTTTTAGAGTCCCGATTATCCAACTACGTTAGATTTAGGTGTATATGGAGAAGTTGTTTGATGAATAATCTCGTGTTATCTACATGGATTAAAAGTTTAATCATACTCCTCTCCTCTCTCACTTCGATTATTTTTGATTTTATAGGTTGATTTTATACTTTCAATTTGAATTCCTATAAAATTTTCAAGATTCATCCTTGCTTATTAGCAGGTATACATAACAATATTTTATGTATTCATCAATAAAGATCATGAAGTACTTTCTACCACCTCTGTTTGCACAATTTTTAAATCACACAGATTTTCCAGAATGGTATCCCGTCATTGAAAAGGAAATCCAAGCTCTCCTTTAAAAAACATAACAACTAGTTCCTCGATTACCATAAAAAACAGTCTTGGTTTCAAATGGATCATCAAGACCATGAGACATATTGACGGCTAAATTGAGCGTCAAAAAGACCGATTAGTTGCCAAGGGCTTCCATCAACTTCATAACTGATTATCTGATTATCATGATACTTTAATCCAATTGTCAAACCCTCTACTATTCGTGTTCTCCTCTCCTTGACGGTTATCAACTATTGGGTAGGTCGACAACTTGACATTCAAACACATTCTTACATGGGGACTTACCGGAAGAGGTATACACTGTTCAAACTCCTAGTTTCATTCACCTCACTTATCCCAACTTTGTGTGTAAACTTTCCCAATCTCTTTATGGCCTCAAACAAGCTCCTAGAGTTTAGTTTTCGAAACATAGTGATGCATTGATCATGATCAAATTCTCTCCTTCTTGGTCTAATACATATATGTTTAAATTTACATCTAACATTCTTGTATTCTCATATTATGTTGATTACCTACTTGCTATTTCTTTTTTTTCCTTATTAGCAATCATGTTCGCAACCATAATATCCTCTATTTTTCCTGTCAACGACCTTGGTCTTTTACACTACTTCCTTGACATTTAGATAACTCGTATAAGCAATGTTTTATATTTCTCCGAATTTCATAACATTCAATACATAATTACCAAATATAACATGGGGAATTGCAATCATGTCATTCACCCATCGCAACCAAATTTCAAGAACCTGGACAACTTGATGATTCTTCACTCTATCATTATATTATTGGAAGCTTGTAATATATTTTCTTTACTTTGCCATATCTTTCTTTTGCAGTAAAAAAAACTTGCTTAGTTCATGCATATGTCTTTATTATATCACCGAAAAGCAACTAATAGAGTCCTCAAGTATCTCAATTCGACTACATCTATAGTTTCATAGCTCCTTATCTATTTCCCTCCAATTGTTTGTATTTTTAATTTTTATTGGGAAAATGATCTTGAAGATCTCCGCTCTATTAGTGCTTACTACATATATCTTGGCAACAACCTTATTTCTTGAAGCTCAAAAAAAATGTTGCTCAGTCCTTTATTGAAGTTAAATATAGATCCATTAAACCATGATACTTTTGATTTTTTGTCGCTTTAATTTTTCTTGGTTGAGTTTGGTATTTCTCTTCATCACTCACTAATATTATAGTGTGATAATCTCGAAGCTACTTACCTGACATTGAATCAAATTCTTCACCACAAGATAAAATTGTTTGTCATCCGATTATCACTTCATAAGACAGAAAGTACAAGATTAATCTCTTAGTGACCTTGATTTCATCTAAGGATCAAATTGTTTACGGCCCATCGATGGTCCAACTCTTTTATCTAACACTCTGTAGAAATATGTATTTAGTTATTCACGAATCAATGAAATCATAAAGATTAAAAAAAAACAATTCCCTTGAGATATTTTTCCCTTAGACAATAGATATTTTAACATTTCACCTATTTTTTCATAAAAAATGTTCATATCTTAGGTCACATTTTCTCTTTTCCCCCTTTAAATTTGTCTCTTTTTATTAACATACTTTTTTCCTTTTCCACCGTCAAACCAAGGCACAAATAACAAGTGAACAACCAACATTAGCACAATCAATAACAAATAAACTACTACTGATATTTATGGGAAATGTCCTAAACATGAGAGACATGAAAATGCTGAAAACAAAATAGAAAACATAAGACTTCAAAAAAGGGTTTGACATTGAAGAAAAGACCTATATCTCTAAACATGATTGGGAGTTAAACACATAATACACTCATTTGATAAGATCCATCAACCCTCGGAGTAGTTTTTACTTATTTTAATCCTTTGTGAGGAACATCTAACTCCACCCTTTTCACATTCTCTATCTAATGTACTCGTTAAGAGAAAGAAAAATACTTGAACAAATAAAATAAATAACACACAAATTTATAGTAGTTTACTAAATATTTGTTAATATTTTATTAAGAATTATATAAAAATAGATGATTTAAGACATATCAACGTTGTCGAGGTAGGGATGTCTCCAAGATTAGATTATTTGTCTTCTTCATCTTAAAGTTTAGCAATGGTGTACATATGATTGGTTTTGGTGAACGAGGGGGGCAAAAATATAGGACAAGTTTGTTGGGAGCAAAAATCAATAAATGATGCGAGTTATATTTCACATTTCACCTCTTTTCTCGTAACTTTACGCGTGCTCTATTCTTCATTTGGATGTAGGCATAGAGGTGAAATTAGGCGACCTTACATACAACCCTCCAAGAAATGGACCGACTTTGTGGGAAATTGGGAACCCAGACCGAACAGCTGCAGAATTTTTCGTCCCGGATCCTAACCCAAGTCTAGTGAACAAACTGTTTTCCGGTACTTCTTTTCATAAGTGAGTTAAATAACTATTTCGATCTAAATATTAATTAAATTTGTCATGGCTTATGATATCTTAGTGATCATGTCTATTCTTCGTGTGCAAAACAAAATAGATTCAGGCAATATGGCTTGTGGGAACGTTATAATGAGTTGTACCCGAAGGATGATTTGGTTTACACGATTGGCAAAAGTGATTTTCGTAAAGACTGGTTTTTTGCTCAAGTCACAAGGTAATTTTGTGAATAACTTTATGTTTAGACCGGTTTATGCATGAAACATAACATGAAGCTCTATTCGGATGCAGATATGATGGACAAACATGCAAGCCAACAACATGGAGGATTTTATTTCCAATGGAAAGTTTAGAAGTTGTTGGGACAAACTACACATTACATATAGCTATTGCTTCCTCCTCAAATGCTGAAGTACAAGTACGGACTTACGATCGATTTTGTTATTATTTATTTATTTATATATATATATATATATATATATATATATATATATATATATATATATATATATATAGTTTAACCTTATTAATCTAGTATATTGAAATTGGTTTTTCTAGGTAAGAATCAATGATCCATCTAAGGCCGATCCAGACTTCACCACACTACTATTTGGTAAGGATAATGCGATTGCAAGACATGGAATACGTGGCTTGTACAAGTTGTTTTCTATGAATGTACCTTCTTCTTGTCTTCATCTAGGAACCAACACAATATATCTCACTCAAACAAGATGTAAGACCTTATTTGAAGGAGTTATGTATGACTACATCCGCTTTGAAATGCCACCTACCAAGGCTTAATAGCTTATACATGCTGTAAACTTTCCTAAACAAGTGTACGAGATTAGTTATAGTAATCAGGTATGGATTATTTAAGTTGAAAGAGTAAATAATATGGGGAGTTTGGTTTAAGAATAAGTAACAAGTTATATTGAAAAAACATTTAAGTGCATGAACATCGAAATGGGAACACGTGTAGAAAATATCAAATATCATTGATAGGTATGTCGTTGTATGACTATCAAACCACAAGTCGTCGTGTGCTTAATCAAATGCTATCTAATGTCCTGCATATTTCCTTTAGACACTCCTCTTGAATCCCTAGAAAAAAAAAAGGGAATTTTCTCTTTCAAAAAAAAGAATGTCAAGTTCGTTTGATAATCCAACTCTATTGTATTATTCTTCTTCCTAAAGTTTGAGAGTACAACACTGTAAGTTCTTGTAGGTCTCAAATTGTGGTTATGCTAACTGTGATATTGAGCTGTTGTATCTTAGGATTCAGTTCGCACAAAATTCTTCATAATAAGGGGCGATTTAAAAATTAACGAAATAGCGTTTTACCACTACTTATCTTTCCATTCGGTTTCCTACAAAGACTCTTACGGTATGTACGGATTTGGTTTTTCTAAAAATTCTCATACAATCAAAATTATATAGGTCTTTTAGTCTTAATTCTTAAATTGATTTAGACAACCGATCGTAATAACCAATTTACGAGTTTTGTAGATTTTTCGTCTATTCTTATGTTTCTATAAGGACGAATCCAAATAACTTTTTTCTAATCTCATTTTTACATTCTGGAAGTTTCGGTTTCGGGTTATTTCGAAAATAATTATTTTGTTTTGTAGATTATCTGTTCACATTAGTTTGTTTAGTAGATTATTTGTTTCAATTATTACAAAAATAATTAATTTGTTTTGTAGATTAGTTGGCCGATCAATACTATCTTGATCGATCGGCATGTATATATTATTTATTTTTGTTTATTTCGTTTTTGTCTTTGTATATATATTAAGTTTTATTTATTTGTTTTGTAATTAATCTATCATATGAAAGTATTGTCTTTCTTGTTATACCACATTGGGTCATGTAATTTACTTGCGAGATGTGAGCCTCACATTTCAGCCTCGTCACCTGCAAAACTCTATCTTTAAGGAATACACTAAAAAAATCCATCTTTCAACTAATATTATTTTTCATAGAGGATATGATTAAAGGAAAGATAAATCATCCAAAACAGATCTTTTGGTGGGACCGATTGAATGACGGTGTAGGACAAACCAGACAACTTTCTAAATTACATGGTCTCGACATGTAGCAAAACACATCGTCTTGGAATATGAGGTCAATTTCTCGTGAATGTAGGACTCGCCGGCCGATAGGTATGGACATGTCGGCTTATCGATGTCTTGCCTCGAGCGGTCTTCATTTTTCACTCTCGGAGCTCAATTAATTTAGTCTTGACCTCGACTTCTTTGATTGCAAGGAGAACATTAGTGTGTTGTAAACATTCTTCTAGTAATAACTCCATTTTGGCTCCTAGTAGGGCTAGAATGTTTGTATTATCATGAATGTACGAGTAGATTTCCAAAACACAAATAGGATGAAAACATACCATAATATGATGCAAATCTAAAATATATGCTCACAAGATATATGAATAAGAATAATGGTGGAAAAAACACTAAAATGGATGTTATCATGAGACCTTCAGGTCATTAGTTACATATATCTAATAATCTTGCAACCGACATTGAATCCAAGCCTAAGTTTTGTCGCAATCGACTCGATTGGACTTGTCGCTCAAATCGAATACTAACGATAATCTAGGTTCAATCGTGAGATTTATTTTGGAAGCTATGACTCGATAAATCCTTTATTTTGGGTCAAAAATTATATATGTGAAAAGTAAGTAGTTTATGGGTGTGTTTAGTAAAATTAAATTTGGTGTTGTGGTTATGGTTGTAAACGTTTTCTTTATAAATATTTTTAGTTTATAAAACAAATTATGTATACGTGTTTAGTTATATAGTTTTAAATTTGTTTTGATTCTAATAAAATACCAAAATTCCCCCAAAATAAAATAAGATAAAAAAATGTGAAAGTCAATACTCATTTAGTTAACAACTAAAGACTCAAAAAAGGTGCTCGGTTCAAGATTCGTCCGTCGTCGGAACCGCTAGTTATTCTTCTCAGGTTGCTTGAAGATGTCATTAGAGGAGAAACAAAAGGTTTCTTGCCAATTTCAACAAAACCAAAAACATTTGAAAGAAGCTCTATAATGTTCCACTACAATACACACCACCAACATTTTTTTTATTTTCTGTTCTTCAAAGAGATCAAAAAATATGCCCCCAAGTTCTTCGATCTATTTCAATTTTTCATACTCTTCTTGTACACAAATCTTGTCCATGGTTGATTTCTTCAGGTGAGCTTGTTCGATTTGCTTCGAATTTTCAGATTCTTTCTTCTTCGATATTTTTTTTATATATCTTCTTCGGTTTGTTTCGATGTGAAGTTGTTATGGAATGTCCGGAATTGGTTCTTATCCTTGCCTCCAATGAACTTATGTCCATATTCTCTATTGTGTTTAAAATGAAAGAAAAGGACGTGATTGTAATAAACGGAAATTTTAAATTAATTTTGTTTATTCCGAGAACCCAATTTGAATATCGAAATAGTGAACCAAACCAAACAGAAGAAAACTACTAAACCAGACCGGCTGGTTTAGCCGGTTCTTTCCTTTCCTTCATGGAGCTGAACTGACTCTCTTCGGCATGGGCCAAATTCGTCCTTCCCTTGTGTACTGACCCAAGAGCCAAGCGGCCAAGGAAGAAGCCTTGTCAACGCGCCTTCCCCTTGACCGCCTCGTCAACGCCCGTTGCAAGCCATTGAAGGCAGGCGTTCGACATTGATTCAGACAGTTGAAGCCGGACATTGAAGACGAGCCGATCACAATGAAGGCCGATGAAACCGACGACCATGGATGATGGTCAACTCTTCTAACTCCCTCACTTCCATTGCCTTCTGTCTCACTCTAACTCTCATCCACACTATTTTGGTACCACCAAGCCTAGCGAACAAAAGAAACCACACGCCGAACCCTCTCTTCCATTCCGACTTCGTCGAACCATTCTCAGAAACCTCTCCTCTCGTCTTCTACCCTGCTTCTAGTACATCGATAAGCCTTACTTCCCTTCTTCAGTCCAGTGATCATAACCCCTCCCCGGCACTTCTCTACGACAGTGAACCGCAAGGAACGCCGTTGAAGCCCTACCGCAACCCACGGTGATTGTCGGACCAAGGTAAACTCTGTAACACCCCAAATCCGTAGGACTCGAGGTGCTACTGGGCTAGGATCACACAATGGATCCTGACCCTAGCCTGACAACAATTTCACTGATCTTACAACAAGACACCAATAGATGAAAACAAAACATAAACTGATATATATATAATATATATATATATATATATATATACATATCAAAAGATGATACAGAGTACTGCCGAGTACAAAGTCAAACAGAAATCCGTACAACATAAATAACCCAAAATCCCACGATATCGCCCAGTGTACGGAACCCTCAGCAGATCACCCCTCCGGATCACTTTGCAGCTCTCCTAACCTGCAAAGGATCTACAACACGGTATAAAACCGTTAGCTAACTATACACATATATAAGAAGATGCTAGAGCACAAACACACATCAGAAATATAACATATCAACATGCTTTCACACATTTACCCGGTTATTATCTTTAATAAGTCGAATCACTCAATCGTATAAATAGATGTATATGAATATATGTGACACGAGAAATATAATCCTCACCTCTAGGTGCTATAGCCAGCTGGAGTAGTATCGGCACATCTCCCGTGTACCCTATGGGAGTGGTGAGGGTCCTTCCCGTATACCAGATCTGGCATGACTACAGAGAACCTCTCAGACTCCACTACAGGATGAAAGGGAAAGGTTATCACGGCCACTACAATGGGCGGTCAATATAATATATAAGTCGGTAATGAACCCTATCGCGTGCTACAAAGCATAAACAAACACCACTCAAGCATACATCCAATATAAGGATAGTAGCTAAGTAAGTCCTATGGACTTACCTCAATCTCAGAAGTAGTATCACTATGATCAGCTCTCACTCAAGTCCACTCCAAACTGGAGGACAACACGGCCTATACAAGGCATACATATATAAATCAAACTCCTATCACACAAAGGGGTCACACCTAGACCCAAGGGATCCATAGGGATCATATCCAACTCGTAAACCTCAAAGCCCTAACCGGCATATCTATATCATACTCATCATCATCCGATACCTAGCATGGTACTAGTTCCCTCATACTAAGAAAGGAAAGGAGCTACCCAACTATAGGTAGTCCCGGGACAAGACGCACCTGCGTGATCAAGAGACGCAGGGGCGGAATAGACAACCCGCAGGCGCGGCAGGAAGCAGCCGCAGGCGCGGTGACAAGGGACGCAGGCAACGCAGGCAAGGCGACGGCGCTGCGGCACGGCTTCCGCAGGGGCGGCGGCTTCCAGGCGCGGGGGCGGCGAAGGTGCAGAACGTAGCCCCGCGAGTCCTCTTTCACTCTTCACGTAATCAAATCACGTCTATTCCATTCCAAAATTACACACATGCATAAACATATACATACCAAAATCACCCTATGATCAATACAACTAATCCTAAGTTAAGGAAGGAAGAATGAAAGAAAAGAGAAGAAGAACAAAGAGCAAGAAGCTTACCACAACTGTGGTTAGCTAAGGGAATGATCACCAACAACCTTACTGGCTTCCAAGCACAGCAACACACATCACTAGCATCATCATCATTAAAGCCACATCAAAACTCTTCCAAAACCAAGAAGAAACAACACAAGATCAAGATGGAGGAAGGAGAAGCAAGAAGGACGTAGGGTCTGGAATGGGAAGTGAAGAAGGGGAACCCTTGCTCAGCAAGGAAAAGAAAGAAGTAAGGCAAAGGGTAAAGCACGGGTCAAAGGAGTCAACAAAACCGGCTGCAGCCGCCGGAAACCGCAGGGGCGGTTCCCTGAGCCGCAGGGGCGGAAACCCGTAGGGCGGCAGACATGCCCGCGGGTGCGGAAAGGCCAATCTCGGCCAAAGCCAATCTTGGCTAAGGTCCAATCTCGGTCCGAAAGACTAAGGCTCTTACAAACTCTTCCCTCCTATGTCTAGCTACCGAGATGTCATCGAAGGCTACTGGAGCTTAACCTTCCCTTACACAAAAAGAATCGAAACCAACGTAACATTGCATGTGAATGTTTATTCCTTACTTTTGTGTCTTGAAGAGATCGAACATTGATTCACCAAGTTGCACGTTACGCCTTGGACGTTTGCTTCCAGAGGGACTCGAACCCAGGACCTGCGCGCATTGCTTGAAGTTACCTGTTGTCGCCTTAAATCGCCTCACTTTTATTTAGTCGTTTATGGGTATCGAAGCCAGGACCTACGAGCTCTATGGCCAGCGCCTTAAAAATCGCCTTCTTATGTCTGTAGCAGCTCTCGAACCCAAGACGTGTGACACAACCTTTTGGTGCCGCTTGATGTAAGAGCCTTAGTCTTTTGGACCGAGTTGGCCTTAGCCGAGATTTGGCTTAGCCGAGATTTTACCTTAGCCGCCCCCGCGGGCTTGTGTGCCGCCCCAGCGGGTTCCCTCTCCCGCGGCCCAAGGAACCTCCCCCGCGGTTTCTTGCGGCTGCAGCCGGTTTTGTTGACTCTTTGACTTGTGCTTTACCCTTTCTTTCCTTAACCTAATTCCTTTGCTTTGGCTTGCTGAGCATCTTTATTCCCTTTCCCAGCTGCCTTCACGTCCTCCTTGCTTCTCCCTTTCTTCTTCTTGATTTTGAGTTGGTTTGCCTTGAGTTTGGAAGAGAGTTGTGTGTTGTTGTTGATATTGATGCTAGTGGATGTTGTGCTGAGCTTGAGAGCTAGCAGAGGTACTGTCTTGGATCAGTTTTGTGCTTAGGCCACAGCTGTGGGTAAGCTCCTTGTTCTTCTTCTTCTTTCTTCGATCTCTTCCTCTTCCTAGCTTAGGATTAGATGTATGGAATGTAGATTGATGTTAGTATGTGTATGTGTATGCATGTGTGTGATTTTGGAATGGAAGAGACGTGAATTGATCACATGAAGAGTGAAAGAGGACTTGCGGGGTTACATTCTGCATTGTCGCCGCCCCCACGCCTAGAAGCCGCCGCCCCTGCGGAAGTCGTGCCACAACGCCTACGCCGTGCCTGCATTGCCTGCGGCCATTGTCAGCGCGCTTGCGGCTGAGCCTTTCCGCGCCTGCGGTTTGCCTGTTCCGCCCCTGCGTCTTTCCGTCACGCAGGTGCGTCTTGTCCCGGTTCTACCTAGATTTGGGTAGATCCTTTCCTTTCCTAGTATGAGCGGGTTAGTAGCATGCTAGGTACGTGTATGAGGTTAGAATGTTGATGAGTATGATATTGTTTATGCCGGTTATGGCATTGAGGTTTATGAGTTAGGGTATGATCCTTATGGATCCCTTGGGTCTAGGTGTGACCCTTTGATGGATATGAGTATGATATATTGTCATGCCTTGTTATTAGGCAGTGTTGTCCTCCAGATTGGAGTGGACTGTGTTTGAGACCGTGGTTGAGATTACTTCGAGGTTGAGGTAAGTTCACAGGACTTACTTAGCTATCATCCTTATATGGATGTGTGCATGAGTGGTGTGTGTGTTATCTGCTTTATAGCATGAGTTATGATGATTACTGACCTATGGTATAGTGATTGCCCATTGTAGGGCTTGACAGCTGTCCTTTTCATCCCTTTGGAGTTTGGGCGGTTCTCTGTGGTTGGTTCAGACTTGGTAAACGGTTGGCCACTCCCCATTCCCTCAGGGTACACGGGTGGGTGTGACCAGGGACCGCACCAGCTGCCATGAGCACCCAGAGGCGAGAGTTATTAAGATAATAAACCGGGTAAATGTGTGATAGCATGGTGATGTGTTTACTATTCATTGGTGTGTGATTGTGCTTATGCATCTTCTTATATATGCGTATGGTTAGCTAACGGTTTTATACCGTGTTGTAGATCCTTTGCAAGTTAGGAGAGCTGCAAAGTGATCCAAAGTGGGTGATCCGCTGAGGGCTCCGTACACTAGGTCGTTATCGGGGTTTATGGGTTCTTTTATTGTACAGTTATCTTTTATTTGTACTCAACGGTACTTATGTATTACCTTTTGATATATATCAGTTTGATGTTTTGTATTTAATCTATTTGTGCCTTGTTGTAAGATTCAATGATCTTGTTTTCAGGCTAGGGTCAGGATCCATTGTGAGATTCTAGCCCAGTAGCACCTCGAGTCCTACGGATTTGGGGTGTTACAAAGTTGGTATCAGAGCCCAGGTTGACAACAATGGCACTTGTAATCTGCGATAAAGGTTGAATAGATAAATAAACAGAACCCGAAAGGGGTTTGACTTTTCAAAAGGTTTTGGTTTTGAAATGAGTACAAATGTTTTGGGATAGCGTGTACGTGAGCCATCGCCCCTCTGAAGATCTCGACAGTATAGATATATATAGATATTCTGTTGTGATTGATTTGATATATATCTATACATATGGCATATATATAGCCATTTAAGTTAGGTTTACATCCTCTGCAGATGGTTCAAACTAGAGCCTTACCTGTAGTTGGACGAGGTAGAGGTAGACCCCCTCTAGGTAGAAGACGGGGTAGGACTTCTGCTGTTGATCCACGTGCAGTGGAGGAGGTTCACGAGGACGTTGCTGAGAGTGTCGTTCCTGAGACTGGGAACGGTGCAATTGAGAGACAAGGATCCCAGAGAGTCCAGTCAGATGACTTTGATCGTGTCTCCATGGAGGGACCAGCCTTCCGCGAGTATATCAGACGTGTGGAAGAGGCTACCAGGGCAGGTTGACGTGCCCTTGATCTGCCAGCACAGGAGTAATCCGCTGGGAGATCCCATACAGTTACTCAGGTGCCTGCTGCACCGGCACCTGTTGCGGAGGTTGCTAGAGTTACTGAGGAGCATAGAGGGCCTAGACCAGACACTTGGTTGAAGGCATTTCACCAGATGGGTGTACCCCCTTTCACTAGGAAGGTGGGGTTAGAGGTCGAGGTATGGATAGGACATGTGGACTCAGCTCTGGAGTCCATTAGATCTCTAGTTGATAGACAGATCGAGTTGGTGCAGACTTTATTCCGGGACTTGGCACAACACTGGTGGAGATCAGTACGGGGTCAGGTTACCAGTTATGAGCATATGCGGACTATGATCAAAGAGTGTTTCTGCCCTGCCTCACTGAGGAGGGAGAAGCTGCGGGATTTTGTGGAGGCTGGGTTTGAGGATGTACCAGTCTTCGAGGCTATCAGGAGGTTCCAAGAGGAGTTGACATTGTTGGGTCTAGCTGCACCTCCTGTAGATCAGCATATATATTTGTTCTCACGACGACTGAGGGATGCTACCCGGACTTACATGGCAGGGTTTCACTGTGAGACCTTGGTTGATTATCAGGACCGAGCTTCTGATTATGAGAGAGAGAGGGCTGGACAGAGGAGAGCTTCTCAGACCGGAAAGTCTGAGAAGAGACAGAGGTCTGGACAGACTAGTGGTGCTGGTGGTGTTGTTAGTGTCGGGCGAGGCCAGAGTCGCCAGAGTTATTCCTCATCTGCACCAGTTGCAGATAAGGGACCACAATGTTACAAATGTGGTGGTTATGGGCATATGCGGCAAAAGTGCACGAGACAGACAGTGACTTGTTACATCTGTGGCATACTAGGTCACAAACATATTTTCTGTAGACGGGGTGGAGCATCGTCTCAGCAGGGTTCTACTCCTGCCAGTGTAGAGGCCACCTCAGCAGCATCAGCAGACACAAGGACATCAGAGAGTCCCAGATTTTCCTACCACTCAGGGATTTGCTCTTGGGTTGGGTAGAGGCAGAGGTCGTGGTGGGAGCACCATTGATACGGAGGACCACCGGGTCGAGTTTTTGAGTTGAGGAGTGCAGAGGAGCCAGCTGCACCGACTGCTACAGGTACCATTCTGATTCATGGTTTACCTGTTAGAGTCTTGTTTGATACGGGTGCTACGCACTCTTTTATATCTGATGCTTGTGTAGCACGTTTGAGTTTAGATACGGTTGAGGGGATGCCCTTTATTATAGGGTTACCCGATGGTGGTAGTGTCAGAGGTACCCGTGAGATTCATGGTTGTCTCATTTCTGTAGGGACTCGTGTATTACTAGTTGACTTCTTTGTCATGCCATTAGAGCATGAAGAAGTCATTCTAGGTATGGATTGGATGGAAAGACATTCTGCAGTTTTAGATGTAGGTAGGAGGACTGTTACCCTCACTACCGAGTTAGGTCGGATAGAGGTTTTCCGAGGTTGGGACCTTGGAAAGACATGCATGATTATCAGTGCGATACTGGCAGCTAGACTGATTGCACAGGGTTGTGAGGCCTTCTGGTGTTATGCCATGAAGGAGGGGGAGAGTCCATCTTTAGAGGATATCCCAGTGGTCTGTGAGTTTACTGATGTGTTTGCTGAGCCGTCCAGTTTTCCGCCTCAGAGGAGTGTGGATTTCGGTATCGAGTTAGAGCCTGGTACGAGACCGATCTCGAAGGGCCCATACCGGATGGCGCCTGTTGAGATGTTAGAGGTGAAGAAGTAACTCGAGGAGTTGGCTGAGAAGCGTCTTAATCGCCCTAGTGTATCTCCATGGGGAGCACATGTCCTCTTCGTACGGAAGATGGACGGATCGTTGAGATTGTGTATAGATTACAGAGAGTTGTACAAGGTGACCATCAAGAACAAGTATCCACTGCCTCGTATTGATGATTTGTTAGATCAACTTCAGGGAGCGAATGTGTTCTCCAGGATTGACCTGCGCTTAGGATATCACAAACTGAGGGTGAGAGAGCAGGATGTGCACAGGACAACATTTTGGACCAGATATGGACACTATGAGTTTGTAGTGATGCCATTTGGGCTTACGAATGCCCCAACAGT
Source organism: Fagopyrum tataricum (assembly GCA_002319775.1). Classification (NCBI taxonomy): domain Eukaryota; kingdom Viridiplantae; phylum Streptophyta; class Magnoliopsida; order Caryophyllales; family Polygonaceae; genus Fagopyrum; species Fagopyrum tataricum. Next base: position 28,620,719 of record CM008283.1, on the reverse strand, counting down.
TTTTATGGAGTTGATGAACAACATTTTCATCGACTTCCTGGATCAGTTTGTGGTGGTCTTCATAGATGCCATTTTGGTGTACTCTCGTAGTAGAAAGGAGCATGCAGGACAGTTGAGGACTGTATTGCAGGTTTTACGAGATAGAGAACTTTATGCTAAGTTCTCTAAGTGCGAGTTCTGGATGCCAGAGGTAGCATTCCTGCGTCACATTGTTTCCTCTGAGGGGATCAAGGTTGATCTGGCGAAGATAGTGGCAGTAGCAGCATGGACTACACCGACGAACGTCAAGGAAGTAGGTAGCTTCTTTGGCCTAGCCGGTTATTACAGACGCTTTGTGGAGGGATTTTCTGTGATTTCCCGTCCACTGACGAGTCTACTGAGGAAGACTACCAGATTTGTATGGTCTGATCAGTGTATGCAGAGTTTTGAGGAGTTGAAGAGACGTCTGACTTCTGCTCCTATTTTGGCACAACTAGAGGGTACAAAGGATTTTGTGGTATACAGTGATGCATCCAAGCTAGGCTTGGGATGTGTGTTAATGCAGCGGGACAGATTAATTGCATATGCGTCTAGACAGCTGAAGACGTATGAGGAGAACTACCCGACTCATGATCTGGAGTTGGCAACGATAGTTCATGCCTTAAAGATCTGGAGACATTACCTATATGGTGTTACATGTCAAATCTTCACAGACCATCAAAGTCTGAAGTACATTTTCACACAGCGGGAATTGAATAACCGCCAACGTAGGTGGCTCGAGCTGATCAAGGATTTTTTAATCTGGAGATTTTGTACCATCCAGGGAAGGCGAACGTTGTCGCCGACGCCCAAAGCAGGAAGACGCCTCGAGAGCAGGCGATTGCGAGGCCGACAGTTCAACATTAGTTACAGAGAGACCTGATCTAGTTAGAATTGGACATCTAGTTTTTTGATGAGGATGCCCGGCTGAGTACTTTAGAGGTTCTACCTGATCTGTTGAGTGAGATCCAACAGAAGCAGGAGACCTGTCCGACCTTTTTGAGGATCAGAGAGAAGTTGTCTCGGGATGAGAAACCACAGTTTCTACTAGGAGCAGAAGGAGTATAGAGACGCCGCAGTCGCGTCTGTGTACCTGCTGATGCATATCTACGTCAGAGGATATTACAGGAGGCTCACTGTACACCTTACTCTATACATCCAGGTACGAGTAAGATGTATCAGGATTTGAGACGTTCGTATTGGTGGGGAGGGTTGAAGCCCGATGTGGCCAGATTTGTGGCACAGTGTGCGACCTGCCAGCAGGTCAAGATAGAGCATTGCAGACCTGGAGGTGAGCTCCATCCACTTCTTGTTCCACAGAGGAAGTGGGAGGACGTCACCATGGACTTTGTGACTGGGTTAAGACTGAGCCGGAGTTTTGATGCTATCTGGGTTATAGTAGACAGATTGACGAAGACGGCACGTTTCATTCCTATTCGGGAGACGTGGCCGGTGAGCAGATTAATGGGGAGTACACTAGGCAGATAGTGAGACTCCATGGTGTACCGAGGACGATCGTCTCAGAAGGGGATTTCGTACACCGATATGCTGGGATGAGCCTAGTACTGCTAGTGGTTTGACACCTGATCAGATTCAGGATGATGTTGCTCGAGTAAAACTGATTAGAGAACGGATGCTGACTGCACAGAGCCGTCAGAAGTCTTATGCAGATAGGAGGCGTAGACCTCTAGAGTTCAGAGTTGGAGCCCATTTGTGGCTGAGAGTGCCCCGACACGAGGTGTTAGGGTTTTGGCATTAAGGGGAAGTTGAACGCCCGATATATCGGACCGTTCGAAATTCTGAATCGGGTTGGGAGCGCAGCATACAGATTGGCTTTGCCTCCGAGATTAGAGGGTGTTCACCTGGTATTTCACGTGTCTTAGCTGAGGGAGTATATACCAGATCCGAAACACATCGTGAGTTATGATGATTTGGTGGTTGAGCCGGACCACACCTTTGTTGAGCACCCTATTGCAGTCCTAGAACGAGGTATGAGACGCCTACATTCGAAAGACATTCCTATGTTGAGGATACAGTGGTCGAGACGAGGACCTGATGAGGCTACCTGGGAGACTGAGGATAGTATCCAAAGGAACTATCCAGAGTTCTATGCCGAGATAGGTGCACCAGTAGGATCACCGAGTAGATCTTAGTACTATCTTGGTGAGTATTATGTGCTTATATGCTTATATGCGATGATGTGTTTATTTTTTATACTAGCTATGATGTGATATATGATCTTATTAGATCTTGTTGTGCTAGTATGATTATTGTTTATAGCTGGAGATGGCTCTTTCCTCCACGCTATTGTGATACGTTTAGGATTCAGCTGGAGATGGTTATTCCTCCATGCTATTTTGATGGACATGGTGTTGCTGGAGATGTTTTTCCTCCATGCCTTTCTGTTATGAGTATGATATGGCTAGAGATGGTTTTCCTCTATGCCTTGGATAGTGTTTTGTTGCTAGAGTTGATGATTTCCTCCATGCTTATGTTTGAGGTTATAGAGAGAGTTATACCTCGACTTTTGAGTCCGAGTGGTTTCAGGACTTTGCAAGTTTCGGGACGAAACTTGTTTTTAGGGGGTGTGAGATGTAAGAGCCTTAGTGTTTTGAACCGAGTTTGCCTTAGCCGAGATTTGGCTTAGCCGAGATTTTACCTTAGCCGCCCCCGCAGGCTTGTGTGCCGCCCCAGTGGGTTCCCGCTCCCGCGGCCCAGGAAACCGCTCCCGCGGTTTCTTGCGGCTACAGCCGGTTTTGTTGACTCTTTGCCGTGTGCTTTACCCTTTCTTTCCTTAACCTAATTCCTTTGCTTTGGCTTGCTGAGCATCTTCATTCCGTTTCCCAGCTGCCTTCACGTCCTCCTTGCTTCTCCCTTTCTTCTTCTTGATCTTGAGTTGGTTTGCCTTGAGTTTGGAAGAGAGTTGTGTGTTGTTGTTGACGTTGATGCTAGTGGATGTTGTGCTGAGCTTGAGAGCTAGCAGAGGTACTGTCTTGGATCAGTTTTGTGCTTAGGCCACAGCTGTGGGTAAGCTCCTTGTTCTTCTTCTTCTTTCTTTGATCTCTTCCTCATCCTAGCTTAGGATTAGATGTATGGAATGTAGATTGATGTTAGTATGTGTATGTGTATGCATGTGTGTGATTTTGGAATGGAAGAGACGTGAATTGATCACGTGATGAGTGAAAGAGGACTCGCGGGGCTACGTTCTGCACTGTCGCCGACCCCGCGCCTGGAAGCCGCCGCCCCTGCGGAAGTCGTGCCACAACGCCTACGCCGTGCCTGCGTTGCCTGCGGCTATTGTCACCGCGCCTGCGGCTGAGCCTTTTCGCGCCTGCGGTTTGCCTGTTCCGCCCCTGCGTCTTTCCGTCACGCAGGTGCGTCTTGTCCCGGGTCTACCTAGAGTTGGGTAGATCCTTTCCTTTCCTAGTATGAGCGGGTTAGTAGCATGCTAGGTACGTGTATGAGGTTAGAATGTTGATGAGTATGATATTGTTTATGCCGGTTATGGCTTTGAGGTTTATGAGTTAGGGTATGATCCTTATGGATCCCTTGGGTCTAGGTGTGACCCTTTGATGGATATGAGTATGATATATTGTTATGCCTTGTTATTAAGCAGTGTTGTCCTCCAGATTGGAGTGGACCGTGTTTGAGACCGTGGTTGAGATTACTTCGAGGTTGAGGTAAGTCCATAGGACTTACTTAGCTACCATCCTTATATTGGATGTGTGCATGAGTGGTGTGTGTGTTATCTTCTTTATAGCATGAGTTATGATGATTACCGACCTATGGTATAGTGATTGCCCATTGTAGGGCTTGACAAATGTCCCTTTTCATCCCTTTGGAGTTTGGGCGGTTCTCTGTGGTTGGTTCAGACTTGTTAAACGGTTGGCCACTCCCTATTCCCTCAGGGTACACGGGTGGGTGTGACCAGGGACCACTCCAGCTGCCATGAGCACCCAGAGGCGAGGGTTATATTCCTCGTGTCACATATATATTGATATATATATATATATATATATATATATATATATATATATATATATATATATATATATATATATATATATATATATATATACACGCTTGAGTGACTGGACGTTATTAAGATAATAAACCGGGTAAATGTGTGATAGCATGGTGATGTGTTTACTATTCATTGATGTGTGATTGTGCTTATGCATATTCTTATATATGCGTATGGTTAACTAACGGTTTTATACCGTGTTGTAGATCCTTTGCAGGTTAGTAGAGCTGCAAAGTGATCCAAAGTGAGTGATCCGTTGAGGGCTCCGTACACTAGGTCGTTATCGGGGTTTATGGGTTCTTTTATTGTACAGTTATGTTTTATTTGTACTCAGCGGTACTTTTGTATTACCTTTTGATATATATATTTATCAGTTTGATGTTTTGTATTTAATCTATCTGTGCCTTGTTGTAAGATTCAGTGATCTTGTTGTCAGGCTAGGGTCAGGATCCATTGCGAGATCCTAGCCCAGTAACACCTCGAGTCCTACGGATTTGGGGTGTTACACTTGCCATCCGGGAGGATCGAACCTCCGCCCCTAGCTACTTACCTTGCCTCGCCACCTGGTGTCGCTTGGTGCCATCGACAACTCTTGTAACCGACAACCCATGCCGTATGGAAGGTTGGAACCCTTGATCTAATGTTCGTAGAATTAAATTTCCGAGACCGTCTTATTATTTAATCGAGATAGAATTGTCCTTAAATTATTTTAATCCTAGGTTTGTAACGTTAAAATAATTAATGTGATTACATCTTGAATATTGATGGAAATAGGTTGAGAGGTTAGCGTGAAACTAAGGATAACAAAATAGCCATGTGACCTTTATGGTAAGGCTATTATGGAAGTTTGGAATGGACGTCTAGGTCTACGGAACCTAGGACTTAGTGAGTGATAAGAGTAGTGATGCCAAAGATCTTACTCTAGAAATGATGGAATTGTAGAACGAGTATACTAAGATGTTGCCATATCTTAATCAAGGTTGTGAGATCGTTGACGGACGGATCGAGATTTGCGTTTTAGGATTTTGGATAGGATAAGGTAAGTTCATCGGACTCACTTTGCTTTCAGTAATAATATTTAGTGTGTGTTGATGTTTAACAATTAAAACTTGACTAGACCATTGCACATTTATTATTGGAGAGACCCAAGTGTATGATAACGGGCCGTGCCATCACTGTTAGACTTGTTCATATCCGGGCTCGGGCCGGACTTGGACTGGGCTTTGTGGAATTTTCGGCCCGTTTATCCGGATCCGGGCCGGGCTAAGCCCTGCTGGCGGGCCTACAATCCCTTCCGTACCCGGCCCGGCCGGGCGGGCCTCCGGGTACCCGTTTTATTTTTATTTTTTAAATAATAATTTAAAAACTATTTTATATATAAATTTCATTTAAAAATAAAATATAGATATTATATGTAATACACATTGAATTTATGATAAATATGCTAAATATTCTATAATTATACCTAATATTTTAAATACATACAAAATATTTTTTATTTTTTATTTTTTATACGGGCCGGGCATTCGGCCTAGCCGGGCCTATGGTGGTGTTCGTACCCGGCCCGGCGGGCTTGACGGGCCGAGATTTTTTACCCGGTCGGGCTTTCCCCTATGTTCATACCCGCCCGATTTTCCAGGCGGGCGGGCTGCCCGGATATGATCAGGTATTCACTATCCAGCGCTAAATGCAACTAGAAGGCTCTCCGCGACCTGTCCAACAGAGTATACGGGGGGTTTGTGGATCTTCGTGCCACTCAGATAAGTTGAACTAATTAGATTGGAATCACCTAATGAAAAGATAATAACCGGGACATTTTTTTTTGGTAAATGGTAAATTTGTAGACCTCCTTGTTCGATCGGCTTACCGCTCTACGTCCGGATCGGGTAGAAAGTCGTGGCCCATTGCTGGGGGATACCCTCCCAATATCAATTTTTCCATACATGCTGCCAGGAGGATTCGAACTCGAATCTCCAAGCTAAACACTTAAGGAGCCTAGCACCACATCCACTAGACCAACTGAGTATTGGTATAACCGGACATTAATTGCACATGCTGATGTGTTTACCCCTTTCCTTATATGTGTTTGTGCCTTTAGTTCATCTTATTATGAGAATGTTTCGCTAACAATTTATACCGTGTTGATAGAATTTGCAGGTTAGGTGTCTGCCGAGTAATCGAGAGTGGAGTGGTAATCCGGGTTTCCGTACTGGTAATTAGGGATTGGGAGTATTTTCTTTTAGTAGAAATACTAGCTAGAGTTCATGTTTTCCTTATCGTTATGCATGATTGTTGAATATGTTGTTATTATTGAACATCTTTATCATTTAAAGAATATTTTGAAATAATATTAGTGACTTGTTCTAAGGTCCGTGTATCATTGATGTCAAACTAAGGTCGGTATCCACTGTGAGGTCCTAGCTAGTGACAATTGATCTAGATGAGAATGAGATGTTGAAGATATCGTTAATAAAGAAGAGGAAACGAAGAACTATGGAGTAAAAGAGCCTTAGTCTTTGGGAGCTAGTTTAGCCTTAGCCGCCTCCGCGGGTCTGTGAGGCCACCCCTGCGGCTCCTCTATTGTTCCGCCCCTGCGGCCAGGAAACCCGCTCATGTGGTTTCCTGCGGCTGCAGCCGGCTTTGTGGACCCTTGACCCGTGCTTTACCCTTTCACTTCCTTAACCTAATTCCTTGCTTTGGCTTGCTGGGCATCTTTCACTTCCTTTCCCAGCTGCCTTCACGTCCTTCTCCTTCCTCCTTGATCTTCTCTTGGTTTTCTTAGAATTGGAAAGCGTTTTGGTGTGGCTTTGTGTGTGGATGATGATGATGATGTGTATGATGTTGTTGCTAAGTTTGAGAGCTAGTGGAGGTGTTGTCTTGGAGCAGTTTCGTGCTTAGGCCACAGCTGTGATATGTCTTCCTTGCTTCTTCTTTCTTTCTTCTTCCTTGTTCTTCCTTCCTTAGCTTAGGATTAGATGATTGGATATAGTTTGATGTTGGTATGTGTATTTATATGTATGTGTGTGAATATCGAATGATGAAGACGTGATTTGATCACGAGAAGAGCCGAAGAGGAATCACGGGTTCACGTTCTGCACAAACGCCGCCCCCGCGCCTGGAAGCCGCCGCCCCTACAGAAGTCATGCCGCAGCGCCCGCGCCGTGCCTGCGTTGCCTGCGGCCTTTGTCACCGCGCCCGCGGCTGAGTTTTGCCGTGTCTGCGGGTTGCTTACTCTGCCCTTGCGTCTCTTGTATCACGCAGGTGCGTCTTGTCCCGGATCTACCTAGAGTTAGGTAGATCATTTCCTTTCCTAGTATGAGCGGTAGTAGCATGCTAGGTATATGTTGAGGATAGATAGTTGATGAGTATGCTTCGTTATGCCTTGTTGCTAGGCAGTGTTATACTCCAGAGTGGAGTGGACCGGGTTTGAGGGTTGACTGAGTTGAGACGACTACGAGGTTGAGGTAAATCCGTAGGACATACTTAGTTGCCATTCCTATATTGGAAGTGTGCATGAGTGGTGTGTGGTATATGTTTGATAGCATGCGTGATGGTTTATTACCGATCTATGGTATATTGCTTGCCCATTGTAGGGTCGTGATAACTTGCCCTTTTATCCCGCCGGGAGTTTGGGAGGTTCTCTGTAGGCAGGTCAGAACTGGTAAACGGTTCGGGCACTCCCCATTCCCTTAGGGTACACGGGGAGGTGTTCCAGGCACCATTCCAGCTGGCTATTGGACCCAGAAGCGAGGATTATATATTCCTCGTGTCACATATGTTTATATGGATATATATATATATACGAGTTGATTGTTGGACTTTATAAAGATAATGAACCGGGTAAATGTGTGATAGCATGTTGACGTATTTAGTATTCTTTGATGTGTGTATGTGCTCTGCATCTCTTATATATGTGTATGGTTAGCTAACGGTTTTATACCGTGTTGTAAATCCTTTGCAGGATAGGAGAGCTGTAGAGTGATCCAGAGTGGGTGATCCGCTGATGGCTCCGTACACTGGGGCGTTATCGGGGATATGGGATCTTTTTGTTGTATAGTGTGGTTTTATTTGTACTCAGCGGTACTTTGTATTACCTTTTGGATATATATATATATATATATATATATATATATATATATATATATATATATCAGTTTCATGTTTTGTTTAATCTATATGTGCCTTGTTGTAAGATTAGTGAAATTGTTGTCAGGCTAGGGTCAGGATCCATTGTGAGATCCTAGCCCAGTAGCACTCCGAGTCCTACGGATTTGGGGTGTTACAAAGTTGGTATCAGAGCACAGGTTGACAACAATGGCACTTGTAATCTGCAATAAAGTTCGAATAGATAAATAAACAGAACCCGAAAGGGGTTTGACTTTTCAAAAGGTTTTGGTTTTGAAATGAGTACAAATGTTTTCCGATACCGTGTACGTGAACCATCGCCCCTCTGAAGACCTCGACAGTATAGATATATTTAGATATTCTATTGTGATTGATTTGATATATATTTATACATATGGCATATATACATAGCCTTCTCAGTGAGGTTTACATCTTCTGCAGATGGTTCAGACTAGAGCCTTACCTGCAGCTATACGAGGTAGAGGTAGACCCCCTCTAGGTAGAGGACGAGGTAGGACTCCTGCTGGTGGTTCACATGCAGCGGAAGAGATCCACGAGGAGGTTGTTGAGAGTGCCGTTCCTGAGACTGGGAACGGTGCAACTGAGAGACAGGGGTCACAGAAAGCCCAGTCTGTTGAGTCTAATCGTGTCTCCATGGAGGGACCAGCCTTCCACGAGTACATTAGACATGTTGAGGAGGCTGCCAGGGCAGGTAGGCGTGCCCCTGGGGTTACACAGGTGCCAGCTGCACTAGCACCTGTTGTTGAGATTGCTCGAGCTACAAAGGAGCATAGAGGGCCTCGACTAGACACTTGGTTGAAAGCTTTTCATCAGATGGGAGTACCTCCTTTCACTGGGAAGGTGGGGTTAATGGTGGAGCTCTGGATAGGACATGTAGACTCAGCTCTGGAGTCTATTAGATGTCCAGCTGACAGGCAGATTGAGTTAGTGCAGACTTTGTTCAGAGATTTGGCACAGCACTGGTGGAGGTTTGTACGAGTACAGGTTACCAGTTATGAGCAGATGAGGACTATGATCCGAGAGCGTTTCTGCCCTGCCTCGCTGAGGAGGGAGAAACTGCGAGACTTTGTTGAGGCTGGGTTCGAGGATGTACCGGTCTTAGAGTCCATCAAGAGATTTTAGGAGGAGCTGGCATTGCTGGGTCCAGCTGCACCTCGTGCAGATCAACATGTATATCTGTTTTCCCGACGACTGAGGGATGCTACCCGGACATATATGGCAGGGTTTCAATGTGAGACCTTGGTTGATTATCAGGACAAGGCTTCTAATTATGAGAGAGAGGGGGCTAGCCAGAGGAGAGCTTCTCAAACCGGAGGGTTTGAGAAGAGACAGCGGACTAGGCAGACCAGTGGTACTGGTAGAGCTGCTGGTTCAGGGCGAGGCCAGAGTCGCCAGAGTCATCCTTCATCTACACCGGGTGCAGATAAGGGAGTATAGTGCTTCAACTGCAGTGAGTATGGGCATATGAGATCAGAGTGTACGAGGAAGCCGGTGACCTGTTTCACTTGTGGCAGACCTGGTCACAGAGCTACCTTTTGTAGACGAGGGAGAGCCAGCTGCACCGACTGCTACAGGTACCATTGTGATTCATGGTTTACCTGTTAGAGTCTTATTTGATACTGGTGCTACGCATTCTTTTATTTTTGATGCCTGTGTAGAGCGTCTGAGTCTAGATACGGTTGAGGGGATGCCCTTTATTATAGGGTTACCCGATGGTGGTAGGTTCAGAGGTACCCGTGAGATTCATGGTTGTCCCATTTCTGTGGGGACTCGTGTATTACTAGATGACTTCTTTGTCATGCCATTAGAGCATGAAGAAGTCATTCTAGGTATGGACTGGATGGATAGACATTCTGCAGTCTTAGATGTAAGTAGGAGGACTGTTACCCTCTCTACCGAGTTAGGTCAGATAGAGGTTTTCCGAGGTTGGGATCTTAGAAAGACAGGCACGATTATCAGTGCGGTACGGGCAGCTAGATTGATTGCACAGGGTTGTGATGCCTTCTGGTGTTATGCCATGAAGGAGGGGGAGAGTCCAACATTAGAGGATATCCCTGTGGTTTGCGAGTTTACAGATGTATTTGCTGAGCCGTCCAGTTTGCCGCCTTAGAGGAGTGTGGATTTTAGCATTGAGTTAGAGCCTGGTACGAGACCGATCTCGAAGGCCCCATACCGGATGGAGCCTGACGAGATGCTGGAGCTGAAGAAGCAATTGGAGGAACTGGTTGAGAAGGGCTTCATTCGCCCTAGCGTGTCCCCATGGGGAGCACTTGTCCTCTTCGTACGGAAGAAGGACAGATCGTTGAGACTGTGTATTGATTACAGAGAGCTGAACAAGGTGACCATCAAGAACAAGTATCCATTGCCGCATATTGATGACTTGTTAGATCAGCTTCAGGGAACGATAGTGTTTTCCAAGATTGATCTGCGTTCCGGGTATCACCAGCTGAGGGTGAGAGCAGGATGTGCACGGGACAGCATTCACGACCAGATATGGCCACTACGAGTTTGTAGTGATGCCATTTGGGCTTACGAATGCCCCAGCCGTCTTTATGGAGTTGATGAACAGTATTTTCATTAACTTCCTAGATCAGTTTGTGGTGGTCTTTATAGATGACATTCTGGTATACTCTCGCAGTGGAGAGGAGCATCCAGGACATCTGAGGACTGTATTGCAGGTTTTGCGGGATAGAGAACTTTATGCTAAGTTCTCTAAGTTCGAGTTCTGGATGCCAGAGGTAGCATTCTTGGGTCACATTGTATCCGCCGAGGGGATCAAGGTTGATCCGGCGAAGATAGAGGCAGTAGCTGCATGGACTACACCAACGAACATCAAGCAAGTACGTAGCTTCCTTGGCCTAGCCGGTTATTACAAACGCTTTGTGGAGGGATTTTCTGTGATTGCCCGTCCACGACGAGTTTGCTGAGGAAGACTACCAGATTTGTGTTGTCTGATCAGTGTATGTAGAGTTTTGAGGAGCTGAAGAGACGTCTGACTTCTGCTCCTGTTTTGGCACAGCCAGAGGGTACAGAGGATTTTGTGGTATACAGTGATGCATGCAAGCTAGGCTTGGGATGTGTATTGGTGCAGCGGGGCAGAGTGATTGCATATGCGTCTAGACAGCTGAAGACGTATGAGGAGAACTACCCGACTCATGATCTGGAGTTGGCAGCGGTAGTTCATGCACTGAAGATCTGGAGACATTACTTGTATGGTGTTACATGTCAGATCTTCACAGACCATCAGAGTCTGAACTACATTTTCACGCAACGGGAATTGAATAACCGCCAGCGTAGGTGGCTTAAGCTGATTAAGGATTTTGATCTGGAGTTTCTGTATCATCCGGGGAAGGCGAACGTTGTCGCCGATGCCTTGAGCAGGAAGACGCCTCGAGAGCAGGCGATTGCGAGGCTGATAGTTCAACATCAGTTGCAGAGGGATCTGATCTGGTTAGAGTTGGACATCCAGTTTCCTGATGAGGATGCCCAGCTGCGTACTTTAGAGGTTCTTCGTGATCTGTTGGATGAGATCCAACAAAAGTAGAAGATCTGCCCGACACTGATGAGGATCCGAGAGAGGATGTCTCGGGATGAGGCACCACAGTTCTTGCTAGGAGCAGACGGGGTTTTGAGACACCGCGGTCGCGTCTGTGTACCTTCTAATACAGAGCTGAGACAGAGGATTTTACAGGAGGCTCACTGTACACCTTACTCTGTACATCCAGGTACGAGTAAGATGTATCAGGACTTGGGGAGGGCGGAAGCCCGATGTGGCCAGATTTGTGGCACAGTGTGAGACCTGCCAGCAGGTCAAGATGTAGCATAGTAGACCTGGGGGTGAGCTCCATCCACTTCATGTTCCACCGAGGAAGTGGGAGGACGTCACCATGGATTTTGTGACTAGACTGAGGTTGAGCCGGAGTTTTGATGCCATCTGGGTCATAGTAGACAAATTGACGAAGACGGAACGTTTCATTCCTATTAGGGAGACGTGGCCGGTGAGCAGATTAGCGAGGAGTACACTAGGCAGATAGTGAGACTCCATGGTGTACCGAGGACGATCGTCTCAGACAGAGATGGGCGATTTACCTCAAGATTCTGGCAGCAGATTCAGACTGCCTTGGGGACGAGTTTGCACTTCACGAACTGCGTTCCATCCTCAGACAGATGGTCAGTCAGAGAGGACCATTCAAACACTGAAGGATATGTTGCGAGCTTGTGTGTTAGATTGGGGACAAGTGTGGACGGATCATCTCCCACTTGTTGAGTTCTCATACAACAACAGCTGGCATGCATCGATTGGGATGGCCCCATATGAGGCACTGTATGGGCAGAGATGCCGTACTCCCGTTATGCTGGGATGAGCAGAGCAGTGTTAGTGGTTTAGCACCTGATCAGATTCAGGATGATGTGGCTCGAGTAGCACTGATTTAAGAGCGGATGCTGACTGCCTAGAGCCGTCAAAAGTCGTATGCTGATAGAGGCGTAGACCTCTAGAGTTCAGAGTTGGAGCTCATGTGTGGTTGAGAGTGTCCCCGACACAAGTGTTAGGCGTTTTGGCATTAAGGGGAAGTTGAGCCCCCGATATGTCGGACCGTTCGAGATTTTGGATCGGGTTGGGAGCGCAGCCTACAGGTTGGCTTTGCCGCCGAGATTAGAGGGTGTTCACCTTGTGTTTCACGTGTCTCAGCTGAGGGAGTATATACCAGATCCGAGACACATCGTGAGTTATGATGATTTGGTGGTTGAGCCGGACCACACTTTTGTTGAGTATCCGATTGTAGTCTTAGAACGAGGTATGAGACGCCTACGTTCGAAGGACATACCTATGATGCGGATACAGAGGTCGAGACGAGGACCTGATGAGGCTACTTGGGAGACTGAGGATAGTATCAAGAGGAACTATCCAGAGTTCTATGACGAGATAGATATACCTATAGGGATCTACGAGTAGATCTTAGTACTATCTTGGTGAGTGTTTCCTTATATGCTTATATGCTATGTTGTGTTTATTTTCCGTACTAGCTTGATATGATGTGTGATCATATTAGATCTTGTTGTGCTAGTGCGATTGTTTATAGCTGGAGATGGTTCGTTCCTCCCTGCTTTTGTGATGCTGGTTGGCTAGAGATGGTTTTCCTCTATGCCCTGTATGGTGTTCGTGCTGGAGTCGATGGTTTGCTCCATGCTTTTTTTGAGGTTATAGAGAGAGTTGTACCTCATCTTGTGAGTCCGAGTGGTTTGAGGATTTTACAAGTTTCGGACGAAACTTGTTTTTAGGGGGGTGAGGTGTAAGGCTTTAGTCTTTGGGAGCTAGTTTAGCCTTAGCCGCCCCGGCGGGTCTGTAAGGCCGCCCCTGCGGCCAGGAAACCCGCTCCTGCGGTTTCCTGCGGTTGCAGCCGCTTTTGTTGACCCTTGACCCGTGCTTTACCCTTTCACTTCCTTAACCTAATTCCTTGCTTTGGCTTGCCGAGCATCTTTCACTTCCTTTCCCAGCTGCCTTCACGTCCTTCTCCTTCCTCCTTGATCTTCTCTTGGTTTTCTTAGAATTGGAAAGCGTTTTGGTGTGGCTTTGTGTGTGGATGATGATGATGATGTGTATGATGTTGTTGCTAAGCTTGAGAGCTAGTGGAGGTGTTGTCTTGGAGCAGTTTCGTGCTTAGGCCACAGCTGTGATATGTCTTCCTTGCTTCTTCTTTCTTTCTTCTTCCTTGTTCTTCCTTCCTTAGCTTAGGATTAGATGATTGGATATAGTTTGATGTTGGTATGTGTATGTATATGTATGTGTGTGAATCTCGAATGATGAAGACGTGATTTGATCACGAGAAGAGCCGAAGAGGAATCGCGGGTTCATGTTCTGCACAGACGCCGCCCCCGCTCCTGGAAGCCGCCGCCCCTACAGAAGTCGTGCCGCAGCGCCCGCGCCGTGCCTGCGTTGCCTGCGGCCTTTGTCACCGCGCCCGCGGCTGAGTTCTGCCGTGCCTGCGGGTTGCTTACTCTGCCCTTGCGTCTCTTGTGTCACGCAGGTGCGTCTTGTCCCGGATCTACCTAGAGTTAGGTAGATCATTTCCTTTCCTAGTATGAGCGGTAGTAGCATGCTAGGTATATGTTGAGGATAGATAGTTGATGAGTATGCTTCGTTATGCCTTGTTGCTAGGCAGTGTTATCCTCCAGAGTGGAGTGGACCGGGTTTGAGGGTTGATCGAGTTGAGACGACTACGAGGTTGAGGTAAATCCGTAGGACATACTTAGTTACCATTCCTATATTGGAAGTGTGCATGAGTGGTGTGTGGTATATGTTTGATAGCATGCGTGATGGTTTATTACCGATCTATGGTATATTGCTTGCCCATTGTAGGGTCGTGATAACTTGCCCTTTTATCCCGCCGGGAGTTTGGGAGGTTCTCTGTAGGCAGGCCAGAACTGGTAAACGGTTCGGGCACTCCCCATTCCCTTAGGGTACACGGGGAGGTGTTCCAGGCACCATTCCAGCTGGCTATTGGACCCAGAAGCGAGGATTATATATTCCTTGTGTCACATATGTTTATATGGATATATATATATATATATATATATATATATATATATATATATATATATATATATATATATACGAGTTGATTGTTGGACTTTATAAAGATAATGAACCGGGTAAATGTGTGATAGCATGTTGACGTGTTTAGTATTTTTTGATGTGTGTATGTGCTCTGCATCTCTTATATATGTGTATGGTTAACTAACGGTTTTATACCGTGTTGTAAATCCTTTGCAGGATAGGAGAGCTGCAGAGTGATCCAGAGTGGATGATCCGCTGATGGCTCCGTACACTGGGGCGTTATCCGGGATATAGGATCTTTTTGTTGTACAGTGTGGTTTTATTTGTACTCAGCGGTACTTTGTATTACCTTTTGGATATATATATATATATATATATATATTTTATTATATTATATTTATATTATTTTTTTTTTATATTATTTTTTTATATTTTTTTTTTTTTATATATATATATATATATATATATATCAGTTTCATGTTTTGTTTTAATCTATTTGTGCCTTGTTGTAAGATCAGTGAAATTGTTGTCAAGCTAGGGTCAAGATCCATTGTGAGATCCTAGCCTAGTAGCACTCCGAGTCCTACGGATT
Source organism: Fagopyrum tataricum (assembly GCA_002319775.1). NCBI lineage: Eukaryota > Viridiplantae > Streptophyta > Magnoliopsida > Caryophyllales > Polygonaceae > Fagopyrum > Fagopyrum tataricum. The sequence continues at coordinate 28,605,383 of CM008283.1, read as the reverse complement.
TGGGGTGTTACATGGAGTGGAGGAGATCGAGAATAGCGACATCAAGGGAGGGGTGTGCGAGAGAGCAGTATTAATTTTGAGTGAAGCCAGAGTTGAAAAAAAGAGTTCTTTTTGTTATTTACATCTCGACATCTTAAACGTCTATATCTTGTTTTTCAATTTTGACTCTAAATAGCATAAGATATTGTTTAATTTAGAGCATGCCTTAAAGTTTATTGTCGATGTGATGTTGCATCAAAGACGAAGCGTAAATGAGTGACAACTTTTCTCATTGTGACTCTAAACAATTTAATATTTTATAGTATTTTTCTACGCTTATGATGGCGGGTATTATTTTGACTATAAAAGATGTCAAAAATAATTGACATCCCATTATATTTTTCCTTTTTGTATGTACTTATCGACAGTTTTAACCGTTGATGATGTACTTTAATTTCTATTTTCAACTCTAAAAAGCGTCGAAATTTGCATATTTCCAAGCGCGCGTTAAATTCTTCATCGATGGTATCTCAAAGCGTCGAAGACAAAACATTTATTACTGACCCCCTTTTCAATTAGTGATTATCTCTAATAGAAGATATGATTAAGGGAAAGATAAATCGTCCAAAATAGATGCTCTTGGTGGGACCGATTGGCCGACAATGTAGGACAAATTGGCCGACTAGCTACATGTAATGATCTCAACATGTAGCAAAACACATCCTATTAGATATAACACATTTGGTGTTGATCAAGTTATAACCCTCTCTTTTATCTCTTCTAGACGTGTTCTTGTAAGCTGAAGGTGTTCTTGAAAAAATTCAATCCAGAAGTTAGTTTTGATCCATTTCAAATCTTGTTTTTGCTCGTATCTTTGGAGTGGTAAGTCCAATTAACCCAATTCTTTTTCTCTACGTTTCTTATTCACTTCTAGTTTCAGATAATGTCTTTAATTTGTAGATTTGAGATGTTTGAATTTTTGGTGATCATCAGTGAGTAGTTCTTATATTAGGGTTTGGGTAAAAACTCCAAATCCAAGCTATGTCCTTTTGAATTGATGTTGTGCCTTAGGAATAAATGAGTATCAATGCAAGTTTAGTGAGCATATAGGAGTGACTTAGTCCGTTTGGCATGTTTAATCATTATTTGATTCTAATATGAATCTCGGATGCTAGATTCATGATCTAGATTGTTCCTCTTCGGCACATTGTTTAGTTTCAAGCATATTTGTTTACATATCTTTTGGCCAGTCATTGTGGATGAGACTCACAAGTATTTTCATTAATGGTGATGATTGTTTAGATGCTTATCATGCAAGAGTATGTATAGCTACGGCCAAAAGGATGACTTGTATGCTTGCTTTGTGTTTATTTATGCTAAACTAGATTGATTCATGCTGAAAAATAGCAAACATCATGTGATGTTTGTATGATTTTATCTAGATCATAGTAGTGACTTAAAGTTTCCTACCATCACTTGAATAACAAACACCATGTGACATTTGTTGGTAGAATGACTCATGCTTTGATTCTCACATACCTATCATGTTACATTCGTTTAGAAGCATACTTGTTACTTGAGCAATTAAGTTCTCATCCCCTTACTTGGCATAACATCATATTCAAGTGGCTTAGTGGTGGTTTGGATTAATTAACCCCAACTCCTAATAGTTTTTCATACTTGATACTTGCCTTTGTCATTAGTTGATCATTGCTTTTTACTCGATTGTACTTGCTCTGTTTCTCACTCGATCCTAGTTGACAGATTCACTCGATCCAAGTGTTATCTGTCACTCAATCCAAGTGGAAAAATCCCAACATGTTATGATCACTTGATCTTTATTTTCTCTTTCATTTCACACACTTTGCATTTAATTATAGACTTACCTAGAGCAAAGTAGGATAACATGTTCTCTTGGGAAACGACCTTGATGTTCTACATCATATGCTTACATTGACACGGCCATGCACTTGCAATACTACATGGTCTCCCCAATGTGTTATCTCCTACTACATGTACCGGGGACACATTAGTCGATATATTTGATATCCCATTATATTTTTCCTTCTTGTATGTATATATCGACGCTTTTAACCGATGATGATGTTCTTTTCTATTTTCAACCCTAAAAAGCGTCGAAATTTGCACAATTCCAAGCGCGTATTAGATTTCTTTATCGACGGTATCTCAAAGTGTCAAAGACAAAACGTCTTTTATTAACCGCCTTTTCTAGTAGTGATTATCTCTAATAGACGATATGATTAAAGTAAAGATAAATCGTCAAAAACAAGGGACCGATTGGCCGACAATGTAGGACAAACCGTCCGACTAGCTACATTTAATGATCTCGACATGTAGCAAATTAAAACACATCGTCTTGGAATATAAGGTCAAATGTTTGGGAATGTAAGACTAGTTGGCCGATTGGTATGAGAAGGTAGGCCAATCGACTCTTAAAGTTGATGGATTTACATTTCTTCACTCTCGGATCTCAATCAATTCAATCTTGACTTTGAGTTCCTTAATTGCAAGGATAAGACATCCTTATGATAACATTTTTGGCTCCTAGAAGAACCAGAATGCTTGCAGTATTATGAATGCACGAGTTGTTATCCAAAATACAAAAGGCAAGGAAATATACCATAATATGATGCAAATATACATTATATGCTCAAAGGATGAATAAGAATGATGGTTAAAAAACCACTAATATGTGGTTATCATAAGATATTTAGGCCATTAGTTTAAGATAACTAATATTCTTGCAACCGACATTAAATCCAGGCCCGAGTTTTGTCGCAATCGACTCGATTGGACTTCTCGATCAAATCGATCACCGACGATAATCCAAATTCAACTAAGAGATTTATTTTGGAAGTTATGACTTGCTAAATCCTTTATCGTAGGGTCTAGAATTACATACGTGCAAAGTAAGTCTATGGGTGTGTTTAGTAAAATTAGATTCGGTGTTGTGTCTATGGTCGTAAACAAGTTTTTTATAACTTTGTGGTTTATTAAAAAACTTTATAGACGCACTTAGTTAGATGTTTTAAATTGGTTTTGATTTAAATAAAAGATCAAAATTCCCAAATTATATGGAAAAAAGTGTGAAAGTCCTTATTTATTCATCTTCTCAACTCACTAACAACTAGAGACGACCGAAGACTCGGAAGAAGATTCTCGATACTCGGCTCAAAATTCTTCTGTTGTCGGAACTGCTAGTTATTCTTCTCGGTTGCTCAAAGACGCCATTATAGGAGAGACAAAAGGTTGCTTGTCAATTTCGTCAAAACCTTGAACATTTGAAAGAAGACCTAAAATTCAACTATAGTACACATCATCAACACTTTGTATTTTCTCTTCTTCGAAGAAGAAATCAAAACAAATACCTTCATATTCTTAGATCTATTTCAAAATTTTATATTCTTCTTGTACACAAATCTCATTCTCATCCATAGCTAATTTCTTAATATTAACTTTTTCGTTTTTATTCGAATTGTCATATTCTTCTTCCATCCGTTTTCATCTCTTCTTTGATTTGCTTCGATGTGAAGTAGCCATGGAATGAATAAGGATAAATAGAAGGATATGCTTTTCTTTCTTCGATTTGTTTCGATGTGAACAAACCATGGAATGTCCGGACTGGTTCTTTTCCTCGCCTACAATGGGATTCTCTCCAAAGTCTCTCTTGTGTTTCGAATGAAGAAAAAAACATAATTAGAATGAGAAAATTACATAAATCTTGGGATATCAAATTCAAGGGATGTAGTTTTGAAATATGAAAAACCATAACGTTAAAACTCTTGAAACTCATACTAAACACATGAATATGCGTGTGGTGTATACAACGTATCTAAAAATATTTCTTCAAATCTCATACTAAACAAAATCTATGTTAGTGAACTATAGTTGATTGAATTAATATGTAAACCATTATAAAGAGATAGAGCTTGGTGAGGTGGATTCTAAGTTAAATCACTCACGGTTGTGATACCATCAAAGTAAATAGCATTCTTTTAGAAGGATTGTGAAAATTTTAAAAAATGAAAATTAAAAGAAGATGATATCTAAATGATCAAAAAAAAAAAGAACAATTCAGTTTTTTTATAAATATCTGTTTTTTATATATGTCGATAAGGCGATCACCACATTATTTCATCTATTGCCCACCCCGAACCTTCATTTTAAAAGATATCCTCGTAATCAGTTGCTCGGTTAAATGACATTGTCGTCACATTACATTAATTCGATAAAATCTATCATTATTAAAATTTTAAAACTCAACAAAAGTAGGCTAATTATTTTATCAATCGAATTTTCATCTTCTATAACGTCAACTAGTTTATAAAAAAAATAAGCCTATCATCTTGTATATTTGTTTTTCTTGTAAAAGAATTGTAAAAATTGACACAGTGGAGATTATTACAATATAATATTTAAATCAAAAAGACAAATTATATTCAAGAATATATACATATCTTTTTTTCCTTAGTTGTGTAGCACAACAGCCTTCCCCTCCCATTCTAATTTCTAAACAAGTTGATATAAGCCTATTATGCAAATTTACCACTATATTTTTCAATTCAGTAAGCCAACATTATTTATGAATAAACAAAAGAAAGAAAGTAGCGATTTTGTGTAATGCATGTGTTTTAAGTGAAGTATAAAAGCAGAATGTTTACCCTCCATTCGCAAAAATCAGGCGAAATAAACAGAGACATCCCTTCTCCTCTGTTTTTGCTCTCCCCAAACCTCCATTAAAGATCATAAATTTAAAAACCCCAAATATTGTGGGTAAGCTCTGTAGTTTTATTTGGTGTCGCAGAAATGAGGTTTAGCGGTTTGATTCTCGCTTGGTTGATCATTATCGCCATTGCTGATATCAACTACAATTTTGTTGCAGCAACAGCAATGTAAGTTCCTTCCTCCTCTGTTCTTTTTTGTATTGAATTTGCACTGTTTATTTTTGTTTTTATCTTTTTTTTTTGAATGGATTTTGTTTGTGAGTTAGAATGTAAGCTCGTGAGGGTTGTAATAAACTGGGCCAGAAGAAAAAGGGAAAATTGATGTTCACGGGTAGCAAAAGACAGAGGTTATAGTAAGATTATTGGTGCATTGAAAGGTACAAATTACAAAAGATTTGACATTGACAGTGTCCATTCTATTCATCTTCATCGTATACCAACTTAGAAACTCCGTGGGAGAGGCGGATGAATTGCTTCTGTCACCCATCCATTGATCTGATCTCGTACTGTGTATTTAACAGCCATTTGTAGATTAACTAAATCGCTATTTAAAGAAATTTGTACTCACCTGAAAAAAATAAATATTGTAGGTATTTTAAAAATATTTTGTGCATATAATAAAAATTCATATAAGAAATTTCTCATGACATCCTCAAACTTCCAATTTATTTTCCTATGTACCTTTTTAGTTTCTTCTTTATTTTAAACAAATTGTCTTAACTAAATTTTTAAAAGAAATATGAAAGAGACAGTTTTACATATTTTTAAAGTTTAAAAACAAACAAACACGTATTTTCTTTTCAAAATTGTAGTAAAGATAGTTTTTTTAAAATAACAAAAAAAAACTAAAAAAATGGGCATAGAGAGTAATAGATTAGAAATTTGAGGGTAAGAATATGAATTTTAAAAACTTATGGATATTAAGATAAAAAAAATCTAAAATTTGAGGGTAATACCAAAAGATAAAATCCTTAAAATTAACAATATAAGTAAATAAGACATAAAATTCATAAGTTTGTTATTAGGTTCAAGTTTAAAAGCAATGTTATGTAGGTGTAGGGAAGCAAGGAATTTACGGTACCTCTTGCAATGGAAAAAGTATTGTGGATTTGTGGGTGGTGGCCGGCGGTCAAGTGGGATGAATTCTATTCTTCTTTAGAGTTGCCATCCACTCACCAAATTTAAAACCCTCTAGCCCTCTAAGGCTTGCCTTTCTTTTAAGCTCAACTTACTTCACCACATATTCTACCTCATTTCCTTTCGGTTTCTCCTTCGCATATGTCATACTATACCCAAAACCTTATCATAATCTTAATGTCCGTTTGATTGAAGTGATGGAATAAAAACGGAATATAATCGGTTTAGAAAAATAAATAAAAATAAAAATAATTAAATTACTTTTATGTATTAAAAAACATTTAAACAAACGTAATTTTTAATTGATTCGAAATTATTTCATTACTGGAAATGAATTCATACAAAACGAGCCCTTAAATTGTACTAACGTCATGTAGCAAGGACATTTTTGTCTTTTGATTCGATCACTTACTAAAAAAAAGGATGTCAAGGAACAGGTGGCGCAAATCTGACCGTCCATTGCTGTTTCCTTCTACCGCGCTAGACTTTTGGTGATGGCTATTGTCTTTTTTTTCTTTTTTCTTTTTTCTTTTTTTTCAATAATATATTGAACAGTGCATATGTGGTACCTTTCACCACCACCCTTAAACATTTAAAGATAGTTTTATATATGTTCTATAAACAAAAACATAGATTTAAATATTGGAAATACAAAAAATAAACTCATAGATAAGATTTTTTGAATAATTTTTGTGCAATATTGCATTTTGAGAAATTATTACTAAGTGGAACACTATAATTTATAATTGAAATTTTATGAATACAACTTTAATATTAATTTTTTATTCGATTCATTAATATTATTGAAATACAGCTTCTTCTTCTTCTTTTTTACATAAATTATATTTTTAATTCATATAATTTCATCAATCGTAATTGATAACTCAATTACACTAAAAGTATAAAATAAAATGTTATAATTGAAAATTTAAAAAAAAATATATTTATTAAACAACTCCAAAACCATAAAAAATTTGATAATGAAATATGACAACAACAAATATATATATATATATATATATATCAACAAAAATAAAAACACTACACTTTCTAGATTCTTTTTGTTGCGAGAAATGATATAGGAAACAAAAAACCATCTCAACTTAAGTAAAAATGACAAGAAAAGAGGCTACGATATTATTTATAAAAAAAATTAAAAAAAGTGTAATTAAAGACTAGAATTTAGAAATTAGATTAACCGATACTATATAATTTTTTTGCGTATGACAATTATTTTAACAGTTAGTCGGTTCTGTTATAACATTTGACACCAAAATTGTGATTTGGGTTACTCATCATCGGCTTCGTCTTCGTCTTCGTCTATCAATCGAAGAACCGATACAGAGGCTCTCGATTTGCTTGGCGATGGATTACCAAGTACATTGTCAAAGTTTTAAATCAAGTGGGGAAGTAATTGGGGTTTCGTGAACGCAGAAATGGTCTAGGGTTTCTTCGAGAAAGTACATGGGTTTCCCTCGCTTGCACCTTTTCAATCGAATCCTTACTTAGTTAATCCCTTTAGGCAGGTAATGAATCGATGCAGACGGTTGCCCACCATGCACTGTTTCCTCTTCATTGTCATTATTTTAGTGATTAACTTTTGTGGGTGCTTTTTGGCATGATAGGGTTACGAATGCCAGCAAAGGAGGAAGTCTCAGCACACAAGAATTGTCACCCGCTGTTTCTCTGCAACTTGGGGATAAACATGTGTGTCTCGCTCTACCTTTTTTCTTGCTCAACTTATCTTATTTTATTTGTACTTCAGTTGTTGATTTCTTTACTGTTAAAATTACTTGTTTGCTGACATTGCTGTTGTATACTTGTACTGGTTTCATTTGCTTCTATGTGTATTCTGTAAACTGTACATTGAGAAGTTGACATTCCTTTGTTGTTCGTTGCTACTTTCCAGCTTCCATTTAGGGAATTAAAAGAAGACATAAAAGTGTGTTTAGATGGTTACATTTAGGCCTTTTGGAGATTCAATGCCTGTTTAGCTAGAGAAATTATTGTCCATTTTTGTAGAGGCTACAATGATAATCATTAGCAGATATTGACTGCATTGAGCCCTTTATGAACTTTGTAGGTGGTAATGGATAATGGCATTCTCCAAGTAACCTTGGCAGTTCCCGAGGGCTATGTGACCGGAATAAGTTTCAACGGAGTTGATAACCTGCTTGAAACTTACAATGAAGAATCAAATAGAGGGTATGAACTACATTTTTCATGATTGGAGGCTCAGAATTCTAATGTGATATAAGGATGCTCAAACATTTTGTCTGAATCATTCAATATTATGAAGATAATCAATACTCCGTACAATGCTTGATGCTAACTTCTTTTTGCATAACATGTACAAGATTTTTTAGCAGAAAAATAATGAATTATTACTAGCTCTTAGCTATTTTTTAAATCTTGTGACTTATCAGACTATTTCTTAGTTGGAGGAAATAATATTGATATGTCACATCAAATGCTGTCAGTTTCTCCCAACGGTTTCCTATCAAGTTTGTTTTGGGCTTTAACTTGGTTTATATTCAATCTAGGTATTGGGATGCTGTTTGGGATGCTCCGAGCCTATGCCACAGTCCTGGCTGTACAGATTGGTAAGCTCCTCACAAAGAATTGCATTTTTTGTGTTCTACTTCTACATCAGAAGCTTCCAGTAATTGACCATCATTTTTTTTAAATGCAGGCTGCTAGGAACAAGCTTTGAGATCATAAATGAAAGTGAAAACCAAACTGAGATTTCATTTTCAAGTAAGTGGGATATGAATTCATGGAACACCACTGGTGGTTATCCAAGACTTCCTATTAATGTGGACCGGAGGTTTGTGCTCATTTGTCCTATCTGTTTTCAACACTTGTAAAGAGATTGTAATTTTGTCATGTTAGAAACTTGAAAGTTGGTGCTCTTGTGGACCATTTTGTTAACAGATATGTTATGCTTCGTGGGCTCTCTGGGTTTTACTCGTATGCCATACTAGACCGTGAAGGAGAATTGCCTGAATCAAATATTTACCAAATAAGAGCTGTTTATAAGCTTCATAGAGATAGGTAGCCATTTTCCCATTTTGTGTGGCTGCTTGTTTTCCCCTTCGTTAAATCTTGTATTATTTGTCTAACAACACTTTTAACAACGTAATGTGTTCGACAGGTTTCATTACATGGCTATTTCAGATGAAAAGCAAAGGATCATGCCAATGCCACAAGATCGTGATTCGGGTCAGCCCCTTGCTTATAAGGAAGCTGTCCTATTGACTAATCCAATCAATAGTAGTCTTAAAGGCGAGGTATCTCAAAATCTAATAATTTCATTCTTAGTTCTTTCCTTGTTATTAGCAAATTTAGAGAGATTTACAATATGTTTTCAGGCTTAAGGATTTACCATGTTGTGGACCTAAGGTTTGGTCAAGAATGTAAGTCCTTAATTTGGAAAACTGGTGTAGGTGGATGATAAGTACCAGTATTCATGTGAAGATAGATACAATACTGTGCATGGTTGGGTTTCTTTTGATCCATCTATTGGATTCTGGATGATAACACCGAGTAATGAGTTCCGGTCTGCTGGCCCTCTTAAGCAAGATCTTACTTCACATACCGGTCCTATCACTCTTGCAGTAAGTAACATTAAATTATCTAATGATCTATTTATAAATGTTAAATAAATCTTAAAAATCATGATCTGAGAATTCAAGTACTTTTTCTTGAGTAGATGTTTCATAGTAATCACTATGTTGGCCTGGAGTTAATAATGGCATTCAGTGAAGGAGAACCATGGAAGAAAGTTTATGGCCCTTTCTTTGTCTATTTGAACTCAGCTTCTGATGATTCGGATCCACATATTTTGTGGGAAGATGCAAAACGTCAGGTAAACTCTACAAAAGTGGTGTATCTCCTTAGAGCATCCACAATAGAGAATTTATAAGATTAATCTTAACTCATTTTTTTATTACTTTTTCAAATTTGTCATTCATCCACATCATCTTAAAAGCACAATCCAAATTTATCCCATATCAATAAATCTATATGTAAAAAGTTATAAATTTTTTAATAAAATATATATACATAAATTGGATGTCTATAGATAGACAAAATTATTTTATCAATTGTAAATATATATTTTTTAAAAATTTCTATGCATAATGATATTTAAGTCATATTTTTAAATGAAATACAAATAAAGTACTATGGGTTCCATGTTTTTTCATCTTAAAAATCTTCTTGGTTCTAGCAAAAAAATATTTTCTCTTTCCTATGTGGAAGCTAAGAACACCCACAAGATCAACCAATGTGGGTACTCTTAGACTATGTGGAACATTGGTTAGACGACCCTCACTCTTATCTCTCACAATTGAACCATATTTGTCAGATGATAGAAGAAAGCTCTAAATGGCCTTATGACTTTCCAGCATCAGGGGACTTCTCAAAGTCTGTGGAGCGTGGCTCTGTATCTGGCCGCTTGCTCGTAAATGATGGGTATTCACTGAACATGTATAAAGTTGATTACAACCCGGATTCGTTCAATAATAAGCATTGTTTGGTAACTTGTTTGGTAATTTGTAATTAAGGTATATCAAGAGCTCCTTGATCTCAGCAAGCTTGGGTTGGATTGGTTTGGCTGCACCAGGAGAGCCAGGATCTTGGCAAACAGAATCAAAGGTGAGCAATTATGAACTGTAACCCATAGTACAAAGATGCACTTACCTAGTTAAACTTGCTTGTTTAGGGCTATCAGTTTTGGACAAGAGCTGACCATCGCGGAAGATTTGAGATTGATGGAATTCGAGAGGGAAACTACAGCCTGTATGCCTTTGTTCCTGGTTTTATAGGAGATTATAAGCTTGAGAGTTTTATCTGCATTGAACCAGGTTAGCTTCTGAGCACTTGGGATTTGGATCAAACGAAAGTTTGGCAAAATTCCTTTAAAATTTCTTGCACATTGAAGTTGTTTGCTCATCACTATAGTGATTTTTGTGTGGATGCAGGAGCTGAAATTAAACTAGGCTATCTCATTTTCGAGCCTTTGAGAAATGGCCCCACGCTATGGGAAATAGGATACCCGGATCGTACTGCTGCTGAGTTCTATATTCCTAATCCGAATTCAGGGCTATTGAACAAGCTATATGCGCACAAGATTAATGAGAAGTTAGCTCTTGAGTTCTTTTCTTTCTTGTGTTTATATATTCATGATCCTAAATGCTCCATGTAAATCTGTAATTATAAGAAATTGTCTTTTCTTCATCAGGTTCAGGCAATACGGCCTATGGGAACGCTATAGCGACTTATATCCTGACCATGATCTCGTGTATGATGTTGAGGCAAGTGATTACCGGAGAGATTGGTTTTATGCTCAAGTGACAAGGTACTTGAACTTGCTCTCGATACATACATACATACATACATATATATATATACTAAAACAACTCCCATTTTGGATTATCCACATAAGCATTTATTTACAGATTTGCCATAATATATTTACAGATTTGTCAACAGTCATTATGCCACCTTGGTTTTGTTAAAAAAAACAAACAAACTTACATGTCTACCAATCAAAATTAACAAATTGATCTACAATAATTCGATTTTCTTGAGAAAAACTCGGGCATATCTTCTAATAAGATTTTACACATTTTTAAAATTTAAAACTAAATCAAACTAAATTCATTTCTTTTTTATTTCTTCCGGTAAAAGTTATAATATATTTAAGTATAAATATAATACTCTAACAATAATTTTTTTAATAGATTTTTTAATTATTCCTTTCATTTATAAAAAAACATTATAATTTAATCCTCACAGATATTAGTCATATTTGTTAAATAATTTTTTTATAGATTAATATCCAAATACATGATGTATAAAGGGGAAAATATATTTTTAGTATAGTATTATTGTATGGTGTTCTCTAATTTTAGTTATATTCTACGATCCATATACAATGCAGAAGAGGCGAAAACATGACATACAAACCAACCACATGGCAAATCATATTCCCATTGGAAGACTTAGATCCATTGGCTAACTACACGCTGCGTATAGCTATAGCATCGGCGACTGTATCTATATTGCAAGTAAGCATTGTGTACCAATGTGGATGAGTCTGATAATTTGTGTGGAATGAGTGATTTTTCTGATTTTGTTCAGGTTAGGATTAACGACCCCAGTTTGATGATCCCTCACTTTACGACAACGGAAATAGGTAAAGACAACGCGATAGCTAGACACGGGATCCACGGCGTGTACCGGCTGTTTAGTGTAGATTTGCTGGGGTCTTGGCTTCAAGAAGGAAGCAACACGATATATCTGACCCAGACGATGTGCAAGACTCCGTTTGAAGGTATCATGTACGATTACATCCGATTAGAAGGGCCTCCTGTCAGTGGTTAAAGAGTAATGGCTGTTGTAAACTACATGGATTTGTCAATTTGATGTCCTACTGGATCCTTTTAATTCCAGTTGGATTAATAGGAGGGACCAAAACTTTCTTTTGCGGATGTATGTTAATTATAATGTGTATATTGATTGTTGTCTATAAAGGTCATCCATAGAGTATTATAAGTGCCCGTTTAATTGGAGCAGTGGAATGAAAACGGAATGAAATCGGTGTTAGAGGAAGGAAATGAAATGGAAATGTTAGATTACTTTTACGTGTTAAAATACCTCTAAACATATATATATATATATATATATATATATATATTTATTTATTTATTTATTTATTTATTTTTTATTTATTGATTCAGAATCATTCTATTATCAGGAATGATTCTTAGCACTTTCAAATGAGCCCTAAATGCGTTTGTATATATACATACTTGTTCACAAATAACGCCATTACCATTGCCCTTCGAACCCTTGAGTATGTATGCTCCCTATATCTCAATAATATAAAAGACATCCTTCCTTTCAAAGATACCAATAGAGTTATACTTTTTTTTTTTAGAAAAAAAGATAAGATATTCGGTCACGATGGGACAAAGGTGTATGAGAGGCCGAAATAATTTGACAGACAGAAACACTTATCAAGAGAGCAATTTAAACCAAACCATGAAAACGATAGAATTATCTATCAATTTCTCATGCACCCCATTTGACATCTTGGTTTTGTTAAAATAATAATTGCAACTAAGGAGATGGGAAAAAAAAAGATTGTAATTGAGTTTATCACAAATATTTTACCACCTCTTTAGGACTATCAAACTAGAGCTTAAACAAACAACTATATTAAACTTACATCTCTCCGTACATAAGCTTCCTTCGTTATCACAATGACAAATGTAAATAAAATAATATTAGAAAACAATAAATAATGAATGGAAACAAAAAAATAATCCATATGCTTTATTACTGCCTTTAAAATCATATAGAAAACCACAAAACTAAGTTCTTAGTTTTGTCAACGATACTAGAGTAACATTTTTTATGCGTATAAGTGTTGTCAAGCAAAATTAACAAAATAAAGGGCTTAAGTATTGTCAACAACACAAGAATAACAAAATAATGTGTTAAGGTATTACCAACAATATAATAAAACACCCAAACAACGACAAAAAAAAAAAAAATCAATGTTGGTGTTATCAACAACACAAATATTAAAAAAACGATAGAACAATGTTATAGTTTTGTCAACATACTAGTTAAACCATTGTAAACAACATAAAACACATAAAAGTTTGAGAATGAAAATAAACTCAATAATTTAACAATCGATTAAAATAGTATGAAACCAATTATTCTACTACTTTCAACAATATAAATCAGATTGAACACAAAATTAAATTTAATACAAATAAATTATAGAAAAAAAATCATTATAACTAGTCCGCAAACCTAAATTGAATGGTTTCATATGTTCAAACCTGATTGTTTCTCATTGTTAATGGCGTTTTTGGATCAAAATGATGAAATTACTAATTTTATCCTTGGAATATAGTTGAGTGAACTTAAAAAATGACGAAAACTCTTAATATTTGGAAGAAATTAATGAGAGAAGTGGAATGTTTGTGAAGCGTTACGGTATGGAAGAAAAGAGCGAGTTTTAGTGAGGAGAGATAATTTTTTTTTGATTTATGTTATTTATAGTGATTATTTTTGTATGAAAATTGATGATTACTTATATGGTTTCCAAATTTTAATACTTCCAAAGACTAGTGTATAATATAAACAACATGAATATGGGCTTTGAAAAGGTAAAATTAAAGGGATATACCTACGTATATTCTAATGCATACTTTACAAATTAAGATCCTCCACAATGAAGGGTGTTGCGGCTACTAAGCTCCCGCCATGTCATTGTAACACCCCAAATTCTGTGAATTCGGGGCGTCACGGGTTAGGATCTCACAGTGAGTCCCGACCCTAGATGGACGACAATATCACTGGATCTTCCACAAGGCACACGTAGTAAAAACCGAATAAAATCCGAAAACATGCAAGAGACCATAAAGTGCGGAAAAGAAATGTCAGCCGTCACTACATGAACTAGAATCCAAACGAAAGAAACGAGTCTATTTTCATGAGAATGAAGAAAACCCATTGTCCCGACTACCTCGTACCGGAACCTAGTTGATCACCGACTCCGGATCACTCGACGGTTGTGCTATCCTGTTGTGCGTCTAACATAAGACGGTATAAAACCGTTAGCTAACTAATCCAAGTATTAGTACGTATACTAAAGCACAAACACATATAAAGCGGAAAGTAAACACATCAGCATGCTACACTCAAACCGTTTTATTATCTTTAATTAAGGTGATCCACTTCTATTAGTTCAACTTATTTTGTAGCACGAGAATCTCCCGAAACTCGCCCCCGTACAAACACCAACCGGAGTGGTTCGTATGCATCTCCCCGTATACCGGAATGGACTGGTACAGAGATCCTCTCAAACCTAGGCAGTGAATGGGCAGTGATGCTACGACCCGTTACACATACACTTGGATCTAACAAAAGGTAACGTCGTCCTAGTCAAGTTGTAATTAATAAACACACAACAAACACCACTTTAGCAATACATGTTAATACAAGAATAGTTGGCTAAGTAAGTCATACGACTTACCTGAACTGGTCCGATATCCAAACTCGCTAAAAACCCGATCCGTCCGTACGTGATCTCAACTACCTGGTGAAAACGGAAACGTCTAAGCATCTGAACTAACGTCTAAGAAGCTCTAAGAAGCTTCTAGACCATTCGAGAAGTGTCGGAAAGAAAGAGCGGCCAAAATCTTAACTTTCATCAA
Organism: Fagopyrum tataricum; assembly: GCA_002319775.1. NCBI lineage: Eukaryota > Viridiplantae > Streptophyta > Magnoliopsida > Caryophyllales > Polygonaceae > Fagopyrum > Fagopyrum tataricum. The sequence goes on along the minus strand of CM008283.1, from coordinate 28,590,280 downwards.
AATTACCAAAATGCCCATAACTTTCCTATAATTCCGAAAAGTGCCCGAAACGGGTCTAAGACTCTAACTATTGTCCAACAACAACTCACAACCCTAAAAACGGGTGTGAGGCAAACTCAACATACATCCTAAGTCCCAAAATGTAACTTTTAAGGAATTTACGGTTTTGACCCCGAATTTCCTAAAATTATAAAACGGTCATACAAGTCTCTAAACTTCCGAAAAATGTCTAACCATATCTATTATCCATTAAACGATCCTAAACGAGTTCTAAAGATTCCCAAACTTTCAATACAAGAAGAAAAGGAAAACATTAAACGTCACTTAGATTTCTCAATACTTTGACCTCGATTTAACATCAAACGTTCTTCAAAAATTCCGAAAAATATCCTTATGCATACCATGCCGTGACTACATCGTAAAGGAAGCATCAAAACTTCTAAGAATCCACAACTACAAGTCTACACAAAATCACCAATGTCACAGTATCCTATACAGACTATCATGTCACAATTCTTGATCCAACCATTGGATCTTTCTATAAATTTAGCATGTTATAGTATCCTATACAGACTATCATGTCACCAAAAATCAACCGTTGAATCTAAGTAAAACATACCGAAAAAGGTGTCTGAAATTGGTCGTTTGAACACGAAACTAAATCTGGGCAAAGCAGTGAATACGGTTTCAGAGTCTCGATTCTCCTCTGTACGAGTTACCATCATGAAGATAGTCAGGATAAGAGTAAGGGAAGGATTGAACGTATAAGAGGTAAGGAGGAGGGTAAGGAAGCTTACCCGTCGATGGATCTGGAATGGAAGGTGTCTTATCTCGATTGTTTCAGAAGTTGGTGGTGATCGAGATACGGAGGCTAGACTGCTCGGATGAGGAGGATTAGGGTTCCTAGTTTCGTTGTTGAAGCTGCACGAGCGGTGGAGTGATGTTACGGTGACTTGTTGTTCATATTAGTACATGAAAAGGGAGGGAGGGGACGATTACTGCCCTGGATACCGGGAGAAGATGATGAAGCCTTGGTTGATATGGAGCTCCTCGTGGTGTTGCTCGTCGATCTTGCAAGTGTGGTTCCAGGAGGAGAGAAGAAGTCTCTTGTCTGCGAGAAGAAGAAGAGGATGGCGTTGCTTCTTCCGATTTCGAAACAATTGGTCCGGGTACTGATGAAGAGAGATAGGAGAAGCCGAAGATGACCGATGGAGAAGAGGCAACGAGAAGGGAGTATGAGCAGGGTGGGATTTGTGTAGTGTTAAACTGAGAAGGGAGAGAGAAGACGGAGCTCCCTGCGGGGTTTATTTTTGAATGCCAGATCGGGGAGAGGAGGTGGGAGTAGCTGATGTGTGCAGAAAGAAGTTGGTGTTAGGAATGGAAGACGAGGGAAAGGGAGCTCACATTGTTGCCATTGCGGGAGTGTAGCAGGGAAGAAGAAGGAGAAAGAGTGGGGAGGTTGCTAGGGTGTCTTCCTTCTACCCCTGACGACAGCTGCTCCTTTGTCGCCAGCCAGCACAGGATCGTGGTCCCCTCCCAGGAGATTGTTGCAAGCAGATAGGGAGGAATCTTCTTCCTTCTTCGTTTGTTGATGGGCTGAGAATGACACCCAATGCCAGCTAGAGAGGCAAGGTTAGTGGGCCGGCAAAGGTTCCAAGTATGGCCCGAGGGTAGGTAGTGGTTAATGGGCCGGCTGAAGGCTAGAGTGTGGGCCAAAAGAATTGGTTTAAAGCACAAAAGTAGGAATTAGAAGCGTAAAAACCTTGGGTTCGATTATCCGATCAACTCGAATAGGAAAATTCCAAGACGGAAGTTTTCGGGTTTTACAGTCATCAAAATGACATGGAGGAGAAAGGGCTTTAGTAGCCCCGGTTGTTTTGGATGAATCTCACCATTAGATGCACTACATGACGCGCCCTCACTGGCCGAAATTTGGCCAATGACAGCGTACCAAGTGGCGGGGAATTTTAATTAAATTTAAATCTCCCTTTTCCGTATAAATATTAATATGCCGCACCATGTAGCAGGGAATTTTAATTAAATTTAAAATCTCTCTTTTCTATATAATTATTAATTAAAAAAATATTTTTGAGTATGATTTAATTTTATTTATCCAATGACACCTACTTTGCATATGTTTCGAAAAAAAATATGTTGACTTCTTGTAACTTATATATGATTCTTACGTATTGAACATTTAGCGTTTTTAAATTTATTTTACATAAAAAGTTACTTTTATCAATCTAATATGATATTTATTTTTATATGCATTTGAATTTTTTTATAAAAAAATATAAATTAAAATAGATCTTATACATAAAATGAGACATTAACTTACAAGTAACAATGACAACCTTAAATGAACCCTAAACTTAAACATAAACTCAAATAGTAATGTCCTTGAGCAACTTCACATTCAATTCGTCGGGAGTCAAGGAACCTACCCTCTCCATCAAAGTAGAAAGAATGGTTAACTTCCTTTCTTTCTCCATCTCTTTGACCTTCCTCTCCTTGATTTCCACTATTTTGTCCTTCCTAACTTCGGAAATGACATAATACCTCAACATTTCCTTCTTTAGTTTCAATTCTTGGAGGTGAACATCAAGCTCTATAATCTTTAACTTGTCCAAAGTTTCAAGTAACATTGAATTATCAGAGGACTTTGTTGTACTTACTAGTCTCTTACTCGCCCTCTTCGAATTAGTTCATCCCAGAGGACGGACAAATGAGCTATCTAGGGTTGCACCTCCACTTGATGGAGTTCCAACATTCGAGCTTGATATGTTTTCTCTAGACTCATTTACCTTTGTCCTCTTGGAGCTATCCTCAAAACATGTTTTGCCACATTGGGAGATTCTTATGCATGCGCGAAATGTTCTAAAGATTGAACTTTGCTTTATATTGTTTTGTATACAAAACATGAGCCCTCACAAGGACATCGCCATTGGATTCCCCACTCCTCATCCCCTTTATGATGTTGCATAAACACATGTATATTTAAAAGTATGTGAATTAAGCTTTTGATAGCGGTTCTTACATTATTTCCATGAGCGAGATGTTAAATCTCCCTACTTTCGTTGTAATAGGAAGAAACTCGATTCTAAAACGTGTTGCTACACTAGTTGATTCCTTGGACAACATATTTGCTCATGTTCATCCATCCACTAATAAGCAAAGTGTCTTTGATTCCTCCTAACGTAACCTTATTACAACTTATTCGGTTGTTACTTGAACTTTATCTTCATCTGTCTAGCTCAAATGCCAATTCATGAGTCCTAAAAGGCGGGATGGTAATAGGTGGAGACGTTAGGATCGAGCATTCAGCTGGGTTATGAGTTTGGTAGTATTTTGGAACATTCGTGTATTGTGGGTTTTGAGTTTGGTGTTATTGCACAAAATTCATGAATTGTTGGTTTTGAGTTTGGGGGTGTGGCGGATAGTTCATGTATTGTGGGTTTTGATTTTGGGGTGTTGCGGATAATTCATGTATTTTGGGTTTTAAGTTTAATTCGGTTCTTGTGTTCACAAACCTTGGCTAAAGTTTTGATGAACAAACAAAGGATTTAGAAGGGGATTTCCATTTTGATCTATTATAGTGAAGAATGGAGAAAGAGAAAAGTTGTGTTAGTTGAATGAGATGAGGGTAGAAAATGAAGTGTTGTTGTGATAGTCTTTTGCTCTTTGAACCCTTTATAGAATGTAGAAATGAGTATGTCTTATTTACACAATAATCAAGCCATGAATTGAGAACTCAATCGCGGGTCTCTTTATACACAATAACCGAGTATGGAATGACAACTCAGCCACGAGCCTATTGTACACAATAAATGACATCTGACATTGCATTTGAATTTCGATTCTTAAAAACACAATAACCAAGCATGAAATGACAATTCAATCACGAGTCTATTGCACACAATAACATATGACATTTCATTTGAATTTCAAATCTTAAAAACACAATAATCGAGCATGAAATGACAACTCGATAATAGGTCTATTGTACACAATAAATGACAACTAACATTGCATTTGAATTCGAATCTTAAAAACACAATGATCGAGTATAAAAAGGCAACTTAGTCATGGATCTATTGTACACAATAAATGACATCTGACATAGCATTTGAATTCGAATCTTAAAAACACAATAATCGAGATAAAATGACAACTCAATCACAAGTCTATTGTACAAATAAATGAAATCTAATATTGCATTTGAATTCAACTTTCCCTCGCAAATTAATCTTGAATTCCACCAAATTTTTTCTATAAAAACCAAAAGTGAGCTTCACATATCTACCACACATTTCCACGTTCTTCCTCTAACTTCATAGTGTCTAAAAGACCTTTGTATTCTCTTTCTTCATCCAACTTTTCTACATGTTCTTCAACAGACCTTGTCCTTACACCTCCAACTCCTCCTTCTCCTCCACATTCTGAAACCAATATGAACATCAATATACTAATCAAAGAAAAAATTGATGATCTTAGGATGAAATTGGTCGAAGAAAATGTTGGACGATTACGGCAATGTCGAAGCCGGACATACATAGAGAGAGATCACGAAGGCGGGCATGCTCGATTGTTCGAAGATTATTTTTCTTCGTCGCCGACCTACAATGATAGGTTGTTTCGACGAAGATTTCGAATGAGGCGACACATATTTCTTCGTGTTGTTAATGCTTTGTCCCAATCTTTTCCATTCTTACGCCAACTTTCGGATGCGACTAGTAGGCTAGGCCTAAGCCTGTTGCAAAAATGCACCGCAACCATACGTATGTTAGCGTATGGAGTGGGCGCCAACGCCGTTGATGACTATGTTCACATTGGAGCGTCCAAGGCAAGATCTTGTTTATCCCACTTTGTTGATGGAGTTATCAATTTGTTCGGGGACGGGTACTTACAAAGGCCAAATGCTACACACATACAACGCCTACTATATGTAGGAGAGCAACGAGGTTGGTCTAGAATGATCGGCATGCATTAGAAATGGAAAAACTGCTCGACTACTTAGCAAGGTCAATATGTAAAGGGTGATAAAAAGCCGACCGTTGTCCCCGAAGCTGTTGCATCTTACGATTTGTGGGTATGACATGCAATTTTCTTATAAGTACGTGTAATGATATTATCGTTCTCGACCTTCTCCTATGTTTTATGATGTTTTGCATGGTCGAGAACCCCCGGCAGATTTTGTTGTAAATGGTAATCATTACAACATGACATAATACCTCGCCGATGGCATTTATCCCGCATGGGCTACATTTGTACCGTCAATTCGACACCCATTTGGTGCAAAAGATACATTGGTTTCCCGACGGCAAAAGTCATGCCTTAAAGACTTGGAGTGAGCTTTCAATGTCTTGCAAGATCGGTTTGCTATTATACGTCATCACGCACTTGCTCGGGACATTAATTTGATCGGAAAAATAATGAGGACATGCATCATTTTGCACAATATGATCGTTGAAGATGAATGTGATACCTATCCACTATATTGTGATCCATCCCAATTCGATCAAATTGTTGTTAATGAGACGATCACCTCGGATCTTCCATTTGAAATGCCCCGGTTTATACAAAATAGGAGTGTATTCCACAATACTTGTATTCATCACAAACTAAAAGCGGACTTAGTTGAGCATTAATGGCAAAATTTGGAAACCCCATTGATAATCATTAAACATTTGTAGTTGCATTTTTTTTTATCAAGTAGTTTGTTTCTTCAATTATGTTTTTCCGTTATCTGTTTATTTTAATTATTATATATATATATATATATATATATATATATATATATATATATATATATTGTTTTGATTTTACTTTAGTATGTAATTTTTGTTATGTTGGTTGTTATTTAAATAGTGTTTTTTTTATATTAAGTTCTTTTTTATATAAAATTTTAATTTCATTAATTCAAAAATATTTATATTTTAAATTTTATGTCTAATGTTTATTTATAATAATATTAGTAATATTTGATAATAATAAAATAATTTATAAATATACTATTCTATAATTATTGAAAATAAATAGAACAGAAAAAAAAAGTTAAAAATAGGAGTCCAAGGCTCTATCTTATCTATCTATATACTAAAGCAGTCCGTGAACTTACACGTGGCACAATCTGGTGAATCCACGTCATTAAATTTACACGTGGCACAGTCTGGTGAATCCACGTCATTAATTTTACACGTGTCAACTTTTTGTTAATTTAGGTCCCACCACGTTAAAACAAATTATTTTAAATATTTAAGATTTTGCAATCAAAAATTAAAATCATGTTATGTAACCGAATCCGAAATACCTTTTAAATATATAACTTAAAACCAAAAACTTTAAAAGATTTTCTTACGTTAAAACGTGACTTCAAAACATCAACCAATTTAATTTATTTATATAAAATTAGTATTTATTTTAAATCAGTATAACCCCTTTTACGTTAATCTTTTTTAATTAAGATTTTGCAATAAAAAATATAAACAAAAATTATATCATGTAACCGAATTCGAAATGCCTTTTAAATATATAATTTAAAACCGGAAATTTTAAAAATATTTGTTATCCGAATTTAACGTGACTTCCTACTTATCTACAAGACTATCTCCAATTTAATTACATATTTTTAAATCTGAAGTTTAAGAACTATATTTTGAAAAAAAAAAGTTTTTTTTTTATTTCGAAGTTTGTAGAGTAAAACAAAGTTATAACAAATTAATCTTTATCTAAATCTTAACAATACTTAATATCTTTATTTAATAAAATTAGATTTTTTTATATTTTAAATATTTTTAAAATATTTATTTTTATTAATATCTTTATTATAATAATTTGACATATGCTATTAGTCTTATTAACGGTTAGATAATTTACTATTTAAATTTAACTATTTGATATTGTAGTTTTTAACTTATACATGTTACTTATATTGTATAAATCTCTTTCATTTAAATTTTAATATATTATTATTTAATATTGTTAATTTAAATTTTATGATTTGTTTTATCCTTCTTTTTTTTGTTAATATATGGTTTACACATGACTTCTTATCTATCTTATATATTCAAGCAACCCGTGAATTGATACTTAACACAGTTTCGTGTGGTCACTTCATCAATTTTAAAGTATCGTCTATTCGTTAATCCACATCATATACTATAACATTTAATTTAATAAAGTCTACTCCTTTATGAGATTGATTCTAAATTTGACATTCGAATATCTTAGAGGATATTGTCCCGGATACCTCTTTCCCGATTGTTATTGCAGGATTTGTATTCTTCCTTGATTTTCATTCATACTGTGAAAAATACAGCCTTACAACAAGTATCACGTAACAATTAAGTCATTTCTCAACATAATGAATTATCAAACATTTTTTTATGACACGTAATTATCGTCTAACCCGTGCAGGGCACGGGTATTAAAACTAGTATCTATTAAAGCAAAAACAATTTTAGCCAGTGTCGCCGCCAGGTTTAACGCAACCCCCAAAATATTTTTTAAAATGTGGTTTTAAATCAAATTATTATCAAAATATTTTTTAAAAAGTGGTTTTTAAATCCAATTATTTTCAAAAGAAATTATCCTATCTTATATCTTATATATCTATTAAAGCAAAAGCAATTTTAGCCACGTGTCGCTGTCAGGCTTAACGCAGCCCCCAAAATATTTTTTTTAAATGTGGTTTTTAAATCCAATTATTATCAAAATATTTTTTAAAAAGTGGTTTTTAAATACAATTATTTTCAAAAGAAAATTATCATATCTTATATCTATTAAAGCAAAAGCAATTTTAGCCACGTGTCGCCGCCAGGTTTAACGCAGCCCCCAAAATATTTTTTAAAATGTGCTTTTTAAATCCAATTATTATCAAAATATTTTTTAAAAAGTGGTTTTTAAATTAATTATTTTCAAAAGAAATTATCATATCTTATATCTATTAAAGCAAAAGCAATTTTAGCCACGTGTCGCCGTCAGGTTTAACGCAGCCCGCAAAATATTTTTTAAAATGTGGTTTTTAAATCCAATTATTATCAAAATATTTTTTAAAAAGTGGTTTTTAAATCCAATTATTTTCAAAAGAAATTATCATATCTTATATCTATTAAAGTAGAAGCAATTTTAGCCACGTGTCGCCGCCAGGTTTAACGCAGCCCCCAAACTATTTTTTAAAATGTGGTCTTTAAATCTAATTATTATCAAAATATTTTTAAAAAAGTGGTTTTTAAATCCAATTATTTTCAAAAGAAATTATCATATCTTATATCTATTAAAGTAGAAGCAATTTTAGCCACGTGCCGCCGCCAGGTTTAACGCAGCCACCAAAATATTTTTTAAATATGGTTTTTAAATCCAATTATTATCAAAATATTTTTTAAAACGTGGTTTGTAAATCCAATTATTTTCAAAAATTATATCATTAAAAAAATGTAAATGAAATTTATTTTTTTGTTATTTAAATTTTTTATATTTATTCTACTATCTTATTACACATTTACAAATATATAATAATTATTTTTATTAATAATATATAAAAAAACACCGGTGCAGGGCACGAGTAATGCACTAGTATTGTTATGTGTGAAAATAAGTGAAAAACTGAAATGAGACTACTAAGTTGACGTTGTAGGAATCTAATTGACATGACATGAAAAAATAAGGAGTCATGGGCCCTCTATTGCACATTACAATTGCCACATGTTTTAAATTGTAAATTTTAGTCTTAAAATAATTTCCATTAATTTAGAGTCTCTTTTAAAAAGATTTATAATTATTTATACATCAAATTTTTATCAAAAGTGTAGAGTATAATTATATGTTAAAGCTATGATGCATGTACAAGGATACAGGAAATAGACACGACGAGAAACGGGGAAGCGACATTTCCCAAATCCTAAGAAACGGGGACACGGTGAGAAAAACAAATAATATATCATTTTAAAGCTATTGAAATGTAGATTTCATATATATATATATATAATGACCGAAACAAAAGCTTGGAAACAAACATTTTCGGTCTTACAAAATATAGAAATAGACATATCTAGTCTTACAATCTCAAATAAACATAATTAGTTTCAAAACTAAAGAACGAAACATCCATTTTGTAAATCAACAACCGAACAACATAAGCAACCAAAGAAAACAATAATTAAAATTTGTAAATCAGAAGAAAAAAAAAATGAAAGAATTGGAATAACACATGTAACAAAAAAAAGATTATACAATATATCAGTAATCAAATGTTTAAAATCAATTTATGAAATCATAAGAAAAATGAAGAGAAGAGCCAGCCGGAGAACAAAAACATTTCAACATTGAAATAGAAGAAGAAGAAAGAAGATCGGTATTCTGCTCCCGCCAACCACAATCTCGCAGGTGGCCGTATGGGGCTAGGTTTAGTCGGGAAAGATGAGAGAGTGAAAGAAATATATATTACTATGAATTAATTTTTCTTTAATTTTCTTTTAAAAAATTTTAACATTAAAAAAACTTTCGTTGACAGTGTCTTGACCGGAGACAATCCATATACTCGTCATGACTTAGACATGTCCCATCTCTAAAACGGGTCTCGAAGACGTAGAATCATATTTAAGTGTATCCAAACCGTATCCAGCGGTCTCTCCGTTTCGACATAGCATGACATGGGACACGTCATCTCTAGAGGTGTCTATTCATCATCCGCATCCAAACTTATAGCAAGTGGTGGAATAGGGCCATTGGACCTAAGCCCAATTTTCTTTCTGCGAACAACCATATTGACACGTGTCCAAATCCCAATAAAAATGTCAGTCGGAGCAGAAGCCGCATTTCACCGACTACCTAAAACACCACCGAGCCCAAATCATCGCATAATTGTAAACCGCTGCTCTTCCTCTTCACTCATGGAAGCTTCGCCGACAATCTCGGAGAATCGTCGCCAGAGGGTTGTTGTATGCGGTGGAGGAGTAATCGGAGTCTGCACCGCTTACTTTCTCTCAAAGAAGGGCGCTGCAGTTACGCTCGTCGAGCAATGTTCCGTCGCCTGCGCCGCCTCTGGAAAGGCCGGCGGGTTCCTCGCCCTCGATTGGTGTGACGATGAGCCCGTCTCCGCCCTCGCCCGCGCCAGCTTCAATCTCCACCGCTCGCTTGCAGAGGAGCTCAACGGACCCGAATCCTACGGATACCGACCCCTCACAACCCTCAGCGTCACAATCACCGAATCGGAGAACAAATCTGGGCGATCGAGCTCCTCCGATCTCCCAGGCTGGGTTGATGGACCAGCCCGGAGCCCAAAGCCCATTGGAACGACAGAAACAACGGCCCAAGTTCATCCCCAGATGTTTACAAGGACATTGATGTCTGTGGCGGAGGAGAGATATGGGGTTGAGCTGGTGGTTGGTAAGGTTGAGAAGGTGGAGCGAGACCGAGTTATCTCGGTTGTATTGGAAGGCGGACGAGTTATTGAGGCAGACTCGGTGGTGCTAGCTCTAGGGCCTTGGACGGCTAAATTAGGGCTGATGTCATCGTTGTTTAGGGTCTACGGGTTGAAGGCGCACAGTATTGTTTTGGAACCGAAAGATCCGGATGCAATAACGCCTCATGCTCTGTTTCTGAAATACTTTTCCGATCAGGATCGGAAGCCTATGGATCCTGAGGTTTATCCTCGCCCCACAGGTATAATTCAAGTTTCAAATTTCAACAATTGAGGTTTAATTATCCATTTTTAGTTAATTTGAGTTGGATAATTTTGTTAGGGGAGGTGTACATTTGTGGGATGTCGTCGGAGGAAGAAATCCCAATCGACCCTGAAATGGTAACAGCGAACCCAGATTCCATAAAGGTTCTGAAAAGGGTAGCAGGGAACGTGTCGAGTCAGTTGAAGGAAGGAGGAGAAGCACGGGTGAAAGCAGAGCAAGCTTGCATCCTTCCGTGCACCGACGATGGTTTGCCGGTCATTGGAGAACTTCCTGGGCTGAAGGGATGTTACGTGGCTACAGGGCACAGTTGCTGGGGGATACTGAATGGACCTGCTACGGGGGCTGCTTTGGCTGAGCTCGTTCTTGATGGGCGCCCGAGTTTAGTGGATCTTGACCCGTTTAGCCCTGTTAGGTTTAGTGTTGGTACAGGGTAAAGACCAAGGTCAAGCTTCTTCAATCTTCATTAGAAATCTGTCTTCCACTTTGCTTATTTGTTATGTGTTTTGAGTTTCAAATTTATGGCATATTGAAGTTTCAATATCTATAGCTTAAAACTGTGTATATTTATGATTCAAATAACAAGAATTGACCGCCTTGATTCATTTACAATCTTTTTAGATGAATGCCTTCTTAAGACAAATGTATACTTGTTGATGTCTTTCAAACAAAGCTAATTGTAATTGTAGTATATGGTAGGTTTCAAGGTTGTATCTATAGAGACTTTACTTTAAGGTTGTATATATAGAGACTTTACTTTCGAGGTGTGTTTGTCAATTGAGTTTAAGAGAAAATAGAGGATATGTTTAAGTTTAAGAGAAAATAGAGGATATTAAACATGAGAAGTGAATAGTTGTTGGTTTGTTAATTGAGTTTTCGAAAGGTTAAGTAAGAGAAAATAGAGGATATAAACACGAGAAGTGTATCAAATGAGAAGAGTAAATGGAAAGGTCTAAAAGATAAAGGGTAAAAAACTCTAGGTTTGAGGGATAAGTTTTCTAATCTAAGGCTATGTTTGCTGGGTACTTTACACTAGTGGTTCATAGTGTAAATTAGTGTTTTCGTTTTATGGCTGTTTGTTAGAGTAGTGTAATTGAGTGAAACGTGTTTATTTTGAGTGTTTTAAAAATCGTAGAAAAGATAAGGGTTTTTGTTTTTGGTTAGTGTTTTTTAGAACAAAAATACTATGTTACCTCTACTATTCACAATTATTACGAGTAATACTAGGTATATATATAGCATTCTCCTACCTGGAATTGAGAACCGAAGAGACAAAGCTCTCTCCGGCGTCGACGATTTGTTCATCCTTGGAGTCGAACGCTGGTGCTTCTCTCAGATTCTCAGATTTCGAGGGCTGCGATTTCAAGGGTTGCGATTTCAAGGAAGAAAGACATGTTTCTCCTACTGTTTGGATGAAAGTAAAGTAGACCCATCAAGTTTTTGAGATTTTGGGATTGGACGGAAAATTGAAGAAATGAAAGATTGTCCAGGGACACCTGGCACTGTTACTGGCCTTGCTCTTAGGATTTCTCAGTTTCTTTTTGCTTGTGGCACTATTGTTTCTATGATTTCCTTCTCCGGATTCTATTTCCTCACTGCTTTCTGGTATGCACTCAAATTTTGTTAAATGAATAGGGTTGTTGTTTCTTAATCATTTATGAGGATCTATATTGAGATATTGCAGTCTATGGTTTCAAATTTGACACATGTGGTTTATGGGATTCATTGGAATGTAAAGGAAATTGAAAAAGGAGATTTTCAAGTATTATCCATGGAATTGATTTGATTGTCTACTTGAAAAAAGTGAATGATTAGATTTTCTCCATGTATTATCAGATAGAGTTTGGTGATCGAAGCTAAATAATGACTCATGTGTATTATATTGGCTTCCATATATACCTGTAATGTTTTGTTTTGGTATTGAATCAAATATGGTCTTTTTATGCTAGATAGATTTGATTTATTGTTAAAATTCGTGGTTGTTGTAGACTGCTATCGGACATTACTCCTTCATAGTTACTAAATGAACTTATATAATGATCATGCCCAATTGCCCACTACAAGTATAGTCTGCTTTACCTGTCACTGCTTGACTTGCACAAACATATAGCTTAAATAATTCTCATTTAAAGTGTCCTTAGCTCGCCTACATATGAATGGAATGAAGTCTCCATATCACGTTGAAAAGAAAAAATAAAAAATAAAAAAATTTCAAGTATGTTTATACTAATTGTTACTGTGTTCAAATGATAAATGCAAACTATGTGCGAATTAAACTAGGTTTGTTATGGCTTTGATATCCCGTATGATATTGATAGGTCCCATCGCATGTTCTGATGGGTATTCCACAAGGTGTGGAGTCGCCAAAAGAATCACAATTGGTAACACCTCTGGGTGATGCTTGCTCAAGATTAGATCTCACTGCCATACATGAAATTTTGGAAGACGTTGGTTACAAGGATGATGAAGGGATAGAAAATGAGGTTAGACTATTTATCGTAATTTTATAGTTTCGGGTGAAACTGTATAAACCTGTTGAACATTTTTTAGTACATAATCCAAAAATTGATCTGCTTTCCTTCCAAACGTGGACTAGTCCAATTCAAGAAACACTGAATGCTAGAAAACGCGGTGATGCTGCTTTTCGCACTAAGGATTTTTCCACTGCCATCACATGTTATACTCAGGTAAGTTAATCAGACAAAGTTGCAAACATACGCAGTTGATCATAGCCCAAAATCTTTGCAGTATAATATTTTGTTCAAAGTGGTTGTTTGGATCTACACAGCAATATGATATTCAATGTGTTTTAACTCATGTTGTGAAGTTAATTTTCCAATTTTGTACGTATACAGTTCATTGATGATGGGTCTATGGTTTGCCCAACTGTATTTGCAAGACGATGTTTGTCTTACTTGATGAATAATAAGCCGCAAGAAGCTCTTGGAGATGCAATGCAAGCACAAGTAGTATCTCCTGAGTGGCCAACTGCATTCTATCTCCAAGCTGTTGAGCAATCATTACTCCCTGCATAGTTACATTTTTTGGTCAGCGTGATCTTGGACAATGTTAGGCATTTACCTTTGCCATTGATAATCTTCTTGTTGTGAAATATGAATGATAATGTTGAACTCTTTTTGTTGTGCAAATCTTTAACTTGGACAGTGTTAGGCATTTATCAGATAATTCAGCTACATTTTTTGCTTCTTTTATGCATCTGCTGTTTTTTTTATGCTTCTTTTAGCATCCTAATCCTCTCCTATCGGCAAGGAAGTAAGATTTTCCACCAAGAAGTCTTATAAATATCTGCGTTTGGCTGAATTCAACATTATCATTCATAAAAAAATTTCAACTTTTATGCATTTATCAGACAATTCAGCTACATTGATAATCTTCTTGTCCCTACATAGCTACGTTTTTTGCTTCATTTATGCATTTGCGGTTCGAAGGATTGCGACGACAGCAAGTCGGGGACGAAGCAGTGAGGAGAGGACGAGCCTAATCCTGGGCGGAGAGACGACAACAACTCGGGGACGGGAGCAAAGACAGAAGGGTTGCGACGCAGAGACGGGATTGAACTCCGGACGGGTTGCGATGCAGAGACGGGAGCAACTCCGGGATAGAACAACTCTGGGAGCGGTGTGTGAACTGAGCCAAACGTGGAAGGATGAGTTCTCAGTCGGGGACGGGAGTGGCGTTTACCGTGAGGAGGAAATAGGGATTCAACGGCTTGTACAAGGAGAGGAAAGGGCTTAAATACGTGGCAACTCATGTAATTTCAGATACAAAGCAGGGGCATAATTGTATTTTTCAGATAAAAAACACTCTCCGAAAAACACTGATCCCGCCAAACACATACGAGTTTTTATAAAAACTGCAACCCTCAAAAAAACACAAATCACCCCCAAAATCACTAAAAATCACATTAACTAGTGTTTTTTTAATATCCAACAAACACAACCTAGATTGAAAATTTTGGTTCAATGAAAACAATCAATCATACAAGATGGTATATAAGCATATTTAGGTGGTTTTATCATATATTTCTACACACCTTTTGGTTGTCTGAAATGACTCAAATCAATAAACATATATACTATTGTGATTAATGCAATTTATATGAACATAAGCACTAAAAGCGTAGTCATATAATTGAGATGTGGATTGCTATTGTATTGAACATCTGACAATATGAACAAACATTTATTAATGAAATACAACACATTAGGAAGCAATCATGATCTCCCCTTTAATCACTCTTAGCACTTTCTCTAACATCTCAACATTGCATTCTAACTAGACGTTTAATAGAACTCAAATTAACATATTTTTCCATCATCATTATATTCTATTTCTTTATTCTTTTGGGCATAATAACATATTTTCTGTCTAATTCCTTCATATTATTGTTCCAGAGATTATCGGTTGGTTTATGTAATTGCAGGTATTCCAATGGTTACGGATTTAGTGCAAAATATTTACGATGGAATGACCTCATACACAATAAGGATCTCCCTATGCTCAAAGAAGTCAAGGTCAAAACGGAAATGACTAAGATACGAGAGTGAAGAACAGATCAGAAAATGTGCAAGGGTGATCGATGAGCATAAGGCCGACTGGCCTTGAGGAGATCCTTCCTGCACGTGACCTGCAAATAACCTCCAGTCAAAGAGCTAACATCAAGGACCGAGTTTTCGAACAAAGCCTACCAACCTCGCCCAATGAGGCCGATCGGCCTTACTACGGTGACGAGCCTGCTTCGACGATATTTCCTTCTCCTTTTATCCTTTTGTTTTAGGTTGGAATTTTAGTCCATCCACTTGGACATTTTCTGTTTGTAGGTATCCAATAAGGACAAAAATGTTTTTAGTTAAGACACGGTTTGGTAGTTAGATAAGATCTTATCTTATTAGAAGATAGATGTAGGGAGTCTAGTTAGTTTCTCTCTTTATAAATAAGGTTTTCAAACATTAGGTTTTACCATCTTCTTTTTTGAAAATTACGAGTTTTCATTGCCCGTGCTTTACCTTAAGGCCGATGGGCCCTACTAATTGACTAGCTTGTTTTTCGAGTCTTTAATAAACCATTTGAGTTTTGAACATGCATGTTTGACTAATTCCCATATTTTCTAGGGTCTAGAGAGCCCAACTACATTGTATGATGTTGAATTGATTATATACTATTGGATGTATGTTTGTATGATTTATGGTAGTATTTGGATTATTCCTTGTAAAATGTGAGCGTCGGGTTTGAAATCTTGCTTTATTGTATGTTCTTAAAGGTGTTGATGTCATAATGCAAGATCTGAGTCACTCATGCCTTAATGTTGAGTTCGATGTGAAGAATAAGCGCCGTCTTGAGTACGTGACAATCAACGAGGGTGACAATCATTCATGTATGACAAGCAAAGTCCTAACCACGTGACAATCGGAAGGAGTTGTTTCCTACATAACTAGACTTGCATTTAATTTTAGAATTGTGAAATGAGATCTATCTTATATACATGTTGTGTGACTGGATTTTGGAATTGTTTTATTGATTGGTTGCTTATTCCCTATTCTCCTTCCTTCAAATTATTTTGTTTTGATTCCGATGAATATATAAACCTTTTCCCTTGTCTTTCTTTTACTATTTTATGTCGTTTCCTTAGGAGGTCGATCGATATCCCTCCCTAAGGCTGATCAAACTTATTGAGGCTTTCACTTTAATAATTTCGTTCTTGGTTTTGTTATTTATTTATTTGAATCAAAGTTTGTGCCTATAGCCGATTGACTCTTTGAGGCCGATCAACCTTACTAGTTTTGTGGTCTTAGTTTACTTTTTGTATATATTTAGTTATTTAATTATTTATGTTTCTTGATTAACCCGTCAGAGTGAAACGTCATCTTTCTTTTGTTCGATCCCGAGTTCCTATTCTACAGTGGCCCTTGTAAGTTATTTGCGATATATGAGGGACACACTTCAACCTATCAAATTGGCGTCTGATCGTGGAAGTTTTAACCTAAATAGTTAACAACAACCTCCCCGCAAGGATACATGATCGGATGTAGTATATTTAGGTATCGAATTCGTAGGGACCATGTTTGTATTGGTTGAAACAAATAAAACATATATGTGAAGCTAAAGAGAGAAGGAAATGGGTAAAAACAAGTTGTAGGAATTAATATGTGAACATAGAGATTTGGTAACAAGATGTGAGATGATATAAATGGGATGAATAATCTAAGGAAGTGAGTATCCCATTATAATAAATCAAATAACAACCACATATGTGAATAACAATAACTTCAATAAGCAATAATGTAGGTAACCATCTAAAATAGCCTTTGACATAGACAAAAAAAGACCGTGCTTTTCAACTCACGTAAATTTTAATCAGCGGTTCGGCAAATATAGAAAAATCCATTAAAAACTTAGAAATCCGGAAAAGACCAAGAGAAACCTTCGCTTGTGGTCCTTTAGTAAAAAAATGTACAAAGATTGGAAGTTTGCTACGATAGTTTGAAATCCTTATTGTAATGATAAAGCAATACTATCAAAACCAAGTTCTATTCAATAAATCCAATAAAACAACATTTTCTTTTGACCCTTTAGTTGTTTTATCTAAACCAATTATAAATACCATTTCTTTCGAAGGTAAATAAAAGGTGAAAATGAAGCACTTTGTAAAGAAACATAAACCTATTGACATTCATTTTGTAATTCACATATACAACCACTATCGATCTATCATAGGGTTCAGCATACCCCTTACATAGAAGTAAAATTAGCCAGACATAGAGCAAAGAGATAAATCAAATGAAAAGAATAGTCTTTGCATATAATAAAACTTAGAGCAAGATAATAGCAATACGACAAAATAAATCTAACCGCGAGGTGGAGGCTCACTATCTGTAATCGGTTGATCCGATTATAAAAATTTGTGTGTGGTAACCGATCATACCTTAGAAATCTTGAAACTGATAAATATATATAAAAAGTCTCGGGCTGAAACTTATACAAAAAGCCCAACAAAATGATAAGGAAATAAGTCCAAGAGCAACGTTGTCGTCGCAGTCCAAACGACCATCAAACGGCCAAGAGAGGGCATGAATGTTGTCTGTCATTCCATTTCATCTCATTTGAGTTGTGAGTCTTCAACGTCTAGGTTAGGTCTTGAGTAAGAGAAATGGGCCGATCTAAACGGTCTAGTGAGACGATATTGAAACAATCATGAATCCGTTTCGTAAGCGGTTTTAACTCGTCTGGATTATGTATCTTAGGGGTTCCAAGGTGGTAATTTATCTTCTCAAGAAGTCGATCCTCAGTCTCATAAGATGTTGACATTGTGTCGCTTGACTTCGGGGATGATCGAGCTCTTCTGCATCGGTTGGTGAATTGAGTGGAAATGCCTCAAAATAAGCCTTGAATGGATGAAATGTGAAATAACCAAAAGTAGCTAACGAAAATGTAATAGGAATGCATTTTTCATTATAAGTATATATATCTTGCCAAAAGATATGTAAAACTGCATGAATAAGTGGGTAGTAAACACGTATGTTTCGCTTTGAATGGTTTTGTCTTATTTATTTTGAAGTGTTTTTTGTTTAATCCCCGCCTCTTGTTTTACCTTTTTAGGATAGTTTTTCAGATTTTTAAACATGGTTCAAAGTGGAAGAAGCTCGGAAGGACACTTTTCACACCTAGCTCAAATCTGGAAAAGTTAATGAGAGACATTCGGACCAAAAGTGTTGCAAAAAACAATAAAGGATCATCTAGGGGTCCCATCAAGATGATTGATTCCGATGTCGAGACATCGGTTGAGGTTGTAAAAGATAGTGCATGATCAACCATAATTCCCATTGTAATAACCGATTCAAGTGCTCAAAAATCGGTTCGATTATCCTCTTCAAGCGGATTCAGTGGTGAAGACTACACATTTCAACCTTTTGGAGAAGGTTAGATTCTTGTCGAACTTTATCAACTATGTAAGAGCCTTAGTCTTTCGGACCGAGATTGGACCTTAGCCGAGATTGGCCTTCCCGCACCCGCGGGCATGACTTCCGCCCCTGCGGCTCAGGGAACCGCCCCTGCGGTTTCCGGCGGCTGCAGCCGGTTTTGTTGACTCCTTTAAC
The DNA here is from genome assembly GCA_002319775.1 of Fagopyrum tataricum. NCBI lineage: Eukaryota > Viridiplantae > Streptophyta > Magnoliopsida > Caryophyllales > Polygonaceae > Fagopyrum > Fagopyrum tataricum. The sequence goes on along the minus strand of CM008283.1, from coordinate 28,571,484 downwards.
CCGTGCTTTACCCTTTCTTTGCCTTCTTCTTTAAGTACTTCCCTTGGCCGATGATCAAGGGTTTCTCACTCCATTTCCAGCTTACCACGTTCTTCTTGCTTTTCCTTTGCTTCTTCTTGATCTTGTGTGTTTCCTCCTTGGTTTTGGAAGAGAATGAATGTGGCTTTGAGGATGATGATGCTAGTGATGTGTGTTGTTGTGCTTGGAAGCCAGTAAGGCTGTTTGGTGATCAGTTCCCTAGTTAACCACAATTGTGGTAAGCTTCCTTCTTCCTCTTCTCTTCTTTCTTCCTTTGATTCTTTCTCCTTAGCTTAGGATTAGGTGTTTGATCACGTGAAGAACCGAAGAGAAGCCGCGGGATCACATTCTGTGCAGACGCCACCCCCGCGCCTAGAAGCTGCCGCCCCTGTGGAAGCCGTGCCGCAGCGCCCGCGCCAGCGCCTTGCCTGTGTTTCTTGCGTCTCTTGTCACCGCACCTGCGGCTGCTCCCTGCCGCGCCTGTGGGTTACCTGTTTTGCTCCTGCGTCCCTTGATAACGCAGGTGCGTCTTGTCCCGGGACTACCTATAATGGGGTATCTCCTTTCCTTTCCTAGTATGAGGGAACTAGTACCATGCTAGGTATCGGATGTTGATGAGTATGATATAAATATGCCGGTTAGGGCTTTGAGGTTTACGAGTTGGATATGATCCCTATGCATCCCTTGGGTCTAGGTGTGACCCCTTTGTGTGATAGGAGTTTGATATATATATATATATGTATGCCTTGTATAGGCCGTGTTGTCCTCCAGTTTGGAGTGGACTTGAGTGAGAGTTGATCGTAGTGATACGACTTCTGAGATTGAGGTAAGTCCATATGACTTACTTAGCTACTATCCTTATATTGGATGTATGCTTGAGTGGTGTTTGTTATATGCTTTGTAGCATGCGATATGGTTCATTACCAACCTATGTTATATTGACCGCCCATTGTAGTGGTTGTGACAACTTACCTTTCAGCTGAAGGGATCAAGGTGGATCCAGCAAAGATTGAGGCAGTAGCAGCATGGACTACACCAACGAACATCAAGGAAGTACGTAGCTTCCTTGACCTAGCCAGTTATTATAGACGCTTTGTGGAGGGATTTTCTGTGATTGCCCGTCCACTGACGAGTTTGCTGAGGAAGACTACCAGATTTGTGTGGTATGATCATTGCATGCAGAGTTTTGAGGAGTTGAAGAGGCGTTTGACTTCTGCTCCTATTTTGGCACAACTAGAGGGTACAGAGGATTTTGGGATGTGTTTTGATGCAGCGAGGCAGAGTTATTGCTTATGCGTCTCGACAGTTGAAGACGTATGAGGAGAACTACCCAACTCATGATCTGGAGTTGGCAGCGGTAGTTCATGCACTGAAGATCTGGAGACATTACCTGTATGATGCTACATGTCAGATCTTCACAGACCATAAGAGTCTGAAGTATATTTTCACGCAGCGGGAATTGAATAACCGCCAGCGTAGGTGGCTCGAGCTGATCAAGGATTTTGATCTGGAGATTCTGTACCATCCGGGGAAGGCGAACGTTGTCGCCGACGCCCTGAGCAGGAAGACGCCTCGAGAGCAGGCAATTGCGAGATTGACAATACAGTCTCAACTACAGAGAGACCTGATCTGGTTAGAGTTGGACATCCAGTTTCCTGATGAGGATGCCCAGCTGCGTACTTTAAAGGTTCTTCCTGATTTGTTGGGTGAGATCCAACCGAAGCAGGAGACTTGCCCGACACTGCTGAGGATACGAGATAGGATGTCTCGGGATGAGGCACCACAGTTCCTACTAGGAGCAGATGGAGTTTTGAGACGCCACGGTCGCGTTTGTGTACCTGCTGATACAGAGCTGAGACAGAGGATTTTACAGGAGGCTCACTATACATCTTACTCGGTACATCCAGGTACGAGTAAGATGTATCATGACTTGAGACGTATATATTGGTGGGGAGGGCTGAAGCCCGATGTGGCCAGATTTGTGGCACAGTGTGCGACCTGCCAGTAGGTCAAGATTGAGCATTTCAGACCTAGAGGTGAGCTCCATCCACTTCCTGTTCCACATAGGAAGTGGGAGGACGTCACCATGGACTTTGTGACTGGATTGAGGCTGAGCCGGAGTTTTGATGCCATCTGGGTCATAATGGACAGATTGTCGAAGACGGCACGTTTCATTCCTATTAGGGAGACGTGGCCGGTGAGCAGATTAGCTGAGGAGTACACTAGGCAGATAGTGAGACTCCATGGTGTACCCAGGACGATCGTCTCAGATAGAGATGGACGATTTACCTCGAGATTTTGGCAGCAGATTCAGATTGCCCTGGGGACGAGTTTGCACTTCACGACTGCGTTCTATCCTCAGACAGATGGTTAGTCAGAGAGGACCATTCAGACCTTGAGGATATGCTGCGAGCTTGTGTGTTGGATTGGGGACAAGTGTGGACGGATCATCTCCCACTTGTTGAGTTCTCATACAACAACAACTGACATGCATCTATTGGGATGGCCCCATATGAGGCATTGTATGGACAGAGATGTCGTACCCCTTTATGCTAGGATGAGCAGAGTAGTGTTAGTGGTTTAGCACCTTATCAGATTCAGGATGATATGGCTCGAGTAGCATTGATTAGAGAGCGTATGCCGACTGCGCAGAGCCGTCAGAAGTCTTATGCTGATAGGAGGCGTAGACCTCTAGAGTTCAGAGTTGGAGCCCATGTGTGGCTGAGGGTGTCTCCGACACGAGGTGTTAGGCGTTTTGGCATTAGGGGGAAGTTGCGTCCCCGATATGTCGGACCGTTCGAGATTTTGGATCGGGTTGGGAGTGCAGCTTACAGATTAGCCTTGCCTCCGAGATTAGAGGGTGTTCACCCTGTATTTCATGTGTCTCAGCTGAGGGATTACATACCAGATCCGAGACACATCGTGAGTTATGATGATTTGGTGGTTGAGCCGGACCACACATTTGCTGACCACCCTATTACAGTCCTAGAACGAGGTATGAGACGCCTGCGTTCGAAGGACATTTCTATGCTGAGGATACAGTGGTCGAGACGAGGACCTGATGAGGCTACATAGGAGACTGAGGATCGTATCCAGAACTATCCAGACTTCTATGCTGAGTTAGATGCACCAGTAGGATTACCGAGTAGGTCTTAGTACTACCTTGGTGAGTGTTATGTGCTTATATGCTTATATGCTATGATGTGTTTATTTTCATACTAGCTTTGATGTGATTATGATCTTATTAGATCTTGTTGTGCTAGTATGATTCTTGTTTATAGCTGGAGATGGTTCTTTCCTCCATGCTGTTGTGATATGATAGGTTTAGTTGGAGATGATTCTTTCCTCCATGCTATTTTGATGGACATAGTAGTGCTGGAGATGTTCTTCCTCTATGCCTTTCTGTTATGGATATGATACGGCTAGAGATATGATTCCTCTATGCCTTGTGATGTGTTATGGTTTGGCTAGAGATGGTTTTCCTCGATGCTAATGGATAGTATAGTTTGCTGCTGGAGTTGATGAGTTCCTCCATGCTTATGTTTGAGGTTATAGAGAGTTTAACCTCGGCTTTTGAGTCCGAGTGGTTTCAGGACTTTGCAAGTTTCGGGACGAAACTTGTTTTTAGTGGGGGTGAGATGTAAGAGCCTTAGTCTTTCGGACCGAGATTGGACCTTAGCCGAGATTGGCTTTGGCCGAGATTGGCCTTTCCGCACCAGCGGGCATGACTGCCGCCCCTGCGGGTTTCTGCCCCTGCGGCTCAGGGAAACGCCCCTGCGGTTTCCGGCGGCTGCAGCCGGTTTTGTTGACTCCTTTGACCCGTGCTTTACCCTTTCTTTGCCTTCTTCTTTAAGTACTTCCCTTGGCCGATGAGCAAGGGTTTCTCACTCATTTCCAGCTTACCACATCCTTCTTGCTTTCCCTTTGCTTCTTCTTGATCTTGTGTGTTTCCTCCTTGGTTTTGGAAGAGAATGAATGTGGCTTTGAGGATGATATGCTAGTGATGTGTGTTGCTGTGCTTGGAAGCCAATAAGGTTGTTTGGTGATCAGTTCCCTAGTTAACCACAGCTGTGGTAAGCTTCCTTCTTCCTCTTCTCTTCTTTCTTCCTTTGATTCTTTCTCCTTAGCTTAGGATTAGGTGTTTGATCATAGATTAATGTTGGAATGTGTATGTATATGTATGTGTATGAATTTGGATGAGAGAAGACGTGATTTGATCATGTGAAGAACCGAAGAGAAGCCGCAGGATCACGTTTTGTGCAGACGTCGCCCCCGCGCCTAAAAGCCGCCGCCCCTGCGGAAGCCGTGCCGCAGCGCCCGCGCCTTGCCTGCGTTGTCTGCGTCTCTTGTCACCGCACCTGCGGCTGCTCCCCGCCGCGCCTGTGGGTTACCTGTTCCGCTCTTGCGTCCCTTGATCACGCAGGTGCGTCTTGTCCCGGGACTACCTATAGTGGGGTAGATCCTTTCCTTTCCTAGTATGAGGGAACTAGTACCATGCTAGGTATCGGATGTTGATGATTATGATATAAATATGCCGGTTAGGGCTTTGAGGTTTACGAGTTAGATATGATCCCTATGGATCCCTTGGGTCTAGGTGTGACCCCTTTGTGTGATAGGAGTTTGATATATATATATGTATGCCTTGTATAGGCCGTGTTGTCCTCCAGTTTAGAGTGGACCTGAGTGAGAGCTGATCGTAGTGATACGACTTCTGAGATTGAGGTAAGTCCATAGGACTTACTTAGCTACTATCCTTATATTGGATGTATGCTTGAGTGGTGTTTGTTATATGCTTTGTAGCATGCGATATGGTTCATTACCGACCTATGTTATATTGACCGTCCATTGTAGTGGTTGTGACAACTTACCTTTCATCCCGTAGTGGAGTCTGGAAAGTTCTCTGTAAGCTAGTTAGACCTGGTATACGGGAAGGACACCTACCACTCCATATGGTATACGGGAAAGTGCGCTGATACCACTCCAGCTAGCTATTGCACGTAGAGGTGAGGGTTATATACATTCCTCGTGTCACGTATATTCATATACATCTATTTATACGATTGAGTGTTTGGACTTATTAAAGATAATAAACCTGGTAAATGTGTGAAAGCATGTTGATATGTTATAATTTCTGATGTGTGTTTGTGCTCTAGCATCTTCTTATATATGTGTATGGTTAGCTAACGGTTTTATACCGTGTTGTAGATCCTTTGCAGGTTAGGAGAACTGCAGAGTGATCTAGAGGGGTGATTTGCTGAGGGTTCCGTACACTGGGTGATATCGTGGGATTTTGGGTTATTTATATTGTACGGATTTCTGTTTGACTTTGTACTCAACAGTACTCTGTATCACCTTTTTGATATGTGTATATATATCAGTTTTATGTTTTGTTTTAATCTATTGGTGCCTTGTTGTAAGATTCAGTGAACTTGTTGTCAAGCTAGGGTCAGGATCCATTGTGAGATCCTAACCCAGTAGCACCTCGAGTCCTACGGATTTGGGGTGTTACAAACTACTAGCTCAGCTGCAAGTAGATATTTTATCTTGGGAAAGAAGAAGATTTATATTTGTCGAGATCGCAAATGAAGAGGAGAAAAAGAGGGATATGATACAAAGAATAAAAATTTCTTACCCCTGCAACGAGAGCAAGAGAAGCTAGGTTGGAAATCCGTGGCATGGGTGTGGAATCCGTGCAAAATTTCTTTCTTCTTGATGCTTATTTCCTTCGATCATTCACTTGGCTCTTTGGCCCTCATTCAATACATAATTTCATTTTTCGACCACATGGAAGAGTTTCTCCTTTTCCGGCATCATTGTTATTATGCCTTGGATTGGGCTTAATTTTGTTTGGGCCTTTTCTGTTCGTTCCAATCTTATAGTAAGAGCTCAAGTATAAACCTGCCAAGTATAAACTTGCCCAAGTATTAACCTAGGGTTTTGTTCTTATATATATTGTAGAATTTCCCTTTTTTCTCCTATCATTTGTTCATCTAATAACCTAGAAAATTTGGATAACCTAGTTATCATCTGTTTATACTCTCATATGTACTCTAAAACTCCTCAATAAAATCTCTTTGGAAAGCCGACGTAGCCAGTATTGGGCGAATCTAGTGTTGGGTTGTAAACCTAACCGTCGGTTTGCCGGTTTAGCAACGGTTTATAAAAATAAAAAATAAAAAAATGAAAAACCGGCCTGAAGCGTAAACCGTCGGTTTAAACTGACAGATTGGTGGTAAAACAGTCTGAATGATTTTTTTTAAAAAAAAAATTAAAAAAAAGAAAATCGACGGTTTAACCAACCAAACCATCGGTTTTAAAGTTTTTTTTTAAAAAATAAATAGAAAACCTATTTACCATCAAAAACGTCAGTTTGAACCGACAGTTTGGGCCAGTTCAAACAGACAGTTTAGGTTTTTTATTTTCATAAACCTAAAGATAAACCTTGAACCGGCCCAAACCTAAACTGGTCAAACCTAAACCGCCGGTTTGGCCAAACCGGCAGTTTAGGCCGGTTCGGCGGTTTAGGTTTGGGCTGGCCCATGTCTAAGTGAACCAATATAAACTTGTGTGTTGTCTTTCTTGTTTGTTTAATTCTTTTCTTTCTCAGTAATTCCGCACAAAAAACTATTATAAGAGCTTTGGGTTCTTTGATTTTCTATTATCCGGGGAAAGATGTCTCCTTTCAACATGAAGGTCAACAGGTTCACAAAGAGGAATAATTTCAGTCTGTGGCAGATCAAGATGCGAGTGTGCTGAAACAACAAGGCTTATGTGGCCGTTGTCAAGGACGGAATCCGATAAGGAAAAGGGCGATGTTGTTGAGATGATCACTGAAGAGGATAAGGCGCATTCGACCATGTGTCTCGCAAATGATGTCTTATGTTAGGTTTCGGATCACCAACAAGTTGCTTCTGAAGCAACCACTATTCAGCTTGTGAATGTAGGAAGGTACGGAACTTCGTGAGCACTTAGATCAGTTGAACACAATTCTTCTAGGTTTGCGTAATATTGATGTTAACTTTGAGGACGGGGATGTTGCGTTGATAATGTTGGTATCTTTACTGTCAACATATGAAAACTTTGTTTAGTAATTTGTTGTTGGAAAAAACACTATTACTCTTGAAGACGTCAGGTTTTCTCTTCATACAAGAGAACTACGACACAAAGTGAATGAAAGTGGTGTAGGTAGGGATGGTCAGGCATCTAGTCTGTTTACAAGAGGAGGCAAGAGACAAGGAAAAATCAGGGAAGAAAGACAATAAGCTGTCTTCTTCAAAAGGTTATAAGTCTGATGACATTTGCAACTACTATAAGGAGAAAGGACATTGGAAGAACAAATGTCCTAAGAAAAAAAACCGTAGGATTTTGGTTCTACAACTGTTGCAGAAGATGATTTTAAATCAAATGAGGATATTGCTTTGGTTGTTGGTGGACACATGTATGAGGTTGATGTGTGGGTTCTTGATTCCAGAGCTTCATATCACATATTTCATAACATAGAGTGGTGTGAAACTTACAAGCCGGTAGATGGTGACAATATTTCTATGGCCAACAATTCTGACTACAAGGCGGTTGAAATTGACTCGATTAAAATCATGACACGTGAAGATAGTTTATGTACATTAAACAAGGTCAGATATGTTCCACTTATTACTCAGAATTTGATATCCTTGAGTATACTAGATAGTAAGGGGTTTTGTTTCAAAGTTGAAGGTGGATTCTAAATGTCTATAAGGGTTCTGATGTTATTTTGAAAGGTGTCAAAAATGACACTTTATATTTCTTGTAGGGTTCTACTGTTTATGGGTTTGTTTATGTTGCATCTTCAGAGGTTCACGAGGATGGTATGACTAAGTTATGACATATGAGACTTGGTCATATGGGTGAAAGAGGGATGCAAACTCTAGCAAAGGAAGATCAACCATCAAAAGCTATTCACTAGAGTTTAGTTGAGGGATGCTCAAGAAGAGTTGGAGTAAGATCTCAAAAAAGGTATGGCTTTGAGATATGGTTGATTATGCTCTACAATTTGCTGAAGAGGTGGATACTCACGAACCATCCACCTATAGAGAAGTTGTATATGAGTTTGAAGTTGTATATGGGTTTGAAGTTGAGAAGGTGTTGCCAAGGTTTGGAATGTCATCGGTCAAGCCTATTAATACACCTATCGTTGTTAAAATTCATCTTACCACTCTATTTTCACCTCAGTCGGATGAGGAGAAAAAGTATATGTCACGAGTCCCTTATGCTAGTATAATAGGGAGTTTGATGTATGTTATGGTCTGCGCAAGACCATATCTGGTCGTCAGCAGGTTCATGGTGTAAGAGCCTTAGTCTTTAGGTGCTGAGCCAGGACCTAGCCGCCCCTGCGGGTCCAGTGGGCTGCCCCTGCGTGGGTCCCGTATTCCGCCCCTACGGCTCAGGGAGTCCGCCCCTGCAACTGCAGCCGGCATTGTTGACTCTTGACCGTGCTTTACTCTTCTCCTTCCCTATGACTACCTTCTTTGCTTCAAGATGAAGGGTTTCCTTCATTCTCCAACTGCCTCACGTCCTTCTTCTCCCCTTCCTTCTCCTTTGATCTTCTTCTTGTTTTCTTCCTTGGTTTGCAAGAGAGTTTGTGTGGGTTTTGGACGATGATGATAGGGGATGTTGATGCTGTGCTTTGAGAGCCAGTTGAGGTGTGTTAGTGCTGATCTCTTCTTCTGTTTAGGCTACAACAGTGGTAAGTTCTTCTTTCTTTCTTTCTTCCTTCCTTTCCTTCTCTTTTAGCTTAGGATTTCTCAAGTTGAATCTTGTGTTGGATCACCAAGGCATGTATTAATGTCTATATGTATATATATGTATGTGTATGGTTGTTGGATGATGAAGAAGTGAAGACAATTGAGTGAAGAATCGAAGAGAAGGCGGGAATCATCTTCTGCACTACAAACCGCCCCTGCGTGGGAGTGCCGCCGCCCCTGCGCCACCAGTGTCGCCGTCCCTGCGTGGGAGTGCCGCCGCCTCTATGCCTCCCAGTGCTTCGCCCCTGTGCCCTTCTTGTCACGCAGGTGCATCTTGTGCAAGACCTACCTAGAGTGGTATGGATCCTTTCCTTTCCTAGTATGAGTGGGTTAATGGCATGCTAGGTGTGTGTATGAGGATAAGATGATGATGATCATGATATCGATATAAGCCGGTTATGGCTTGAGGTTTAGTAGGTTGTTAAGGTTTATATGTTGGATATGATCCTTATGGATCCCTTGGGTCTAGGTGTGACCCCTTTGATTGATAGGAGATTTGATATCTCTTTATGCCTTGTTATTAAGAAGTGTTGTTCTCCGGATTGGAGTTGATCGTGGTTGATGATATCTTGAGGTTGAGGTAAGTCCGTAGGACTTACTTATCTATCATCCTTATATCGGATGTTTGCATGAGTGGTGGTTGTTATATGCTTGATAGCATGCGATGTTGATTATTACCGACCTATGGTTTATTTGACCGCCCATTGTAGTGGCCGTGATAACCTTTCCCTTTCATCCCGCCGTGGAGTCTGGGAGGTTCTCTGCAGTCAGGCCAGACCTGGTATACGGGATGGACACTTCACCACTCCCTTAGGGTACACGGGAGGTGTGCCGATACCACTCCAGTTGGCTATAGCACCCAGAGGCGGGGATGATATATTCCTCGTGTCACATATGTTCATATACATATATATATACGATTTGAGTGTTGGACTTTATAAAGATGATTAACCGGGTAAATGTGTGACATCATGATTATGTGTTTATGATTCCATGATTTGTGTTTGTGTTTGTGCTCATGCATTATCTTATATATGAATGGTTAGCTAACGGTTATATACCGTGTTGTAGATGCTTTGCTGGTTAGGAGGACTGCAGAGTGATCCAGATGGGGTTATCCGCTGAGGGCTTCCGTACACTAGGATTGTGCGTGGGATATGGGATGATTTTGTTATGTATAGATACATGTTTTGGTTTGTACTCAGCGGTGCTTTGTAGACCTTTTGATGTATGTATTACAGTTTGATGTTTTGGTTTTAATCTATCTGTGCCTTGTTGTAAGATCTAGTGAACTTGTTGTCAGGCTAGGGTCAGGATCCATTGTGAGATTCTAGCCCCAGTAGCGCCCTGAGTCCCGCGGATTCGGGGTGTTACACATGGGGAAACCAGGAAAAGAACACTAGCAAGCTGTGAAGAGGATATTTCGGTACCTTAGAGGCAAATCTGACATTTGGCTAGTTTTTGGGAATGATACATAGTGTTTGGTCACAAGGTACTTTGATTCTAATTATGTAGGAGATGTTGATACTAGAAGATCTATGACCATTTATGTTTTCACTCTTGGAGGCTTTGTTGTGAGTTAGAAGACAACCTTACAACCCACATTTACTTTGTCTACCACATACGCAAAGTTCTTGGCAATGACAAAAGCAACTAAGGAGAGAATTTGGTTGAAAGGACTGGTTAGTGATCTAGGTATACATCACAATTAGGCTATTGTATATTGTGACAATTTGAGTCAATATGTCTGGTTAAGGATCAAGTTCATCATGATAGGACTATACATATTGACGTTAGATATCATTTTTGAGAAGTGAGAAGAGGATTCAGCGTGAAGAAAGTTGGAACTACTGATAATCATATATTGATATGTTCAGCAAGTTGGTATCTTGCTGTAAGTTTCAACATTGTTTGGACTTGCTAAATGTCAGAAGTCGTTGAGTGCCCAAAGGACACAACTGGATAGAGAGAGGAGTTGGTATGGGCATTGGTTAATGCATCTGATATGGGCATTGACTAATGCTTTTGGTATGTCTGTGAGTGTGAGAGCCTTTCTTTCGGACCGAGATTTGGACCATGGCCGAGATTGGCTTTGGGCCGAGATTGGTCTTGCTGCACCCGCGGACACGTGTGCCGCCCCTGCGGCCCTGTGATCCGCCCCTGCGGGTTGCGGCGGCTGCAGCCGGTTTTGTTGACTCTTTGACCCATGCTTTACCCTTCCTTACCTTCTTCGTTTCACCTTGCTGAGCAAGGGTTTCCTCATACTTTCCAATCCAGTTCACGTCCTTCTTGCTTCTCCCTTGTTCCCTCTTGATCTTGTTTTGGTTTGGAAGAGTTTGGTTGAGTTTGGATGTGTTGTGGCCTTTGGTGGTTGATGATGGTGAGTACTGCTGTGCTTGGAAGCCAGTAAGTGTTTGGTGATCAGTGCTTTAGCTAGCTACAGCCGTGGTGAGCATCTACCTCCTTGCTTCTTCATTCTTTCTTCTTCGTTTCTTGTTCTTCTTCATTCCTTAGCTTAAGATTAGATGTGTGATCATAGGATGATGCTGATTTGTGTATGTTATGTTTGTGTATGAATCTGGAAGAGAGTAGAAGGGAATTGATCCCGGAAAGAGCTGAAGAGAAACCACGAGGTTTCATTCTGCACTGTCGCCGCCCCCGCGGCCAGAAGTCACCGCCCCCGCGGTTACCGTGTCACAGCGCCTGCGTCGTGCCAGCGGCGTGCCTGCGATTTCCAGCGTCCTGTGTCACCGCCCCCGCGGCTACGTTCCGCCGCACCCGCGGTTGCTTGCTCCGCCCCTGCGTCCTTGTTTTACGCAGGTGCGTATTATCCCGGATCTACCTAGAGTTAGGTAGATCCTTTCCTTTCCTTTCCTTTCCTAGTTGAGCGGTAGTATCACGCTAGGATTCGGATGTTGATGAGTATGTTATGGAATGGCCGGTTAGGGCTTTGACGTTTACGAGTTGGATATGATCCCTTATGGATCCCTTGGGTCTAGGTGTGACCCTTGTTATGGATATGAGTGTGATATATGTGTTATACCTTGTTTAGGCCGTGTTGATCTCCAGAGCGGAGCCGTTTGAGTTTGAGTCTGAGACTCCCGAGGTTGAGGTAAGTCAGTGGGACTTACTTAGCTGCCATTCCTTATAGGATGTTGTGCATGAGTGGTGTGTGTGGTATATGTTTATAACATGTATGATGATGGTCACCGACCTATGATGTATTGATTGCCCATTGTAGGACCGTGATAACTTGCCCTTTCATCCCGCTGGGAGTCTGGGAGGTTCTCTGTAGGCAGGCCAGACCTGGTAAACGGTTCGGGCACTTCTCATTCCCTTAGGGTACACGGGGTAGTGTTCCAGGCACCATTACAGCTGGTTATTGGACCCAGAGGCGAGGTTTATATTCCTCGTGTCACTTATGTTTATATGGATATTTATATATGAGTTGATTGCTGGACTTTATAAAGATAATGAACCGGGTAAATGTGCGAAAGCATGCTGAAGTGTTTATCCTTTCTGATGTGTGCTTGTGCTCTAGCATATTCCTATATTTGTGTATGGTTAGCTAACGGTTTTATACCGTGTTGTAGATACTTTGCAGGATAGGAGAGCTGCAGAGTGGGTGATCCGCTGAGGGCTCCGTACACAGGAGCGGTATCGGGGTTACGGGTTTTTGATGTATAGTTTGGTTTGTTTGTACTCAGCGGTATATTGTATTACCTTTTGATCCATATATATATATATATATATATATATATATATATATATATATATATATATATATATATATATATATATATATATATATATATATATATATCAGTTTCATGTTTTGTTTTAATCTGTCGGTGCCTTGTTGTAAGATCAGTGAAATTGTTGTCAGGCTAGGGTCAGGATCCATTGTGAGATCCTAGCCCAGTAGCACTCCGAGTCCTACGGATTTGGGGTGTTACAAAAGTTGGTATCAGAGCCCAGGTTGACAACAATGGCACTAGTAATCTGCAATAAAGGTCGAATAGATAACTAAACAGAACCCGAAAAGGGGTCTGACTTTTCAAAAGGTTTTGGTTTTGAAATGAGTACAAATGTTTTGGGATACCGTGTATGGGAGCCATTACCCCTCTAAAGACCTCGACAGTATAGATATATATAGATATTCTGCTGTGATTGATCTGTGATATATCTATACATATGGCATATATATAGCCTTTTAAGATAGGTTTACGTCTTCTGCAGATGGTTCAGACTAGAGCCTTACCTGCAGCAAGGCGAGGTAGAGGTAGACCCCCTCTAGGTAGAGGACGGGGTAGGATTCCTGCTGTTGAGCCACGTGCAGCAGAGGAGGTCCATGAGGAGGTTGCTGAGAGTGGGAACGGTGCAGCTGAGGGACAGGGGCCATAGAGAGCCCAGTCTGGTGATGCTGATCGCGTCTCTATGGATAGAGTAGAGTTTCAGGCTTATATCAGACGTGTTGAGGAGGCCGCCAGGGCAGGTAGGCGTGCCCCGGATCTGCCAGCACAAGAGGGACCATCTGAGAGGTCCCATACCGTTACTCAGGTACCAACTGTACAGGTACCTGCTACTAAGATTGCTCGGGCTCCAGAGGAGCATAGAGGGCCTAGACCAGACACTTGGTTGAAGGCTTTCCATCAGATGGGAGTACCGCCTTTCACTGGGAAAGTGGGGCTAGAGGTGGAGTTGTAGATAGGACATGTAGACTCAGCTCTGGAGTCTATTAGATGTCCAGCTGACAGGCAAATTGAGCTAGTGCAGACTTTGTTCAATTATTTGGCACAACACTGGTGGAGGTCTGTGCGAGCACAGGTTACTAGTTATGAGCAGTTGAGGACTCTGATCCGAGAGCGTTTCTTCCCTGCCTCTTTGAGGAGGGAGAAACTGCGAGACTTTGTGAAGGCTGGATTCGAGGATGTGCCGGTCTCAAAGGCCATCAGGAGATTCCAGGAGGAGCTGACATTGTTGGGTTCAGCTGCACCTGTTGCAGATCAGCACGTGTATTTGTTTTCCCGACGTCTGAGGGATACTACCCGTACCTACATGGCGGGTTTTCACTGTGAGACCTTGGTCGACTATCAGGACCGGGCTTCTGACTAAGAGAAAGAGAGAGCTAGCCAGATGAGAGCTTCTCAGACCGGAGGGTCTGAGAAGAGACAGAGGACTGGTCAGACCAGTGGTAGTGGTGGAGCTGTTGGTTCAGGGCGAGGCCAGAGTCGCTAGAGTCGTCCTCCATCTGCACCGGGTGCAGATAAGGGAGTGCAGTGCTTCAACTGCAACGAGTATGGGCATATAAGGTCAGAGTGTACGAGACAGCCAGTGACCTGCTTCACTTGTGGCCGACCTGGTCATAGAGCTACCTTCTGTAGACGAGGGAGAGCTTCATCACAGCAGGATTCTTCTCCTGCTAGTGCAGTAGGAGGTGGACAGAGACCACCTCAGCAGCAGCAGCAGAGTCAGGGACAACAGAGGGTCCCAGATCGCCCTACGACTCAGGGATTTGCTCTTGGGCCGAGTAGAGGCCGAGGCCGTGGTGGGGGCACCATTGATACCAGAGGCCCACAGGGTCGTGTTTTTGAGCGGAGGAGTGCAGAGGAGCCAGCTGCACCTACTGCTACAGGTACCATTCTGATTCACGGTCTACCTGTTAGAGTTTTATTTGATACTGGTGCTACGCATTCTTTTATTTTTGATGCCTGTGTAGAGCGTCTGAGTTTAGATACAGTTAAGGGGATGCCCTTTATTATAGGGTTACCCGATGGTGGTAGGGTCAGAGGTACCCGTGAGATTCACGGTTGTCCCATTTCTGTAGGGACTCGTGTGCTACTAGTTGACTTCTTTGTCATGCCGTTAGAGCATGAGGAAGTTATACTAGGTATGGATTGGATGGCTAGACATTCTGCAGTCTTAGATGTAGGTAGGAGGATTGTTACCCTCTCTACCGAGTTAGGCCAGATAGACGTTTTCCGAGGTTGGGACCTTGGAAAGGTAGGTACAGTTATCAGTGCTATACGGGCAACTACACTGATTGCACAGGGTTGTGAGGCCTTCTAGTGTTATGCCATGAAGGAGGGGGAGAGTCCAGCATTAGAGGATATCCCAGTGGTCTGTGAGTTTACTGATGTCTTTGCTGAGCCGTCCAGTTTGCCGCCTCAAAGGAGTGTGGATTTTAGTATCGAGTTAGAGCTTGGCCCGAGACCCATCTCGAAGGCCCCAAACCGGATGGCGCTTGTCGAGATGCTGGAGCTGAAGAAGCAACTCGAGGAGTTGGCTGAGAAGGGCTTCATTCGCCCTAGCGTGTCCCCATGGGGAGCACCTGTCCTCTTCGTACGGAAGAAGGACGGATCGCTGAGACTGTGTATTGATTACAGAGAGCTGAAAAAGGTGATCATCAAGCACAAGTATCCACTGCCGCGTATTGATGATTTGTTAGATCAGCTACAGGGAGCGACTGTGTTCTCCAGGATTGACCTGCGTTCCGGGTATCACCAGCTGAGGGTGAGGGAGCAGGATGTGTATAGGACATCATTCAGGACCAGATATGGACACTATGAGTTTGTAGTGATGCCATTTGGTCTTACGATTGCCCCAGCCGTCTTTATGGAGTTGATGAACAGTATCTTCATCGACTTCTTGGATCAGTTTGTGGTGGTTTTCATGGATGACATTCTGGTATATTCTCGTAGCAGTGAGGAGCATGCAGGACATCTGAGGACTGTATTGCAGGTTTTGCGGGATAGAGAACTTTATGCAAAGTTCTCTAAGTGCGAGTTCTGGATGCCAGAGGTAGCATTCATAATGCGCCCTTGGATGCTCCTCTTACATTGACCGTAGACGATGAGGACGAGGCTTTGAGGGTTCGCTCAGATGGACCGCTCACCCGATCCCGAGCCAAGGCCATTGCCAGAGCCACCAGATCCATCATCGCCCGCGCCATTTCGTCACTTAGACTAGTCGCCGGTACGCCGTGTCTCTAAACCACCATGGCATAGGCTACCGGTCCCGCCCACGCTTTTACTTTCGGACTATATTTTTGCATGTTTTCCTTTTATGTAATAAAAGGGATATTCCTTATAGAATATTCCCTTTGACCTTATCTTTTAGGGTTTTTCCCTTGTTGGGCTTTTTCGTATTTATGTTTGTTTGGCCCGTTAGCTCATAGGCAGGCAAGACTCTCTATATAAGAGACCTCTTGCCTCACCTATTTTCGATGTTCAATTTTACTAGGTTTTGAGAAGACTTTTCCTCTGACTTAGCTTTGGCATCAAACCTTCCCGTCTATTTCTCAAATTTCTTCCTTGGATCTCATCTTTGATCCAAGAACACCATATTCGAGGATTCTTCTTTAGAATCAACTTTCGATCTCCACCAAACGGTTTATTCGATCTCTCTAGATAGAATCAACCCTTGTTACTTCATCGCTTCCGCCCCTTTGGATCTGAATCGAAACAACGCCGCACAAAGAATCAAGGAGTAGTTGGAGCTTGGCGGGATCTAGATCCGAAAGTTATCCTTAGTTACCTCCAAGGACGCATCAAATTGGCATCAGAGCAAAGGGATCAAAGCTAAGTTCTCTTTACTCTTGTTTTTGTGCGTTATTATCTTCAACCTATTTAGCCTTTTGTCCATGATGTTCTTCGTTTGTTCATGATGTTCTTCATTTGTTCTTCATGATCTTCATGTTGTTCATCATGTTCTTCATCATGTTCATCCATTTTTCCTGAATTTTTTCTTTCTTTTGATCAATTTGAAAAACAAAAAAATAGGTGATATTTGGTTTGCCATCAAACCAATTATCAAACCCGTCTTTTTTTTCTTAAACCGACCCAATCCGACAATTTTGTTAATTAATTTCACTAAATTTCTTGGGGTATTTTTGTTAACAAAAATTCGGATATCTCGCATTTGATATTCCAAGCAAAGCAAAAAAAAACTCTTCATCAATGCGGATTTGTGTTCAAAAAAAAAAAGAAAAAGTGTTGCTCAAAACGTTTCAAAGAAACGAAACACAAAAGTGAAAAGACGTCCGGCAAACCGGTCCATCCGAAAAATCGAATTTTACAAAACGGTCAAAGACCGAAAGCAAGCAAAGCTTGCCGACTGCACAATCCGTCCATCTTCCGCCTCTCCATTTTCTTACATACGTTTGCAAAATATCACTTGTTTATTTGAGTGTAATTGGTTCAATTTTGTTGGATTTGCCTTACTTGCCTAACCTCCAAACGGCCTTCCCCAAAGTAGAACCCGATAACGCACTTGAACTTGGGTAAAGTTGACTTAACTTGTCAACTTGCTCAATTGATTGCTTGCAATTGTGTGCTGATTTGGAGCAATGACTAACGTTGAATTGGAAACTTCTCAGGATTCTGGTCCGCAAGAGTCCAATGAACCTTTGGCTCAAGAAAATGCTTCGTTGTCCCTCGAAAATGACTCCATAAGGCAGGAATTGGAAGCTTTGAAGGCACAACAAAAGTTTGATGCCTTGACCCGAGAAAATATTGCCTTGAAGCAAGAGTTGGAAGCTCTTAAGGCTCTACGGCTTGCCCAACGTCCCACCCCAACAATTCCGATTGAGACCTTATTCAATGCTTCCACATCCGATGCACAACGGAAGGGCAAGGGAATTTTAGGAGCCAAGCCATCAAATGGTCCCCGGCTTGCGTCCGTCATTGAATGCCAACGTCCCTTACCTCTTGAAAGAAATGAGTCCCATGAAGAGGACGAAGAATTCCCCGACCCGACTCAAGATGACCTTCTCATAGTCAATACGGAAAATCGGCACAAGCATTATGAGCCTCACCACCAACGGTATGTCCCTTCTCCACCTCCACCTAGTGCGCCCCGCACCAACCGTCGAGCCCGGGAAGAGCCCCGGTACCGTCCCGACTCGACCAACAATCATGCTCGTGAGAATGATCGTTCCGGACGCCGTCGCCAACGGCCAACCCGGGAACCGACGACCCTTGACTTTGATGAGTATGATGAGAAAAAAGATTTCAACGAGCTCTCCGGTGATGAGTCCGACTTGGAACGGGTGGCACATGACCGTCCATGACACCCACCCATCATGGACCCTTATGAGAACCAAGACCGAGGTGAAGAATGGTTGCCTCCCCCAAACCCACCTAGGCATGATCCACCCATTCATGGGCGCCACCGGCATCAAGGCGGCCACCGGCGAGCCCGTGCCGATGATGCCTACAATCCACCGCCCAGACCCCTACCGCGCTCGTAGGGAAGGTAAGGTTAAATTCCCTATCTTTCATGGTGACTATGATCCGTGTGTTTTTCTTGATTGGGCGCAGGATATGAAACGAGCCTTGAAACATTGTCATTATGAGGATGAATACGAGAAAATCGAGGCGGCAACTCTTTACTTTGAAGGAGATGCCAAGTCTTGGTGGAACCGGTATGAGATCACCCGTGAAAGGCGAGGATGGGCACCGATTGCGACCTTTGAGCAATTGATCTTTGTCATGACCAAGAAATACGTGCCCGAGGACTTCAAGAATGATATGCGGTTGCAAATTGCGAGTTCAAACAAGGCAACCTCACCCCGGTGGCTTACTTGGCCAAACTCGAGGACATGCACATTAAGGCCGGCGTCTCGGCCTCTCCCTCCGCCCTTCGCACCAAATTCATGAGTGGGCTTAATGCTTCCATTCGACGCCCGCTTGAGATTGTGCCATATAAGGATTTGGGAACATTGTGCCATGCCGCCATGAAGCTCTACAAGAAACAACTTGAGACGCCTCGGTATTCAAGGTATAATTCTTCCTCGAGTCAATATCCTCATTCTTCTAACACACGTACTCGAGATGTGCCTAGTTCTCCAGATGCCGACGCTTCCAAAGGAGCCCAACGGACGGGTCAATCCAATAGGCAAGCGGGTAATGAGAGGGCACCAAACCGTGGGCCCACGGCCCCGGCGCCTCCCGCGAGAGGTCAACAAGGACCTTCACCGGCGGCTCGCCCAAGGGAACCCGTGTGCTACAAGTGTAGCGGTTTTGGTCACGTGCAATGTGATTGTCCAAACACCAAACGGGTTTTGTTTGCCGACCCAGCATATTTCGAGGACGAAGATGATCATCAAGATGGCGATATCATCATTGAGGATGACCAAGACGCCGACCCACAATTTGGAATGGAACCATGTGACGACGAGCTTGCTTGCGCGCCAGCACAACCCGGTAAATTCGCTCTTGTTTCTCGTCGTATTTTGGCTATTAAAGAGTTTATTCCTCTTGATCAACGCGAGAATCTCTTCCACTCTCGTTGCTTGGTCAATAATACGAGTCTTTCTCTTATTGTTGACGGGGGTTCTTGTTGCAATATTGTCAACGAACGAGTGGTAAAACACTTCAAGTTGCCTACAACCCCCCACCCAACACCTTACGGACTCCAATGGATTTTCGATAAGGCGTGTGACACCCTCACACAACAAGCTTGGGTGAACGTTTTCTATTGGCGCCTATGTTGATAAGGTCCTTTGTGATGTTATCAAGATGGACGCCACACATGTCCTATTAGG
>CM008283.1:28413705-28542140 GCA_002319775.1 Fagopyrum tataricum | reverse complement strand
ATCAGCATAATCATCATTACATGTTGTCACACATTTACCCGGTTAATTATCTTTATAAAGTCCAACACTCAAAACGTATACATGAATATGAATATATGTGACACGAGGAATATATAATCCTCGCCTCTAGGTCCCATAGCCAGCTGGAGTAGTGCCTGAAACACCTCCCCGTATATTCTATGGGAGTGGAGAGTGCCCGAACCGTTTACCAAATCTGGCCTGCCTATAGAGAACCTCCCAGAGGGATGAAAGGGCAAGTTATCACGGCCCTACAATGGGCGATCACTAAACCATAGGTCGGTAATAATCAACATCGCATGCTATCAAGCATATATAACACACCACTCATGCATACATCCAATATAAGGATGGTAGCTAAGTAAGTCCTATGGACTTACCTCAACCTTAGAATAACCTCAACCACGATCAACTCTGATCCGGAGGACAACACTACCTAATAACAACGCATAAAGAGATATCAAATCTCCTATCAATCAAAGGGGTCACACCTAGACCTAAGGGATCCATAAGGATCATATCCAACTTATAAACCTCGATAATCTACTAAACTTCAAAGCCATAACCGCCACATCTCGATATCATAAACATACTCATCCTCATCCTATCCTCATACACATACCTAACGTGCTACTAATTCCCTCATACTAGGAAAGGAAAGGATCTATACACTCTAGGTAGATCCTGTACGAGACGCACCTGCGTGACAAGAAGGACGCAGGGGCGGAATGACGGAAGGCGCAGGCGCGGCGACGCTCCAACGCAGGGGCGGTGACCGTGGCCGCAGGGGCGGCCGCTCTCGGGCGCGGGTGCGGCGACACAGTCAGTGCAGGGGCGGTGACTCACTGGCGCGGGGGCGGTTACAGTGCAAAACATAATCCCCGACTTCTCTTCCACTCTCCACACGACGATTTCAAGTCTTCAACGTCCAGCACTACAACACATACATATATATACATGTAAACATCAACATATAAGCCTAGAACATATAATCCTAAGCTAAGGGAAAGGGAAAAGGAAGAAGAAAGAAAGAAGGAAGAAGAGAAGAGTAAGCTCACCTACTGCTGTGATCCTAAGCAAAGGAATTGATCAACACCACACTCTCAGCTGGCTCCCAAGCTCAGCAACACATCCACACATGATCATCATCAACCACCCCACAATTCTCTTTCCACTTAAAGGAATTCAAGAACAAGATCAAGGAGAAAAAAGGAGACAAGGAGAAGCTCGTGAGGGTAGCTGAAATGAAGAATGAAACCCTTCATCCTAAGCAAAGGAGAAGGTTAAAGGAAAGAAAGAGTAAAGCATGGTTCAATGGTCAACAAAATCGGCTGCAGCCGCAGGAGACCGCAGGGGCGGACATCTTGAGCCCACCCGCTGAGGCGCAGGGGCGGACATCCTGAGCCCACCCGCTGAGGCGGCGCAAAGCACCCGCAGGGGCGGCTAGGTCCAACTCAGCTCTAAAGATCACGGCTCTTACACATGTGTCCCCTACCTTGACATTTAAAACACACAATATCCCTAGTTCTAGGGGTAGAATTAGAAGTACTCCCTCGAGGTCCGCTTGAAGGCTCATTCAAGGGTTGATGTGTAGTCGAAGGTGTAGGAGTCCTTCTTTGATTTTCATGTCCCGCGGCTGGCGCTTTTATCTCCTCCTTATGGCTCCTTAGCTTGATCTCTTCCTTGAGCCGAAAGACGGTTGCCTTGAGACTTCCAAGCACTAGACGTATGTTGGCTTGTGCTCTCGGTTTCTCAACTTTGTCTTCCTTTCTACCTTGATTGCTATGTGTAGCAACTGCTCCATGGTGCTGTAAGGATACATATCAACTTCGTTAGCCAAACTAGAGTTCAGGATTTGGAGATACCTTGCCATGGTGTTTTCTTCGTCTTCCAACACATTAGCCATCACCATAGCCATTTGCATGGTTGTGTAGGCTTCTTCGGCACTAAAGGAACCTTGCTTCAAGTTCTCCAATCTTTTCCGTAGCTCTCGGGTGTAATGGGGAGGAACGAACCTTGTCCTCAAGAGTGCCTTCATGTGCTCCCATGAAGCTATTTGTGGATCTAAAGTCCGAACTCTCTCTTTGACCAAGTGATCCCACCACACGAGGGCATAACCTTGGAACTCGAGGGCGGTAAGTTGGACTTTCTTGAGGTCACTAAAATTGTGACAAGACCAAATTTGCTCCACCTTCGTCTCCCATTCCATGTAGACGTCGGGGTCACACTTGCCTTCAAAGGCGGGAATCTTAATCTTGACCTTTCCGAGACCGTCTTGCTCTTGGTAAGGTTGGACGTGCTCTCTTTCTCTACCTCGCCTAGGATGTTGATATTGCCTTGGATAGTCTTCCCATGTTTCATCTTCAAAGGCGCCCTCTTGTGGATGCTGAAAATCATCAACAAATGGCGGCACGTTAGACACGTTATGAAGGGCATCGGAATGTTTATTACCTTGTCCCATTCGACCTTGAGGACCCGTCTCTCTTGGCACGTGAGAGGGGCCTCCAAACTCATACGTGGCTCTCATGGGTGGCGTTCGTGGAGGCGGGGTTCTTGCCTTCATGGTCTCCATCCATTTGGAGAGAATATCAACGGAATCGGAAAGCTTCTTAAGTAGGTGGAACATCTCGGGCGTGATGGTCTCACTACTCCCCTTGCTTGGACTTCGTGACATAGACATGCTTCACAACAGACGAAACACTTAAAAGATTAAAGTTAGTTTCAAACTGAGGAAATCCTTCACTTGTGTATCTCTCACACTCTTCTCTCTTGTTGGTATTGCTCAAGCTTAGGCAACGGGTTTATAAGGATCAACACCTTAGGACTTCGGCTCTTACCTCCTCACTATCTCCTTGGTCTAGCAGGCCAAGATTGTTGTGAGAGTTGGGGATGGATCAAGAATAGATTTCAATGTTTAGTAGTGTATGAAACTAGATAGTCAAATTTGACTAAAGAAATAACAACGAAATTGAACACGAGTAATTACTTACTAAGATAGAACCCTTTCCTTGTGCTTGGAGTGTAACACCCCAAATCCGTAGGACTCGAGGTGCTACTGGGCTAGGATCTCACAATGGATCCTGACCCTAGCCTGACAACAATTTCACCGATCTTACAACAAGACACCAATAGATTAAAACAAAACATAAACTGATATATATACATATCAAAAGATGATACAGAGTATTGCTTAGTACAAAGTCAAACAGAAATCCGTACAACATAAATAACCCAAAATCCCACGATATCGCCCAGTGTACGGAACCCTCAGCAGATCACCCCTCCGGATCACTCTGCAGCTCTTCTAACCTGCAAAGGATCTACAACACGGTATAAAACCGTTAGCTAACTATACACATATATAAGAAGATGCTAGAGCACAAACACACATCAGAAATTATAACATATCAACATGCTTTCACACATTTATCCGGTTTATTATCTTTAATAAGTCCAATCACTCAATCGTATAAATAGATGTGTGACACGAGGAATATAATCCTCGCCTCTGGGTGCTATAGCCAGCTGGAGTAGTATCGGCACACCTCCCGTGTACCCTATGGGAGTGGTGAGGGTCCTTCCCGTATACCAGATCTGGCATGACTATAGAGAACCTCCAAGACTCCACTACGGGATGAAAGGGAAAGGTTATCACAACCACTACAATGGGCGGTCAATATAATATAAGTCGGTAATGAACCCTATCGCATGCTACAAAGCATAAACAAACACCACTCAAGCATACATCTAATATAAGGATAGTAGCTAAGTAAGTCCTATGGACTTACCTCAATCTCAGAAGTAGTATCACTATGATCAGGTCTAACTCAGGTCCACTCCAAACTGGAGGACAACACGGCCTATACAAGGCATACATATATATATCAAACTCCTATCACACAAAAGGGTCACACCTAGACCCAAGGGATCCATAGGGATCATATCCAACTCGTATACCTCAAAGCCCTAACCGGCATATCTATATCATACTCATCATCATCTGATACCTAGCATGGTACTAGTTCCCTCATACTAAGAAAGGAAAGGAGCTACCCAACTATCGGTAGTCCCGGGACAAGACGCACCTGTGTGATCAAGGGACGCAGGGGCGGAATGGACAACCCGCAGGCGCGGTGACAAGGGACGCAGGCAAGGCGCGGGCGCTGCGGCACGACTTCCGCAGGGGCGGCGACTTCCAGGCGACGGTGCAGAACGTAGCCCCGCGAGTCCTCTTTCACTCTTCACGTGATCAAATCACGTCTATTCCATTCCAGAATTACACACATGCATAAACATACACATACCAACATCACCCTATGATCAATACAATTAATCCTAAGCTAAGGAAGGACGAATCAAAGAAAAGAGAAGAAGAACAAAGAGCAAGAAGCTTACCACAACTGTGG
The DNA here is from genome assembly GCA_002319775.1 of Fagopyrum tataricum. Classification (NCBI taxonomy): domain Eukaryota; kingdom Viridiplantae; phylum Streptophyta; class Magnoliopsida; order Caryophyllales; family Polygonaceae; genus Fagopyrum; species Fagopyrum tataricum. Next base: position 28,537,716 of record CM008283.1, on the reverse strand, counting down.
TTAGCTAAGGAAATGATCACAAACAACCTTATTGGCTTCCAAGCTTAGCAACACACATCACTAGCATCATCATCATCAAAGCCACATCAAAACTCTTCCAAAACCAAAAAGAAACAACACAAGATCAAGATGGAGGGAGGAGAAGCAAGAAGGACGTAGGGTCTGGAATGGGAAGTGAAGAAGGGGAACCCTTGCTCAGCAAGGAAAAGAAATAAGTAAGGCAAAGGGTAAAGCACGGGTCAAAGAAGTCAACAAAACCGGCTGCAGCCGCCGGAAACCGCAGGGGCGGAAACCCGCAAGGGCGGCAGACATGCCTGCGGGTGCGGAAAGGACAATGTCGGCCAAAGCCAATCTCGGCTAAGGTCCAATCTCGGTCCGAAAGACTAAGGCTCTTACATCTCACCCCCCTAAAAACAAGTTTCGTCCCGAAACTTGCCAAGTCCTGAAACCACTCGGACTCAAAAGCCGAGATAAAAATCTCTATAACCTCAAACATAAGCATGGAGGAATACATCAACTCCAGCATCAAAACACTATCCAAGGCCTAGAGGAACCATCTCTAGCCAGCTATAAACACATCACAAGGCATATAGGAATCACATCTCTAGCCGTATCATACTCATAATAGAAAGGCATGGAGGAAGAACATCTCCAACACTACTACGTCCATCAAAATAGCATGGAGGAAAGAACCATCTCCAGCTAAACCTATCATAACACCATAGCATGAAGGAAAGAACCATCTCTAGCTATAAACAATAGTCATACTAGAACAACAAGATCTAATAAGATCATAATCACATCAAAGCGAGCATGAAATAAACACATCATAGCATATAAGCATATAAGCACATAAGACTCACCAAGATAGTACTAAGATCTACTCGGTGATCCTACTGGTGCACCTATCTTGGCATAGAAATCTGGATAGTTCTCTGGATACTATCCTCAGTCTCCCATGTAGCCTCCTCGGGTCCTCATCTCGACCACTGTATCCTCTGCATAGGAATGTCCTTCGAACGCAGGCGTCTCATACCTCGTTCTAGGACTGCAATAGGATACTCAACAAAAGTGTGGTCCGGCTCGATCACCAAATCCTCATAACTCACAATATGTCTCGGATCTAGTATGTACTCCCTCAGTTGAGACACGTGAAATACTGGGTGAACACCCTCTAATCTCGGAGGCAAGGTTAATCTGTAAGCTGCGCTCCCAACCCGATCCAGAATCTCGAACGGTCCGACATATCGGGGCTCAACTTCCCCTTAATGCCAAAACGCCTAACACCTCGTGTCGGGGACACTCTCAGCCACACATGGGCTCCAACTTTAAACTTTAGAAGTCTACGCCTCCTATCAGCATAAGACTTTTGACGGCTTTGCGCAGTCAGCATCCGCTCTCTAATTAGTGCTACTCGAGCCACATCATCCTGAATCTGATCAGGTGCTAAACCGCTAACACTGCTCTGCTCATCCCACCCTAACGGGGTACGGCATCTCTGTCCATACAGTTCCTCATATGGGGCCATCCCAATAGATGCATGCCAGCTGTTGTTGTAGGAGAACTCAACAAGTGGGAGATGATCCGTCCACACCTGTCCCCAATCCAACACACAAGCTCGCAACATATCCTCCAGGGTCTGAATGGTCCTCTCTGACAGACCATCTGTCTGAGGATGGAACGCAGTCATGAAGTGCAAACTCGTCCCTAGGGCAGTCTGAATCTGCTGCCAGAATCTCGAGGTAAATCGTCCATCTCTATCTGAGACGATCGTCCTCGGTACACCATGGAGTCTCATTATCTGCCTAGTGTACTCCTCAGCTAATCTGCTCACCGGCCACGTCTCTCTAATAGGAATGAAACGTGCCGTCTTCGTCAATTTGTCCACTATGACCCAGATGGCATCAAACTCCGGCTCAACCTCAGTCCAGTCACAAAATCCATGGTGACGTCCTCTCACTTCCTCTGTGGAACAGAAAGTGGATGGAGCTCACCTCCAGGTCTGAAATGCTCGATCTTGACCTGCTGGCAGGTCACACACTGTGCCACAAATCTGGCCACCTCGGGCTTCAGCCCTCCCCACCAGTATGAACATCTCAAATCCTGATACATCTTACTCGTACCTGGATGTACAGAGTAAGGTGTACAGTGAGCCTCCTGTAAAATCCTCTGACGTAAATCTGCATCAGTAGGTACACAGACGCGACCCTGGCGCCTCAATACTCCATTTTCTCCCAGCAGAAACTGTGGTGCCTCATCTCGAAACATCCTCTCTCGGATCCTCATCAGTGTCGGGCAGGTCTCTTGCTTCTATTGGATCTCACCCAACAAAGCAGGAAGAACCTCTAAAGTACGCAGCTGGGCATCCTCATCAGGAAACTGGATGTCCAACTCTAACCAGATCAGATCTCTCTGCAACTGATGCTGAACTATCAACCTCGCAATCGCCTTCTCTCGAGGTGTCTTCCTGCTCAGGGCGTCGGCGACAACGTTCGCCTTCCCTGGATGATACAGAATCTCTAGATCAAAATCCTTGATCAGCTCGAGCCACCTACGCTGGCGGTTATTCAATTCCCGCTGCGTGAAAATATACTTCAGACTCTTATGGTCTGTGAAGATCTGACATGTAGCACCATACAAGTAATGTCTCCAGATCTTCAGTGCATGAACTACCGCTGCCAACTCCAGATCATGAGTCGGGTAGTTCTCCTCATACGTCTTCAACTGTCGAGACGCGTAAACAATAACTCTGCCTCGCTGCATCAAAACACATCTCAAGCCTAGCTTGGATGAATCACTGTAAACCACAAAATCCTCAGTACCCTCTGGCTGTGCCAAAATAGGAGAAGAAGTCAAACGCCTCTTCAACTCCACAAAACTCTGCCTGCACTGATCAGACCACACAAATCGGTAGTCTTCCTCAGCAAACTCGTCAGTGGACGGGCAAGGATTTCCAACATCAACACCAAGATTTGAATCAATCCACGTTAAAAAATGTATCGAGTCGACCCCAAGAATGGAAAGGATTTCCAACATCAACACCAAGATTCCCTTGTAACCGTCATCACATGGCGAGTTTGTTACAACCGCACAACACATGTATCGAGTCGGCCAATATTTGACTCGATCCACGTTAAAAAATAGGTCGGTGACACCATCGTCTTCATGAGTCGAGTGAGCCAGTTGACTCGACCGCCACTTTAGTGATGCTTGACATGTATTCCGCCTTGGCTCGATGTCTTCGCCCCGGTAGAGTCTAAGTCTTTGAGTCCGAGTCGTTTCCTCCTTCTTTGTGCGAGTGAACGGGAACCCTGAGTAAGTGTGCACGAGTGACTCGATCTCTGGGGCTTGCTTCTCCAGATGATCTTTTGGCCTTTCCTTCTTCTCCTTTATTGCGCCAGAGCTTCTCTTTGCTTCTTCTTCTTTCTTTGCTTACATTGATGTCGAGGTGAGGGTTTCTTTCCTGAGTCTTTTTGTGTTCATTGAAGCTCCTTTTGGCCTAAAATCACTTGAGCACAAGAGACAAACGGGAGTAGATATTCTTTGATGCAAATAAGCTTTAGCAAAGATGTCAAGAATCCTAAGTTTCACAACTTAATCATGCTATTTTTCGCTTTTATAAGATGCTTGTATATGACTTGTATTGTGTCTCTATATGATACAAAAAGTAGTTAAATGTTCACACAAGTTCATTTCTCTTTGGACTTGTCTAGAGTTGTCAAAAGTTGACCCGACCCGTGAAACCGACCCGACAAACCCGAACTTGCCCCGAAAATTTTGAAAAAGAGAATCTCCGGAACCGATCCGCTTGAAACCGATGACCAGAAGTAACTTGGCCCGAATGACCCGATTGCCCGAATAACCCGACCCGAAGTAACCCGATAGCCTGAAGTAACCCGACCCGGATGAACCGGTAGCCCAAAGAAACAAGACCCGTTATAACCCGACACAAAGTAACCCGACCTGAATGACCCGATAGCCCGAAGTAACCCGACCTTAGATGACTCGATATAACCCCGTCATTTTTAATGCATACAAATAGGGTATTTTAGGTTACATTGATAACTATTTACATGATTTATTAAGAGAAAAAATAGATAAAAATTTACCAAGAAATAGGGTAATATAAAAAATAAGTTAGTCATACACCGACTATTTTAATGCATAAGTCGATTATACAAATTCAACCTGAATAACAAATCAATAATTATCATCTCATTAGATTGTTAACTCCAACTCTCCAATTCTCCAATCATGTTTGAAACACTAGCACAAAATAATAAGTATAAGTTATATATATTTTTTGTATCTTCAAGTTTGATACAAGCGGTGATATGCAACTCTAAGTTCAAATTTATAAGGAAAAAAAAAAAGTCGTATCATCATCCATATAATAGCCACGGGTATAGCATCAAATTTAAGCACGAAATTTACCACGAATTGACTTACCCTCAGTGTTATCCTCGAAAGCACGTTCATGACTACAGAGGGCGTGGGCTAAATGTCCCCACAAATATTAGCCAAAATTAATGAATTAGTCTTACGAGGCTAATTTTAGCTGCGTTTTTTGTGAAGCCCAAATTCGTGGGTGATAGCCACCAAAAGATTTGAGGGTAGAGTCGAGGTCATTAGCAACGAAAGAAAGTTCACGGTAAGTTCGAGTCTTTTAGCCACGAATATTCAATGTTAATTTTTATCCGAGGTTGAATTTGTGGGTATGTAGAGAGGGCTATTTGACAATATTATATAGCCCGGTACAAATCGGGGAGACTGAGTGAGTGGGATTAAATAGGGGGAAAATGAAGAGACAAAAGAGGATTGTAAATATCTTTGGAAGATGAATAAATGTATTTACATAACTAATTTGTTTGGGGAAAGAATAAATGTATTTAGATGGGTTATAAAGATTAAAAACGATTTTCTTTGGTTCAGGTGGAACTTAATTATATATACATAGATTATAATTTTGTAAGTATTATAACCTTATTTTGTGTATAAATTAACCTAATAAAATTATTTATGATAATTTAAATACCTTGTACTTTTACACCACTCTTTGTTACTGTATATTAACCTAATAAAATTATCACAATAATTACAAACTAGTGTATTACCCGTGCCTTACACGGGATTTGATAAAAATATTTTTATTTTTTTATTTTCTTAAGGGATTATATATAAACTATTTTTTTGTCATTATATAGAGTAAATAATAAGCAATAAATACTTGTACACTTTATATATAATATTATATAATACATTAATAAAATATCTAATTGTATAATAACTCATAATCTAATTTTTTCTCTCTTATAATATTGGTTCATATGTTAATATTTTTTATCTATTATATAATATTATATAATACATTAATAAATATTTGCTTAGGGAAGATCTTTGTTTTGTTGGTTGTTGAAATTTATTAAACATTCAAATTTCTAGTGGGATTCAACATAATCTATATTTTTCCAGCAGAATCTATGTTTTTAGACATATTTTTTTAAATATTTTTTTTAATGAATAAACTTAAATAATATTTTGTGGACTGTGGTTAAATGTTAAAATGACACGTGGCTGTTAATATTTTTTCTGTGTGACACGTGGCAAGGAGTGCTACTCCTATAATATATATACTAGTGTACTACCCGTGCCTTGCACGGGATTTGTTAAAATATATCTTTAAATAAATTAATTTCAATATTATATGCAATAATTCACATTTATGATATCAAGCCTCAAATTGTAAAAAAATATTTTAAAAAATAAATAAATATTGTTTATTTTTGTTTAAAAAGTCTATCTTAATAAAGTTTGATATTGGTAATATGTTCACGGTTATAAGAATATAGTAAATAAATTTGAGTAATAGTTGGAATTCAAGAAAAACAAATAGATATCTCGAAATTTAAATACTAAAATGTATAATTGAACCAAAAACACTATTAGTAATTATGTTTTTTGAATTTCAGAAAATTCGTAATAAGTGGGTCAATAAATATAAGCTTTAATATTATTTATTAATTAATTTAAATATTAAAAAAATTCGACTACTATATTTCCTAAAAATAGTAAGTGATAATAAAACAATAATTTTATAAAAATGATTAAAATTAAATCTAAAAAAAGTAATATGTTAAAATACATAATGGATATATTTATAATATTTGATCGTAAAAATTAGATTGAGCAAAAACATAAGAAAATTGAGGTTACTCCTAAATAACAAATTTTCATTTATTTAAAATATATAAAATACAATATTAAATTAAAAATCTGATTATAGAAACAAATTGGGAAATACTTTGATAAAAATAAATCGCATACAAATTTAAAACCTGAAATTTAACAAATTTATTTATATAATTTGGTAGACTATTTTTGAAAAATATTTAAATAAAAACTATTTTAAATTTCGTATATTTTTTAAATTTTTTTTATTTATATTGTTGAAGAAATATTGTTGGATATTTGAACAAAATTTTAATAATATTTTGATTTTAAATTTTTTTTAGTTTATATTACTGAAGTGATATTATTGAATTAACAAGGTTGAGGCGGCGATTGAGCGGCGACTGAAGACGAAGGCGGCGTTTGTGGAGCGAGTGAAGGCGAGGCTGCGGCCGGACGTAAGAAAATCAAATTTAATAAAAATTATGTGGATATCCGATTAATTTTTAATATAAAAATTATTAAAATAAAATGAACGTAAAAATGAACATAAGAAGAAAAAAAAACCTTGTATCAACTATAAGAAAATCGAATTTAAGTTTATATTATGTGTCGCGTAATAAAATGAACGTAAGAAAATCGAATTTAAATAAAAAACTATGTAAATAACATAATCCATTAATCCATAATTTAAGTTTATACAATAAGTCTATGATGACATAATGTCATAATCCGTAATATAAGTCTATATTATAAGTGTATAATTATATAACTATACTATAAGTTTATACTATAAGTTTAACTATGTGTCGCGTAATATAAATTTATAATTTTAAGTATTAACTTTTTACCATGTTAGAGATAAGATGTGTTAAAGTCTTATAAATAAATTTCAATAAAAGAAACCTTGTATCAACTGTACATTTTTCACTTTCCGTTGGATTAAATTATGTAACTAATTGGCTATGATATATTTTATTTTACATTTTATAACAAACAAAATAGTATAAAAACATACATGGATTAGTCACATTAGATATTTGGATCAAATGGATAAGTCGGATATCCAGATTCGGCGAAGATGCTCGGAAAAGGGCTCATGGTTGTCGAAGAAGTGCTCAGAGAAGATTCGCGGATGATTATCCGATCTGACTAAAGTCGTTTTTAGATACCTTATTTTAGAATATGAATCAAACGGATCAATCGAATATCCACAGATTATTATCCAATTCGGTAAAAGATGATAAATTTTATTATACATTTTATAACAAACAAATAACATATATGGATCGGTTAAATTACATATTTGTATCAAACATATCAGTCAGATATCCATATCTGGTTAAAGTCTTTTTTAATCAAACAAATTGGGTTAAAATCATTCCTATCAAATAAATATCTTTGTATAAACTTTAGAGTAAATTACACAAATCCGAACACAAATTGACCCGAATAAAGATTTTAGGCAACTCAACCCGCTTTCGACCCAACCCGAACATAAAATTGGTCCGATTCCATCCCGATTGATCCGTCCCGGTTGGCACACAGCACATCTACCAAAGCCATTATAAACTTAAGTAACCCGACCCGAATGACCCGATAACCGAACTAAAACGACATGTTCTGAACTGGGGGTGAGCATTTTCGGATATCCTATCCGATGGTCCGGATATCCGGTCCAATAGTTTTTGTAAAAGTCTAATCCGAATCCGAGGGTACCTGGATACCCAAACATTTTATCTAGATCGGATGTATATATGATCCGATATCCGATCTGAATATTCATCATTAGACTAGTCGGCTATATCCGATCCGTATTTTTATTTGATGATCCGAAAAATATTCCCGGATCGGATCGGACTCGAATTACCAACTACCAGATATTTTCGGTTTCGGATTTTTCCGAATCGGATCTTCGGATTCACGGATCGGATTAGGTGGATCGGACTTTTTTGTTGACCCCTATTATGAACTTATGATTCAAGATCCGAGGCAATCCGATAACTCATATTTACCCGAACATGTAATATCCGGTCCAAACCGGCCAAACCCGAAACAAACCGATAAAAAGGAGATATTGTTAACCCGACCCGTTTGAACCCGAGCTTGTTATGACCGACCCGATTACGACCCGTCCCATTATGACCCGAGAACCGAGGCTACCCGATAACCCGTTATAACCCAAACAATTGATACCCGGCCCAAACCGACCCGACCCGGTGGCCCCATTTGACGCCTCTAGACTTGGCCTACAAAATAAAAATCTTCATGCTTATATTTGGCATGGTAATACATTCACTTGCATTCATACATTGATGTGAAATATTTTGCCTCATTGACATAAAACAAAATAAAATGAAAAACAAGAAATCAACATGATATATTGGAAGTGTCTTTATTAGAACTTTTTGTGGTGCTTTTTCAATGATTTTTTTTCTTGCCTTTTCATTTCATGTCTTTTGTCTTACGGGATTGTATTTTTCACTCAAGTTAGTGTCAACCATTGTAAGATTCCCTAGGCCAAGCAATTGAGAGTTCATAAGCAATACACACTATCATAGACCTAAACAAGTGCTTAATTTAGCTCAATTTTCTTTTTTCATAAGATTCACTAAGTCATACATCAACCAATATGAATCATAAGAGTTCAACTAAATTCATCAATCATATACATTTTATGTACTAACTAATTAACATGCTTCTCTTATGTCCAAGTCTATACAATTTATAATCAAACAAATCCTCAAACTATTGCCATAGTTTTGAACAATGTCTCGTCATTAAGATCATTTCCAATATCCTTTAGATAAAACACAAAAATTTTCAAATTTTCAGATTTTTATTTTGAATTTTGGAACATTTTTCAAATGTTTTTGATTCTTCAAAAATTTTCAACTTAACACAAGAAAAACAAAAACACATTCCGATTTTTATTTTGGAATCCCGTCGTCGTGGTCGTCCCCATTGTCAATTGTGCTCTAAGCCGGTCCTTTCCTGTGAGACCCCTACTCTCCCGGACCGAGTTTGGACCATGGCCGAGATTGGCTTTGGGCCGAGTGTAGAATTTTCCGCACCCGCGGGCATTTTGGCCGCCCCTACGGCTCATGGGACCGCCCCTGCGGTTTCCGGCGGCTGTAGCCGGTTTTGTTGACTCTTTTTACCATGCTTTACCCTTTACCTTACCTCTTCGTTTTACCTTGCTGAGCAAGGGTTCCATCTTCATTCCTTTCTTCAACTTCCCACGTCCTTCTTGCTTCTCCTTCACCTTCCTTTGATCTTGTCTTGGTTTCCTTTGGCTTGGAAGAGTTTTGTTACGGCTTTGTGGTTGATGATGATGCTAGTGTGTGTGTTGTTGTGCTTGGAAGCCAACCTTGGTGTGTGTTAAGCTTTCCTGCAGCCTAGGATCTTCAATAGTGGTGAGTCTTGCTTCTTCTCCTTCTCTTCTTCTTTGATTCAATCTTTCTAGCTTAGGATTATAGATGTATGCTAAGGGTGTTGATGATTGGTATGTGTATATGCATTTTGTGTGTGTTTGTGATGGAGAGAAGACGTGATTTGATCACGTGAAGAGCTAAAGAGAAGCCGCGAGGTTTCATTCTGCACTGTCGCCGCCCCCGTGGCCAGAAGTCACCGCCCCTGCGGAAGACGTGTCGCAACGCCTGCGCCGTGCCAGCGACGTGCCTGCGTTGCCAGCGATCCTTGTCACCGCCCCCGCGTTTGAGTGCCACCGCGCCTGCGGTTTCCTACGTTCCGCCCCTGCGTCCTCCGTTCACGCAGGTGCATCTTGTCCCGGAACTACCTATAGTTAGGTAGTTTCTTTCCTTTCTAGTATGAGGAGCTTAGTACCATGCTAGGATTCGGATGTTGATGAGTATGATATAGTTATGCCGGTTACGACTTTGAGGTTTACGAGTTGGACTTGATCCTTATGGATCCCTTGGGTCTAGGTGTGACCCCTTTGTGTGATAGGATTGTGATATATATGTATGTGTGCCTTGTATAGGCTGTGTTGTCCTCCAGTTGGAGTGGACGTTTCTGAGAGTTGTTCGTAGCGAGTTACTTTTGAGATCGAGGTAAGTCCATAGGACTTACTTAGCTACTATCCTTATATTGGATATATGCTTGAGTGGTGTGTGTTATGTGCTTTATATCATGTGTTATTATGGTCACCGACCTATGTTATATTGACCGCCCATTGTAGTGGCTATGACAACTTACCTTTCATCCCGTAGTGGAGTCTGGGAAGTTCTCTGTAAGCTAGTTAGTTCTGGTATACGGGAAGGGCACCTACCACTCCATATGGTATACGGGAAAGTGCGCTGATACCACTCCAGCTAGCTATTGCACGCAGAGGCGAGGGTTATATATACATTCCTCGGGTCACGTATATTCATATACATTTATTATACGATTGAGTGTTGGACTTATTAAAGATAATAAACCGGGTAAATGTGTGATATCATGATGATGTGTTAATATTATTGATGTGTGTTTGTGCTCTAGCATCTTCTTATATATGTGTATAGTTAGCTAACGGTTTTATACCGTGTTGTAGATCCTTTGCAGGTTAGGAGAGATGCAGAGTGATCCGGAGGGGTGATCTGCTGAGGGTTCCGTAAACGGGGACGATATTGTGGTTGGGTTATTTATATTGTACGGGTTTATGTTTTGACTTTTGTACTCAGCAGTACTTTGTATCACTTTTGATCGGTATATATATACATCAGTTTCATGTTTTGTTTTCATCTATCAGTGCCTTATTGTAAGATTCAGTGAAGTTGTTGTCAGGCTAGGGTCAGGATCCATTGTGAGATCCTAGCCCAATAGCACTCCGAGTCCTACGGATTTGGGGTGTTACAAAGTTGGTATCAAAGCCCAGGTTGACAACAATGGCACTAGTAATCTGCAATAAAGTTCGAATAGATAAATAAACATAACCCGAAAGGGGTGTGACTTTTCAAAAGGTTTTGGTTTTGAAATGAGTACAAATATTTTGGGTTATCGTGTACGTGAACCATCGCCCCTCTGAAGATCTCGACAATATAGATATATATAGATATTCTGTTGTGTTGATCTGTTCTATATCTATACATATGGCATATATATAGCCTTCTAAGCTAGGTTACGTTCTCTGCAGATGGTTCAGACTAGAGTCTTACCTGCAGCTGGGCGAGGTAGAGGTAGACCCCCTCTAGGTAGAGGATGAGGTAGAGTTCCTGCTGTCGATCCACGCGCAGCAGAGGAGATACATGAGGAGGTTGCTGAGAGCGTCGTTCCTGAGACTGGGAACGGGGCAGCTGGGAGACAGGGGGCACAAAGAGCCCAATTTGGTGAGTCTGATCGTGTCTCCATGGGTAGATCGGAGTTTCATGCTTATATCAGACGTGTTGAGGAGGCTGCTAGAGCCGGTAGACGTGCCCCAGATTTACAGGCACAGGAGGGACCATCTGAGAGGTCCCATACCGTTACTCAGGTACCAGCTATACAAGTACCTGCTGCTGAGATTGCCAGAGCACCAAAGGAGCATAGAGGGCCTAGACCAGATACCTGGTTGAAGGCATTCCATCAGATGGGTGTACCCCCTTTCACTGGGAAGGTGGGGTTGGAGGTTGAGCTCTGGATCGGGCATGTAGACTCAGCTTTGGAGTCTATTCGCTGTCCAGCTGACAGACAGATTGAGATGGTTCAGACTTTATTTCGGGACTTGGCACAACACTGGTGGAGATCAGTACGGGGTCAGGTTACCAGTTATGATCAGATGAAGACGATGATTAGAGAGCGTATCTGCTCTGCCTCTCTGAGGAGGGAGAAACTGCGAGATTTGTGGAGGCTGGGTTTGAGGATGTACCAGTCTCTGAGGCCATCAGGAGGTTTCAGGAGGAACTGGCATTACTAGGACTAGCTGCACCTGCTGCAAACCAGCACGTTTATCTATTTTCCCAACGACTGAGGGATACTACCCGGACCTACATGGCGGGATTTCATTGTGAGACTCTCACAGATTATCAGAACAGAGCTTCCGATTATGAGAGGGAGCGAGCTGGACAAAGGAGAGCTTCTCAGACCGGAGGGTCTGAGAAGAGGCAGCGCACAGGGCAGACCAGTGGTACTGGTGGTTCTACTAGTGGTTGGCGTGGTCAGAGACGCCAGAGTCAGCCTTGATCTGCGCCGGTTGCAGAGAAGGGACGTCAGTGCTTAACTGTGGAGATCCAAGGCATATGAGGCCAGAGTGCACGAGGCCATTGGTGACTTGTTACACCTGTGGTAGGCAAGGTCACCGAGCTGTTTACTGCCGCCAGGGCGGAGCTTCATCTCAGCAGGGTTCTTCTCCTGCTAGTGCAGCGGGAGGTGGGCAGAGGCCACCTCAGCAGCAGCAGACTCCGGGACAACAAAGAGTCCCAGATCGCCCTACGACTCAGGGATCTGCTCTTGGGCCGAGTAGAGGCAGAGGTCGTTGTGGGGGCACCACTAATACCAGAGGCCCACAAGGTCGTGTTTTTGAGTTGAGGAGTGCAGAGGAGCCAACTACACCTACTGCTACAGGTACCATTCTGATTCATGGTTTACCTGTTAGAGTTTTATTTGATACTGGTGCTACGCACTCTTTTATTTCTAATGCCTGTGTAGAGCGTCTTGGTTTAGATACAGTTGAGGGGATGCCCTTTATTATAGGGTTACCCAATGGTGGTAGGGTCAGAGGTACCCGTGAGATTCACGGTTGTCCCATTTCTGTAGGGACCTGTGTGTTACTAGTTGACTTCTTTGTCATGCCATTAGAGCATGAAGAAGTCATTCTACGTATGGACTGGATGGATAGACACTCTGCGGTTTTAGATGTAGGTAAGAGGATTGTTACCCTCTCTACCGAGTTAGGCCAGATAGAGGTTTTCCGAGGTTGGGACCTTGGAAAGATAGGCACAGCTATCAGTGCCATACGGGCAGCTAGATTGATTGCACAGGGTTGCGAGGCCTTCTGGTGTTATGCCATGAAGGAGGGGGAGAGTCTAGCTGTAGAGGACATTCCAGTTGTTTGTGAGTTTATTGATGTTTTTGTTGAACCGTCCAGTTTTCCGCCTAAGAGGAGTGTGGATTTCAGTATCTAGTTAGAGCCTGGTACGAGATCCATCTCGAAGGCCCCATACCGGATGGCGCCTGTCGAGATGCAGGAGCTGAAGAAGCAACTCGAGGAGTTGGTTGAGAAGGGCTTCATTCGCCCTAGCGTGTCCCCTTAGGAAGCACCTGTCCTCTTCGTACGGAAGAAGGACAGATCGCTGAGACTGTGTATTGAATACAGAGAGCTGAACTAGGGTCGGGATCCATTGTGAGATCCTAGTCCAGTAGCACTCCGAGTCCTACGGATTTGGGGTGTTACATTTCCTCTCTTCTCCCGTCGCTTCACAAACTGGAGCTAGCCCGAGCCGCCTCGCTTGGCCGAGCCGCCCCCTGTGTGAGTCGCCTCAACTGCGCGAGCCCGGATCTGCAGTCCGCCGAGCCAGATTCCGTGCCGCTCGCCTCTCCCTTGTTGTCCTCCGCCGGCGCCAGCTGTGCTCAGCCGCTTGCTGAGCCCTTCTCGCCTCCGGCTTCTCCTCCCCCTGCGCGAGCCCAGGTCCGCGCGGGGCTCTTTCTCCTCTTATCTCTTCCACCGCCGGAGCCACCAGTAGCTCAGATCCGCTTGTCATATGCCGGAACCAGCCCAATTTGTTGTCCGTCGCACCTCGCCTCGCCGGCCGCCCCTGCGTAAGCCGCCTCACCTGCGCGAGCCCGGATTTGTAGTCCGCCGACCCAGATCTGCGCCTTTCTCCTCCCCTCTGCAGTACAGCTGCGGGCCCTCCTGCGGCGGCAACAGATCTGTTTTTAGGGTTCCTAAAGGATGTGGCAGCTTGTCCATGGCTTTCTCGTTGTCTCCATCTGCGGTTCTTGAACTGATGTGTGTTAATCTTGTGCAGGTGGTCAATCATCAAGTTGATGCATGGGCTCATGGTCTTCGTTGCTTGTGGTTAATGGCTGGGGTTCAGACAATCCACCGGCAATTTGTTACCAAAAACGAATGACACTTGAAAATGGATAGAAGTGAAACAACGTTGACAGAACAAGTACTGAAATTGCTACAAAAAGAACGATGAGTTTCTTTTGAAACTCTTTGAACAAACTCGAACCTTCTGAAATTGCTACTAAATCACAGTTGAACAAATAAAAATTTTGCTTTTGAAATTGCTATGAAAAGTAAGAGTTTTATTAAAAACTCTTTGACAAATTCAGACTTGCTTATGAAATTGCTTCCGAAAGAATGATATGGTTTTACTACTAAGGTTTTGCTTTTATCTGAACCAAGTAGAAACCAAAAATCGGGAAAATCTCAATCCATTAAAAAATCGGGGCTTTATTTTCACTCTCAAATCACCCGTTAGCATAAAAATTATTTTAGACCAAGAATCACATAAGGCAAATCATGAAAACCTTCTCATATCAATGGAAAAAACTATGTTTTGAGAAAAGTTCGTTTATCTCCAAGACTAAAAGATAATAGAGGGATATATTTTTTATTTTTTAATTATTTTCTTTGTCCTAATCTTTTATCTTTTACTATGTTTTTGTCTTTTTTTTATTGAAATTTCTTCGGCTTCTCGTTGCTTGTGTATTTTCTATTTTTTTGTATTTTTGCTTTTCTTGTTTTATTCTTGGTTTTTTAGTTGTTTTCTTTTTTAACGGGTTTGTTTTTCTAGTTTGTGTGTGTCAAGTTATGATCTTTAATTGATTTTTTGTTTTGATTTTCTTTGTTGTTTGATTATCTTTGTAAACTTTGTCCCTCTTCTTTTTTTAAGTTGCTTTTGAAAATCATTTTTCAAAAATAGATCTCCTTTTTATTATTTATTTTTGTTGTTTTATTTACTTCTAAATGTCTTAGTTTCTACTCTTTTTATGGTACCTCTAATCTACGGCTTTGTTTGAAACTTCTCTGAAAACTAATCTATATGAATAATTGAATGCTTGAACCATTAGTTTGACCAAATCTATGATTTGACCTCAAACCAACTTGTAACCGAAAACCATCTATTAACACCTGACATTTAATCTAAGTGGAATAACAACATGAATAAGAGTGTAAAGTATTGGTTTTTATATGTCGCATATACTTTCTAAACAATACGGAGTGATCTGGTATAATCTTTGAACAATCTTACGAGTCTAGTTGATTCCTTGAATAAACTCGAGCGATTTATGCTCTTGAGAACAATATTGAAAGGGATGTTATATCCTCTATATATGAGAGCTACATTCAAATTATTGGTGTCAAATTTTTTTCTGAGAACTGCATTAATAATTTGGGAGAAAAAAATCAATCAAAATATATTTTTCCCCCAAAGTTTTGTTTCGGTGAACTACATATGTTAGACCAAATATACAAAAACAAATCCGGAAATGCTCTCGTTTGAGCTAACACCCACAAACTCTCAATGACTCATTTGTGCTACCACTGTAGCAACACCGACATTTGTACACCACTACCACTCAGATTAACAGAAACTTTCTCAAATGAACAAAAGCTTTCACCGTAACAACAAAAACTATTCTCACCCAATCAGTATAACAGACCCAAAAAATAAAAATAAAAAATTGTTGATTTAAAAGCAAATCAAATAGTTTCTCTATTTCAGAAACCAAAAACAAAGAATTCAAATTTTCTATTGGGTCCTTAGAACAAAATCATAATAATCAAAACATAATCAATGCATAGAACAAACTGATATATGATCAAATTAACAAAATCAAATTGACAATTTGATGAGTTTTTTTTGAAAACCTTCGGATATATTAATTTAAACAAGCTCCTACAATTAGGAATCCTTGTGTCCATCCCCGACATCTTTCTCAAAGTTAATCTTTTGTGCTTGTCAAGTGCTCCGTGTTTTGCAGTGGACTCTTCCGAGCTTTTGATCAAGTTTTATTGGTGACATTCGAGTTGTTTGTTTTGGAGGGGTCGTGGATATGTGATCGACTCCTGAAGGCTCTACTTCGAGTCCAAATCTGAGGTGTCCACAGTTGTTCCCCAGACTCTTGTTCTGTGTACTTCCTTCAACGACAGACTTTCTACTCTTCGTCATCTAATGATCGCCTCGCTCTCCTTACCCTTGAAGATTTCGTTGCTTTCGGTCCACTTGATGTACTTTTGTGTTTTCTTTGATGTTCTTCTATTATGGTTCCTCATGACGGTTTGTCCGTCTACCGATTTCTTTCGGTCTTTCGATCCATTAGACGGTGTGTCGTCTAATGCTTCGAATTGCTTACCTTTTATCAAAAAAAAAATTTGTGCTCTAAGCCAGATCACGAGGCCATTGACTGCTTGCAACAGAGAAGTCAAACTAACTACCCCTCTCGCTTGCCCAACCCTCGGAATTACTCCTCGCCAAGCTCATGTGGCTGAACTCAACAACCCCTCGGCTCATGATCCGACATGGTATTTTGACACCGGCACAACCAAACATCTCTCTCCAGACCTCAATCGAGTCTCGGATGTTGAGTAATATTCCGGTTCTGACAAGGTGCAAGTAGGAAATGGTAACCACTTATTTATTTCTAACACTGGCTCCTGTTTTTTACCAAATATTAAAATTCTTAATGATATTGTTGCTTCCCGTCTAACAACACATATCAATAGTGTGTTCAAACTTTGCAACGACAATAATGTTATGTCAGAACTCTAGCCTAACCTTTGTCGTGTTAAGAGTTTTCAGGGTCGAACTCTTCTTCATAGCGATGTTAGCCAAGGCCTTTATCATCTTCTCTATTCACCCCTCGCCCCTCAGTCATCACTAGCTCTCACTGCCACTCGCATGTCTCTCCATCGATGGCATTTCCGGTTGGGACATCCACATGAGGCTATTCTCCGGCGTGTCATCTCGCAATTTAGTCTTCCTCTAAACTCAAATAAATTTCCGGTGGGACGTGATTCTTGTCCGCGAGGGAAGAGTCACATGTTTTACCTCCCTGCATTACATATTACTTCCCCTCGACTTTTCGGTTTAGTTTATTCGGACGTGTGGGGTCCTTTCCCATCTCCCTCTATTAATGGAAATAATTATGTTGTTTTATTTATTGATGATAATACAAAGTTTGTGTGGATTTATTGTCTCAAAACTAAATCGCACGTGTATGAAACTTTTGTACGCTTCCATGCCATGATCCAAACTCAATTTGGGTGTACCATTAAAAAGTTTCAAACAGATGGAGGAGGGGAATTTCACCCCGTCTCCACTCTCCTCGCTTCTCTTGGAATTGAGCATCGAATATCATGCCCTTACACACAAAGAAAATTGGCGTGGTTGATCGTCGAAATCGCGTCATAGTGGAAAAAGGTCTCACCCTTCTAGCTTAATCATTTCTCCCAAAAATATTATGGGAACATGCTTTCAAAACAACAACGTACCTTCATAATTGTATTGTCACTCCCACCCTTAACGTTATGTCACCATATCATAAACATTACAACCTCTCTCCGGATTTTAAATTTTTGAAGAGTTTTGGTTGTTTATGCATTTCTATTCTTCGCTCCTATAATCGATCACCATAAAATGGATTTTTGTTCTCTTCCTTGTATATTTTTTGGTTATAGTTCTTACAACAAAGGCTACGTTTGTTTTCAAAAAACCACCTCCCACATTTACATTGCTCAACATGTCGTCTTCAACAAAAACATTTACCCCTTCTCGACCCCTAATCCGCTAGTTGTCCCCCGCCAGCCCTCACCGTCACCTCCCCCAACTACTACTTATCTACTTGTCTTGCAACCTTACCTTCACCACCACCCAAACGAGTCCTCCTAAACCTTTCCCTCGTCCTATTCTAGATACTCCTCCTCACTATCAACAACACACCTCTTACTCTCGAGCTAAGCAACCACCATCCTCATTCTCTATACCCATCTATTATCGCCCTGCTCTGGTCAACAAACACCACATGCTTACTAGGCTAGCACTAATTCTCTACGCCCACGTGCCTTGACCAACATTGTGATACCACCACCCCCGAGTCCCCAAAATCCGTTTCACAGGCTCTTAAATATGAAAACTAGCAGTTTGCAATGCGGTTAGAATATGATGCTCTTATGAAAAATAATACTTTGTCACTAGTTCCTCGTCCAATGCACACAAACCTTGTCGGATGTAAGTGGCTTTTCAGGGTAAAACGCAAACTGGATGGATCTATTGACAGGTACAAGACTAGGTTAGTTACAAAAGGGTTCAGTCAAGAAGAGGGTTTTGACTATTTTGACACATTGAGTCCCATTGTCAAGCCAACAACAATCCGTCTTGTTATTTCTATCGTTTTATCCAAAGTTGGCTACTCAAACAATTAGATATAAATAACGCGTTTCTCAACGGGGATCTCTCAGAAAAGGTCTATATGGAACAACCAAAAGGATTTGTTGATCCCACTCGGCCATCTTACGTTTGCCGCTTACACAAAGCCTTGTATGGTCTCAAGCAGGCCCCTCGTGCTTGTCTATGTTTATCTACTTGTCTATGTGGATGATCTAATCGTTACAGGCGATATTTCCACATTTATTTCCATGTTTACTACGGAGCTCAACGTTGCCTTTTCCTTCAAGGATCTTGACAATCTTCATCATTTTTTGGGTTTGCACATTTCACGCTCTTTTGACGGTATTTCCCTCTCCCGGAGTAACGATATACGTGAAATTCTATTCCGCATCAACATGACAGACTCCAAAACCATCTTCACACTAGTAAACCCTTCCGACCGTCTTCACAACAATGGTGATGCAAGAGCATCTCATGACCTAGACCGATTGAAGATCATGAGCATGGAAGCTAAGAGCATTGGAGTGTTGATCACTCAAAGGAGAAGAAGAGGAAGACTTAAACACATTTCTAAGAGAGAAATGGAAGCGAAGCTTAGAAATGGAATGAAGTCAATTTCTAGAAGAGATAAGAAGATCATTCCTAGAAGTGATGTGAAGGCCATTTCCGGAGATACATTGAGGACCATTGTGTAACGTCCGGGATTTTATTAATTTTATTCCGGACATAGATCACTTTGTAGTTTTCTGTAATCCCGAGATGCCGAGAGCCGGGATTTATTCCTAAGAAAAATCCCGAGCCGACTCGTCGTTTTTCCTCTTTTTCCGCGTTCCGACCCTTCGTTCCGGGTTAAAAATGCCAAGGGGTCATTTCCGACCCCTCGGTCCGGGTGAGGGACAAAAGGTCAGTTGACCCCTTGATCCCCACACCCACTTTTCAGACTTTGTTTCCCTCTCTCTTCCTTGTCTCCTCCTTTCTCACGTCACTTTTCCCTTTCACTCTTCCTCACTCAACTCTCTTCCTCTCTTTGTTCTCTTCTCTTCTCCCTTGGTGTTGAGGATCTGTTGTGGACTGCATAAGGTGATCTCAAGCTATTGGTAAGCTGTCCCTTTTCCTTCCCTCTCTTCCTTGCTGCTCTTTCCCTTCTTCTTCCTTCCTCCTTCATCCATGGACATGGATGAAGCTTGAAGAGGTTTTTGCTCAACCCTTGTGCATGTCTAGGTTCTTAGCTCGTTTAGGTCAAGGAGAGGTTCCTAAGACCTGTGGTGGGTGTTTGGAGAAGATCCAACAAGAGAAGAAGGACTTTGGAGCAAAGGATCCAAAGTCGAAGACGACGTTCTGCGCAGAACCCGCGGGGGCGGCTCAGCACAGCCGCGGGAGCGGACGGGCGCGGGAGCTGCAACGGACGGCCGCGGGCGCGGCGTGACAAGCCGCGGGTGTGGCAGCGGACGGATGCGGGTGCGGCAGCACAAGTCAGCGGGTGCAGCGGTAGACGGCCGCGGGTGCGGCAGCACAAGGCCGCGGGTGCGGCTCGGCTCCGGCGTGGGCGCGGCTCGGCAAAACCGCGGGGGCGGCTCCTGGCAGGCGACGCAGTCCTCCGCGGGTGCGGCTCCTAGTTCCGCGGGGGCGGCTTCTGTGTCCGCAGGGGGCGCCAGCTTGACTCCGCGGCTGCGGTTTCAGCAACAGTAGGTTCCTCCTCTCCTTTCCTCTTCGTTCCTTCCTTATTATTGATGTTGGATCATGTTAGTAGCATGCCTAGGATGGATCTAGAGTAGCTTGGAATGCCACTTAGTGGTTGTGAACCTAGGAGCCCTTAAGGCTCGATGTAAGTGATGGATATGAGCATGTGAGCATGATGGACCTTCTAGGCTAGCTTGTGCCTCTTTGGTTGAGGATTACTATCTTGTGGAATTATGGACTGTTGTGGGTTGTTGCATGTGTTGAGAGTGTGATGAGTACTTGGGACCTAGGATGCGTTTCCTAGTTTGAGGGTTAGGTGATCTTATGTAGATCACTAGAGTGAAGTCTAAGACTTCTTGAGTGTGAGTATGTATTGATATGCATATCTCTTGTGAGCAGGTTGTGGGCTTCCTCCTTGAGGAAGCAAGAGTGTGGTTGACTTGGGTTAGGAGGATCTCGGCGACTAGCCCAGCGAGTGATATGGTCGGGTGCAACCGTACCATTCTTTGCCGGTAAGTGGGGACCGGGGCGAGACCACAGTGGTTCTCGTGTCACAAACCGAAGTTGAATTGGAACGGGATACGACTTAATGATGTAAAGATAATAAAACGAACTTGCGTGTTTTATGATGTGTGATATGTATGTGTTTGTGCCTTCACCGCTTTTTTAATACTTAGAATATGAACTAACGGTTTTAAACCGTTTGTGTAGATGACTTGCAGGTTAGGGATGCCGCCGAGTGAGGTGGAGGAGTGGACAGCCGGGGTCTCCGTACATTATAGGACGGGGATGTTTTTGGGTTATGTTTTCGTATTGTGGTTTATGTTGTACGGTTTAAGTTTCGTATTAGAGTTGTGTTGTTTTGAGGACTCGGCTGAGTTTCCAAGTTGTAGTTTCTTACTTCTCGGTTTCCGCATACATTAAAAACGTTTTGAGTTTTCGCCTTTATTTGTGCCATCTTGAAAGGTCCGGTGAAATTGTTGTCAAGCTAAGGGTCGGGACCCATTGTGAGGTCTCGCCCAATAGCACCCCGAGTCCCGCGGATTTGGGGTGTTACAAAAGTGGTATTAGAGCCCTAGGTTGACAACAATGGCACTCGTAATCTTTTTAAAGGCCGAATGAGGTATAAAACAGAACCCCCACGGGTTCTGACTTTTCGTTTTCAAAATCATATGCATGACTTACCATTCTTTTATGCTTCCATGTTACCACTCTCATGAAGGCTACCCTCTCGGGGTACCTTAAACTCCGTTAGCTCATTCTTCATTCCACGCTTCCTTTTCCTTATGCGAGATAAATATACCCTTCTCGGTGTTGTTGAGTCACATGACTCGCCTTCATAGGCTTAACCGCGCTTCATGATGTCTGGTAAGCACGTTTCCTCAAAATCTCTAACATTAGTTAGCATCACGTCTTGCTCTCATCTTCTTAGGATCATCATTTATATACACTTCCTCCTTTTTGGTGTTTCTTCGCCTTATCGTCATAAAGGAAACCGGTCAACTCCGTGTGAATCCCCACATTGCCATTCTTCTCATAACTCTCGTAATGTTGACTCTTCACTTGATGATACCTCGTAAGCTTAACTTACGGTATCTTACATCTTTCACCCTTGGTTCGATCACGTTTCTCATCATGACTCCAAAGCTTAGGAGCGTCTAGGGAGAGTTTCACTTCTCGTGATGGAACACCGCCTTTAACCTTGTTTAGAATGCACTCATCTCCTCCTTGCTATCTTCATTGTTTTCGTCGTCATTCGATTATGGCTCCCTTAGAACCGCTTCCATCTTGATTGCTCTTAAGTTGTCTCGAGTTCTCTTTTACTTAGTTTCCCTTTTGCTTACGTCGTCTCTAAGGTGATGATATCGTATTATCCTCTTTCTATTAGGTCCGTATCTCCAGTCTCGGGAACAATGCTCTCTACGACATCCTCTACGGGAACCTCAACTGCTGGTGGATCCATAATGGCGGATCCGCAATGGGGATACGTCCCCAACCTCTCGCGCCTGGAGGTCTTCCTACTCGTCCCCGTCTCGGGACGGTAGGAGAAAGAGGGAGTCTACCCCAGGCGGGTCCTACGTAAGAGGTAGCTCTCGTACGTGCCATCTAATAGTGTATGGCATTTACTTATGTATAAACGTGTAGGTACTAATGTAATCTCGTATGATAAACTTCTAAAAACATAAAGGTAAACATTGTCATCAAGCACATCCAACACATACAAGTCCAAAACATCCTAAGGCCACATACGTAGCTAGGTACATACAAATCCACAAACATCCTAAGGTCATATATATATATATATATATATATATATATATATATATATATATATATATATATATATATATATATATATATATATATATATATATATATATATGTATGTATATATATGACCTTAGGATGTTTGGACATGTATAATTTGGATGTACTTTATGATTATATTCACCTTACGTTTTTAAGTGTTATCGTACCGACATCATAAATAGTACCTACGTAGCTATATATAAGTAAATGTTATACGCAATCAGATGGCACGTACGAGGGTGAACGCTTACGTAGGACCCGCCAGAGGTAGACCACCACTTCCCCCTACCATCCCAAGAGGACGGGAACGAGTAGGAAGACCTCCAGGTGTGAGAGGTAGAGGTCGGGGACGTGTTCCCATTGTGGACCCACCAGTTGTGGGTGCACCAGCAGCAGAGGCCCCAGCGGAGGAGGTAGCAGAGAGCATCGTTCCCGAGGCTAGGGATATGACCGTGGTGAGGTCCGGGACGCAGGATTCTCCATCTGTCAGGACCGGGGGAGCGTCCGGGGGAGCTACTGTGTTCGAGGATTATGTACGACAGGTTGAGGAGGCATTTAGGACTGGAGCACCACCCCCGGCACCACCGGTGCCTGCACCTGCACCAGCGAGATCAGCTGAGGTCACACAGAGGATGACCCAGATTCGGGCTGCACCGGAGATAGTTGCACCGGCAGTGGGTGCACCCGAGCCAGTTGTGGAGGTTGCTCGGCCGAGAGACGAGTTGAGGTCTCCGAGACCTGATTCCTGGTTGAATGCTTTCAACTAACTGCATGTACCCTACTTCGACGGGAAGGTAGGGTTAGAGGTGCAACACTGGATTGGGCACGTAGAGTCAGCCTTAGAGGCGATCCGTTGCCCAGAGGAGAGGCAGGTTGAGATAGTGCAGACCCTGTTCCGAGAGCAGGCCCAGTACTGGTGGAGGACAGTTAGAGGCGGTGTGACCGGGATGGATCAGCTACTGAGCCTCGTTGGGGAGACTTTTTGCCCAGCTTCATTGAGGAGTGACAGAGTCCAGGATTTCCTAGAGGCAGGGTTCGAGGATGTCCCAGTCATAGAGGAGATTAGACGGTTCCGGGCGGAGTTAGCCTTGTTGGGACCCTTTGCGCCCCCAGCAGACCAGCATATCTATCTCTTTTCCAGGAGACTGAGGGAGTCCACCCGTGCTTACCTTGCGGGATTCCGTTGTAACTCACTAGCGGAGTACCAGGACCGGGCTTCGGCCTATGAGAGAGACCGCCTTGGGTCTAGGAGAGCAGCACAGTCCGAGGGACCGGACAAGAGACAGAGGACAACACCAACTGGTTCAGGGGCCGGAGTAGCAGATCAGGGACGTAGCCAGACACCGGGACGTTCTGGTCCTCAGACTTCGAGACAGACATCAGACAAGGGACGTCAGTGCTACGGTTGTGGAGGGTTTGGACACATGAGGGATACATGTAGGAAGCCACCCGTGGCTTGTTTCACTTGTGGCTAGATGGGCCACCGAGCCGCTTTTCGCCGTCAGGGCAAGTCCCAGTCACAACAAGGTTCTTCGCCTGCTGGCATAGCAGGAGGCAGTCAGAGGCCGCCTCAGTATCAGGCACAAGGCTCTCAGCAAAGGGGCCGGGGTCAGGGTCAGGCCCGTACTCATGGATCAGCTCAGGGGCAGGGCCGAGGTGGAGGCCGTGGTGGAGGTACCCAGGAGACCAGAGGCACACATGCAAGTGTATTTGAGTTGAGGAGCGCCGTTGATCCTCCAGCACCGGCAGCCCCAAGTACTATTCAGATTCACGGCTTTTCGGTCCGAGTTTTATTTGATAAGGGTGCTACACACTCTTTTACATCCGAAGATTGTGTAGCTAGGTTGTCCTTAGCTACGGTAGATGGGAGATCCTTTATTATAGGATTACCCGATGGGGGTAGGGTTAGTGGTACCCGAGAGGTACACGGTTGTCCCATTCGTTTGGGAAACCGAGATTGGTTAGCCGACTTCTTTGTCATGCACTTAGTGCATGAAGAAGTCATCCTTGGGATGGATTGTATGGACCGCCATCGAGCCGTTTTGGACATCAGTTGGAGGACCGTGACGATTACCACAGAGACGGGGCATAAGGTGATTTCCGAGGTTGGGACCTCAGGAAGGCCGGTACAATCATTAGCGCAGTCCGAGCCACTAGACTTATCGGGCAGGGATGCGAGGCCTTCTGGTGTTATACCATGAAGGTGGAGACGAGACTGTCGTTGGAGGAGATTCATGTGGCAGGCAAGTTCGCGGACGTTTCGGGGAGCCACCCGGGCTACCGCCGCAGAGGAGCGTTGTTTTGCTTTTGAGTTGGAGCTCGGCACGAGGCTGACCTCCAAGGCTCCATACCGCATGGCGCCGATCAAGATGCTGGAGCTGAAAAAGCAGCTCGGCACGAGGGGTTTCAAACGCTCGAGCGTTTCCCCTTGAGGTGCACCAGTCCTCTTCGTCAGGAAGAAGGATGGATCTTGGAAGTTATGCTTGGACTACCAGAAGTTGAACGAGTCACTATCCAAAACAAGTACCCCCCCCCCCCTTACCACGTATAGATGACCTACTCGACCGGTGGCAAGGGTCGGTCATCTCTTCCAAAAGCGAGTTAAGGCTTGATTGTCGCCAATTGAGAAGTTGAGACTGGGATAGTGCCTACATGGCAACCTAAAAAAAAAAAAAAAACATGATCACTACGAGTCATAGTGGTTCCATATGGGCTTACTACTGCCCCGATTAAGACATTTTGGTCTACTCTCGAAGAAGAAAGGAGTTGTATGACCAGTTGTCTCGAGATGACAACCCCCGAAGGACGCGAAAGAAGTTACAAGTTTCTTGGATGTGCCGATCATTACCAGTTTTGTGGAGAGATTCCCCAAGTAACACCACCGATGGCTAACCTACTCCGGATGACGATGAAGTATCGAGTGGGAAGAAAATGGACAATGGAGTTGTTGAGAGCTAAGAGGAGATTCATAGGTGCAACTATTTTGAAATTGCCTCGAGGTATGATCGGTTTGAAGTATACAAGTAGTTCTTCAAGACATGGTCTTGATTGAGTATGGAGAGACGATGCGAAAGTTATAGCATACGTGTCCTGTTAGTAGAAGCAGTCTGAAGCAAAGTATTTCCTTCATTACTTAGAACTTGCAACAAGAATGGAGGAAACGTAACATCAAAGGTTGGTTGGACAAGAACCAAGCCGACGGTGTAAATTGGGAGTTCGATCTTCTTTGTTAGAGACAAGCAAAGAGGAAACATAATGGAAGTGTTGCAGTGAGAAAGACCCGAGAAGGAAGTTGAGTCTCCGAGAAGGAAGTCTACTAGGTTCGTTTGGTCCGAGCCTTGTCAGCACAACTTCGAGGAGCTGAAGAGGAGGTTAACCTCCGCTCCTGTCTTATCCAGCCTGAGGGCGTGGAGGTTTCTGTAGTGTATAACGACGCCTCCAAGCTAGAATTGGAGTGCGTTTGATGCAAAGGAGTAGGGTTATTGCGTACGCTTTTCGGCATCTGAAGCCTTACGAGGAGAATTACCCTACCCACGATCTTGAGCTAGAGGTAGTGTTTCATGCCCGGGAGATCTGGCGACAGGACTTGCACGGGGCTACATACCAGATCTTCACTCAGCAGGAGTTGAATAACCGCTAGAGGAGATGGTTTGAGTTGATTAAGGACTTTGACTTGGGGATTTTATGCCATCCCGGGAAGGCGAACGTGGTTGCCGATGCTTTGAGTAGGAGGACACCTCGAGAGGAGGCGATAGCTCGGCTCACGGTTCAATAACAGTTACAGAAGGATCTGATGGAGATAAGTTGGATATCCGGTTCCCGGATACGGACTGTCGGATGTCCGAGTTAGAGGTATTACCTGACCTGTCCGGTGAGACCCTGCAGAAGCAGGAGGGATCTCCCATTTGAAGGAGGATCCGGGACAGGGTGTCCCGAGGAGAGACACCGCAGTTCATCACCGGAGTAGATGGGCTACTGAGACGCCAGGGACGTCGTATTTGGGCAAAGTCGAATCAGGAGTTGAGAGAACGGATTGGCACGAGGCACATCATCAGTCACGAGGACCTAGTAGGCGAGCCGGACCACACTTTTGCAGAGCACCCGATAGCGGTCTTAGAGCGGAGTACGAGACACCTTCGATCGAAGGAGATACCGATGCTGAGGATTCAGTGGTCGAGGCGAGAAGCCGATGAGGCTACATGGGAGACGGAGGATAGTATCCGGAGGAACTATCCCGAGTGTTATGCAGACACAGTGACATCGATGGGGTCGTCGGGTTAGCTCCGAGACTTTCCTTGTTTGCTTTATTTGTTATGTGATTTTTGTATAGTTTATGAGTACCTTGCGAGGTCTTGATGCAGTGCGATCTGTAGACTTGGATTAGAGCCGATAGTGTGCGTTTTTATGAGTCCCACGGGGTTACGAGACGGGTTGGTTGGAGAGTGTTGGTTTAGCAAGTTTCGGGACGAAACTTGTTTTTTAGGGGGGTTAGTTGTAACGTCCGGAATTTTATTAATTTTATTCCGGACATAGATCACTTTGTAGTTTTCCGTAATCCCGAGATGCCGAGAGCCGGGATTTATTCCTAAGAAAAATCCCGAGCCGACTCGTCGTTTTTTCTCTTTTTCCGCGTTCCAACCCTTCGTTCTGGGTTAAAAATGCCAAGGGGTCATTTCCGACCCCTCGGCCCGGGTGAGGGACAAGAGGTCAGTTGACCCCTTGATCCCCACACCCACTTTTCAGACTTTGTTTCCCTCTCTCTTCCTTGTCTCCTCCTTTCTCACGTCACTTTTCTCTTTCACTCTTCTTCACTCAACTCTCTTCCTCTCTTTGCTCTCTTCTCTTCTCCCTTGGTGCTGAGGATCTGTTGTGGACTGCAGAAGGTGATCTCAAGTTATTGGTAAGCTCTCCCTCTTCCTTCCCTCTCTTCCTTGCTGCTATTTCCCCTCTTCTTCCTTCCTCCTTCATCCATGGCCATGGATGAAGCTTGGAGAGGTTTTTGCTCAACCCTTGTGCATGTCTAGGTTCTTAGCTTATTTAGGTCAAGGAGAGGTGCCTAAGACCTGTGGGGGGTGTTTGGAGAAGATCCAGCAAGAGAAGAAGGACTTTGGAGAAAAGAATCAAAAGTCGAAGACGAAGAAGACGACGTTTTGCGCAGAACCCGCGGGGGCGGCTCAACACAGCCGCGGGAGCGGACGGCCGCGGGAGTGCAAACGGACGGCCGCGGGCGCGGCGTGACAAGCCACGGGTGAGGTGGCGGACGGACGCGGGTGCGGCAGCACAAGTCAGCGAGTGCAGCGGCGGCGGAAGGCCGCGGGTGCGGCGGCGGATGGCCGCGGGTGCGGCTACACAAGGCCGTGGGTGCGGCGGCGGAAGGCCGCAGGTGCGACTCGGCTCCGGCGTGGGCGCGGCTCGGCAAAACCGCGGGGGCGGCTCCTGGCAGGCGACGCAGTCCTCCGCGGGTGCGGCTCCTAGTACCGCGGGGGCGACTTCTGTGTCTGCAGGGGGCGCCAGCTTGACTCCGCGGGGGCGGCTCCTGGCAGGCGACGCAGTCCTCCGCGGGTGCGGCTCCTAGTTCCGCGGGGGCGACTTCTGTGTCCGCAGGGGGCGCCAGCTTGACTCCGCGGCTGCGGTTTCGGCAACAGTAGGTTCCTCCTCTCCTTTCCTCTTCGTTCCTTCCTTAGTATTGATGTTGGATCATGTTAGTAGCATGCCTAGGATGGATCTAGAGTAGCTTGGAATGCCACTTAGTGGTTGTGAACCTAGGAGCCCTTAAGGCTCGATGTAAGTGATGGATATGAGCATGTGAGCATGATGGACCTTCTAGGCTAGCTTGTGCCTCTTTGGTTGAGGATTACTATCTTGTGGAATTATGGACTGTTGTGGGTTGTTGCATGTGTTCAGAGTGTGATGAGTACTTGGGACCTAGGATGCGTTTCCTAGTTTGAGGGTTAGGTGATCTTGCGTAGATCACTAGAGTGAAGTCTAAGACTTCTTGAGTGTGAGTATGTATTGATAGGCATATCTCTTGTGAGCAGGTTGTGGGCTTCCTCCTTGAGGAAACAAGAGTGTGGTTGACTTGGGTTTGGTGACAAGGTAAGTTTCCGGACTTACTTAGCTCGTATTTTACGTATTAACATTGATGTGTTTTTGGTGGTGTGTGTTTATGTTCTTGTTATAACTATTAAACCGGTAAATAGGACCACCGACCTTATATGTATATTTTGGCCCAAGTGTATGATAACGGGCGGTGACAATACTGTCTAGCCTTGCGTGGGTCTAGGGGATTCTCGGCGACTTGCCCGGCGGGTTAGATGGTCGGGTGCATCCGTACCATTCTTTGCCGGTGGGGGACCGAGGCAAGACCACAGTGGTTCTCGTGTCACAACCGAAGTCGAATTAGAACGGGATACGACTTAATGATGTAAAGATAATAAAACGGACTTGTGTGTTTTATGATGTGTGATATGTATGTGTTTGTGCCTTCACCGCTTTTCTAATACTTAGAATATGAACTAACGCTTTTAAACCGTTTGTGTAGATGAGTTGCAGGTTAGGGATGCAGCCGAGTGAGGTGGAGGAGTGGACAGCCGGGGTCTCCGTACATTATAGGACGGGGATGTTTTTGGGTTATGTTTTTGTATTGTGGTTTATGTTGTACGGTTTAAGTTTCGTATTAGAGTTGTGTTGTTTTGAGGACTCGGCTGAGTTTCCAAGTTGTAGTTTCTTACTTTTCGGTTTCCGCATACATTAAAAACGTTTTGAGTTTTCGCCTTTATTTGTGCCATGTTGAAATGTCCGGTGAAATTGTTGTCAAGCTAAGGGTCGGGACCCATTATGAGGTCTCGCCCAGTAGCACCCCTAGTCCCGTGGATTTGGGGTGTTACACATAGATTGGAGATGGATGACATGGAGATCATATGCATGGGAGACAGCCATTAAAGTCAAGAATGCGTATGAAGCACGAATAATAAGCTAGCCAAGATGCACGTATGAGGAGAGAGGAAGCCATGCACATCCTGCATGCATGATCACGTCTGCATGGGCAAGGAGAAGAGCTCGAATGGCTTGCATGAGAGCTGCGAGACTATGGATAAGAGTTGGACGTTTTTCTTATCTAATTGGGCTTATTTCATTGTTAAATCAAGTCTTAATTAGATCTATTATTTTTAGCCCATATTTGAACTCATTTAATATTGGGCTTATTTTTAATTGTTTTGTTTTAGGTTTGTTAGTTCAACCCCAGATATGATCATATCTTTTAGATTTAATCTTATCTTTTATTTTGTTAGGCTTTTAGATTAGATTTTCCA
This sequence comes from Fagopyrum tataricum, assembly GCA_002319775.1. Taxonomy (NCBI): domain Eukaryota; kingdom Viridiplantae; phylum Streptophyta; class Magnoliopsida; order Caryophyllales; family Polygonaceae; genus Fagopyrum; species Fagopyrum tataricum. The sequence continues at coordinate 28,507,925 of CM008283.1, read as the reverse complement.
GCCCTAGATATGATCGTATCTTTTCTTTGTTTAGGCTCTAGATTAGATTATCAAGCCCGTAGATTAGATCTTATCTTGTGTGACCCTAGAGACGTCTCCCTACGTATCTTTTCTTGGTCTAGATTTGTACTATTCTAGATCAACTATCATCGTCATCTAACTTAGTCCTTGAGATCGACCTTGGAATACTTTCTCTCCTGCGATTGATCCATACATTGTGGGTTCGCTGCATTTAGAGGAGATATTACGAGTTTATAAATTTAAAGCAGACGGTTGATTTACTACCCTTTGAATTTCCATCTCTTTTGATGGTTTTATAGGGGGTAAAACCAACGAACAATGATCATTGGTTAATAGAGGTGATGACGAGTTGGTCGTCAAAGGCTATACTGATGCAAATTTTCAAACATAGATGATTTTGAATCACAGTTTGGATACTGCTTCATCGTGAATGGAGAAGCCGGTCAGTTGGACAAGCCAAAAACAAGAATAGTAGCAAATTCTATGACGTGAGAATGTGCAAAGTAAACATAGATGATAACATTGCAGACTCGTTAACGAAACCCATGAGTAGGCCCAAGCATGATAGTCATACTAGAGCCAAATGGGATCAAGCACATAATTATTCCTTTGAGAATTTTGTGCATGATGGATAAATTTTTCTATATTTTCGTAACATTATGTTTGAGAGTTATATATATGAGTTATTCATGTTCTCTTTTGATTATTACTTGAATATCAAATAAAGTAACCAATCAATTTTGTAGTTAACAAATTGGCTCATCGAAACCGTTTTGATGAATGAAACATCATTAAGTAAACTGAAATTATAAAAATTGTTTAAAGTCCATAGTCTGAGTTATTAACTTGGATACAAATGAATGTATAAAAGACTATATTGTGAGATCGATTGATAAACATGAGTTTCATGTGTTATAGGGACGTAGAGATGTATAACCGATTACAAAGATTTGTATAGCGATACATATCGGAGAGACTGATCTTATGACTTCACGTGATCCGATTGCGGAGTCATAAAGATATTCATGATTAGTGAATTCCTTAGACATGAGTGGGATATAGTTACCATTAAATTGATGGTATATCTTTGATGTTGTCAAACGCTGACTGTAACATGCAGTTATAAAGGCAGCGATTGGGATTGCCAAAATTTGAGTGGGAGCTATAGTCTTGCAAGACTGGATATGTCCTCCTATTCCATGCATGAAATGATGTATTTGGAAAAGATTGGTGTCTTGGCCACTTGAAGAGTGAGAACTGTGAAATATGCGTGCGCACGCTCATATGTATTAGTAGTAATCATCAGAATTGATCTCAGGAGTTCAAGAAACATACTTGATGGCAAAGATGACTTCCATCATATAGTCAAGTAAAGAAATTAAGTGGCAAAGTAGGTTTAACATTGCACACTTGTTATAAAGTACAAGTGGGAGATTGAAGGAATTGTGTCATTTATTCTAAGGTGTAATTACTAATTGTGTTATAGGACGATACATAGAGATATATAATCTGATGAAATTAGGTAGTCATAACGTTTTTCTAGAAGCTAACTATGACTTATGTATTTTATATGATAAAATATGTTGTTAATATCAACGGGTCCTACGAGGCCACACCCATTGAGTTGATAGATTAGATCATTAAATAAAAGAGATATAATATTTGGATATATATATATATATATATATATATATATATTATATTTTATATATTATAGGAGTATATATTTATTAGATAACAAAGTGTTACTGTCTAATAAAAGATATTATTATTTATGAAATAATTATATCCGGAAGCATTATAAAAGACGGATTTTCTATAGACCTTTCACTTTCCTTCGATTGAATAGCGACTTCATTGGCAATTGAATTGTAAGGAAACGAATAGTTAGGTTGTTACACAAAATTCAAGGTCAAATCTCATTAAAGCAATTGGATTGCTAAATGACTATAAAATAGCTTTGTCCGATCATTTTAGAAACAAGAGGTAACTACGGAACTTGCTTGCTCTCTCTCTTTTTCGATCTCTTTTCTTTCCGTCTTCGATCCTTGCACTACCATCCAATATTTAAGAGGATCTAGATCTATACCGGGTGAACCAACTAGAGGAGTCTTATTTGAGGCTCTCGATCTCTCCTTCAAAGTAGCGGTTCACACATCAAGAGTTATTCCCTTTTCTAATTTGGTATCTAATCGATTATGCATGTGATCCATTGTTTAGATGTTTAGGAAAATTAGTTTCCGGCAATTCCGCTTTTAAGCATCTAAAATCACAAAGCGTCGGTAATAACCGGCTAGGCCAAGAAAGCTACGTACTTCCTTGACGTTCGTCGGTGTATTCAGGCTGCTACTGACTCTATCTTCGCCGGATCAACCTTGATCCCCTCGGCGGAAACAATATGACACAGGAATGCTACCTCTGGCATCTAGAACTCGCACTTAGAGAACTTAGCATAAAGTTCTCTATCTCGTAAGACCTGCAACAAAGTCCTCATCTGCCCAGCATGCTCCTCTCTGCTGCAGGAGTACACCAAAATATCATCTATGAAGACTACCACAAACTGATCTAAGAAGTCGATGAATATGTTGTTCATCAACTCCATGAAGATTGTTGGGGCATTCGTAAGCCCAGATGGCATCACTACAAACTCGTACTGTCCATATCTGGTCCGCAATGCTGTCTTGTGCACATCCTGCTCTCTCACCCTCATCTGGTGATACCCTGAACGCAGGTCAATCCTGGAGAATAATGTCGCTCCCTGAAGCTGATCTAACAAGTCATCAATACGAGGTAATGGATACTTGTTCTTGATGGTCACCTTGTTCAGCTCTCTATAATCAATACACAATCTCAACGATCCGTCCTTCTTCCGTACGAAGAGGACAGGTGCTCCCCACGGGGATACGCTAGGGCGGATAAAACCCTTCTCAACCAACTCCTCGAGTTGCTTCTTCAGCTCCAACATCTCGACAGGCACCATTCTGTATGGGGCCTTCGAGATCGGTCTCGTACCAGGCTCTAACTCAATACCAAAGTCCACACTCCTCTAAGGCGGCAAACTGGATGGCTCAACAAATACATCTATAAACTCACAGACCACTGGGATATCCTCTAACGCTGGACTCTCCCCCTCCTTCATGGCATAACACAAGAAGGCCTCACAACCCTGTGCAATCAATCTCGCTAACCGTATCGCCCTGATAACCATACCTGACTTTCCAAGGTCCCAACCTCAGAAAACCTCTATCTGACCTAACTCGGTAGAGAGGGTCACAGTCCTCCTACCTACATCTAATACCGCCTGATGTCTATCCATCCAATCCATACCTAAAATGACTTCTTCATGCTCTAATGGCATGACAAAGAAGTCAACAAGTAACACACGAGTCCCTACAGAAATGGGACAATCATGTATCTCACGGGTACCTCTGAACCTATTACCATCGGGTAACCCTATACTAAAGGGTATCCCCTCAGTCGTATCTAGACTCAGACGCTCAACACATGCATCAGATATAAAAGAATGTGTATCTCCAGTATCAAATAAAACTCTAACAGGTAAACCATGAATCAGATTGGTACCTGTAGCAGTCGGTGCAGCTAGCTCCTCTGCACTCCTAAGCTCAAAAACTCTACCTTGAGCTCCTCTGGTGTCAGTGGTACTCCCACCACGACCTCTGCCTCTACTCGGCCCGGGAGTAGATCCCTGAGTAGTAGGACGATCTAGGACTCTTTGTTGTCCCTATGTCTGCTGCTGCTGAGGTGGCCTCTGCCCACCTCCCGCTACACTAGCAAGAGAAGAACCCTGCTAAGATGAAGCTCCGCCCTGTCGGCAGAAGACAACTCTGTGACCCGGTCTACCACAGGTGTAGCAAGTCACTAGTGGCCTCGTGCACTCTGGTCGTATATGTCTAGGATCACCACAGTTATAACACAGTCGTCCCTTATCTACAACCGGTGCAGATGAGGGGTAGCTCGGGCGTCTCTAGCCTCCCCCTGAACTAGCAACATCACCACCACCACTGGTCTGCCCAGTCCGTTGTCTCTTCTCAGACCCTCCGGTCTGATAAGCTCTCCTCTGCCCAACTCGCTCCCTCTCATAATCGGAAGTTCTGTCCTGATAATCCATCAAGGACTCACAGTGAAACCCCGCCATATAGGTCCGGGTAGCATCCCTTAGTCGTTGGGAGAAAAGATATACATGTTGATCTGTAGGAGCTGCAGCTGGACCCAGCAAAGCCAGCTCCTCCTGAAATCTCCTAATGGCCTCAAAGACTGGTACATCCTCGAATCCAGCCTCATCAAATCCCGCAGTTTCTCCCTCTTCAATGAGGCAGGGCAGAAACGCTCTCTGATCATCTCATCTAATCATAGCTAATAACCTGACCCCATACTGATCTCCACCAGTGCTGTGCCAAATCTCGGAATAGAGTCTGCACCAAATCTATATGTCTATCCACTGGACATCTAATAGATTCCAGAGATGAGTCTACATGTCCGATCCACAGCTCGACCTCTAACCCCACCTTCCCAGAGAAAGGGGTACTCCCATCTGATGGAATGCCTTCAACCAAGTATCTGGTCGAGGCCCTCTATGCTCCTTCAGAACCCGAATAGTCTCAGCAGCATATGCCTGTACAGCTGGCACCTGAGTAACTCCATGGGATCTCTCAGATGATCCCTCTAGTGTTGGCAGATCAGGGGCACGTCTACCTGCTTTGGCAGCCTCTTCTACTCATCTGATATACTCGCGGAACGCTAGTCCCTCCATAAAGACACAATCCGAGTCATCTGAGTGGACTCTCTGTGATCTCTGTCTCCCAGCTACACCGTTCCCAGTCTCAGGAACGACACTCTCAGCAACATCCTCGTGCCTCGTGAATCTCCTCCGCTGCACGTGGATCAACAGCGGGAATCCGACCTCGTCCTCTACCTACTGGCGAAAGAGGGGGTCTACCCCTACCTCGTCCAACTGTAGATAAGGTTCCAGTCCGAACCATCTGCAGAGGATATAAACCTACCTTAGAAGGCTATATATACGCCATATGTATAGATATATATAAAGTCAATCACAACATAATATCTATATATATATATATATATTGTCGAGGTCTTCAGAGGGGTGATGGCTTCTTGTACACACTATCCCAAAACATTTGTACTCATTTCAAACCAAAACCTTTTGAAAAGTCAGACCCCTTTCGGGTTCTGTTTATTTATCTATTCGACCTTTATTGCAGATTGCAAGTGCCATTGTTGTCAACCTAAGGCTCTTATACCCACTTTGTAACACCCCGAATCCGTAGGACTCGAGGCGCTACTGCGGTAGGATCTCACAATGGATCCTGACCCTAGCCTGACAACAAGTTCACTGGATCTTACAACAAGGCACAGATAGATTAAAACCAAAACATCAAACTGTATATATATAAATCAAAAGGTTTACAGAAGAACCGTTGAGTACAAAATAAACATGTACTGTACATACAAAATGTCCCCATAACCCTCGTATAACCCTAGTGTACGGAGCCCTGAGCGGATCACCCCATCTAGATCACTCTACAGCTCTCCTAACCTGCAAAAGATCTACAACACGGAATAAAACCGTTAGCTAATCATACACATATATATATATAGAAGATGCATAAGCACAAACACACTTCAAGAAAACATAAACATATAATCATGTTGTCACACATTTACCCGGTTAATTATCTTTATAAGGTCCAACACTCAAATCGTATAAATATCTGCATATGAATATATGTGACACGAGGAATATATATAATCCTCGCCTCTAAGTGCTATAGCCAGCTGGAGTGGTATAAGCGCACCTTCCCGTATACCATAAGGAGTGGTAAGTGCTCTTCCCGTATACCAGATCTGGCCTGACTACAAAGAACCTCCCAGACTCCACTACAGGATGAAAGGCAAGTTGTCACAACCACTACAATGGGCGGTCACTAAACCATAAGTCGGTAATAATCAATATCGCATGCTATAAAGCATATAACAAACACCACTCATGCATACATCCAATATAAGGATGGTAGCTAAGTAAGTCCTATGGACTTACCTCAACCTCGAAGTAATCTCAACCACAATCAACTCCAAATCTGGAAGACAACACTACCTAATAACAAGGTATAAAGAGATATCAAATCTCCTATCAATCAAAGGGGTCACACCTAGATCCAAGGGATCCATAAGGATTATATCCAACTTATAAACCTCGATAATCAACTAAACCTCAAAACCATAACCGACATATAGATATATCATACTCATCATCATTCTATCCTCATACACATACCTAGCATGCTACTAACCCGCTCATACTAGGAAAGGAAAGGATCAATACTACTCTAAGTCGATCTTGTACAAGACGCACCTGCGGAACGGAAAGACGTAGGGGCGGAAAGACAGCAGGCGCTGGCGCGAAGGCACGCTGGCGCTGGCGCGGACCGTCGCCGCGGGGGCGGCGGCTTCCGAGCGCGGATGCGGTGACAAGGTTCCGCAGGAGCGGCGGCTTCCGGGCGCGGGGGCGACGACAGTGCAAAACGGCCTTCCCCGACTTCTCTTCAACTCTTCACGTGAGGAACTCACTTCTTCATCATTCCAAAGCCAAACATATACATATACATACACATTCCAATATCAAAACAAGCCTAGATCATCTATCCTAAGCTAAGGAAGAAGAAACAAGAATCAAAGGAAGAAAGAAAGAAGAGAAGAGACATTACCACTGTTGTGGTCCTAGGCAGCAAGGAAAGATCAAAGCCACACTCTCAACTAGCTCTCAAGCTCAGCAACCATGCACAACATCAACCTCAGCAAGGCCACACCACAACTCTCTTGAAAACTCAAAGGAAAACAAGAACAAGATCAAGGGAAAGGAGAAGAGAAGAAGAATAACGTGAAATGACCGGAGATGAAGTGAAGGAAACCCTTGATCCTAAGGTAAGAAGAGGGTAAGGAAAAGAAGGTAAAGCACGGTCCAACCGGTCAACAAAACCGGCTGCAGCCGCAGGAAATCGCAGGGGCGGTTCCCTGAGCCGCAGGGGCGGATAACTGGACGAGCCGCAGGGGCGTCACCACGGACCCGCAGGGACGGCTACATCCTAGCTCGGCTCCTAAAGACTAAGGCTCTTACAACCTTGTGATCAACATTTCTACCAGAAATAATATTTGCCTCGAAGACGTGGGTTCCCAACTGAGTTATCATCATTCTAGTTCCGTTACACAATCCAGCAGATTGATCTATGTTTCTCAGTAACATAACCGGTACGCCAACCTTTAGTTTTAACAAATGATTCGGAACTCCAGAACTTCTGATGCTATTTAAAATATTAGGAGAATATAAACTCTAGTCACCATATACGTTGCCATCAACTTTGCGAAAACTATCAGAACTCCTGTATATTGTTTCATCACCAGGTAATAATGACAACATATAATCATTGACCTTTTCAACAATCTCATGTTTTGGGGCTAGGATAGCTCTATCTTGAAAGTATTTTCCCTCTGAAATGTGCTTCATAATGGAAGGATAAGTCGAATCAACAATGCCAGCAATTGGATTATCAAATTCTGTAATCAACAAATTAGCAGGAATGTTTATAGTAGATTCTCCATCCTTGCATTCTCCCAAAATACCATCACCAACTTTTAGAATCCATTCAGAAAATTCTCTCAGCCGTTGCCCATCACCATCCGTAGAATCAACCTGCAACCTCATGTTTTTTGTCAGTCTAAGAACCTTACAACTGTCCCACAAAGAAGAAGCATTAATTGTTGTAGAAACAATATCACCTCTAGTTCCTCGAGGAATAACAGGCAAGATTTGCCTAAAGTCGCCGCCAAGAACGACGATGTTTCCACCAAATGGTTTCTCTAAGTTATGTGGATTTGAGAACCTAAGCATATCTCTTAAACTTCTGTCTAATGCTTCAAAACAAAACCTCTGTGTCATAGGTGCTTCATCCCAGATAATAAGTTTTGTCTTAGATAAGAGCTCAGCCAATGGAGTTCCAGGTTTGATATGGCAAATAGAATTCTCATTGATGTTAATAGGTATTGCAAATCTCGAATGAGCGGTTATACCCCCTGGAAGAAGTAGAGAAGCAAACCCACTTGAAGAAACTGTAAGAACAATTTCACCCTTAGAACGAATGGCTGCAGAAAGGGCTCTCCATATGAAAGTTTTACCTGTTCCTCCATAGCTGTATAAAAAAAAATATCCTTTATCTGTCGAGGCAGTTGTAATGATTTCAGAATAAATAGCTTTTTGCTCAGTAGTCATGCTGGAGAGAAGGGTTCCATGCTCAACATCTAACATTGCTTTGCCATAACGGAGTTCTTCTTGTATGAGCTTGTTGTATCCTTCTGTTATAAGAATATCATCTGGAAGAGGCATTGGTGAATAATTTCTTAAACTACTTCCATTACGTTGAAGCAACTTTTCTATTTCTGCTAGAGCATAATTCCTCAACTAATTTTCACTGAGTTCCAATTCTGAACATATGTATATAACTATATTAGAATATGATAAATAGATATTGATCTAATAAGTGAAGCTGGGAACGTGCATCGTCGAGCAAGTAATGCTAATGCACTCATTTCGAATGAATAAGAATCAGAGTAATAATAAAAACCCACATATCAAAGTAATACTATAAACCGCATCAAAGTAATACTAAAACCCCATATATATATATATATATATATATATGATAATGTTTAGAACAAACATATAAAATAAAGATAATAATACTAAAAACCCGTATATGTGTGGCATATACTCGACTCCATATCCGATTTACTCATTTACTACCTTATTTCAGCAAGATGATTTTGGTTTAGTGTTTGATCTTGTAGTTAGTGGAAGTAGGGGACTAATGAGACTTAATTATTAGGAGTACTATCGGGGACCTTTTCAATTGAGTAGCTATGTATTCATTTGAAGTTTATAAGATCTCTCTCCAGGGGTTAGTAGTTTGTTTTCGGCTTGTTTTTTATTCTATGCAAAACTATCTAGACACAACAATAATAGATTCTAAAAAAGGATTGATAGTTTCTATAAACTATTATATTTATAATAAAATGAAAATGTAAAGGTTAAGAGGTTGTAAATCATACCAGTCATTCTAAGTACTCTCCTTTGTCTATGCAGAATATCATCAGATAAAAGATGCCATGTTTGTTCCCACACAAATTTTGGTCTTGACAAACTCCCAGAAAACAACAATGTAGCGAAAAGACTTCTCAAATATGGAGGATGACCCCACAAGCTAGCTTCTACGATCCCATCTACATACTTTTTTTCATCATCTAATAATCCCAACGGATAACATGCTTCCTTAAAAGAAGAGTGGATGCATTGATTGTTCGAATGTCTTCGTAAGACATAGGGTCTTTAACTTGATTTAATAATATCCTCGGATAATATTCGCCAGACCCTAGACTGACATGGAACATCCGTCCTATGGAAAAACCTCGACCTCGCTAATAAATAGAATATTAGATTTTGAACAATAAATATTTACCAATTATATTGCAGAAATCTTTAAAGTTAAATTAGAAAAGAAAAGAAGAGTACCTTGCATCGTAGTATTGTTTAATTTCATCAATATCCTCACCATTTGTACCATCTTTAGATAATGTTGCAGTGATTCGATCATGCCCTTTGTTTATATATTTAAACAAATACTTGATGGATCTAGTTTGATTACACCATTCAACATTGATGTGAGCTTGGTATTTGAGAATAAGTGTTGGGCGGCACCACATACCTGTTGTCAAGATCTACACCACTTTTATTCATTGTGAATCCACAATTTCTTCTTCTATATAAAGGGTATCCCTCTTTGTCAAAAGTTGTTTTGTCACTAAACCCCTTGGAAAAATGCTTAGAACAACCTTTGTTTGTCATACATGGTGATTTTGGATTAGAGACTCCACATGGTCCATGCATCATAAAGTCCTTAACTGCTTGATGTAAGGTTGGATTACTTGTTGGATCGGGAATTTCAGCAGAAATATGTCTATCAATATCTTCAACGGTAGTCAACTTATCTTCACGGTCAAGAAATACAACAATGTGAGCATGAGGCAAACCACGTTTTTGGAACTCGATTGTATTGATTACTACATATGAAGATACAAATCATAATAAGTTAAAAAAAATCAATTACGACAACATATATGCTAATTTAGTTTAAATAAAATATTAAAAGATATAATTCCTTTTAAAAAGGTTCGGTGCATATAGCTTCATCTATAACATAATCTAATATATAATTTTGAATATATATTAACATACAAAAATTAAGAACATTAAGCCACATATTAGAAAAGGATGTAGTTTGACAAATTAATACAAGTAAATAAAGAATATTAATTGTTTAGAGTATACGTACTTGCTATGCATGTCCCAAAGTGATTAGAGCTTCTTAAATCATGTATCAACTCATCAAGTTTTATCTTAAAGACTATGCAGATAATGTCTGGCATGTCTTCTGGTCTAAGACCTCGACTTTCAACAAACCGAGTAATCTCTGACCATTTTGAATTACATGTAAATGTAATGAACAAATCAGGATGACCATAAAACTTACAAACAACCATCGCATCATGATATTTTTGGATCATATATCTAGAGCCACCGGTAAAAGAGGACGGTAAGATTATACGCTTTGCCACTGAAGCAGGAGTATTATTTCCTCTAGTAGCAGCATCAGGGAGATTATTGTAAGTTTCTGACCTCAAACTTTGTTGATTATGCCGTAGATAAGATAGTCTACACGATTCTATCATTGTGTAAGCATCAACTACAAACTGCTTGAACAACTTACTAGAATTTAGGATCATTGACCATTCTTTTTCCCTTACTTGAATTCTGAATGAAAAATACTCCCGCATGCTCCACTTTTCCCTTTTCCTAGAGGAATTGAGTTCTTCTTCACTGAGTCTAATGTCAATTGTATGGTCATCCTCTCCATGTGGAAATAACAACGGGTATTGAAGAGGAAGATATGAAGGATGTAACTCAGTAATTCGTTGTAAATAACCTGTCCGGGTCTCGATAATAATATCCCTTTATGCAACAGAGGATCCCGTGTCGTCCACAATAAGAGCTGCTATTTCAGATGTAGTGGGAAGATTGTATCTCCTTCCATCACGTCCCCTTTTACCTAAGAGTTTTAGTTTCACATTTGTGCAGACATTGTCTCCAAATCTATCTTTGGCCACTCTGAATGCCTTAGTCAATGCGTTGTGTTCATCCAACGTATTCTTCAAATCATGAACAATAGAAGGATCATAACCTCTCGAGTTATTTGAACTGCATAGGTCTAGCGCCGTCCAATGAAATTTAGTGACCCTGTGCCAATCTCAAAATGTGGCCCTAAAATCCCTTATAATAAAAATACTAACTTAAAATGAAAAAAAAAATTATATATCAAATAATCATCGAACAAATGTGTCATTTCATACAAAAAATATATAAGAAATAAATAGGTACTATTGTTTAAAAAGTAAAATCCTTCTAGCATTGTTTGAAATGAATCCTTCGATCAACTCCTCGTAAGCTACATTTTCCAAAAAAGTGATCTCTATTGACAGCAAAGCCAATCCATTAAGTCTCTCTTGCGTCATTGTAGAACGCATATATGTAAGAGCCTTAGTCTTTGGGAGCTAGTTTATCCTTAGCCGCCCCCGCGGGTCTGTGAGGCCGCCCCTGCGGCTCCTCTGTTGTTCCGCCCCTGCGGTTTCCTGCGGTTGCAACCGGCTTTGTTGACCTTTGACCCGTGCTTTACTCTTTCACTTCCTTAACCTAATTTCTTGCTTTGGCTTGATGAGCATCTTCACTCCCTTTCCCCAGCTGCCTTCACATCCTTCTCCTTCCTCCTTGATCTTCTTCTTGGTTTTCTTAGAGTTTGAAAGTGTTTTGGTGTGGCTTTGTGTGTGGTGATGATGATGATGTTGTTTGATGTTGTTGTTGAGCTTGAGAGCTAGTAGAGGTACTGTCTTGGATTAGTTTTGTGCTTAGACCACAGCTGTGGTATGTCTCCTTGCTCCTTCTTTATTTCTTCTTTCTTGTTCTTCCAACCTTAGCTTAGGATTAGATGTATGGATCATAGATTGATGTTGGAATGTGTATATATATATGTATGTGTGTGAATCTGGAATGATGAAGACGTGATTTGATCACGAGAAGAGCCGAAGAGGAATCGCGGGATCACGTTCTGCACAGACGCCGCCCCCGCGCCTGGAAGCCGCCGCCCCTGCGGAAGCCATGCCGCAGCGCCCGCGCCGTGCCTGCGTTGCCTGCGGCCTTTGTCACCGCTCCCGCGGCTGAGCCCTGCCGCGCCTGCGGGTTACCTTTCTCCGCCCCTGCGTCTCTTGTATCACGCAGGTGCGTCTTGTCCCGGGTCTACCTAGAGTTAGGTTGATCCTTTCCTTTCCTAGTATGAGCGGTAGTAGCATGTTAGGTATATGTTGAGGATAAATGGTTGATGAGTATGTTTCGTTATGCCTTGTTGCTAGGCAGTGTTATCCTCCAGAGTGGAGTGGACCGGGTTTGAGGGTTGATCGAGTTGAGACGACTACGAGGTTGAGGTAAGTCCGTAGGACTTACTTAGTTGCCATCCCTATATTGGATGTGTGCATGAGTGGTGTGTGATATATGTTTGATAGCATGTGTTATGATTTATTACCGATCTATGGTATATTTCTTGCCCATTTTAGGGCCGTGATAACTTGCCCTTTCATCCCGCCAGGAGTCTGTGAGGTTCTCGGTAGGTAGGCCAGACCTGGTAAACGGTTCGGGCACTCCCCATTCCCTTAGGGTACACGGGGAGATCCTTTATATGATAGGAGAGCTGCAGAGTGATCCAAAGTGGGTGATCCATTGAGGGCTCCGTACACTGGGGCGTTATCGGGGATATGGGATCTTTTTGTTGTACAGTGTGGTTTTATTTGTACTCAACGGTACTTTGTATTACCTTTTGATATATATATATATATTCTGTTGTGATTGATTTGATATATATCTATACATATGGCATATATATAGCCTTCTAAGTTAGGTTTACGTCTTCTGCAGATGGTTCAGACTAGAGCCTTACCTACAGCTAGACGAGGTAGAGGTAGACCCCCTCTAGGTAGAGGACGGGGTAGGACTCCTGCTGGCGGTTCACATGCAGCGGGAGAGATCCACGATGAGGTTGCTGAGAGTGTCGTTCCTGAGACTGGGAACGGTGCAGCTGAGAGACAGGGGCCACAGAGAGCCCAGTCTGGTGAGTCTGATCGTGTCTCCATGGAGGGACCAGCCTTCTGCAAGTACATTAGACGTCTTGAGGAGGCTGTCAGGGCAGGTAGACGTGCCCCTGATCTGTCAACACAGGAGGGATCATCTAAGAGATCTCATGGGGTTACACAGGTTCCAGCTGCACCGGCGCTTGCCACTGAGATTGCTCGAGCTACAGAGGAGCATAGAGGGCCTCGACCAGACACTTGGTTGAAGGCTTTTCATCATATGGGAGTACTCCCTTTCACTAGGAAGGTGGGGTTAGAGGTGGAGCTTTGGATAGGACATGTAGACTCAATTCTGGAGTCTATTAGATGTCCAGCTGACAGGCAGATTGAGTTGGTGCAGACTCTGTTCAGAGATTTGGCACATAACTGGTGGAGGTTTGTACGAGTACAGGTTACCAGTTATGAGCAAATGAGGACTATGATCCGAGAGCGTTTCTGCCCTGCCTCGCTGAGGAGGGAGAAACTGCGAGATTTTTTTGAGGCTGGGTTCGAGGATGTACCGGTCTCAGAGGCCATCAGGAGATTTCAGGAGGAGCTGGCTTTGTTGGGTCCAGCTGCACCTCCTGCAGATCAACATGTATATCTGTTTTCCCGACGACTGAGGGATGCTACCCGGACTTATATGGAAGGGTTTCACTGTGAGACCTTGGTCGATTATCAAGACCGGGCTTCTGATTACGAGAGAGAGAGAGCTAGCCAGAGGAGAGCTTCTCAGACCGGAGGGTCTGAGCAGAGACAGCGGACTGGGCAGACTAGTGGTACTGGTGGAGCTGCTGGTTCAGGCGAGGCCAGAGTCGCCAGAGTCATCCTTCATTTGCACCGGGTGTAGATAAGGGAGTACAGTGCTTCAACTGCAGTGAGTATGGGCATATGAGATCAGAGTGTACGAGGCAGCCGGTGACCTGCTTTACTTGTGCCAGACTTGGTCATAGAGCTACCTTTTGTAGACGAGGGAGAGTTTCATCACAACAGTATTCTTCTCTTGCTAGTGCAGTAGGAGGTGGACAAAGGCCACCTCAGCAGCAGCAGATGCAGGGACAACAGAGAGTTCCAGGTCGCCCTACGACTCAGGGATCTGCTCCTGGGCCGAGTAGAGGCAGAGGTCGTGGTGGGAGCACCATTGACACCCGAGGCCCACAGGGCCGAGTTTTTGAGCTGAGGAGTGTAGAGGAGTCAGCTGCACCGACTGCTACAAGTACCATTCTGATTCATGGTTTACCTATTAGAGTCTTATTTGATACTGGTGCTACGCATTCTTTTATTTCTGATGCCTGTGTAGAGCGTTTGAGTCTAGATACGGTTGAGGGGATGCCCTTTATTATAGGGTTACCCGATGGTGGTAGGGTCAGAGGCACCCGTGAGATTCATGGTTGTCCCATTTCTGTAGGGACCCGTGTGTTAGTAGTTGACTTCTTTGTCGTGCCGTTAGAGCATGAGGAAGTCATTCTAGGTATGGATTGGATGGATAGACATTCTGCAGTCTTAGATGTAGGTAGGAGGATTGTTACCCTCTCTACCGAGTTAGGTCAAATAGAGGTTTTCCGAGGTTGGGACCTTGGAAAGACAGGCACGATTATCAATGCGGTACGGGCAGCTAGATTGATTGCACAGGGTTGTGATGTCTTCTGGTGTTATGCCATAAAGGAGGGGGAGAGTCCAGCATTAGAGGATATCCCTGTGGTTTGCGAGTTTACAGATGTATTTGTTGAGTCGTCCAGTTTGCCGCCTCAAAGGATTGTGGATTTTGGCATTGAGTTAGAGTCTGGTACGAGACCGATCTCGAAGGCCCCATACTGGATGGCGCCTGTCGAGATGCTGGAGATGAAGAAGCAACTGGAGGAACTGGCTGAGAAGGGCTTCATTTACCCTAGTGTGTCCCCATGGGGAGCACCTGTCCTCTTCGTACGGAAGAAGGATGGATCGTTGAGACTGTGTATTGATTACAGAGAGCTGAACAAGGTTACCATCAAGAACAAGTATCCATTGCCGCGTATTGATGACTTGTTACATCAGTTTCAGGGACCGACAATGTTCTCCAAGATTGATATGCGTTCCGGGTATCACCAGCTGAGGGTGAGAGGGCAGGATGTGCACAAGACAACATTCAGGACCAGATATGGACATTATGAGTTTGTAGTGATGCCATTTGGACTTACAAATGCCTCAACAGTTTTTATGGAGTTGATGAACAGTATCTTCATCGACTTCTTGGATCAGTTTGTGGTGGTCTTCATAGATGATATTCTGGTATACTCTCGTAGCAGAGAGGAGCATGCAGGACAGTTGAGGACTGTGTTGCAAGTTTTACGGGATAGAGAACTTTATGCTAAGTTCTCTAAGTGCGAGTTCTGGATGCCAAAGGTAGCATTCCTGGGTCACATTGTATCCGCCGAGGGGATCAAGGTTGATCCGGCGAAGATAGAGGCAGTAGCTGCATGGACTACACCGACGAACATCAAGGAAGTACGTAGCTTCCTTGGCCTAGCCGGTTATTATAGACGCTTTGTGGAGGGATATTCTGTGATTGTCCGTCCACTGACGAGTTTGCTGAAGAAGACTACTAGATTTGTGTGGTTTGATCAGTGTATGCAGAGTTTTGAGGAGCTGAAGAGACGTCTGACTTCTGCTCCTATTTTATATATGTAATTATATATATATATAATATAACATAGTCACGTACTTTCCAGTTTTGTACTAAAGGTGACACGTGAGTTCGTATCACAGTTGAAATCGGCAATGCAGTGCAGGAAGAATATTGGCCTATAATTAGTGAAATATATGTAAAGTTGTAATGGACTACTCTCGCAATAGCATTTATAGCATTTCTTATAATATCTTATATATTACTATATAAAAAAGGCAAGGCTGCCTTATGTACAGTACAACATGCATCTTATGTTTTCTTAATCTAATTTAAACTTGACGGTTTACTTTTTCCCTTTTAAAATTGGATCGTCCATTACACATCATGACCCACAAGTAATAGCCCATAAAATATATCTATTATTTCCTTCCTTCTATACACGTGTTCATGATTTCCTTCCTTCTATACACGTGTCCATATTACGTAAACTACCATTTTGACTCACGGTCTACCGTCTCATCTCATCTCTTTCTACCGCACCGATTTCCTTCTTCTCGTTTTTCCATGACTACGACTTCAGATACTCACTCTTCGATTTCACTCTCTCTCCATCGCTCGCTCCATTCTCATCCTTTGTAAGTTCACGAAATAATTTAATGTTCCTCATTCTTTATAGACCCATTTCAATGTCGGCAAGTTTGGTCGTTTTATGTAATTGTTAGTATTGGTCAGTTGAAATGGATCATCTGTTTGATTTGTTGGTGCGTTGAAATGTTTTCTGCGTTTCTTTGTAAAATCTTTCGTTTTGATATGGATTGACCATGGATCTTGGTCGGATGTAGATTGAATTGGGCAAGGTGTTGATGGAAAAGAGGAAAGATAGTGCATCGAGGTTTGGCCAGAACCAAGGTAATTTTTCTCTTGCCCTTTTTGAAACTGATTTTCTTCCATTACAACCATTTACTGGTTTCACAGCTCATACTTTGTGTTATGGACGACTATCTTTGTGATTTTTAGTGGACAATTCATGCATTTATCTCATATTGGCAATCATTCTTTAACAATTTCTCTAAAATGATTTTTTTTTAATGATTGTAGTTTAATAGTCTCCTATTTGCTACAGGTGGCAATACCCATTTCTAGACTTATCATCTTCCTTCCGGTCGGTCACTATGGTACGTTCTCGAGTATTTTGATTCATGGATTTGACTGTTTCAAAGTTCACGTATGATTTGTTCTTCCTTCCCAATAATGTAAAACATTCTAATTCATAATTTATGATTATTTGCCTCAATTTGATGTTTGAGAATTGAGAAGGTTGGCACATGTGTTTTTTTTAATGTAAAGCATTCTAATTCATAATTTATGATTATTTGTCTCAATTTGATGTTTGAGAAGGCTGGCACATGTGTTTGTGAAAAAAAATGATGTCATTAATTATAGATTATGTTCTTGTATTATGAATCTACAAGTTCATCTTTAAGGTGTGTTTATAGATTCTCTTATATTATGAATCTAAAATTTCAGCTTAAGGTGTTTATAGATTAGCGCCAAATATTAATTTGTTCTTAGTAATGGGCTATATATTAAGCTCCTCTAATACAATGAAAAAGAGTAAATTGGAAAACCGTCCTTGGTTTTATTTTTCTTTTCTGCTAGCATCAAGATAAATACACGGAGGATGTATTAGTTGATTAGTGTAGTAATGAGTTGATGCTTGTGATTGGAGTTCCAAAAGTTCCTCCATGAGTTTTTTTTTTTTACTTAATTTTTTTGTTATTCTTTCGTCTCATATGACTTTTGAAATTAGCTTGCTTAGATTGCCTTTTGATTTGTAGCAGTTCTCCAACAAGCATTCCTGCCTGAATCTGATCATGGTAAATTCTATATGGGAGATTCCTACATTGTTATGCAGGTGTGTGTTCATTTCTTTATTACCTTATATTATGTAAATTAATATTGATGTAATTTAAGATTCATAATTTTTCTTAGACAACTTCAAGGAGAGGAGGCATATATCAATTAATACACATTTTTGGCTCAATAAGGATACTAGCCAAGTGAGTATTAATCACATTATTTCCTTCCTATAATTTCTATACATCGTCTCTTGAGAATATTGTTACCATGATATTGTACGATGAATTGAGTATTGCATCTATTAATACAACTAAACTAGCTGCATCTCCTGGGGAAGGTTGTACGGAATCGAGAAATACAAGGCCATGAGTCTGATAAAAAATTTCATATTTTAAACCACGTATCCCTCTTGACGGTGAATTGGCTTCTGGATACAAGACACCAAGAGAAGATGAGTTCGAAACAAGATTATATAATTGCAAGGGAAAATGAGTTGTTAAGTCGAGCAAGTATCATTTTCGTTATGCTTCTTAAATTATTCTGAATACTAAAGATAAGATTTATCAATTTAATGGTGCACACTGTAATATCAAAGAAAGAGCTAAGACTTTGGAAATAACTCAGTTCCTCAAGCATACTTATCATGACGGAGTCTGTAATATTGCAAATGTTGGTAAGAAGAACATGACTTTTATATGATATTTATATCATCATTGATGATTTGTCTTATTGTTTGCATTTTTTATTCTACTCCATACACTAGATGATGGAAAAATACAAGTTAGACACATTTTGGTGAGTTTTGGTTGTGCTTTTGTTTTCGGACTCTATTATGGATTTCTGACCCTCCAATTGACAAAAAGGTAGTTAGTGATGACGACGTTATTCCTGATGCTACACCGGCCAAACTTTACAGCTAATTTTCTAAGAAATACAACATGGATTAAATATTTTGTGAAGTAGCCATGTCTAGCTATAATGAAGCAAGATTTGTGATGTTTGAATTTTTGTACTTCATAAAGTCATATATATACTAATAAAGAATCAGTGGACTTTGATGTCTATAGCTTTGTTGATGGGAAACTAGAACCTATGGAAGGTGAGATTTTTGAATATTCACGTGAAAATCACAAATGCCCCTTACTAGACTGATAATGAGCATTATACTTGGTTTCTAGGAGCCACGCAAGTGAAGGAAAGGAATTCTGCAAGCAAAGTTGCTGAGGTATGATAGAAAGCTTAAATTACATAAATTGCAAACTATATTTTTAACAATATGTTTTTGTTTGTATGTTATTCAAGTGATAGCATATTATTAATTTTATAACAAATCTCTTTTTCTTAGTATCTTGTTACTAGCCAAGGAAGGCCAAAAACAATCTATATAACTCGGGTTATTCAAGGGTATGCATGCAACACAATTGTTTCAAGTCTTACTTTGACTCTTGGTATATAGGGTCAGCGGTTGGGCCAAAGAAGGAAAAGGAGAAGTAGCATGTAAAACTATCATCTTATGTATGATGGGTTTTTTTTTCATTTAGCTACACATCATACAGTCATTGGTTGGCATACATATTTTCCAAGGAATTAGTGTTACATTTGAGGAGCCAAATTAGCATGATATCTTCATCATGAAATTAGTTTGTGGTTTTTAAAGTGGTTCAAGATCAAATGATGTTCCTGATTAAAAACTTTACTTTGGTATGGAGTCTGTAGAAGTTCAGTTCTAAGAGAAGATTTATTAGAATACTGTGATTTCTTTTTTATTCTAGAGAGAAGTTTAACAAAAAAGAAATAGAAGGGGGAAAAAATAGGGGAGGGGACAAAGGAAAGAGAGGGATAAACTTCATCGTAGAGAAATAAATTGAGCAAGAGTATACCATTTTTATTTCTTAAAAATATGGGAGTTGTTGACTTGGTAGAGCTATTATCTATCTTTTTACCTCTCATCGTTTTTTCCTTCTTGCTTTGTTGGCCTTGATGGCTCCACTTAATCTTTATTATGTGTTTATCTTCGATTCTAACTTTTTTAGATCATTTACCTCAATGATTGTAAGCCTCAATTTCTTTTCCTCTTTACATCGTTGTGAAACTTCATTAATATTGTTAGCTATCATTTTCTGTTAGACTAATTCATATTTTCAAATATAAATATTATGATAATGGGTTACTCTAGAAGGTAGAAGAAGATTCCGGAAGAATACGGAAGATTCCGGAAGAATACGGAAGATTCCGGAAGAATTCATATTTTCAAATATAAATATTATGATAATGGGTTACTCTAGAAGGTAGAAGAAGATTCCGGAAGATTCCGGAAGAAGGCGGAAGATTCCGGAAGGTAGTGGAACCTTCTAGAAGGATGCGGAATATTTCGGAAGATGACGGAACCTTCCTTCCGGAACGATGCGGATCTACCCGGAAGATGCCGGAGACATCTAGAACTCAAAGGAACTTTGTAGACTAGACTAGAAATCTAGGGAGAGTTCTAGACTTGTATAGGATTGAGTGAGAAGGCTCCGGAATGATCTAGGAGAATCGAGTTCCGGAACCTTCCCGTAGAGGAGGTGGAGATGACTATAAATAGGGGAGGTCACCCCTCATTTGTGTAACTCCATCAAAGAAGAGAGTAATAAAGGCTTCTATAGAGAGCTTGTAAGTGAGGTTGTTGTACGAGTGTTAGTGCGCAATAAATTACCCGTTTATATATACTCGGAGTAAGCCGAAACGCGAATTTTCCCAACATTTTCTTCTCTGTAATCCAATTCAGCTTGACATTTATATAATTTATTTTTTCCATAGTAGTTTTCATAGTTTTCTTTGGGTTTAAATTGGATTGGATTT
The DNA here is from genome assembly GCA_002319775.1 of Fagopyrum tataricum. NCBI lineage: Eukaryota > Viridiplantae > Streptophyta > Magnoliopsida > Caryophyllales > Polygonaceae > Fagopyrum > Fagopyrum tataricum. The sequence goes on along the minus strand of CM008283.1, from coordinate 28,487,302 downwards.
TGACGTTATTGACGTTCATTTTTTATTCTTTCTTTTTTTTTGCAGGTTTATTGAGCTTCGCTCTCTCTCTCTATCTAGCTTTGGGGTTCACAATTCTGCATTCGTGTAAGTCAGCTTAGGAGTGTTTATGGCCTGCTTAAAGTTGGTGTGTGTTTGACCTTTATGTAAATTTCTTGTGTTGTAGATGTGTTAGACATGATTCATGTGTTCATTGGTCACATGAGGATGCCACACAACAACAAAAATTGACTTTTGGCATTCTTAATGCTGAATTTATTGAGTCCAAATTATGTTTACTGATTTTTTTCACTCAATAGAAACAAGTTAATTTTGTTAATAATTAGTGGCGGGAGCAATCATCCTAACCCCCCAAGCCTAGAGCAGGAGATTAAACAATCATCCTGACATTTTTACAGGATTCATCATTATATTTGATAAAACAATTAAAATGGTAAGATTACCAAGATACCCTTCTTCATATAGCTTGACTATTTTCATTATTATTGACATTCTTGAATCTTATTTTCATGTTCTTTTCACCTGTTTTAGGTTCGATTTGGAGTACGTTTAAGATGATCAGAGAATATGTATAGGATGATCATATACCCTACTAACATCTTGATGCACAATGACCCGATGGTAGTTGCAATCCTACTTGTGGATGTCTTTTTGTATTGTTCATTGATAAAAAGTTGTCCTCTTTTCTTTTCTTTGAGCTATTTGCTCACAAAATTCAATACAGCTGGAGGAAGGTTATTATGTGCTCCTTGTTCACTGGCAAAAAGTTGTCCTCTCTTCTTTTCGACGGATATGTGAGATGTTGGCTCACAAAATTCAATACAATTGGAGGAAGGTTATTATGGAGGCTATTACGTTCTCCTATGTAGAGTTATATTTGCAAAATTGGAAGGCAATGTAGTGTTTGTCTTTGATTTTAGGATTGTATTGTATGTTCACTTTAATCCATTAATCATATAATTTTCACTAGATCAAAGTTGCGTGTTTCTTTCAATGATATTATCCAGAACATGATACCATATGATGCTTTTTCATGCATAAGTTGTACGGAGTTTGTATGTATAAATATATTATCCATTAGATTTTATATGATTATGCATTTTTAGTGTTGCAATGCCAACTTGTAGGTTAAGTGAGGTAAGGACCAGAATGTATTCATCACTTGATCTTTAAAAGTAAATGTGTCTTTAGATTCTTATATATTCATGACAAATGCCATTAAATGTAACAGTGAAAGCAATGGAGAGTGTAAGGCGCCGCCATAATGACTTGCTTCCATTTCAACTTCACCACAACTTCTTACTACACTATGCTCCAGCCTCCATGTTATTCTCCGCATACTACTACTTACTACAACTATACTCATGCTATTACTTACTACAACTGTACTCATGCTATTCTCCGGCGTGAATTTGATCACAACTTCTTACTACAACTATGCTCATGTTATTCTCCACATACTACTTCTTACTACAACTATACTCATAAGCACGCGGGCTGTTCCTAGTAATATTATAAAAGGGGAGTTCCCCCTTGAAACAGTTAATTCTGTACGCGGACTGTCCCTAATAATATTATAAAAGGGGGAGTTCCCCCTTGAAACCGTTATTCTGCGTTAAATTTTTTCTGGGCTCTAGACAATTACGGCCCATTAGTTGCGGCCCATGACATATTTCTGCCCAGTTGATTTGCCCAGTTGATATTGCAGCCCGTGAAAGCATTTCTTTGGCTGACATGGAGAGACGCGCGTAAGATGGACGGAAGAAGTGCCGCCCTCCTTCTCTTGCACGCTTCCTCTTCTCCTTCTCTTGCACGATATATGCAAGATGGCGAGGTTCAATAGGGTTTCCCGAGGTGCATCTTTGCCTGATTTCAGTCGGTGACTGCTTGATCTCTTCATCGATCCAGCAAAAGGAGTACAGGTACTGCTCTAATTTCTTCGTCCTTCATCTTCTTTTTTTTTCACTCGTCTTCTTTTTTTTCACTCGTCTTCTTTCTTCTTCTAGGTTTCCGGTCTCCAGCGATGGAACAAGGAAACGACGCTTTCAATCGGTGGGCATCCGACTTATCGAAGGTTCGTCTCTCTTTATCTGTCCTACATTTTCCCTCTGGTTTTCGGTGTCTCGCTTTCCTCAGTCCTCCTCTTTCCGGTTCGTTCCTCAGTCCTCCGCTTTCCGCTGTGTATTTTTTCCACCTTCTAATATACATCTGTATTGCCTCATGCTGTAGGTTGTATATACCCCTGGACAGCAGGACAAGTGTTTTTTGTGTGGTCAGGTAGGACATTTAGCCTCAAATTGTGAAGGGAAGGCAAAGAGAAAATCTGGAGAATTTGATGAGAAGGGTGATGATGCTGTACCCAAGACCGTTTCAGGTTTGTACTGGTACCTCACATGGGTTTGCTGCTCTGAAATCAGTGAACAAGAAGTAAAACCACAAAGAAGACCAAATAGCGAGGTAACAGAGGCTTCTCTTCTGTGTTTCATTTTATATAGCTTTTGCTATTTGTATTTATTAGTGAGTTACTGCTTCATCTGACCAAATAAAACAAGGTGGGCTTAAGCATATACAGTATATTGTGATTTTGGGTATTCTGTATCCATCAGAAAGTCATATAGCTTGTGATTTTTGGAGTTTTGAGCTCAAATATGTCGGGGGGTAACAAATCGGGAAGCCGATTGGTAAGAAGAAACCTCAGCCAGAAGCATCCAAAAACAAGCACCAAACATCAAATCCTAAGGCACTTGACGAAGACACGGCTGTGTTCATTACCTTGTCTCAAGAGCTAAGGGAGGAAGGCAGCAAGATGTTCCAGAAACGGGATTATGAGAGGGCCATGTTAACTTTTGAAAAAGCTCTAAAATTGCTGCCTCAAACCCATATAGATGTTGCCACCTTGAGGACACTGGCTTATTGCTATGTGCAGATGGGGATTGGGGAATACCCAAGAGCTATTAATGAATGTAATCTTGCTTTGGAAGTTGCTCCTAAGAACTATTTTTTTGTGTAAAGTAAATTGCGATGTCTTGCAGAAACTGAGCATCATGCAAAAGTTGATATATTTTTTTTTCATCTTTCCAGGAGTAGCAAGTTTTATTTGTGAAGAAATGTCGGCAAGGTTGCTAAGGAAAGTTTTTAAAGAACAAGAACAAAATCAATTTCAAAATGGCAACAATGTGATACATGATGATGAGGAGGAGGAGGAGCTTGATCACAACGAATCTGGAAGTGGAAATCATTTGAAAAATCCATTTGATCTTTTGAACGAAAATGATGACCAAGACATGGAGCAGCCTGAGCAGGTATGGTTTCCTTTTGGACAGTTTTAGAGGTAGAGTTAGAAACTTTTTTTATCAAATTGATGGATGAATTTGATTAATGAGTGCAAACATATTTTTGGGCATAATAAATGATGGGAATGAACCAAAAAATGAAATTTCTATGGCATTAACGAAGAAGGATCAAAGGGACTAAAGAAAAGGAACGGAAAAAAGGGTCTATCTAATACACATCAATATATTATGCATTGTAGTGGTCCATGACAGAGAAAGCATGTGTGAAGTGGTGGTAGCAAGGCTTTTTTCCTTTCTTTTTTGTCCTTGTGAAAGAACAATGTCAAAGCTGATTGTTTGAGGCAATCTGTGAGAATAGGCCTTACTGTCAAATATTAAGAGCAAGGTATAACTAATACTGAGCAGGTATGCGAGTTTATAATAAGGGGTTGATACGGAATTGAGAAGCAAAGATGAGGGAAACAAAAGAAGCAATTAGAAAAGGATAGATAATATTTCAAATCAGTTGAAACAATGACAAAACCTTGATCACGAAAAATCAAAACCCAAGTCGAACAATCAATCAACCGTTCCTCTACAATCCCATACAACTAAGATAGTAAACCAAAGAAACGTGAAGTGAAAGTCTGTAGCACAAATACTCAAAACAGCTGCTGAAATTCTTCCCTAAAACTACCTAAAATAAGTCTAATTATTTTCTAAAATAATTAACCGAAAGACTAAAATATGGGCTTAAAACATAAACTATTTACCATAGTAAAATCCAATTGTCTTCTAATTACAGCTGATTTGGGTTTTAATTAAAACATCTTCTTTGCTGACTTGACTCAAATTAGAAGGAATCGGATTCCTTATAAGTTGAAACAGATTGGGGCCGGAACAAGCTGACTTATTCTCCTCTTGAGCTTGCCGCTCCTTGGACAAGCTTGGATCGAACATCACTCTCTCCTCCTAGCTGCCTGGCTTGTGATCTCGTGTCTGCATGATTCCCCGGATGATCCTCTCAAGTGTGGTGTAGAGACACAAATCTAGCTCGCATTAATGCCTTAGTCACTACTGATCTGATGTCTTCCTTTCTTCCAGTAAATTATTCCACCAAATTAGTGCATAATTAATGAATTCAAGGGCTGCGAGTTGTACCTTTTTTTCCTCCGGAAAGTTATGACAACTCTAGATCTGTTCAATCTCGATAAACCCTGCTAGGTACACGTTGACTTCACACTTGCCTTCAAAGGCTGGGGTCTTGACCTTGATTTTACCAATGTCATTTTGTTCTAGATCTTGACCTCATCACGAATGTGTGCTCGGATTATTGTTCCAAAACCTTATGCATAATTGACCTTGATTTTACCAATGTCATTTTGTTCATCAAGCTTTTAATAAACTTATGTTTTGGGTTTGCTTATCATGTGATCTTGTTTTTCTGCAACATCAAATCTGCTCTTTGTCGAGTCCCCTGCCGGAGTTGGATGGTCGTATTCTAATACAACTTCTGATTATAATACCGAGGATGCCAAAATTGGTGTACATAATAAGCATTTAAAATTTTTTATACAGAAAAAAAACCCAAAAAAAAACAATTTGCAAGTAAATAAGGCCTTAGTTTAAAGTTTATATTTATGGTTTCGTTCATGACAGCTGATGACATGCTCACCTTCATGCTAAAGTGGTACGAGAAATTTCCAGAACTTCAATCCTCCAATCTTTTCTTGACCGGAGAGAGTTATGCAGGTACATTCATATAACTATCTCTATAGATTGAACTTTGAAGTTGTTCTAAGAGCTGTGTATGGTCTTACAGGACATTACATACCACAGTTAGCAACTGCAATACTGGATTACAATGCTCAATCATCTGGATTCAAGTTCAAGATAAAAGGAGTATCTGTAAGAAAACAACTGTTGTTTTTAGAGTTTTATTAACAAGAGTGTTGAACTGTCTTGAATTTGGTTTCTTTTACACTTGAATCAGATTGGAAACCCTCTTCTCAAACTTGACAATGTACGAATACTTTTGGTCACACGGGATGATCTCAGACGAGGTAGGTCAAACCATCACAAATGAATGTGAATTTGATGGCTACACATATGCAAATCCTCACAATGTTTCCACATCTTGCAATGATGCCTTAAATGCTGCAAACGCGATTGCTGGTGACTATATTAATCCATATGATGTGATCCTTGATGTCTGTTATCCTTCTATTGTGCAGCAAGAGTTGAGGCTAAACAAAGTGGTTAACAAACTCCCTGTACTTCCTCATCAATGTTACTAGAATTTGGATTTTATTCTTTAGATGTATCTTATCTGTGATATTTTAGGATTGAAATTCATACATAGAAAAAATTATTCATGAGATTTAGCATAGACTCTTTGGTGTATTATCATAACTAAGGGATGTAGGGATTGAGCATCTGAAAACTAGCAAAGGTTGTATAAGCATTTGTTCTGCATTCCTTTTCACCTTTTTGGATTCATTTTGAATTTGAATTTGGGTCTGTTTCTGTTTTCCATTTTGCAGATTCTCCAAACTCAGCTCCCCCGCTGGCTGGAGGTTCTTCTGGAGGAGAAATTCTTCGAGAGCTGTTTGGTTCATGAGATTCAAAGAAAGAATGAAAAGAACATTCTTTGCTTGGTCTGTAGCATTGCTATTTGCTCCCATTGTTTAGCTTCCCACAGCTCTCATCGTCTTCTCCAGGTGTCAATTTCTCTTCACTCTGTATAATTTTCTTTTCTTGTCGTTTTCTTTGCTAAATCAAATTTTACTGATGTTTTCTATTTTTTGTTTATTTACTTTGTGTTTGATTAATTCTTTGTTTACTTGGTTGAAATCTGTCAATTTTGTCACTTGCTGTCTTGCTGATCTTAATCGCATATCTAAAATATGAAAAAGTATCCAATTTGATTGTTTTGTTTCTTGATTTAGGTGTCTAGCAGTCCTCTTCCCTTACAATTTGGTAAGTTTAGACCATAAATTTGAAAGTACTCAGTACAGAGGCAATTGTAACAAAGATGTGTCTAAATATGAGCTCTAACCCTGTAGGGCTAAATTATGTGTTCTGCATGTTTCATAGAGCCTCATGATTTAAGATTAGGTACTCGTGTTGCTGTTGTTTGTAGGCCTTAACAAGACTAGGTGATGAAATCAAGAGGCGATGGCAAGAAGTTCAACGATCTTTTTTTGGTTATATAAATTAAGCTTTCTATCTTTGGTTTTTGTATTGAACAGATTGCATAGTTTATGAATAAGTTAAGAAGTGCTTATTCTATGTGTATTAAAGCTCTTCTTGATTTCACCTCTGTGTTAATTAGAACTTGTTTGGTATTGTTAGGCATACTTGATTATCCAGTTATCGACACCAAACCGGCCCTAAACTTTGCGCTTCATTGATTTATTGTCACTTGCTGATTCTAAATGCCTACATATGAGAAAAAAGTATCGAGTTTGATTGTTTTGTTTCTTGACTTAGTTGTCTAGGAGTCCTCTTGAATCTTGATGTTCCTTCTCTTCCATCAAATTTGGTAAGTCAATGATTCTTGAATGTTGGCCTATACTATAACCCACCTAAAACCATAGTATAATGTATGATATAATTGTTGAGTCTAGATCATATGGAGTCCATAGTTATTGAGTCTAGATCAAATTTGGTAAGTTGATGGTTCTGAGTGTTAACTATTTCTCCTCTTGGTCTAAGATTGGGTACTCGCACTGCCATTGTTTGTAGGTCTTAACAAGACTAGATGATGAGATCAAGAGGCAAAAAACAAGGAATTCAATGATGGTTTTTTTTGTGTCCGGTGGTTAGAAGTTTAAAGCAATTAATTATAAAATTAAGCTCGCTAATGCTTTCTGGCTGGTTTGGTGATTAGAAGCTTCAGCATCAGGTAAAAGTGTTTAAGTATGTAATATGTTGCTTGATGATAATTCGTTTTAGCTTCTAAATTGATACATTTATTTATAGCACTTTGAATTGGAGATGCACTGAAATACTAGGAGATTATTCAGCAAAAAGGAACATCATGGGCATATGTGAGTTTCACCACAAATCTTACTTTTTGTTCAGTCCGACTTTGTTATGTTAAAATCAGGCTTCACAATTGTTTAGACTGAGAGAAGATGGAAGCCTTATTGGTGTATTAAGTACAGGAAAAACAAAATCAGATGAACTTTTGCAGATGTCTCGTTCATGGAACATTGTTGGTAAGTTGTGTCATTTTATTATATTTGGCAGTGTAATTGGATCAGTTGTCATTGTACACTCTTCTTGATCTTTCTTGGTGCCATTTTATTATATGCCTTATTAAATTACTGTATGTTATAATCAATTTCCGATATGATGTACAATGAACATTTCCCATTTTTATTCACGGTTGTGCGTGGACGATCCTAGTATACGTTAAGTGTATGTAACAATGATAATCATTTATCATACCACAATTATTATTGTCATATAAATTTGAAGTTTGACATTTAATACGGATGGGCCATTTGATATAGAATCGATCGAACAGTGCCCATAATTTTGTTCAATTTAATAAAATTAGATCCAACAATTAAAAATGAGTTGGATAAACATGCCAAAAATAATAATTACATATTCATGGATCTTAAGCACTTCAACCAAACATTAAAATCGTCAACATATCGCATGCCTGAAGTGTACAAGTCTGAATTTTTTTGTAATAAGTAAACACTACAAAAATATGAAATTAGATTCTTTTATTTCAGATATTTTTAAATATATATTTTAAACTAATTAGAAATTCCAAAAAAGTGCCTACGCAAGCCATCAAAGTCCAAGTAGCTTTTGTTCTTAACAAAAAAAAAGAAAAGGAAAAAAAGGTGGAACGATCACTACTTTTGAGCTTTATGAAGACTTTTGTTCTTAAAAAAAAAAGAAAAAAAAAGAAAAAGACCTTTTTATATTGATTGATAAGTACTCACTAAAATTATCAAAGCTTGATATTGGTATAACAAAAAAAGCCTTTTATATTAATTGATAAGTACTGATGAATATTGGTATCATTATCAAAGGACTGTGTTCATATTTTATTTAACTTTAAATATTCTTTTTCGAATCCAAAATTTTCCACTTTTTCTTGTAATGGACAACCTGTTAGTGATGAAGCAATGAGTGGCCATCTCCAGAGCTTTGTTTAGAAAAATTAGTTTTCTGCTATTCTGTTTTTAAGTATCTAAAATTTTAACATGGATATCCGTAAATTGATTATATCAACTTAAGGAGGCCATACTTTGATGCACATTTTGATTGTTTTAATTTCGATTATTAAAGATATTGCTTATATAAATTAATTTGCATGATTAAACTTATAAATTTGATTTATTATATGCCTAAATTTTAAAATAAATTTGAGAAAAGCATCCATTAGCAATCATAGCTCGAAGATCACGTACGTGACATTTAAAACAAAAAATTATTTATCCAATAGTTTTCTGTTTCGAAATTATAGTTTCAGTTACTGAAAACGCCTTAGTTGATTAACAGTAAGTAATTAAAATCAATAGTTCGATAAAAGATAGTCTCTTTCCTAACCGAAGGCCCAAAACGCCTTGGATGTGGATTACCGGAGATCGGAGATCGGACTCGTTAGGGTGACTCAGTAGGGAGGCAATCTGTAATAAACAATTGAGGCGAGTCGTTTTGGTGGCCAATTTGGGCCAATTCGTATCAGTATCACGTCTATGTACCCTTTCACTGAATCATCACCAAACTTTGAGTGATAATATTGCAATTCATTGATAGCTGCCTTAGCCTGCCTATGAAGTTTGAATACACAAAGCTAGTCAAATCTCAAATATTCTTTCTCACTGAATCGTCACCATACTTTGAGTGATAATATGGCAATTTATTTATGATCGGGGACATAGTATTTGGTAACTTCAAATATTCTTTATCGAAGCTAAATATTTCCACAATTCAAATATTCTTTCTCAAACCCAAATATTATCACATTTCTTGTAGTGGACAACCCTGTTAGTGATGAAGCACTGAGTGGCCATCTCCGGGACTGTGTTCTGGCTCCGATGATCTGCGCGTAAGGGAGTTTTCATTTCCATCTCCGGCGTCATGTCCCGGCTCCGTTGATTTGCGCGTAAGGGAGTCTGCCGTCGATCTTCTATTTTCTATGCCATCCTGTCATGTCCCGGCTCCGTTGATTTGCGCGTAAGGGAGTCTGCCGTCGATCTTCTATTTTCTTTGCCATCTCCAGCGTCATGTCCCGGCTCCGTTGATTTGCGCGTAAGGGAGTCTGCCGTCGATCTTCCATTTTCTTTGCCATCTCCGGCGTCATGTCCCGGCTCCGTTGATCTGCGTGTAGGGGAGTCTGCCGTCGATCTTTCGTTTGCATTTCCATCTCCGGGGTCATGTCCCGGCTCCGTCGATCTGCGCGTAGGGGAGTCTGCCGTCGATCTTCCGTTTGCATTTCCATCTCCGGCGTCATGTCCCGGCTCCGTTGATCTGCGCGTAGGGGAGTCTGCCGTCGATCTTCTGTTTGCATTTCCATCTCCGGCGCCATGTCTCGGCTCCGTTGATCTGCGCGAAGGGGAGTCTGCCGTCGATCTTCCGTTTGCATTTCCATCTCCGGGGCTATGTCCTGGCTCCGTCGATCTGCGCGTAGGGGAGTTGGTCGTCGATCTTCCGTTTGCATTACCATCTCCGGCTGTATGCTGATTTTTGATTTGTCTTCCTGTGACAACGTCGGCCTGTATGTGGAAAACTATTATAAGCAAAAAAATGGAGGCTGCAATAATGAGCTTTCCCATATTGCTGATTTTTGATTTGTTTTCAAGTGATCTACTATACTCTCATGCTCAATGCTCTACTTATAGAGAGCATAGAGCTTCTTTTTCAAGGGCAGGTAGCAAGCCCATAATCAGCACCCTTGAATTGCTTTTTTGGCTTCGACTACAAACAGTTGTTGATGAACAAGTAATAATAGTATCATCGCGTGGCATTCTCCACCTTACTCCATATAGCTTCTTTTTCAATCTTAATTTTAATCCCACAAGGATTATTAATGTAGTGCCTAAGACTGCTGAATGTATGTCTGCTAAAAGTATAATTAATTTATGATAAAAATCATCAAGTGGGTTTTTTTTAATTGAACAGACAAGATACGTTATAGTGCAAATGCAAACATACTCATCTAAAAGTCATAGATTCGGTTCAACTTGCGATTCTCTTTCTAAAAGCCAAATTAATACACAAACGAGAATATATATATATATATATATTCAGCAGTCTTAGGCACTACATTGTTTCATCGATTAACTTCTCAAGTGGGTTTTTTTTTATATTTTTTTTGTCTTTGGTTTGCGTCTTCATCATTCAATTATTGTTTTTCGGTTCGTCCGGCCATTCTGATTCGACTCATTTCGTGATTTCTATTATTCCGACCATTGATATCGTCGTCTTCTACTTGTTTAATTACTGGGAGATTCAATTTTAGATATGAAAACAACAAGTTTTGGAAGCTTGAGATGATAACAAAAAAGCTTAAGAGTAGCAGATTGCAAGATCTCATTATTATGAGTAGTTTTCAGGCATATTTGAATTGTGTAGCTGCCTAACCAAATCATGCATAATGCATTTATGCATGTGATCACATATAGAGCATATACTTCTTAGAGAAAACATAGAAACAACTATCCACTACTTTGATGTCACACTTGAAGAAAGACTATGAATTGTTCACATATTAATTTTTACAGCACTAAAATCAAACTTGCATATTCAATTAATGAACCATACGATAGAATACGGTACCTTGGGATGAGTTTTGTAGTATAAACTAGTTATCATACTGAAGTAGGGATTTATTTAATGGAGATTTCACTTTTCAAAAAATTAATGTTTAACCCACTAAGACAACCTCAGAGACAGCTCCAACATTAGAGAACGTGGTTGTATAGGTCATCATGTCAGATCCGTCATATTTGGGTTGATAAATAAGCTTGTAAAATCTATGATAGAAGTCCATACCTAAGTCGTCAGTAGGATTTTTATCATTTGATTCTCGAATACCATTGGACTTCTTGTAGTACTACAACCCATCACCTGATGAGTTTGGCAACAGAGGTGGATACGTACATAACATAGAAGTTTGCAATGGCTGTTGCAATTGTTTGAAAGCAAACTTTATCATCATTCCAATCAACCTATAAAGAAAATCCAAACGATAATAAAAACTTGCAAGAAGAAAATGAAAGTAAATAAAACACCAGATAAATTAGTTTCTCACTATATATAGTATAGTAATGCAATGAGAAATTCAAGCTGAATTCAGAACTAGTGTTGTTTCATATGAGGAATCAACAAGAAAACTAGTAATGGCAGCGCTTTCATAGCCGTTGGTGCATAAACAAGCAACAAACTTGAGTCTTTGAATGCATCAAGCCAGTGATTTGTAAAATGTAAAGCCCATGGCATTTTTAGAAATATGTCATTTTCTTCATTCATCAGAAGATTTTTTTGCCAAAACAATAAGAAGATTATTGTTGTATAAGTTGAGCTCAAATTCGAAATTATTTTGATTTTAATTGAAAATGCTAGTCTTATTACACATAGTACATTGACATAATAGATGAGAACATTCAACTACATAGTGTCAAGGATAACATAATATTTATCACTGATTAAATCATCAGATATAGTGATAAGCTAAACCAGCCAACGAACTTGTGATATGGACCATGAGAGGTCAAGCACATCATCAAGATGTCCCTGGAATGAACAAAACGATTTTTCTGACAGTAGAATAATGTGTTTCCTCACAAATTTTACATCGAAAAATATGGTATATAGACCAGCCATATATATATTCATGATATATTCTCAAAATTGATGTATCCAAACTAAACCTAGAAAAATATCTACAAAAATCAATAATGAAATCGCCCAGAGAGAAGAACAAAATTACAGTGTCCAAAATCAAGATCCACCGACAATATCCAAAATTACCTCTCATCCATCACAGATTATCCAAAATGCTCGAGTAACAAATCAATTTATGAGCTAAAAATACATGAATTTGATCATAATCGACCATGGTGACTGAGGATTGAAAAATAATCTTACTATAATACCTGGTACTGGTGAGTGCAAGAGACAAGTACGAAATCCTCTTTGGACGAAGGAGAGAAGGGGATGAGAACTGATTGAATCTATACAATTCGATACTAGAAGATTGCTTCGATTGCTTCCATTTATATGCCTCCTGATCCTTTCACGCTCACGATATCTCTCCCTATCACTAGATCAGGAGGGGGCAGAGAGCCAGAGAGCGAAGAAGAATCAGAAGAAATCGCCGTCGTCCAGGAAGGGAGAGAGCGGAAGAGAGAAGGAAGAGAGAGAAAGAGTGATTGAAAAAATTTAAAAAATTTATTTATACCTATACACTTAATACCCTAATAAAATTTTATCTACACACTTAATACACCCCATACAAAAAAAAGCAATAATAGCTAAATTATCTCAAAACAAAATCACATCCAATTTGATTTTAGAAGAATTATCAAAAGAGATGATTTGTACAAATCATAATTAAAAATGATTTTTACTTAAAAAATGATTTTTTTTTCATACTATGTTAAAAGAAATTAATTGTTTTATTTTCTAAAAAAAAATAATTTTGAAGTTTCATCTTTTAATTTAATCCATAATTAGACTAAAGAAAATATGTATATTCTTAAATATAATTTTTTATGGAAAAATTTTTCGACTTTTATTTCAGATATTTTTAAATATACTTTTTATTATAAAAACTAATAAAAATTTAAAAAAAATTGTTTCACCGCCAAGCTTGGCCGTGGATAGATCATTTGATCCACCATTCTCCTCTTGTGTTCAATCTTTCATCCAATCTCACACCAAATCATTCATCCCTACATCATCACGTTTCTTTTCACCCATCAAAATCCCATTTCACCTTCTCTTGAGAGATTGACGTGAGATTGAAGTTTAGACGGCCAAGTTGTTAGATTTAATTTGGTAAAGTTCAATCCAAGTTTAATCCTATTGATTGGAAGATTCATCAACTAAAGCAACCATATTACAAGTTAATTCAAGCATTTTTGATTCAAACAAGCCCAAAAGTCAAACAAAGGAGCACAAGGCCGTGGAATGAGCCGAAAGGCTAAGGGAGTGGGGGCGGCGGATCTTGATCCAGGCGGGAGAGGTGGAGGAGGAAGCAATCCAAGGGAGGACGGACAAAATGCTCAGGCGCCGGGGAGGGGAGACCAACCAAGGTTAGACGGCAAAGGAAAAATACAAAAAGGAACAACTACGTTGAAAGCCATGGAGGTGGCGGTGGGGAGGCCGGAGCTAGAGGCGGCGGTGGCTGGCGGTCCCAAGGTGGCAACGGCTCCAAACATACCTTCCAAACTAGGAAGATATGTTACCAAAAGGGAACCCACGAAAGAGGAAAGTGTGGTATACCCATACCATAATGAAGCACCCATGCAAGGAAAGTTGACCAAAGGTGACAAGGCAACTTTTCAAATGGAAGATGGCTAAAAAGGGAAGCTTCTGACTGGCCCGCCGCTGGCTGCACGTGGATCACACGTCCAAGCATCCAAAGCACGTGATCAATCAAGCATGGAGGAAGAGGGAATCATTGTCATGGGCAATGTCAAGGCCGGAATGACCAAAGAAGGTAACTTGTCACAATCAAGCACTTGGAATCTAAACTCTCGTCCATTCTGCAGGGGGCAAGACGGCTGGTAGCCACAAGCAAAGACACGGAAGGCACCAAGGAGCCGGTAGCCGTCGCCGGAGCCGCCCCCGCCATAAAGGGGAATTTGGGCAAAATGAATGCCAAAGAGATAAAGATGGCGGGCATTGAAGCTGAAAACGAAAATGGCCCGACTAAAGTGACCCTTGGGGAGCCAAATCAACTCACCAATGGCCCAGGCGGACAACTGGAAAAAGGAGCTAGTGTGGAGGTCATGGAAGACAAAAGGCTTGTCAAAGGCACGAAGATGATGGATCCAGGGGCTGAGATTGAAATTGGCCCGACTAACGCCATACCTGGGAAGCCAACGCCGCTAGCCAATACCCCAGGCGGACAGATTGGTCTGGAGGCCATTGACAAGGCCGAAAAGGAGGAAAGCAATGCCATGAAGAGGAAGATGGGCGAATCTGAGTCCGTCCCTGGAATTTGCCCGACCAAAAAGGCACTTGTGGAGCCAACGCTCATGCTAAAAGACCCAGGCGGACAGAAAGTACATGAGGCAAATTCGAGGGGCCAATTGAGCCAATCCGGAACTAAGGACGGACAAAAGTTGGAACCAGGCCCTGAGAATGAAATTTGCCCGATCATAGGTACACCTGGGAAGCCAACGCTGCAGCCAAAAGTCTCAGGCGGGCAAATTGAACAGGAAGGGTCTTTAAGCGGCAATTTTGATCATTCTAAGGATACGGGCGGAAAAATGGTGGAACCAGGCCTTGAAATGGAAATTGGCCCGACTATATCCCACATTGGGAGGCAGGTGGTGTCAACAGAAAGCCAAGGCAGACAAGTCACCAAACCAACTGAAAATGACTTTGTCAAGGAGCTTGCAAGGAAGTTGCTTAGGACGATGGAAGCAAGGAATGAGGCGCTGGACTGGACGTGGTGGTGGCAGAGAAGGGAGGAGGAGATGGTAATCACATGGCCATGACTATAGCGGAGTCGGTCTTGCACGAGGAAGACCGCACAGGTATGGACCTTGAGACCGTTATTGATACGAGCGATATTTTATCTGATAATGAGCATGATCTAAATACTCGTATATTACATGCACTTGCTTTGATGATTGAAAATGGAAATGAGCATGAATTAAATAACTCTGATTTACAAATCATGGATACTAGCAATATGATGGCTATTGATGATAGTATTCAACATGATAGGACTGATAATTATGGAAATAATGTCTTGCCTACTGTTATGCCTAGTAATATGCATGTGGATAATAACGTGGTTACGCATGATACTGGAAATGATAGAACTAATCTGAGTATAACCACACCTGCTACTGAGGATGTTAATAATACGGATCACACCGTGCCCCGCATTATAACACATACCACACGGCCTTCTATGTTACCCCTATCTGCTAGGATCATTACTAAGCCGGGAACTAATACTAGGGGAATGGGTAGTGGAACTATTCTTAACAATAAGGACTTTCTGAATCTGCCCTGCACGGGCACTGATGGCACTTCTGGTGAGGCTCCTCCAAGGCAAAATGCTTGGACTAAGCCTCTACCTAGGACTTTTATGAATAGAGGGATAGGGGGGACTCTTGAGTATACACCCCCAACGGGTGATACCGTTAAGATAAAATGTGTTGAAGCTCTACCTAGGGAGCAAGTGTGGGGTAGCTGCTTACTTGGGCAGTATGTGGGGTATTATCCTGGATATCACGCTATTAGGGACCTACAACAATCTTGGGGGGGTCCAATCTAAACTTAAAATGGAAGCCGGATGGCTTATTTTCATGTTTGATAATGATGGGGATAGAGTCTCCGGGGGGGACCGTACCAGATCCATGGTAGACCTTTAATCCTTAAGCATGTTCCGGATAAATTTGCTTTTAATAAGAGGGATGTAACTACTATACCCCTATGGGTTAGGTTATATGGTATCCCTAATAACTACTGGTCGCCTGCCATCCTTGGACGGGTGGCCTCCATGTAAGGCAAACCCCTACACATGGATCCCGTCATTGGGGAGAGGAAAAGGGGCTCCTATGCGAGAGTGCTGATTGAAATGAATTTTGCTGAGGGGATTAGGAGAGAGGTCACCCTAGAGTTTGATGATGGGATTAAGGTGGTTTGTAATGTGCTTATTGAAAATGAGCCGAAATATTGTAAGGGGTGTTTTACCTTTGGGCATAATGAGGAGGAATGCTCCTTCAAAGAAAAAAGAGGCATCCCCGGGATGAGGCTTAGACCAGGAACTAGGGAGGACAATGTTAGAGAAGGAAATGGTAATCACAAAGAGGCCAACAAAGAGTCTGGAAGGGAAGGGAATAATGCTCAGTACAGGGACAAACGACATATGGGATTAGAAAACGGTTTACCGTTGAGGAAAAAGGAAAAAGGAAGATAGGAGAGGAACCTAGACTCCCAGAGAAGGAGGGTGAGGTGGAGGTTGATAGGCCTAAAATTGTTAGTAGGCCTACAACTGATGCCGAAAGACCAATAAGTCCGCCATTAGGCGCCGTCGACACCGAGAGGCGAAGAAGGTGGCCAATGACGAGAGGGTGGCTGTGGAGGTCGGCCGGGTGGCTGCCATAAAGGCCACTTTGGTAGAGGGTGACCGAAGCGGACACAGAAAGGAGAGACCTTCTGGAGAAGGCAGGATTAGGATTGGCACGAAAGAGAGAGAGTTGATAGTTAGACCTAATATGTTGTCCCCAAAAGGGACAACAAAATCCTCTTCGGGAAAGAAAAAGGAAATGGTGGTTGAGTCTAGCTCTGAGGGAGAGCTAGCTAATATTAAGATGGGCTCTGATAGTGAGAGTACGGATTACACGTACACGAGAATTAGTGACACAGAGGTTGACAGGTATGAGGAGGCTACGGAGTGGAGGAGGACTCGGAGGATAGCCAGGAGAGTGAGGATGATAGGGTGAGTGTCGAGAGTAGAAAGAAATCGTATACTACCCCTAATATCAAAACTTCGAATACATATAAGGCTTTGGAAATAGAGACCGATAATGGCAAAAGTAATGATAGGAATGGAGGATTCCAAAGAGTGTTATCTAGGTCGGACAGGCGTGCACATCGTACCTAGAGAGACAGAGGTAGTACAGAAAAAGTTAAAACCCCTACTATCTTAAAAGCCCCTAGGGATAGGAAGCAAGTTTGGAGAGAGATGGTTGTTATACCTGAGCGTAGATCTACGAGGCTAGCATCTAGCTCACAGGTGAGGGTGGATATTAGGGCCCAGGGGAGGACCACTAGACAGACGGTCTCCCGATGAGTGTCATCTCTTGGAATATCCAGGGGTTTACCCAACCCTAGAAGCAAAAAGGGTTGACCGAGCTGCTGAGGGAGTTTGATGGATGCTTATGTGGTGTACTGGAAACCAAGTATGGGTCTAGACCATTAGATATCCACCGTGTGATGGCTTCCAGTTTTCCAAACTGGAAGTATGTCACTAACTTTGAGATTGATGATAGGTGTGGCATACTTGTACTCTGGGATGATACCCGTCTTGACCTTACTGTTGGAGAGATTGGGGAGCAGTTTATCACTGTTCTAGTTACTTGTAGAGTAACTGGTGTGCAGTATGGGGTGTGTTTTGTTTGTGGGAAAGGTAGCATTGCCTATAGAAGGCGAGTGTGGGAATCCATTAGACGTTGGTTTAGGGACTACTCTATACCCTGGATGGTTTTGGGGGACTTCAATAATGTCATGTATCCCGACGAGAGGATCAATGGGGAGCCTGTACGGATGTACGAGTGCAGGGGTATGTTGGATGCCTGTCAGTATCTAGGTCTCACAGATGTACCTTTCACGAGTGATAACAAGTTCACCTGGACTAATGGTACCATCTGGAGTAGGATTGACATGATTTTTGTTAATTCGGATTGGTTGGACCAGGAGATGTATTGCCGCGCTAGCTTTCCGAATAAGTGGCAGTTTTCGGATCATAAGCCGGCTATAGCGCATCTTATCCGCCGTCCCCGGGCTGGAAAGCCCAATTTCAAGTTCTTCAATATGTGGACAGGTCATGACCAGTTCCAGGAGATAGTAGAGGAGAACTGGAAGTGTCACTTTAGGGGGACCTATCAGTTTCGCCTCTGCAACCTCCTCAGGGGCATGAAAGGACCGCTACGTGGGTTAAATAAGAGGCATTTTGGACATATCTCTGAGAAGGCCAAAGTGGCCAACGAGGAGTATGCCACATGCCTTGAGAACGTTAGGTTGGATCCGACTTCTGAGGCCTCGCGGGCCCAGCTTGAGAGTTGTAGAACAAAAGCCAAAAGGCTTTCTTCTGCAAAGAGGAGTTTCTTTGAACAATAGGCTAAGTCGAGGTACGTCCTTAACAGTGATAGGACTACATCGTACTTCCATGGTCTCATGAAGGCAAATGGACAAAGGAATTTTATTCCTGCACTCCATTTACCTAATGGCTCTACTACCACTTCCCTAGTAGAAGTAGCGGATGAGTTTGTGACGTATTACCAGGGGCTGTTTGGGACTGAGAGGCAGGTTGAGGTACCACCGAGGGATTGGTTTGCGGTGGTGGGACCACGGTTTAAGGATCTGGACCAGGGAAAACTTATTGGACCAGTTACTAATGATGAGATAAAGCAGGCTCTCTAGTCGATTGGAGACCTCAGAGCACCAGGACCAGATGGTTTCTCTTCCAAGTTCTTTAAGCAAACTTCGGAGACGACTAGGAGTGAGGTTTGTGCTGCAGTTAGGGAATTCTTTATTAATGGGAAACTGCTCAGACAAATTAACCATACCTCGGTTTCTTTGATAGAGAAAGTTGACTCCCCAACTCGAGTAGACCAGTTTAGGCCTATCTCCTGTTGTAATGTTGTCTATAAAATCATCACCAAACTGATTGCAAACAGATTAGGGCTGTGTCTTGGGTACCTCATTGACCCGGCACAATCTGCTTTCATCCCAGAGAGGTTGATGTCTGACAATATTTTCCTTGTCCTACGGAGATATAATGTCAAGAGGGATACTAAGCGGTGTTTCATGAACATTGACTTAGCTAAAGCTTACGACACGATATCCTGGCAGTTCCTCCGCTATGCCATGACAGAGCTGAGTTTCCCGACCAGGTTCATTGACTGGGTGATGGAGTGTGTCACCACAACGTCCTACTCCATCCGGGTAAACAAGACAATGCATGGGTTATTTCCGGGAAAGCGTGGGCTTAGACAGGGGTGTCCTATGTCTCCGTTGCTTTTTGTCATCTGCATGGAATTCCTTTCCAGGATGATACGCAACGAGACCTCTAGACCTGGCTTCCGTTTCCATCAGCACTGTGAGGAACTCAGGATTTCTCACCTGATGTATGCGGATGATGTCGTTCTCTTCTGTAGAGGGGATGTGCAGTCAGTAAGCATCCTTATGGATTGCTTACGCAGGTTTGAAAAGATTTCGGGATTAGCAGTTAGCCTCCCGAAATCTTCAATTTTCCTAGCCTCTGTTTCTGAAACAGAGACAAACGAATTAACCTCGCTTTTGGGATTCTCTACGGGAACCTTTCCTTTCCGATACCTGGGAATCCCCATAGCACCTCATGTTTTACGGGTAGCTGATTACACCCCACTCCTGGATAAGATTGGGAGGTACATCTGCGCGTGGAACAAGAGACATTTGTCTTTTGCAGGTAGACTGGAGCTGATCAGGACGGTCCTTCAGGGCACGGAGAACTTCTGGCTGTCGATACTACCGGTCCCCGCGCTGGTGATGGATAGGCTGACAGGACTATGCAGACAGTTCCTTTGGAGCTGGCCCAGAGTAGCTTGGACACGAGTATGCATGCCCCGGAGAGAGGGTGGCTTGGGTCTTCGTAACCTCAGGTGCTGGAACTCGGCATTTATGTGTAAGTACTACTGGCATATTCATGCTAAGAGGGACATCCTCTGGGTTAGGTGGATCCACCACAGATACTTACAGGTGGTTGAGCCAGACCACTGGATGGCCCACTGACGTGACTCGCCTCTGGTGAAGGCCATAATCGGAGCCAGAGATCAGCTAGCCACGTTTGTGGATGAGGAGACGACACTAGAGGAGGTGCTGGACAGCTGCTGCCATGGGGACAAGTTCAGAGTCACAGATGCCTACGACGTGATCAGAGAGCATGGAGAGGAGATGGACTGGTCCAAGATAGTATGGGACACGGGCAACACGCCCAAGCACTGCTTTATCCTTTGGATGGCGATTCTAGGACGCCTATCGACCAGAGACAGATTACACTTCCTCGACATAGATCCTACCTGCCATTGGTGTGGTCTGGAGAGTGAGTCACATGACCACTTGTTCTTTGGATGCACCTATGCCAGGGAGGTTTGGAGGCAGGTATGCTACGGATTCCGGATGTCTACAGAGATGATCTCGAGGACAGACGTCATAGCATATCTACTACACTCTGCACCAGGGAGGAGCTGGACGAGCAGGGCACGTATATACGCCTTCTCAGCGACGATCTACTATTTATGGCACTCCAGGAATGCCCTGGTATTTGACCGGAACAGGATCCCCATTGATATCCTGGTCCGGATGATTAGAGGGCATTCATACAAGTTACTTTATGAGGCCTTCCCAGATAGAGTTGGAGTGAGGTTTGAGGTCTAGCACTTTGTATGATTTATTCTTTATGCCAGAGTTGTATTCTGCTCTTGGCCTGCATGTTTCATTGTTGATATTTTGTCCCGGACTTGAGACTCATTTGCTGATGGCAATGCCGAAGGTGAATGATATCATGATCCGTTGGTTAGGCACCTTGATGGTCTGTAAGTGCTCCATTCTGCTGATGGCATTGCCGAAGGTGGAAGGACCTTATAGACAGTGCCGTGTGATGTATTTTATTTATTTTCATAGTCAGTTGATGGTAGATGGTACGTTCAGGGGGCTTGCATGCCTACCAGGAGTACTAGGGCCTTGTTTTAGCCCTTTTGTTTGCATGATGATAAACTTTGATGCTCTGTAGGTTTGACTAGGACAACTCCGGTTCTGGTTGAGCCCTATTTCTTTTCTACTCTTTATGAATTTACCATTTACCGTCAAAGTACCCTTTTGCTCTAACAAAAAAGAAATAAGAAAAAAAGCCTTTTATTTTAAGATTAAGCCCAGGTAAATCCACCTTAGCTGCTTTTATTTTGGTTATAATTTAAAATTTTAATTAGTATAGATATTGTAAGGGTTTTAGGTCACGATGTTTGATTTTTTAGGGACATTTTTTGTCACGGTGTTAAAGTTATTTTTTAATAACTTTAACCGAACAAATGAAATGAGTTGATATTTCAACTCTAACTAAAGTATAGGTCGATTATTTTGAACACAAAGGTTCCATAAAATTTTTTACATCAAGACCATAGTAATAAAAACAAATATTTAACAGTAATGATAAAATATTAAAATCGAAATATATAAATAACGATAAAATTTCAAAAGCAAGATATTGAAAAAATAACAAAAAATTTTAAGTGATAACAATGATCGGAGAAGTAGTAGGTGTTGTTATTATTATTATTATTATTAGATAAAAAAAATAAAATAATAATACACATGGGTGACAATATGAAGCATGAACCCCTTGTTTTTTTTGTAACTGTTGAGGAAAAATGGGTATAAATTCTCAAATATTATTTCATTTAATTTTAAAGATATATTTTAGTTCGACTCTATTTTTTTATCCTCTTGATTCGAAGTAATATTAATACCAAATATTTAGGGGTTTTTATTAATTGGGTTGTACCCCGGATATTTGTAGGGTTGCCTACGTATCTCTTTTAAAGAGAATCAAGACTTACGTAGTTCAGTTAATTTCATGCATCAGAGGATGTAATCTAGACCCACCTTCTATGAAGGGTTGCCTAAATATAATCCAACTATCATTTGCATAGTTTATATTTTCGATCATGCATCATAAGGATAAGATTAAACCCACCTTCTATGAAGGGTTGCTTAACTCTCCTAATATCATGTGCATAATTAGGAAATGTATTTTTATTTCTTTGGTTTATATTTTGGTTTTTTATGAAATTTGGTATTCAGGTTTAGACTTCAATTTTATATAAAATTCAAAGATTTATTTTGTAGTTAAACTTGACGAGCGGAAGCTTTATATCGAGTTTAGATTTATTTGGTGTAACTCCAAGATTTGTTTCGGAGTTGATTTATTTTGGGTGGTGCGACTGAATCCAATAATGGACTTCCTCGTAACTCATAAAGGAGCATCAAGTCATAACGTAGTTCTGGAATTTTTATTTTATTTTATATATGACTTTATTTATATTTTAAAAGTCGATTAACACATGTGCTTTAATATTTTTGTGATTAAACTCGACGAGCGGAAGCTTTGTAGCGATTTTAGGAATATTTGAGAATCTCATATTTTATGTCCAAGGTGTGACTTAAATCATCTTTACTTGGACGGGACGACTGAATCCGATTTGATTTAATATCAGATTTCCTACGTAGCTCGGAAAGAGCATCAAGTCATAACGTAGTTCTTGAACGAAAATTTTATATTATGACTTTGTACTTTGAATTCGACACGTGTTTATTTTGTATCAAATTTCCTACGTATCCGTTTTAACGAATCAAATCATACGTAGTTCTTGAAGACATATTTGAATTTGATTTACGACTGTACCCGATAAATCAATAAATGGTTTCCTGTCTTCTTGGATAGTGTAAGTGAACGTGTCCAATTCTTCTTTATTTCATTTATTATATTTGTCCCTTCCATTCCTTCTTGCTTTGTTTTTCGGTTTTCTTCGCAGGAAAAGCCATAGACACTAAACTTCAGTTATGGCCGGTGTGGTGAAAAGACTCGCTCTCGGAACGGCTGGTTTGAAATAAAAAGGTGCGAGAAGATCTCTAATTTAAAGAGGAACATGACATAAAACCAGACACGAGGATAACCGGGAGTAGCGAGAAGACTTCCGATCGAGAAAAGTATATCAGAGAAAGTGACGGAGGAAGATGATGAATCTTGGGAGCACCATGTATATATATGAATGAATGTGTGTTGCATGATCTAAATAGCATTTTTCATCGTGAAAGAGAATGTTCCGGGGTAGATTTATTTCAGAAGGTAAACATGTCTGGGCAAATATTGCATGACCTATTTGGTCAATCTACTCAACCTCTTCTTGATAATAGGAAATTAATTAACTGTCCATAAATATAGGCAAATCTATTTCCTTTATTATTTCACCTTTTTTTCTTTTTACTGTATCAAAGGCTTAGAGAATCAATCAAATGGATTCTGCTGGTCCCATATATACAAGGTAAGAAAATCTTCTTCTTTAATTTCTTTCATTTTTTTTTCATTTGCAGACTTATTTTTTTTCAAAATATGTAGTATCTCTGATGTTTTCTGCATTCTTCTCTCTTCACTATATTACTTTCTTTCTATTCTTTCCTCTTCCCCTTTTTATTGTTTTCAACTTTACTTCTTCTGCATATTATAGAGGAAGGTTAAATGTACAAGTTGATTTTTAGCCTCCTCCATCAAATAGACTGTATACATTTTTTCATAAGAGCTTTGTTTGTTTAAAGCACCCTCCTCATATTCATCCACTTTTCATTTCTTAGTTTTGATCATGATCACTATATCTGAACCAAGTGGTTCGGTTGCAACAGCGAAATCCATCAATTCCGGCCAATTGCGGATTTTGCAACGCAGGAATCCATCAATTCCGGCCCATTGCGGATTTTTGCTGCGGTGGAATCCATCAATTCCGACCAACTGCGGGATTTGCAGCAACAGAATCCATCAATTCCGACCAAATGCAGTAGAGTGTAACAGAGATCACATCGGATTCGCCCAACTTCGATTCGCTTGTGCAGAATGATTTATTTCGAATTTTTTACTGTCTTCATTTGTGCTTTCATCCCAGATCAATGGCTTCTGCACATAATGGTGAATGTTTCCAATCATTACAAAAAATAAAAAAGATTATGTATCTTGATTACTTTTGTGAACCGTGTACTGCTGTAGCCCAACTTCTTTTCCTGATCTCCGCTTCTCAAGCTCTAGGCGGTGATGCTGTCTTAATCAATGATCACAACACAAATGAAAGATGTTATGCGTCTGTTCCCTTTCAAACTCTCTTTGCTTTAGAATTATCAACATTTTCACCCAACAAACTCCCATTCTAATTATATTTATACTAATTATCTTGACAGTTTTTTTTTCTTGAACTGTCACTTTAACTGTCAATATTAGTCTAACTGTAAAATTACAACTGCCGAGAGATTTCAGTCTCAATTTAATTTGTTCATTTATTTTATTATATATTTTTATTTTTATTACATCTTCATACTTTATATGTGACTTGTATTCATCTTGTACACTTATAAGTATGAAAACCATCATTTTTCATTGATGGCGTATTTTTTTTATTTATTATTTCATCGATAGTAAATTTGTGAAAATTTCGGGTCAAACATTAACAATTCAATAAAAATACAGCTAAGAATATCAATATAAGAATATCAAGATCAAACATGATGTTGGTGTACATGTGTAGGCATATTAATATCAAACATGATGCTTGTGTACATGTACATTCAGCGGTATCACTCACATATATTTGGCACCTATGTTGTTTCTAATGTAATCGTGCTCAGATATATTGGTACAACAGCAACAATGAAAATCCAAATTGCCATACGGCCCAATTTCAACCCGTAAGAACAAATTGGTACAACGCCAGTAATGAAATTCTGAAATTCCAAATAGCCATACGACCCAATTAGTCTTTAATTCATGCATTAATCGTATTTAGTACTTTCTTAGCTCTTAAGATTATGTACCAAATTACCTATAAAACAAGCTGTGTTACTTGTGTATGCAAGCTGGTGTATATATGCAGTCTAAGTATGTAACTGACATGCAATTTTCAATCTGTCTCCTACTGGTTTTAATAGAGGTATGCAAATCCGGTTGAGTTTAAATTTAGATAGTTGTATGCAAATCCTGCACCAAAAAGATCAACTCATTATGTTTCAATTTTCACAAAAGAAACAATCTTTGGGCAAAATAAACTTCAAATGTATATATTCAATTTTATTGTGACTTCCCATCACTTACTGACAATTGATATATGAAGCATTTGCTTACAAAAAATCGTAGTGCGCTTTATTTGGTTGGTAGAAGCTCAACATCATGCTTGTTGAGCCTTGAATGCAAAAAAATAAAATAGATTTTCCAAAGTATACTACACTCATCATATGAGCAAGACATAGTCGAATGTATCACCTGGCTTATCATCTCAGCAAGTTGTGAACAGTGACTTCATTGTTAGTATTACTAGCATTGAATATATGACCATTTGCCCTGGCTGGGTTTTCCTGCAACAAAAAATGTTGGCTAAAAAAATCTCATTCTTAAAAGATAAAACCCACTACATAAGTTCGGTGATTCCCACCCAAAGGATAGAGTTCTTCGAGGCTCGCAGTCATCGATAGAACAGCCTTACTGGCATCCTTAACATGGATAAAAACAAGCATGTTTCCAATTCAAGTGCACACACAATGACAATGAATACGAGGAACTGATGGAATAAAACAACCACAAGCACTTGTCATATTAAAACTGAAATATTACTTCTGGAACAACCTAGAAAGGCTAGGCATTTATTTTACCTGAAATACATTATTCATGTACTCTGGCTAAGATCACACCGTAAGAAAAGAATTATGGTTTATTTACGCTTATTAAATCAAAAATACAAAGCTAGAAGGATCTTGGATAGTGTTTGAGACAAATATACAATTCATACTAATATTCAATAAATAAAAAAAGCCTAAGTTTTCAATCTCTCATCATCAACCATGCTAAGGAACTACTACAATCTCTCATCCCAAAATATAACAGCTAAGAAACCCAAGTTTTCAATCATCAACCAAGAGTCTTTAATTTATACGTGAAGGCTTTTTACTTTAGAGATAGCAATAGATAGTGTCATTACGGTTTTCAAATTTTGAATAAGGCCACGGTGCATGCTGCACAATCTCAATGAAGCAAGGGAATGCTTCTTTGTGGATGTAATCTCCAAATGAAAGCATTACACCATACAAGCATATAAAAGAGTTGATTTAGATCAGCAATAAGTTCACTCATAATTAGGCCTCTGTTAGAAAAAGAAAAAGGATTTCAATATACAACCACCAGCCTTACTTGCACTACTAAAATAAGAAACATGTCATTATAGTGTAAAGAAAAGACAAGATCTCCATATCTTCACCATTGTCACACCCACTGTGACAAGTAACCCAAATTTCAGGGGGTCTAATCGATCTCTAGGTTTTCATCAAATATTCATTTCTTGTCAAAATAAAAGTCAAGGGAAAAAGTAAATGAAAAATGATAGTGAGCATACAATATAGACCGAAGGTGAAGAAATTGACCTTTTTAAGGGGAAATACAAATGGAAATACGAGGGTAAAGAACACAAACTGAAGCATGAATCTTATTAGAGGCATTTTATCGAGCACCTATTGAACATCAGTAAATCATATGCATAAACCAGTAAGTTCTGAACATAAAACCAATATGGAGTAACTCCTTCACTGTGAAAGATGGAAATAAAAGCCAATAAATATGCAGCACACAAAAACCAGAATAAAAAGAATGTTCATAGAAGTGATACCAAATCAAGGATAAATATTAAGTAAGTCTTCAAATTAGAAGGGATTCAATGGCAAGGACATGCTCCTATGATTCTGACATAACAAAATCTGGGAGAAAGGAAAATAGGCATATAAGAGCTACTGATTCATTTAATATACAAAATCACAAGTTCAGAATATTGTATCTTCATTTAATAACAGTTAAGAGGATAAGACTACAAAAACACAAATTCAGAATATTATTTTTATTTAAAAACTCAACCACCGTTATTAGAAGCACTTGTAAATTCAAGATCAAAACAAAAAAAATGAGAAAGTATGGATCTACACGCATAAAGCTGCTCACTGGTTTGGGGGAAGACGATTGTTTTCTGCACCGAGACAATCGATCTCTACTAAAGAGGATAAGAGGACGGAGGGCGTCAACAACCGTCAAAATTTGAAAGCCCGTAGCAGAAGAAGTCGCCACAACATAAAACATGCTTTAAGTTTAGGCAACCCAATACACGGGTAAATGCAGCAAGAAGACCATCACATAATGAACACGAGAAGCCCATAAACATCATTAGCTTTCCCCTTGAAAGTAAACATCAAAAATAAATTACAATCACAATGATTTCATTGCTAACTTAATTATTTGGTCAAGTAATTTTTAGATTATCTTATTTTTTAGAGTCTAATTGTTAAAATTGAACGAGACCTCCAAAATAGTTGAGACGGCCCTGGAAACAATACTACTCCAAAATAAGCGGATCTAATATCTCAATCAATTCTCTTATTCCAAGTTTAAACATTGTACGTTAAGTTAAGAGACATAGTTCTGGCAATTTCTTAAGATAACATACTTTTAACTTTTAATTATTATCTTATTTGATTTCATTGCTCAGTCATATCTTTTATCAAATACATTTCTTGACTCCTCAAACTAAACTATCAACTAAACAAATGATACAAATAATCTATCAAAACGCAGCCATTTATTTTCAATCTCGCTTTTCAAGTGACTCATATACCATTCTTTTCAATGTATCACATTATATAGGAAGAACGAGGATTTCTTCAGTCTTGTACGTACGACTATGACTATCACTTAACTTTTGACGATCCTAACATCTGAGTCCCTATTAACAATAGAGTTTAACAATGCCAAAGACATATTACGATGTTAATCGTCAAGAGAGACCAAAACATACTCGTGTTTAAAGAATCTATTAAAGTTCAACCCCAACTCTACCTTTGTTTTGGAGAGCGAGCCTTAAAGTGGGTATGTACTAGTCACGAGTCGTCATGCATATCGTATAACAAGATCCTTCTTTTCAAATAGAAAATTTGCTAAAATATATCATGCAAACCGAAAATTGAAAAAGAAATATCACGAATTCAACAAAAAGTCAACACAGTTGAAATTAGCAATGTTCATCTAGTGTACGCAACCGCGTCATTGCAGGAGAAACAATTCAAAAAATATAGAAAGGTTAAAATGAGTGAGCATAGTCGTTTTGTGGAATATGATAGTCCTAATTAATTGCTAAGATATTTATGTGAGAATGAATAAATGACATTCATAAGTTGTAAGATTTGCGCCTACTTATTGGCTATAAAATTGCATTACACCGCCTAAACACATCAACACATATGTGTATTAGATCCAGTTCGAATACTTGAAAACTATAATTTCATGTTTTTGTAGGGTTTACTTAATAAATTAAAATTCCAACTTGTCCGATTCCGGCAATGCTGTATGTTAACGATTGTAATGTTTGGTTGAAGGCTTGAAGTGCTAAAAACCTAAGATCCATGAATGTGTAAATGCTAACGGGCGAGTAGGCCATTACAGATTTACAATATTTCACAAATTATAAGCTAATATTCATCCTGCACTGCATTGCTAATTTCAACTGTGTTACGTGTCACCTTTGATAAACTCACGATATTGTTATTATAATTTTTTTGAAATGGAACTGATTCACTTAAGTGATGTCCGCTGAAATAAGGTTTTGTTATATTTTCGGGAAAAACTCCCTCAAACTAACTCAACTCAATTAGGAGGTTAGACTTTTGCAAGGACATCTGCTAGTTTATTTACCAAAAGTAGTGTAGTTTCTATTTTGCGCATATGTATGAATATTAGGTCGTAAAAACAAGATACAACATATTTAGAAGATAACAAGAACAGATCTAGAACGATCTTGTTTCAAAACAAAAACGAACAAAGTTTCTGACTTCAAGAGAGACCCAGCGTGCACTGACTAGATAAAACGAAAAGAAATGAACAAGTTTACAAACAAATAGAAAAGCAAAGAAGGCTCCCTGAATCATGGTGAAAACTCCTTCACCGATGAACTCGAAGCAACGCAGCTTCCTTCTCTCTTTCCCTAGTTCGTGCCTTCGATCTTCTCTCGATCTTCGTTTCGCGTTTTCCTTCTCTTGGTCTCCTTTTTCTTTTTTGTCGTTCCTTTTTCTTGTTCTGGTGTGTGTACAGTACCAAAAAGCCCTGTATTAAAAAATTGTTGGCTGCTTCTTATTATGTGTAAAAGCTAGGATTTCTTAATCCTAATTAATTGATGATTAACTTAATCATCGATAGTAATTGACTCATAACTCACGAACAATGCGTAAACGACGAGTATGAATTCCACCGTTATGTTCGTGGTGTAATTTTGGACTTGTGAGGAAACTTTCACTTTTTCCTCTAGGGAATAATTTTTACCCTCCGGTGTTATTTGAAGCATTTGGGAGCTTCAATTAATGAAATTGCAATTGAGAGAAATGATCAGGACATCGGATATGTCCTAGATATGAAATAACATGAAAAGACAAAACGGCCAAAAGAGTCGTTATTTCGTTTCTTAGCAGCTAAGAAAGGCGGCTTAGGAATACGCGTTTTCTGAGAAAGTCGTGGAATAATTATCCATACAATATTCCGGATTAATTACTCCAATTTCGAGAAGTTTGGAGAAGGGACTCAAACCGCCTTCGGAACGGTAAATGGATAATTATCGACTTCGCTAAAGGATAATTATCGCCTTCGCTATAAATAGCGGAAATTTATTTATTAATTCATTTCATTTCACATTTCTTCGTAAAAGCTCTGATTTCTCTCAACCTTCAAACTCAAATCTACTCTTCGTTTGTAATCCGATTTCAATTCCGTTTGAGGTTTCGGATTCCTCTCTTCATTCTCTTCATTTCGGTACCAACGTTTCATGTTTCTGTCGAAGTTAAGGCCAGGTCGTGCATATCCCTTAGCTGGCCGGTTCCGTCGCTCAATTTCCGGTGAAATTGGTGGTGTCCGAGCGTAGCCTTCTTCCCTGTGATTCCGAATCTTCTTTCGGTTCGTCAATCGGGTTAGTAACGAATAAGTTATGAATTATTCGTTTTCTGTATTGAGGGTTACTCTAATATGACCTTAGGCTTGTCAAAATGGATAAATGAAAATTCCATTATGGTCGTTATATTATTCTGGTGAACTTTGACTATTTATTTGCTGAGATCTGATGACAGGTTGGTTCGAAAATTGCCTTCGGGCAAAATGTTATGCTGTCGAAATCTAATTAATTAATTAAAGGATTAATTAATTAAGTTTAGATTCGTGAAATGCTGTAAAGCTAATTAAATTCAAATGAATGAATTTAATTGATGTTTGAAGCGAGAAGTTTAATACAAAGAATCTGATATTCCTGACAGGTGTTCTGGAATACTTTGATTTAAGAGTAGTTTAGTTGCCGTGTGATCGTATCCAGGTAAGTCTTCGGACTTACTTAGCTTCGATCTCCAGAAACTCGTGCCTGAGAGATTCATATCTTGTTGTGTTGAAATGTTGTGTTGTGTTGAATTGTGAATGATGTTATGCACTGTGATGTGTTATGTTGGAAGCATGCCTTATGTGTTTTATGATGAATATGATGATATGATGTGTAAAGCATGCTTAATGTTATTGTGGATATATCATGTCATGGTTATGAGAAATGGTTAAATTGATATGTGTTAGCCTGTTAAGGCGTGGTAATATATGACATGATAAGCCTGTTAAGGCGTGGTAATGTATGACATGATAAGCCTTCTGAGGCGTGTGATATGATGATGACCTGTGAAGGTCAAGAGCATGTATAATGGGTAATTGACGCTGAGCTTAACCATTAGCCAGGTCGCTACGTCGCCCAGGCCGCTAGCGTAAGTCAAGGCGCTGAGCTTAACCATTAGCCAGGTCGCTAGCAATTGCAGTGATGCCGGAGCTTGGCCAAGCCCGGATTACTTGCGCTTGTATAAGAATGACACCGAGTCTGATGGTTTTCTAGGATTGGGTCGCACACGTAATTAAAACGGTAAATGGTTGCATTAACATGAACGGAAAAATGTTGCATGTGGTCAGTGGTTCAGTTTACAACCCGCCACGAGTAATCCTGGCCTGAGGCTTGATCAGCCTGGCTCCGACTTAAGAGCAAAATGTCTGAATTAACCTAATCTTTGCAATGGTGATGTTCACACCAAAGCCAGAACCGTATAGGCAATGATTCCGGATTTGGTCCGGGGTCGCTAATTGTAAATTTCATACAACATTCACGTGCATCATTTATAAAAGCATGATATCATCTCATGAACACGGTATATGGTATCTGAATACATGTGTTGTGTTGTGATGTGTTGATATGATCTCTCGTGGATAGATTACGATCGGTGGCTAACGGTTTTAAACCGATTCTTTTTAGGTAATGCCGATCATAGGAACGCTGCAAGGACGTCAACTACAGGAAGTGGACAGCCGGGGCAGTGTTAACCCAAGGGTTGGTTGAATTTCTTTTGAAACTAATCGCTTGCAAGCGAGTCTTTTGTTGCATGTGTTCAAATGTGTTAAAGTGTTGTTTTCAGGCTGATGTTTTAAGACAATTGTTCATCTATTATGTTTGAAGTGTCGTTTTGGAATAATACTAACTACATGCATGATAGTCTTATGAAAATGTTTTCTATATGACAAGTTGGATGTTTTCTTTATTTTATCGTGCTTCTTGTTGCAAGGTCCTATTTGTGAAGTTGTTGTTAGGGTAACTGATGGGACCCACTGTGTGGTCCCTAGCCTAGTGACGTCTTGAGTTATTAAAAACTCGGGTCCTTTCATTATGTTGAGCAGAAGGGTTTCTGAACCTCTTTTCAACACATGTTAGAAGGCCCATATGTAGTGCAGGCCCACTAGGGGAAGACAAGGCCCAAAAGCTAACTTTAAAGCTGTTTTCTTTTTAACCCAACTTTACAGATCAAGCAAAAATTTCAGCCAACGTACCATACAAAAACATTCACATATAAAACACAAAAGTCCACCCAAACTTTACAAAGTTTCACAAAAACTG
This sequence comes from Fagopyrum tataricum, assembly GCA_002319775.1. NCBI lineage: Eukaryota > Viridiplantae > Streptophyta > Magnoliopsida > Caryophyllales > Polygonaceae > Fagopyrum > Fagopyrum tataricum. Next base: position 28,455,297 of record CM008283.1, on the reverse strand, counting down.
GACAAGTTTGAATTATAAGAACATAACAAGTGGTATATAAGTAATGAAGAGCAGACAGCAGTTTGTGGCCATCAACCTAATTTCGTCAATAATCCTACCACCATGAGTTCGGACCTGAGCATGTGAGTGGTATAACCCTACAAGCATTTGTGAGTCAGTTTAAATTTCAATAGCTTGAAAGCCTTTCTTTACAGCCTCAATGATACCTAGTTTGACCGCTTCTACCTAAGTCCACCATGAGGACCATATTTTACGCATTCTTTTAGTGATACGGTTATATTTATAAATTACTGCTTATTAAGTTAATCCTAACAAGTTGTGTATATATTGACATCCCAATTAATGAATAAGAACATCGTGAGTTTATCAAACTCTACACACTGTCTTTACCTTCCCCCCTTTTGCTAAAGTTGTTTCGCAAAATGATTGTCACCGCCATTTCCCCTTCAAAGAAAGCAACATCTACGTTCACCTTGATAATTCCAGGTTCTGGTGGTATTCAGTTTCTTCTAGTTCATTTCTTATGGTCGTTCTTCCCATTACCCGCTCCTTGCATTCAACTGCGAGTTTCAGAAAACTCGTAGTGATGCTCAAAATGTTTGGAATTTCTTCTTCAAATAGAGTTTTGTTTCTGCTTGTCCAACTAATCCATGCACGTACAATGAAATCTGATAGCACTCCCATCCCATGATTTCTAGCCAGCTTAACCATCAGTTTTTCACTTGAACATGGGATATAATTTATGATATGAAGTTGAATGTCAATTCCTTCCCATATTGTTCTACCCTTTTCACATATAATCACACAATGATTCGGTGTATTCTAGACATCTATCACATGTGACATGTGCCTTCTTGAAGCATCTTTTTTCTGTAGTAGCTTGAATTTAACTGGTAGAGAATCATCACGTACAATATCTCCAATCAAACAAATTGATCTTTGGGGGAATTTTCAATTTCCAAATCAATCCATACGCATCCATTTTATCTCCTTGGAGCCTTGCTAGCCACTGTTCTTCGATGGAGCATCTTCCAATCCAGTATGCAGATTTGACAGTGAAATTCCCGTCATCTGTTATCCACTCCACCTGTTCATCCCGAGTTCTTCTTTCAGTTCTTGGTGTGGCTAGGATCGCTCTTGCCTCCTCACTACTGAATATGTCTCTGATCCTTCCAACATTCCACTCACTCGATTCCTGATAGCATGTTTTTATGCTATCTTTAGTAGTGTTGTTTTCATGTATTTTTAGTAGAATTGCATGGGTTTAAGCATTTACTTCTTTGCTAGAGCTTATTTGCATTAAAGAATGTCTACTCCCGTTTGTCTGTTGTGTTTAACTGATTTTAGGTCAGAATGGAGCATAAATGGACATACAAGGATTGAAGAAAACAACCCTCTCCTCATCAAAGCTAGAAGCAAAGAGAAGCTCCGGAGCATTAAAGTAGAAGAAGGAATGGCAAAAGATCGTTCAGAGATGCAAGTCCAGAAGGCCAACTGCATGTGCAACCCTACTGAAGGCTCCCCTTCACTCGCACAAAGAAGATGGAATCGACTCGGGCCCGAAGACTTACGCTCTCCCAGGAAGAACACATCGAGCCAAGGCGGAAGACATGTCAAGCTAGAGCTAGAATCACGAACTCCTTCGGCCACAAGTAGTGTTGCCATGTCTTTAGACAACGAACTAAAGCATATAGTTCCTTGTCATAAGTTGGATAGCTGAGTGGCGGACCGGAAAGCTTTTCACTAAAGTAAGCAATGGGCCGATTCTCTTGTAGGAGAACCCCCCCAATGCCAACATTAGATGCATCACACTCCACCTCGAAGGTTTTCGAGAAATTTGGGAGCTTGAGTAACGGTGCATTGCAAAGTCGGTCTTTGAGCGCATCAAACGCTCGAGCATGGGTATCACGCCACTCAAACGTGACACCCTTAGTAGTGAGCTCATGAAGCGGCGCCGCTACCGAGCTAAAGTCTTTGACAAAGCTTCGGTAGATGCCCGCTAAGCCGAGAAAGGCTCGGACCATGGTGACAGTACTAGGTGTAGGCCACTCCCGAATAGCGCGAACTTTGGATTCGTCTACTCGGAGTCCGTCCTTAGACACGACATAGCCAAGAAATATTGTTGTGTCAGAGCAAAAGACACATTTTTCATAATTGACGTATAATTGTTCTTGTCTAAGGCACTCGAGCACTTGGCGAAGGTGCCCGAGGTGTTCATCCAAAGACTTACTAAATATGAGAATATCGTCAAAATAAACTACGACAAAATTACCCAAAAACCTGCGGAGGACATGGTTCATGAGACGCATGAACGTTGATGGGGCATTGGAAAGTCCGAACGGCATGATAAGCCACTCATATAACCCGTACTTGTCTTGAATGCCGTTTTCCACTCGTCACCCTCAACCATCCGGATTTGGTGATAACCGCTCCGGAGATCAATCTTTGAGAAAACGGTGGCGCCGTGGAGTTCATCTAGCATGTCGTCGAGGTGCGGGATTGGATGCCGGTACTTGAAGGTTATTTGGTTGATGGCTCGGAAATCGACACACATCCTCCAAGACCCGTCCTTCTTGGGCACCAAAATGACCGGCACGGCACATGGTGAAAGCGACTCACGAACATATCCCCGGTCTAGGAGCTCTTGGACTTGACGTTGTAGCTCCTTCCACTCTTCCGGACTTGCACGGTAAACGGCACGGTTGGGTAAAGACGCGCTGGGCACCAAATCGATTTGGTGCTCAATTCCACGGATCGGTGGCAAGCCGGGTGGTAGATCATCGGTCAAGACGTCCTGAAATTCAGACAACAAAGTAGACACCTTGTGCGGCATATTACTAAGGTCATGGGAAGTAGATAAACAAAAAGGGACTAGCAAGAAGCATGGTAACTTGCCTTCCTTGACCGGTGTCAAATCATGTTTCCGGACCAAATGTACCCTCGGCTCACACCGGCCTTTGATTATTGGGTCCGGAGATGGTAAAGTTGCATTCGTGGGAACGATGCTTCCTTTACTACCTCTAGACTCAATAGCATGGTTACTAGGGGCGGTGTTCCGGGATCCGGAAGTACTAGCACCCACAACATCTGGAGGACTCCTAGGAGGGTCCGATGTTGCCGGCGACGTAGTGGTCTCATCTATGGCTTGTTGCCTCTTCCGTTCCACATAATCAATTAATATTTCATGTGGAGTCATAGGCAATAATGTGACTCTTTTTCCATTATATTGGAACATATATCTATTAAGATAACCATCATGGAATGTACGACGATCGAATTGCCACAGTCGTCCTAATAATACATGTGTGGCGTCCATCTTGATAACATCACAAATGATCTTATCAACATAGGCGCCTATGGAAAACGTCACCCAAGCTTGTTGTGTGACGGTGTCACACGCCTTATCGGAAATCCATTGGATTCCATAAGGTGTTGGGTGGGGGGTTTTAGGCAACTTAAAGTGTTTTACCACTTTTTCATTGATAATGTTACAACATGAACCCCCATCAACTATTAAAGAGAGACTAGTATTATTGACCAAACAACGAGAGTGGAAAAGATTCTCGCGTTGGTCAATAGGAACAAATTCTTTAACGGCCAAAATTCGACGAGATACAAGGGCAAACTTACCGGGTTGTGCCGGGCCGCAAGCCATTTGTTCGTCGCATGGTTCCATGCCGTAGTAGGGGTCAGCGTATTGGTCATCCTCTATGATGATATCGCCGTCTTCTTCATCTTCCTCATCTTCATATGAGGGGTTGGCAAACAACACACGCTTAGTGTTCGGGCAATCACGTTGGACGTGACCAAATCCGCTACATTTGTAACACACGGGCTCTCTTGGCCGTGCCGCCGGTGAAGGTCCTTGAGGGGTGCGGGCGGAAGGCGCTTGTGCCAGGGCATTGGGACCACGTTGTGGTGCCTCTCGGTATCCGCTTGTCGGGTGGATTGAACCATCCGTTGGGCTCCTTTGGTGGCGCCGGAATCTTGAGAACTAGATATATCTCTGTAACGCCCGGAATTTTATTAATTTTATTCCGGACTTAGAGCTCCTTGTAGGTTATCCCGTAGGTCCGAGATGCCGAGTGTCGGGATTTATTCCTAAGAAAATCCCGAGCCGACTCGTCGTTTTTTCCCCTTTTTCCCGCGTTCCGACCTTTCGTTCCGAGTCGAAGTGACAAGGGGTCTGTTGAGTAAAAATATACACAAATTTATAAAAATATTTATTTTATTTTATTGAGCACAAATTCACAAAACACATTTTATTTATTTATTTTTATTTGAGTTCGACCCTCTCTTTTTGACCTTTTGATTCTAAGTTATACAAATACCGAATATTTGGTTAGTTTTGGTGATTTGGGCTGCACCCGGGTTTTGACGGGTTGCCTACGTACCTCTTTAAAGAGGATCAAGCCTTACGTAGTTCAGTGCAGTGTTTTTATGCATCAGAGAATCAAAGTCCAAACCCACCTTCTAGGAAGGGTTGCCTAGACGATGATCCAACTATCATTTGCATGACGCTTATATCTCGATCATGCATCAAAGAATTAAATCAAACCCACCTTCTAGGAAGGGTTCCTTAATTTATCCCGCTATCACGCGCATGATCAAGAATAGTGTTAGGTTGTTTTATTTTATTTTATTTTATTTTTGTGGTTAAACTCGACGAGCGGATGCTTTATATCAAGTTCAGAAATATTGACTTTATGTCCAAGTTTGAGTTAAAAGAAAATTTTCTTGGACGGGACGACTGAATCCGGTTTAATATCGGATTTCCTACGTAGCTCGGAAAAAGCATCAAGTCATAATGTAGTTCTGAATTAATTGGATTTTATTGGAATTTGAATTTTATGACTTTCATTTATAAAAGTCAAAAATATATATTTGTGAATTGTGATTGAATTTAATATATTTTTGTATTAAATTTCCTATGTATCCGTAAAAACGGAATCAAATCATACGTAGTTCTACAAGAACTATTTTATTTGATTTAATATTGACTTTGTTTAGTTTATAAGCCAATTTTAAATGTGTGATTGAACTCGACAATTTAGAAATCGAGTTTCCTACGTAGTCTTTATTTGAAGACATCAAATCACCCATAGTTCTAAAAAAGAACCATTTTATTTGACTTTGAATTTTATGACTGTGATTTTATAAAAGTCAAATATATATATTTGAGATTGAATTTAATATACTTTTGCATTAAATTTCCTACGTATCCGTAAAATCGGAATCAAATCATACGTAGTTCTACAAACCATTTTAAAGTCGGTTTGATTATTTGTATGACTTTATATTTAAAAGTCAATTTAATTTGTGTGATTGGACTCGATAATTTATAGTCGAGTTTCCTACGTAGTCTTTTTATTTTATTTTTGAAGACATCAAATCACTCGTAGTTTGACATACCATGATAAAGTCAGTTTGACTTTATATATTTTAAAATTTTATTTAACATGTGCGATTGAGCTCGACTATTTATAAAGTCGAGTTTCCTACGTAGTCTTTTATATTTAGACATCAAATCACTCGTAGTTCTCAAGAATATTTGAGCCGCTGATGTAGTGAACAAAAGTATTTACTTTCGGTTCAACCACGGGCTCGATGTAGTGATTCAAAAGTATTTACTTTCGGACCATATACGAACTTTAGTGTATTGGCGAAAAATAATAACACCAATATTTATTTTTATTTACGAATTTTAACCATAAATTTATGACCATATTGGTAAGACTTTGTCTTAATAGGGTCACTTTTGTAAAATATACTTTTATGAGTTTATTTTATAAATAAACTCAAATTTGAAACTTGTCCTCTTTTATGCAGTAGCATCCACGTGACTTAATCCATTGATGAGCACCTCAATTTTATTTTCTTTCTTTTAAAACAAAAAGAAAATTTAATGTCAAACCCATCTCTTTTCTCTACCTTTCACAGAGGAAGGCCAAAAAGATGAACATCTGAGAGAATAGGAAACTTTGAATTTGGCACTGATGAAGATAATAGAAATGCAATGTTAGATGGTCTTTAGTTTAGAAAGAAAGGAGATCGAGGTCGAGAACATGGTTAACCGGGAGGAGTAAAAGCTTTTGAGAGATGAAGCCGGGAATATACATGCCAGGCTCGATTATAGATCGATCAACAATGTTGGAGCAAGAACCGAAGAAGACTATGTATGTTTGGCCTTCAATTTCGTACTTCTTAATGTCCTTCACGAGTAAGAATTTCGTCATTGAATATGCATGCTTGTGATCTATTCAAGATAGATTTGAAAGGAAATTTGTGATCGAAATCGACTTTTGTTTTCTTTATGGACAAAATCCGGATCATACTTCATGAATACTTATCCATTCTTAGTTTGAATATCATATTAAAATTGAACCAATGTCTCGATGAGAACATGCGATTTGACACTAAACCGTTCACAATTTAGTTGTAAAGGGGATAGGTGAAAGTATTTACTTTCAAGCAATCCTACTTCGATCAAAACATGGTTCAAATTAAAATTACATTATACACCTTCTTATTTCCCATCTTCTCATTTGACACATTTCTCAATCTTTGAATTATATGTTTCCTTATTTATTTATTTTTTTTGTATGGAAAACCTCTCCACTTTAATCTTTCTGTTTGATTTTGTGCAGGAAAGATAGCAACAGGTAACCCATGTAATCCCTGTTGCATTGCTGCATTGTAGAGATCAGATTGGCTTTATCATCTCATATGAACTTTTATATATAATAATTCATGGAAATGAATTAAGATCAAAAGTACTTTTATGATTATGAAGAATAGCCACGAGAGATCCGTATGAATCTATAGAAAAAAGACTTGGAGATTTAAATTCCTTTTAAATTTAGCTTGGCCAAAAGCATCCTCTTTAAATTCATAGGCGAGAAAGTCGATCATTATAATACGATTTTTGTATACAGCGATCGAAAGTATTTACTTCCGGAACACCGCATCTTCAAAGTTGAGGAAGGATCCGCTCGTAACCAACTGCAAGCCCTTAACTAGGCATAATCCAGCGATTATAAACATTGGCCGGACACATTTTGAATTTGATCTTCTTGAATCTTGGATCGTGTGTTTTCATTTGCAGGTCACCAATGTTTGTAGTGATGTTAACCCAATTTTTGTGAAGGAGGAGTCGTGCTTTTTGTATAAAAGAAAATTGAGAAGTTGAAAGAGGTTTTACGCAGTAACCACCCACTAACACTCATTTAGCATTAGTTATCTTTTTTTTTTCCTAAGAAAAAAAAATAAATAAAAGGAGAGGAAGTTTAACGTTACCACAGATGTAAAGTTGAACTGCTCTTCCCTTTTAAAATCTTGTACCCCTTTATCATATTCTTAATCTACAAATTCAATTTTTTAGCTAATTCATGAACTTAATTAGCATTTGGGCTTAAAGGTTGAGGCCCTATTAAAATTGATTTTGTCTAATATTTATTAGACTTGAGCCTAAATAAAAATCATGTTAACTAACATTACGATTATATTTTAGAAATCTCAAAATTTCTAAAATATAAATAAATTAGCTTTATGCCAACTTTGGAGAAATTAACCACATGTATAACATGTAATTAAATTTAGAGTAATTTACATAAAATAATGAATTATGAAAATTCATGAAATTTTACCCCCAAACAGGGTCATTTCCGACTCCTCGTTCCGGGCAAAAGAAGACAAGATGGCTGTTGTCCCATCTTAGCAGCCTTCTCCCCTTCCCTCTCTCTCCCCTCTCTTTCTCTTTCACGTTACTTTCTCTTCCACACTCAACTCTTCTCCATTTTTGGCTCTCTTCTCTTCTCTTCTTCCATCTTGTTGAGGATCCTTGCGTATGGATTGCAACAAGGGATTCTAGGTTGTTGGTAAGCTTCTTCCTCTCCCTCCCCTCTCTTCCTTGTTGTTTTTCCCTTTTTCTTCTTCCCTCCTTCATCCATGGCCATGGATGAAGATTTTGAGAAGTTTTTCCTCAAATTCTTGCATGCATGTGTTCTTAGCTCGATTAGGTCGAGGAGAGGTGCCTAAGACAAGTGGTGGGTGTTTGGAGAAGATCCAGCAAGAGAAGAATCACTCGGGAGCCAAGGATCCACGATCGAAAACGAAGAGGATGACGTCCTGCAGTACGACCGCGGGGGCGGATCATCACGCCCGCGGGCGCGGCCAGCCGCAGGGGCGGCTCAGCACAGCTGCGGGAGCGGACCAACACAGCCGCAGGGGTGGCCAGCATCGCCGCAGGGGCGGCCAGCACCGCCGCTGGTGCGGCTCGGCATGGCCGCGGGGGCGGCGGCGGCGGACTCCGGCTCCAGGACAAGACCGCCGCGGGGGCGGCTTCCTTCCGCCGCGGGGGCGGCTTCCTTCCGCCGTGGGTGCGGCCGGCAGCACCGCTGGGGGCGGCCTCTGGTTCCGCAGGGGTGGCTCCTGCTCTGCCGGGGCACCAGCTTGACTCCGCGAATGCGTTTATTCGGTAGTAGGTTCCTCCTCTCCTTAATCCTTCGTTCATTCCTTAGATTTGTTGTTGAATCATGTAGTAGCATGCTTAGGATGACCTAGAGTAGCTTGAGAATGCCACTTAGTGGTTGTGAACCTAGGAGCCCTTAAGGCTCGATGGAATTGTTGGATATGGGCATGTGAGCATGATGGATCTTCTAGGCTAGCTTGTGCCTCTTTGGTTGAGGAGTAATATCTTGTGGAATTATGGATTGTTGTGGGTTGTTGCATGTGTTGAGAGTGTGATGAGTACTTGGGACCTAGGATGCGTTTCCTAGTTTGAGGGTTAGGTGATTTTGTGTAGATCACTAGAGTGAAGTCTAAGACTTCTTGAGTGTGAGTATGTATTGATATGCATATCTCTTGTGAGCAGGTTGTGGGCTTCCTCCTTAAGGAAGCAAGAGTGTGGTTGACTTGGGTTTGGTGACGAGGTAAGTCTCCGGACTTACTTAGCTCGTATTTTACGTATTAACATTGATGTGTGTTTGGTGGTGTGTGTTATGTTATGTTATAACAATTAAACCGGTAATTAGGACCACCGACTTTATATATATATATATATATATATATATGTTTTGGCCCAAGTGTATGATAACGGGCGGTGACAATACTGCCTAGCCCATAGTGAGGTCTAGGGGATTCTCTGCGACTAGCCCGACGGGTTAGATGGGCGGATGCATCCGTACCATTCTTTGCCAGTAAGTAGGGACCGAGGCGAGACCACTGGGGTCTCGTGTCACAACAGAAGTTGAATTAGAACGGGATACGACTTAAGAATAAAAAGATAATAAACCGGACTTGCGTGATTTATGTTTTGTGATATCTATGTGTTTGTGCCTTCACCGTTATTCTAATGCTTAGAATATTAGCTAACGGTTTTAAACCGTGGTTGTAGATGACTTGCAGGTTAGGGACGCCGCCGAGTGAGGTGGAGGAGTGGACAGCCGGGGTCTCCGTACATTATAGGACGGGGACGGTTTTTGGGTTTATGTTGTTTATGTCGCTAGTTTGATGTTGTTGCATGTTTAGACTTTCGTATTGAGGTTCTATCGTTTTGAGGACTCGGCTGAGTTTCCACTTTGTACTTCTTACTTTCGGTTTCCGCATACAATAAAAGGTTTTGAGTTTTGCCTTTATTTATACCATGTTGAAATATCCGGTGAAATTGTTGTCAGGCTAAGGGTCGGGACCCATTGTGAAGTCTCGCCCGTAGCGCCCCGAGTCCCGCGGATTTGGGGTGTTATAATCTCGAGCACGGGTGTTAGTAGAATAAGCGTATTGACTTTGAGATGAGTTATACCTTGAGTATCTTGGATTCTCTTGTTGTTGCTTGTGAAGCTTCATGGCCGCATGACACAAAGCCTCCAAGTCCTTGTATGGAACGATCTCAAGGGGACGTCGGATTGACGGATTAAGGCCACTCATGAACTTGGTGCGTAGGGCGGAGGAAGAGGCCGAAATGCCGGCCTTCATATGCATGTCCTCGAGCTTGGCCAAGTAGGCCACCGGAATGAGTTTGCCTTGTTGGAGCTCGACAATTTGCAACCGCATATCGTTTTTGAAATCGTCGGGGACATACTTCTTTGTCATGACGTAGATCAATTGATCAAACGTCGCAACCGGTTCCCAACCTCGGCTCTCACGGACGTGTTCATACCGGTTCCACCAAGATTTTGCATCGCCTTCAAAATACAAGGTTGCCGCTTCGATCTTCTCATATTCCTCAAAGTGGCAATGCTTCAAAGCCCTTCTCATGTCCTGTTCCCCATCAAGAAATACACAAGGATCATATTCCCCATAACATATTGGAAATTTAACTTTACCTTCCCTACGAGCTTTGTAGGGATCCGGGCGGGGCGGTGGCATATCATCATGATGAGCTCGTTGATGCGCATGCCTTGGTGGGTTAGGAGGAGGCAACCATTCTTCTCCTCGGTCCTGGTTCTCATATGGGTCTTGGACAGGTGGGTGCCATGGACGGACATGAGCCACCCGTTCCAAGTTGGGTTCATCGTCGGAGAACTCATCAAAATCATCCCTCTCGTCATACTCATCATAGCCGCGGTATGATGATCGCCGGCTAGGTTGTTGGCGGCGTTGTCCATACCGGTCATTACTAGAACGTCGAGGATGATGATCTTGTCGATTGGTGTGTCAGAATTCGTCCTGGACGGGACGGCTAGTATGTTGTGCATTTGGTAGAGGTGGGGGCGAGCCGTACCGTCTACGATTGCGCTCGAAGCGCTTGTTCCTATCCATCGTATCTACATAAAGTAAATCATCCGGAGTCGGGCCATCGTTGTTGTTGGTCTCATTGAGGTGGTCCCTTCCGTCTTGTTGATTTTGACTTTCGATGACTGAGGCAAGCCTAAGACCTTGAGATGGGTCGGTTCCCAAAAGGCCTTTGCCTTTTCGACGGACATCGGACGTGGAAGTCTCGACCATGGTGTCATTTGGATTTGAAGCGGGACGTTGAGCGGTCGTAAGGGCCAAAAGTTGTGCCCTCATCTCCTCCAATTGTTGCTTAAGATTAACAACTTCCTCGGATAAGGAGGCATTATCTCGTTCACGAGCATCCTGAGAGTTTTTTATATCCACGTTAGTCATGATTCCAAATGAATACACACAAATGCAAGCAATCAAATGACCAAGGTGACGAATTAAGTCAACGTTACCCAAGTTCAAGTGCGTTAAGGTTCTACTTTTGGGAAGGCCGTTTGGCGGTTAGGCAAGATAGACTAATCCAACAAAATTTGAACCAATTCACGCAAATAACAAGTGATAAATTTGCAACGTGTATAAGAAGATGGAGAGATAAGAAATGGACGGATTGTTTATCGGCAAGTTTTACTTGCTTTTGGTCTTTGACCTTTTGAAATAATCCGATTTTTCGGATGGACCGGTTTGCCGGACGTCTTTTCACTTTTTTTTTTTTTTGAACTTTGCAACTTTTGATGCAAGAGATGAAACACTTTGGAAACAAATCCGCTTTGTTAGAGTTTTGGTTTTTTTTTTTTTTTTTTTTTTTTGAATATCAAAATGCGAGATATCCGAATTTGTTAACAAATAAATCCCAAGAAATTTGGTAAAATTGATTAACAAACTTGTCGGATTGGGTCGGTTTAAGAACAAATTGTATTTGATAGATGGTTTGATGGCAAATCAAATATCTCCTAAATTTGCTTGGTGAAAAAAAAAAAAATTTTTTTTTTCAAGAAAACTTCAATGAACACGAAGAACAAGATGAAGATCTTGAAGAGGGGATGAACAACAAAGGCAAAAAAAAGATAATAAAGTTAACGCACAAAAACAAGAGTAAAGAGAACTTAGCTTCGATCCCTTTCCTCTGATGCCAATTTGATGCGTCCTTGGAATCGTTAAAGAACGAACGCCGGATCTACACCAAGCTAGAGCTTCAACTGCTCCTTGTTTATGTGCAAATGGGAACTTTGATAGAAGTTTGATAAGGCGGAAGCGATTTGAAAATGGATGCGGAAGCGAATGTTTGATTCGATCTAGAGAGATCGAGCAAACGTTGTAATGGATTTGAGGGTTTGATTTTTTAGAAGAATCCTCGAAGGTGAGTTCTTGGATCTAAGACTTGATCCAAGGAAGAACTTTGAGGGGATTGAAGAGGAAGTGATGCCCAGATCAGGAATGGAGATTTTCCTTCAAAATACTTGATTAAAATTAGACATGCTTTACAAGTGAGGCCAAACATCCTTTATATAGGGGATGAAGGTCAAACCATTAGCCGGAAATTAAAGACGGAAATTAAGGCGGGAAATAAAAGCGGAAAATAAAGCCGGGCTAACACCCGAATTGAAAGGCCTAGACTATCAATGTCGGAAAGTAACTCCCGGAATTAAGTTCCGGAGTTACGGTTCCGAAAATTAAAGTCTATTATTTTAAATGTAAAATATAATAAAATAATAATAATATTGCTAGCTTGATGACGTGGTGCCGGAAGTCTATGCCATGGTGAAGTGGTGACATGGCATGCCACTAACGGGTCCAAGTGATGCAATGGTGCGTCGGATGATTGAGCCGGCAGCTTGGGCGATGGCTTTAGCTCCGGAACGAGTGAGCGGTCCATCGGAGCGAACCCGCAAAACATCGTCCTCCGCATCCACGGTCATGGTTGTCAAGGGCGCATCACAAGGCGGAAGACATGTCAAGCGTCGCTCAAGTGGCGGACGAGTCAGGCGACCCACTCGACTCAATAAGACAACAGTGTCACCGACTTACTTTTCAACGTGATTCGAGTCACTTCAAGGTCAACTCGATCGATGTGTTGTGTCGTTGTAACCAAATCGCCACGTGATGACGGTTTCAAGGGAATCTTGGTGTGGGTCTTGGCAATCCTTGCCAATCTTGGGGACGATCCGTGCCAATAGAGGTGATAGTTCTCATCCTCATCTTTATCAACGGGACCTGGCCGTGTAGGCTTTGATTCCGGATTAGGATCGATCTCTCTTGGACGAAGCTTCCTTGGGTCATCAGTTGCTTCATAACTCTCATCCTTTGCACATGCTACATCAAGGAGCTTCTCATAATATTCTAGACACTGAGATGGAGTATGCCCAACAATAGAGGTGATAGTTCTCCATTGTGTTGGCATAAGCTTAGCAAGATGAAGCAACTTCTCATCTTCTTCTATTGTCCGTTTAGTCTATAGGTTCCAAAACAAAATAAAGTCAAATCATGGCAATCTACAAAATCCTATAGGCATTTAACAACCTACACCAAAAATTGAGCTAAAAAGGTGGGAAAAAAAAGTGATCAAGCAATACAACATATGATGATAAGCAAGACAAAAGCAACACCTTTGTATTTACAGATCAACAAAGCTTCTATCAACTTTAACTACAACACCGGAAGACAAAATCTACATGTAAAAGCTACATGTAAAACGCATTTCGATGATTACATTTCTTACAGATCTCTTTCCTTCTCAAGTCCTCTTTCAAATCATACTCTTCACGCTGCAAATAAATTTATAATACTCAGCTCGTTTTACTCCACTGACATTGAAAAAACACATGAATCAGTAAAATAGTTGAGTATGTAAACTGCTACTTCCTTAGAAAAGACTAGCACTAAGTTCAGGAAATCAAATCTTCTCACAAGGAAAAGAGAAGTATGCTTCTCAGACATGGCCATCAATTTAGGGCTTGTCAGGTGCAAGCATGACACTTCTTTTTAGCCCAACAAGTAGGATAATTAATTTCATAATATACATTGAAGTAGACTTAAATATCTTGTTGGTGGCCAGAAATCCTGCAGTTTCAAGGGGGCATTATATGTATGTTTATAGGATGTTCAAGATATAGCAGAATGTACCCGGTTCATGAGACATCAAGGATGTGTTTGAAATCCCTGATGTACTGTATTGAGTACTTCATACACACGCTATACAAGATATATGTCACGTTTTTTCATGCAACGCACAAGGAAATTCAACTATATAAATGAAAGTTCCAAAAAATCACATAAATCAATGTCGTGTCAAGAAATACAACTGCAGAATAAATCAAGAAAAACGAGAAGCTAATGTTATGGTCCTTACATAGTTAGATACAAATCCAATGAGATTTCCGTTTTAGCATGTACTTACACTGAAGAAAGACGCTGATATGCTTGATATGATCCAGTTCTTTTATCATTGCTAGAACCGGATTGCTTCACTTTTGCATGTTGTGTATTTATATCAAAACTAAATCGCTAGAACCAGATTGCTTCACTTTGAAACGATCTTTTGAGACTTATGACGTTTTAGATGCATGTTGTGTATTTATATCTCTTTATTATTTGAGCCATGATAATTTTGATCCTTCTAAGTATTCATGATTTTGAAGCATGATGTTATTTAACGCTTTAAGGATATCCAAAGTGATCATGTGATATTATATGTCCTTATACTCATGTCTAGTTCATATATTACTCTGCTTATGTATTGTCTTAGTCTATGTGGAAGACTAACCCCACCACGGTGGGGTTGATTATGTTTTTGACATAATCAAGTACAAGAACAATTCAGGAGCATGGAGGTCAGGAACCCTAGTGAGCGTTTTGTCGGTTGTGTTGGGATGGTCATGTTTTGCTATGACTCGTCCCTAACTTTGTTTCACCTTTTGGTTCGGTTGGCTTTATATGTCAGGATTGTCGTTATCTGTTATGTTATTTGCTTTACATGTTTGGACCCGTTTGTGGTTGACTTTTCGGAACGTCTTTGGGATTTCTATCTTTTTGCAAGTCAAAGCCGCTTATGGTTTTCGTTCTATTTTTTCACCGATGTCATATTTATTTAGCCTAAGGGAGTCCTCGTCTGGGGCTCCTGACGTTGTGACGCCTATCCTGGCGTTACACCCGAGCCTAAACCAACAACAGACAATTTTAGCTTAATAAAACTAAATTTGGGCCATAAAACACAATAATAATAAATATAGATTAAAACCCGTGATTAAAGCTAGGGTTATAAATTGTAAATATATATTATGGAGCTATGTTATGTAAAACTATAAATATGGGCCATTTTTGTAAACTAAACTATGGGTAAAAAACTGTAATTTTAGTTTCTTGGGCATTGTTTGGAAAAAATGAAAGTATGGGTTGTTTACGCAATTTAAAAGTTTGGGGAAAATTTGTAATTATCTACAGGGGCATAATTGAAAAAAATACAAAGCATGTGAAAAAACTAAAATTAGAAAGTTTCGGGAGGTTAGCGTAATTATACCTAAAATCAGGGTGCCCCGATTGTAAATAGAAGGAAAGGTTGCGGGGTTCCGGTGGCGACGAAGGCGAAAAGGGCTTCTCAGACGAAGGGCGAATGCGGAGTGGAGCAGGGCGTCGACGGGAGTGATTCTCTAGCGTGAGGTGGGTTCTCGGTGGCTCGAGGGTGTTGTAGAGAGATAGAGGGAGAAGGAGAGATGGAGGGTTCTCGGTAGCTCGAGGAGGCCAGAGAGCTGGTGGTTGTTGGTCAACCGGTGGTGGAGTGAAGAGAGACAAAGGGTGTAGGCAAAGAGAGAAAGAGAGGTCGGGAGAGAAACATAAACTAAGGGAAGGAGAGAAGAGTGGAGGGAGATGGTAGAGCACCCGACGAGTTTGGGGGTTGGTCGCCGGTGTTGACAGAGAATAAGGGAAAAGAGTGAAGAAGGGGAGAAGAGAGGGAGATCGGTTGCGGTTGAGTGTGGAAGGAAGAAAGAGATGAGGAGTAGGAGGTGAGCAACGAGGGAAGTTGCGGGCTTTCCTGGCATTTGGCTAGCTTGGGCCGGGGAGAGGGTGATCAACAAGGAGCTGGGAGCTGTGAGGAGGTGAGGTAGGTTGACTGCAGGGTTGGGCTACGAGCAGGCTACAATAGTCTGGCTAGGGAGACATCCTAGCTTGGGGGGGTGGGGGGGGACAACTACTTCAGGGCTGATGATGGCGCCAGGCGTGGAGAGCAGGAAGAAAGGAATTGCCGGCTGGCGTGGAGAGAACAGAGAAGAAGAGGAGAGACGTCAACTGGACCCGGATGGGGAAGGAAGAAAAAAGGAAAGGAAAAGAAAGTAAGGAAAGAAAATACACCAAGAGCAAGTTAGCTTGTTATGAAGTTGGTCAAGAAGTGAAGTAAATTGTAGGTGAATTATTCACCTTCTAACACCTCAATTTACTTTATTAGTAACTCCTCATATTGTAACCCCTTTTATGTTAATGACTCCTCCTAGTTTTGACCTATAAATAGAGGTCATTCTCATTGTAACAAAATGCACCAAGAGCAAGTTAGAAATATAATCTTCTTGTTCTCTCCTCTCTTATAGCTTCATTCTAAGTGTTCTTGAACACATTCCACAAAGTTTAAGTAAAGAAAGAAATACAAAACAATCTTTTTATAATACGTTATCAGCACGAGAGATTCTAAGTTATAACTGAGCTTTGCTACTAAGGGTATGTTTCTTAAACTTTTCCTTAGTTTTTCTTTACACAAAACTATACACGAAAATCTACTTGAGGACTATGCTCTGTAGTTGCCCTTCATGGGATTCTCTACATCAAAAACTCAATTTTTTAGAAACTTAACTTAATCCGAGGAGTCTGCTATGTAGTTTCCCAAATCGGGAACCTCTACACCAGAAACTCGTTATCTTAACATGAGATCTAAAATAAATTTGTCAAAATAAAATTATGTCTTTTGGTTTTATGCTAAGAAACAAAACAAAATTGAGATTTGCTCACCAGAAACTCAATTTTTTTTAACAAAGACCCAAATTAATTAATTTTCTTGCTTCCACCTCTTGGAATACGAACGGATATGGAGATGGAGTTTAAAGAGGGTAAAAGTAACTGGTTTTAATTTCTTACTCTCGTAACTCTTATATATCCATATGTTTTCTTTCTTATGTCGCATGATAAAAATGTGTCTCTATTACTGTTATGACATCTACACCTATGAAATGACTTTAATTTATTTATTCACGACTCATATTATCATACATGCTTAATATTGACATAAACTATAATGTTATGTAGTAATCAATGGCAAGCATTGCAAAAAGAGAGTTTGACATGCTAGACTTGTCGGGCCAAAAGTACCTCAAATGGAGGGTTGATGCACTTGCCCATCTCAAGGCAAATGGCCTTGAAAAAACAATTGAGGATGAAAATGATGTCACTCCACAAGAGAAGGCAAAAGCAATTGTATTCCTCCGCCACCACATTCATGAAAGTCTCAAGACTGAATATTTATTTGTGGAGGATCCAAAAGAGTTGTGGGAAAACTTGAATGAAAGATATGGACATCAAAAGGAAGTCCTTTTCACACAAGCTCTATATGAATGGAACAGTTTAAGGTTCCAGGACTTCAAGTTCATATCTGATTATAATAGTGCTATTCACAGGATCACCTCCCAACTGAGACTATGTGGTCATGTGATCACCCAAGAAGAAAAGGCTAGTGAAACCAACTTCGTGGAAAATGAAGGTGTTGGTAGTTCACTCATGACCAGCCTAGATATCTCTCACTTTCTCAACTTTGAGAATGACGATGCATGTGCCTTGGACTAAAGTTTTTTCGGTTTATGAACTTGTGTTTTTTTTTCCTTATTGCATAATAATATATAATATGATGTAATGCATTGTAATGTTTTCTTTCAAAGACTATTTAAAATATGGTTATCCTAATATAAAATATGAAGTTTTATTTTTAATGGCTTAATTTATTTATGCTTCTTTCTTTATAGAGTAAACATGGAATCTTCTAAGAAAAGACTCGATGAGAATGAGCAATGTCTTGTAGACAGTGCCACCACAAATACCATCTTGAGAAATAAAGAGTATTTCACGGATTTGAAACCCTTTAAGGGCAATGTAAATACAATATCTGGTGTGGCTAGACTCATCGAAGGCTCGGGAAGAGCTCTTGTTCTACTCCCGAAGGGAACAAAAATAATAATAAATGACGCATTATATTCGAGTAAATCTCTAAGAAATTTATTGAGCTTTAAGGATGTGCGTCAAAATGGGTTTCATTTGGAAACCATGAATGAAAATGGGAGAGAATATTTGTGCATCACAACACATGAATGTGATAAGAAAAGGATCCTTGAAAAAATGCAAGGACAAGCCTCCGGATTATATGAAACATATATTCATCCGGTTGAGGCTAATGTGATTTCTAACAAACGGTCGGATGACCGAGTTGAATTTACACTATGGCATGACCGATTGGGTCACCCGGGGTCAATGATGAGGCACAAAATTATAAAGGGTTCAATTGGACACCCACTAAAGAACATGAAAGTTATGCCGTCAAGTCATATTAAATGTGCGTCTTGCTCACTCGGAAAGCTTATCATTAGACCTTTTTAAAAGTAAGGTTACGAGTGAGACTCCTACATTTTTGGAAAGGATACAAGGAGATATATGTGGACCAATTGCTCCACCGTGTGGTCCATTTCGATACTTTATGGTATTAATTGACGCATCTACAAGATGGTCACATGTAAGTCTATTATCGACTAGAAATGCGGCATTTGCTAAACTCCTTGCTCAAATAATCCGTTTGAGAGCTCAATTTCCGGATTATACAATAAAGAAAATTCGGTTTGACAATGCAGGAGAATTCACATCCCAAACATTCAATGACTTTTGCATGTCAATTGGGATTGATGTGGAGCATCCAGTAGCTCATGTTCACACACAAAATGGTCTGGCTGAATCATTAATAAAGAGATTACAATTAATCGCTAGACCATTATTGATGAAATCAAAATTACCACCATCTGCTTGGGGGCATGCGATATTGCATGTTGCAGCCTTGATCCGAATAAGACCAAGTGCAAATAATGAACAATCCCCATTGCAATTAGTGTTTGGTAAGGAGCCTAATATATCACATCTAAAAATATTTGGATGTGCAGTTTATGTTCCCATTGCTCCACCACAACGTACAAAGATGGGTCCACAAAGAAGATTGAGAATATATGTTGGTTTTGAATCCCCCGCGATCATTAGATATCTTGAACCAACAACGGGTGATTAGTTTACAGCAAGATTTGTTGATTGTCATTTTGATAAAAATACATTCCCAATCTTAGGGGGAGAAAAGAAGAAAGTGGACCCAAGTACGAAAGAAATTACATGGAATGCAATGCTATTATCACACCTTGATCCAAAAACAAAAATGTGTGAACAATACAAAGTGTTGCAAATCAATTACCAGATGCATTTACAGACACTAAGAAGGTGGTAAAATCACATGTTCTTGCAGCAAATGCTCCAGCAAGAATTGATGTACCCATTGGACAACCAAAGGTGTCCATTGCAAATGAGTCTATGACTCGTCGAAAACGTGGTAGACCACTCGGTTCAAAAGACTTGAAACCGAGAAAAAACAAGGAATCAAAAGGATATAGCAGGAGATGCTATAGTGATTGAATCAAATGAGGAACATGAGAAAGACAAAGAAAATGAGGATGAGAACATTCCAAATGAAGATAATATCCCTGATGATGAAAGAATCGACACTTATGAAATTGCTATAAATTATGTCGACACAGGGATACAATGGAATAGAAAGGACATCATTATTGATGATATATTTGCCTACTCTGTGGCTAATGACATCACAAATGAAGATGACGACATTGAACCAAAAACAGTTGATGAATGTCGTCATAGAAAAGATTGGCCAAAATGGAAAGAGGCAATTCAAACAAAATTAAAATAACTTGAAAAACGTGAAGTTTTTGGGCCTGTAGTTCATACACCAAAGGGTGTAAAACCAGTCGGCTATAAATGGGTTTTCGTGAGAAAACGAAATGAGAAAAATGAAATTATGAGATATAAGGCAAGGCTTGTAGCCCAAGGTTTTTCTCAAATTCCAGGAATCGATTATGATGAAACATACTCTCCAGTAATTGATGCAACTACATTTTGATTCCTAATCGGATTGACTGTCTTTGAAAAACTAAAGATGCGCCTTATGGATGTCGTGGTTGCATACTTATACGGGTCACTTGATACCGACATCTACATGAAAGTCCCACAAGGACTAAAATTGCCAGATGCTAATTCCTTAAAGCCACGAGAAATGTTTTCCATAAAATTGAGAAGATCCTTGCATGGATTAAAACAATCAGAACGAATGTGGTACAACCGTCTTAGTGAATATCTTCTCAAGGAGGGATATAAGAACAACATTATATGTCCATGTGTTTTCATCAAGCGATCTCAAAGTGGATTTTCTATAATCGCAGTATATGTTGACGATTTGAATATCGTTGGAACTTTTAACGAGCTTGAAGAAACTGCAAAGTATTTGATGAAACAATTTGAGATGAAAGATCTCGGAAAGACCAAGCTTTGTCTTGGCCTACAAATTGAGCATTTAAGGGATGGAATATTTATTCATCAATCTAATTACACGAAAAAAATACTAAAGAGATTCTACCTGGACAAAGCACACCCTTTAAGCTCACCCATGGTTGTTCGATCCCTTAATGTGGAAAATGATGAGTTCCGTCCTCGCGAAGAGGATGAAGAAATCCTTGGCCCAGAAGTGCCATATTTAAGTGCAATTGGTGCCTTAATGTATTTAACTAACAATACAAGACCAGATATTGCTTTTGCTGTAAATTTGTTATCCAGGTACTGTTGTGCACCCACAAGAAGACATTGGAATGGCATCAAACACATATTCCGTTACCTTAGAGACGCAGGATATTTATCTGACCCACACAAGGCCAAATCCCAAAACGGATATGTGTTCACATATGGAGGCACGGCAATTTCATGGAGGTCAACAAAACAAATAATTACCGCCACTTCTTCAAATCACGCAGAGTTGATCGCTCTATATGAGGCTGGAAGAGAAGGTGTGTCCCTACGATCAATGATCAATTTCATACAAAAGGAGTGTGGGATGAAACCCATCACTGAAAATCCTACCATCTTGTACGAAGACAATTCAGCATGCATTGCTTAGATGAAGAAAGGGCATATTAAGGGAGATCGTACAAAGCACATATTGCCAAAGTTCTTCTCCACTCGTGAGCTAGAGGAAACTGAGGAAGCTAATATTCAACAGATCCGTTCCAGTGACAATCTTGCTGACTTGTTCACAAAATCATTGAACCCCAAGAAGTCTGAAGAGCTTGTGCGCAAGATTGGAATGTACAGACTCCGAGACATATATTGAAATCAGGGGGAGCATTATACGCGCTGCACTCTTTTTCCCTTCGATCAGGTTTTTATCCCACTGGGTTTTTCCTGACAAGGTTTTTAATGAGGCAACATCATCCAAGCGTATAATAACTTTGGAGTCATTAACAAACACTCAAGTTTGATAATAGAAGAAGGTGAATATTCAAGGGGGAGTGTTATGGAATTGGTCAAGAAGTGAAGTAATTGTAGGTGAATTATTCACCTTCTAACACCCCAATTTACTTTATTAGTAACTCCTCATATTGTAACCCCTTTTATGTGAATGACTCCTCCTAGTTTTTGACCTATAAATAGAGGTCATTCTCATTGTAACAAAATGCACCAAGAGCAAGTTAGAAATATAATCTTCTTGTTCTCTCCTCTCTTATAGCTTCATTAATTCTAAGTGTTCTTGAACACATTCCACAAAGTTTAAGTAAAGAAAGAAATACAAAACAATCTTTTTATAACAGTATCGTAATATTTTAAACTTTTC
The DNA here is from genome assembly GCA_002319775.1 of Fagopyrum tataricum. Lineage (NCBI taxonomy): Eukaryota > Viridiplantae > Streptophyta > Magnoliopsida > Caryophyllales > Polygonaceae > Fagopyrum > Fagopyrum tataricum. Next base: position 28,433,621 of record CM008283.1, on the reverse strand, counting down.
CGTAAAATTATATATTTATATATAATACAATATAATTTACGATTTCAAATACTCTCGTAAAAATTAATATATAAAAGTAATAATAAAAAATATGAAAAAATATTTATATAAAACGCACCATATATTAGGTGTTTCAGCTGCCACGCTGGGAGCACCTACACGACCTCCTCCCATCTTCGTTTCCACCAAAGTACACACAGGAGTAACATCTTTCTTCCTCAACTTCGTGCAACGACTTCGAGTTGCCGGAGATCTTCCGTCACCGGGAACGCTATCACCGGGAACGCTATCGCTGGAAAGTCATGCCTGCACATCTCATCCCCCGCCAAGGAGATCATTGGGGTTAAATATTTTTATGGTAAATGACACTTTTACCTCCCATATTTAAATTTAAAGTTTGTAGCCCACATTTTTAGTTTTAGGTAAAACTGAACTTGAGTTATGCTTTGAGATTTCGATTACGGGTTTTGGACAAACTCTAGGAGAAGTAAAATCGAATTTGAGTTAGTTTTAGGTAAGTTAATTCTACACCTATTAGACAGTATTGTGATTTTATAGAATATAGAAATTTTGATTACATGTTATTGATGAGATTGTTGACGTGTTGATTTAGCTTAAAATCCGTTACGTGATTATTGAGGCAAGTACTTGTGAGTTTTTCATAAGACCATGATGCATGGTTTGACATATTTGGTTACTTACTTACGAGTTATGCTTTGAGACGTTTTAAATAAATGAGTTGATATGTGTACATATTTGTGGATTTGATGTTGGAGAAATTGATTTATTTATTTACGAGATATTTGATATATTTATGAGACATGCTTTGATTTATGTGATTATGGATTTGAAAGCTTTGAGACTTATGACTTGAGTTGACTTGGCCTTAGGCGTGATGTGTTTATTTCGAATTATGACATTTTAAAGAGATATTATTTGCGGGATATAATTTTATGGAGGATTGAGATGACTTAGTCTTTGACCTGATCGGCTTTTGCCATGTACATATATGTGAGAGATGATTTGGTTTATGACCATAGCGGCCATTTTGCCTTATTATTATTTTGATGAGACACGTGGTCTATGACCACGGAGGGCATCTTGCCTGATTTTTATTTATTGAGATACGAGGTATTTGACCGCGGCGGCAATGAGCCGGTAATTTGTTTTCATGTATTTTACGCTCCTCGGTTAAGGCGAGCTATTGTACCTATGATACTTGGTTTGTGCGGGCCATTGGTTGTGCCTGACTTTAGTGGATGGCGAGGAATCACTTGATCCGTGATTGCCATGTTCATCCCGTGGTTGGGGTTTAGAAGGTACCTTCGTGTTCAATGCTGATTGGACATGTTTTAAACTTAAAACACAACTTTTACGTTTTAAAGTTGATTTATAAATTAGAAATGCTCGAGCATGTTTTAAAATTAATTTGGATGATTCTTGTGATGATTGAGGGAAGGGGCAAGGATATACCTTGTTACACCATTTCGATCAATTGACCATTGGATATGTTATACCTATTATTTGGGATGATATTGATTTGATTATGAGTTAATGAACCGGATTATGAGGTTTGGAATTGATTATGAGTTACGTGATTTGAATCATGAGTTTGTTTGAGACTTTGATGATTTTAAAACTCTTGTGAGTGTTATGTATATCTTTGGAGATGATGTTGGTTTGAAACCACTTTTGGGATATTACTAATTTATTCTATGATTGATTCTTAATTTTAGATGTTATTGATTTGCAACCCTTTGTGATGATTATGAGTATATTTGAGATGTCTTTGCTTTGAATCGTTTTTAGATGATCTTGAGTGTTTGAACCATGATGACGTGAATTCTTTTGAGTATCTCCAAAGTGAACATGTGTTTTTATACATGCTTATACTCATGTCTCGTTCATATACGTACATTAAATTGCTTATGTATTTGCTTAATCTATGTGGAAGAGTAACCTACCACGGTGGAGTTGGTTATGTCTTTGGAATGATCAAGTACATGTATAGTTCAGGAGCATGGAGGTCAAGAACTCTAGTGTGAGTCTTGATGGTTGAGCTTGGGGTGGTTGGTTCATTTAGAATTGATCCTTATTCACGCATTATATTTTCGGGTTGGCTTACACTTCTAAAACTTGTGTTGTTGTTTATCCCGTGTCTGACCATTCATTGTTGTTTGTTATTGCGGGTTTTGGAACCCTTTGTGGTTGACATCCTTTGGTTTCTTTTGATCTTTCCTTGTTGGCATGTTATGCCTTGTCGTGTGTTGTCATATTTATTTATCGTTCTATTGTTTATATTAGTCCGATGGAGTCCTTGTCTGGAGATCCTGGTGTTGTGATGCATATCCCGTTATGGGGACGTTAAAAACGTTGGTATCAGAGGTATGATTCGGGTTTTGATTGAGTCGAGTTAGGTTCCCCGTGTCCATGCTATCTCATGTACTTGTTATATATATATATATATATATATGAATTATTTAGTATTACCTTATCTACGGTGTCTTCTTGGACGATAAGAGTTAGAACTTCGAGCATACCGAGATTTTCTTCAAAGTAATGTAATGAAGTTGGCATGAGACAAGCAAGAAGTATACGAAATGTTGATGTTAAGAACTTCTTTTATCGGACGTCACAAAAGGAAATTAAGCATAAGTTCCTACCCCAACCAGAAGTAGGAATGCTAGTAGAGCAAGCTAATGGAAAATACAATGAGCTTCTCCCATATGTTTGGGATATCATGAAAAGCAAAGAAGACAAGATCGATTACTTCAAGGCATGGTTGAGTCCTCTAGTTAGGACATTGATGGTTAACACAAATGTGAGACCTCCACCTATTGATGGGTCGAGACAAATGTTGGGATCTAAGAGATCCAGTGATTCCAGTTATTTGGGGAATTCCCCAATGTATTTCCGGATGACTTACCATAAATTCCACCATGTCGGGATGTGGACTTTCCCATCCCTAAGGTGCCGTCCAAGATAACACCAATAGAGATGCATGAATTGAAGAGGCAATTGCAGAAACTTGTTGATAAGAGTTATATCGGACCAAGTGCATTTGTAACACCCCGAATCCGCGGGACTCGAGGTGCTACCGGGCAAGGATCTCACAATGGATCCTGACCCTAGCCTGACAACAATTTCACCGATCTTACATCAAGGCACAAACAGATTAAAACCAAAACATAAAACTGATATATAAACATGTGAAAAGGTTTATACAACTGCTGAGTACAACAAAACATATCAATATACCCATCCACGAGTATAACCCCAGTGTACGGAGCCCTCAGCAGATCGCCTCGTCTAGATCACTCTGCAGTGTCCTAACCTGCAAAGTCTAAAACACGGCATTACACCGTTAGCTAACCAAACACATACAAAAGAAGATGCTAGAGCACATGCACACGTCAGAATTTAAACATATAAACATGCTATCACACATTTACCCATTTTATTATCTCATAATAATAGTCCGGCGCATACAGCGTATAAATAATAACTCAATATGAACGTATGTGACACGAGGAATATAACCCTCGCCTCTCGGAAATGGTGCCAGCTGGAATGGGATCCGGTCCCACCTCCCGTGTACCCTATGGGAGTGGTGCAGGTGGCCGGCCCACTGAGCCACACGGGCCTGCCCAAAGAGAACCTCCAGACTCCCAGCGGGATGAATGGACAAGTTGTCACGGCCCTACAATGGGCAGTCAATAGACCATAGGTCGGTAATACAATATATCATACGGGATATAAAGCATAACATCCACCACTCAGGCACACATCCAATATATGGAGGGCAGCTAAGTAAGTCCTATGGACTTACCTCAACCTCGGGAGTCACAGACTCAGAATACTCGGCTCCGCTCTGGAGATCAACTCAACCTAATTAAGGTATAACGCATACATCATATACATATCCATACAAGGGGTCACACCTAGACCCAAGGGATCCATACGGATCATATTCCAACTCGTAATCCTCAAGGCCGTAACCGGCATAACAGTTCCGTACTCAACTCATTCTAACCTCAACTCGCACCTAGCATGATACTAACACTCATACTAGGAAGGAAAAGGATCTACCTAGCCTTAGGTAGATCCGGGACAAAACGCACCTACGGGTCACAAGGGACGCAGGCGCAACGCTGGCGCCTGGACAATGTCGCCGCGGGGGCGGTGACTCACAACCGTGGGGGCGGCGACTGCGCAGAGAGTGATTCTGCGTTTCTCCTCGGTCCTTCACGTGATCAATTCCCGTCTTCTCTCATCCAAAGCCAATCCCAAACACATACATACACAAACCAGCATCAAAACGTGCCTAGGCAATCATCTAATCCTAAGCTATGAAGGAAGGCAAGAAAGAAAGAAGAGAGGAGAAGAAACCTTACCACACTTGTGGTCTAAGGCTGCAGGAGAGCTCAACTGCTACCAAGGTTGGCTTCCAAGCCCAGCATAACCTCAGCCAACACTCACACAAGGTACCACACACACAAACCTCTCACAATACTCTTCCACAACTCAAGAACAAGATCCAAGGGAGCAAGGGAAGCAAAGAACGTGGAGAGAAGCTGGAGAAGAAGATGAAGAAACCCTTGATCAGCCAAAGGTAAGAATGGGTGAAGTAAAGGGTAAAGCAAGGTCAACAAAGGTCAACAAAAACGGTTGCAGCCGCCGGAAACCGCGGGGGCGGTCCAAGCAGCCGTAGGGGCGGCGCCACTCACCGCGGGGGCGGCAAGACCAACCTCGGCCAAACCTAATCTCGGCCAAGGTCCGGTCTCGGCCCGAAAGACTACGGCTCTTACATCTCTCCCCCCTAAAAACAAGTTTCGTCCCGAAACTTGCATAAACCTCAAAAGCACATAACCTTAAAACCGGGATACACTCTCTATCATAGAGGTATCATAACACATACCTGGCCTCAACCATACGCTATAACCTCAACACGGGCGTGGAGAAACATCATCTCCCGCAAAAGATCACAATCCTATCCGGGGCATAGAGAGAAGCGTCTCTAGCCAAACCAACATCGGGGCATGGAGAAGATATCTCCATCCAATCCTACATATCTCGAGATAAAATGGAGGTAAGAACCATCTCCAGCTATACCTATTGGTCGTACTAGCACAACAGGATCTGGAACAGATCATACACACATCACAACTAGCACGAAATAAATACAGTATGGCATATAAGTACATAAACACATAAGCATATAACACTCACCGAGGTAATACTAAGATCTACCCGGCGATCCCACTGGTACCTCTATCCCAGCATAAAACTATGGATTGTTCCTATGGATACTATCCTCAGTCTCCCAAGTAGCTCCTCAGGTCCACGTCTCGACCACTGTATCCTCAACATAGGAATGTCCTTCGAACGCAGGCGTCTCATACCTCGCTCTAGGACTGCAATAGGATGCTCAGCAAACGTGTCGTCCGGCTCAACCACCAAATCATCATAACTCACAATGTGTCTCGGGTCTTGTATATACTCCCTCAGCTGAGACACGTGGAACACAGGGTGAACACCCTCTAATCTTGGAGGCAAAGCCAATCTGTAGGCTGCGCTCCCAACCCGATCCAGAATCTCGAATGGTCCGACATATCGGGGGCTCAACTTCCCCTTAATGCCGAATCTCCTCACACCTCGTGTCGGGGACACTCTCAGCCACACATGGGCTCCAACTCGGAACTCTAGAGGTCTGCGCCTCCTGTCTGCATACGACTTCTGACGGCTCTGAGCCGTCAGCAGTCGCTCTCTAATCAGGGCTACTCGGGCCATATCATCCTGAATCTGATAAGGGGCTATACCGCTGACACTGCTCTGCTCATCCCAGCATAACGGAGTCCGACATCTTTGTCCATACAGTGCCTCATATGGGGCCATCCCAATAGATGCATGCCAACTGTTGTTGTATGAGAACTCAACTAGTGGGAGGTGATCCGTCCACACTTGTCCCCAATCCAACACACAAGCTCGCATCATATCCTCCAGCGTCTAATGGTCCTCTCTGACTGACCATTGGTCTGAGGATGAAATGCCGTCGTGAAATGTAAACTCGTCCCCAGGGCAGTCTGAATCTGCTGCCAAAACCTCGAGGTAAATCGCCCATCTCTGTCAGAAACGATCGTCCTCGGCACCCCATGGAGTCTCACTATCTGCCTAGTGTACTCCTCAGCCAGTCTCCTCACCGGCCACGTCTCCCTGATCGGAACAAAACGTGCCGTATTCGTCTATCTGTCCACAATGACCCAGATAGCATCATAACCCCGGCTCAATGTCAATCCGGTCACAAAATCCATGGTGACGTCTTCCCACTTCCTCTGTGGAACAGGAAGTGGATGAAGCTCGCCCCCAGGTCTGAAATGCTCGATCTTGACCTGCTGGCAAGTCGCACACTGTGCCACAAATCTGGCCACATCGGGCTTCAGCCCACCCCACTAGTATATACGTCTCAAATCCTGATACATCTTACTCGTACCTGGATGTACCGAGTAAGGTGTACAATAAGCCTCCTGTAGAATCCTCTGACGTAAATCTGCGTCAGTAGGTACACAGACGCGACCTCGGCGTCTCAACACTCCATCTGCCCCCAGAAGGAACTGTGGTGCCTCATCTCGAGACATCCTCTCCTGTATCCTCAGCAACATCGGGCAGGTCTCCTGCTTCTGTTGGATCTCCCCCAACAGATCAGGTAGAACCTTTAAGATACTCAGTCGGGCATCCTCATCAGAAAAGTGGATGTCCAACTCTAACCATCTCAAGTCTCTCTGCAGCTGAGACTGTACTGTCAATCTCACGATCACCTGCTCTCGAGGCGTCTTCCGGCTCAGGGCGTCGGTGACAACGTTCGCCTTCCCCGGATGATACAGAATCTCCAAGTCAAAATCCTTAATCAGCTCGAGCCACCTACACTGGCGGTTATTCAACTCCCGCTGCGTAAAAATATACATCAAATTCTGATGGTCGGTGAAGATCTGGCATGTGGCACCATACAGGTAATGTCTCCAAATCTTCAGTGCATGAACTACCGCGGCCAACTCCAGATCATGAGTCGGGTAGTTCTCCTCATACGTCTTCAGCTGTCGAGACGCATAAGCAATCACTCTGCCCCACTGCATCAACACACATCCCAAGCCAAGCTTGGATGCATCACTGTAAACCACGAAGTCAGTTGTACCCTCTGGCCGTGCCAAAACAGGAGCAGACGCCAAACGTCTCTTCAACTCCTCAAAACTCCGCATACACTGATCAGACCACACAAATCTGGTAGTCTTCCTCAGCAAACTCGTCAGTGGACGGGCAATCACGGAAAATCCCTCCACAAAGCGTCTGTAATAACCGGCTAGGCCAAGGAAGCTACGTACCTCCTTGACGTTCTTCGGTCTCATCCATGCCGCTACTGCCTCAATCTTCGCCGGATCAACCTTGATCCCCTTGGCGGAAACAATATGTTCCAGGAATGCTACCTCTGACATCCAAAACTCGCACTTAGAGAACTTCGCATAAAGTTCTCTATCCCGCAAAACCTGTAGTACAGTCCTCGAATGTCCTGCATGCGCCTCTCTGCTGCGAGAGTACACCATGATGTCATCTATAAAGACCACCACAAACTGATCTAGAAAGTCGATGAAGATGTTGTTCATCAACTCCATGAAAACTGCCGGGGCATTCGTGAGCCCAAATGGCATCACTACAAACTCGTAGTGTCCATAACGGGTCCGAAATGCCGTCCTGTGCACATCCTGCTCTCTCACCCTCAGCTGGTGATATCCTGAGCGCAGGTCTATCCTGGAGAACACTGAAGCTCCCTGTAACTGATCCAGCAAATCATCAATGCGCGGCAACGGATACTTGTTCTTGATGGTCACCTTATTCAGCTCTCGGTAATCTATGCATAGCCTCAACGATCCGTCCTTCTTCCGTACGAAGAGGACCGGTGCCCCCCATGGGGATACGCTAGGGAGAATGAAGCCCTTCTCAGCCAACTCCTCGAGTTGCTTCTTCAGCTCTAACATCTCGACAGGCGCCATCCGGTATGGGGCCTTCGAGATCGGTCTCGTACCCGGCTCTAAATCAATCCCAAAGTCCACACTCCTCTGAGGTGGCAAACTGGACGGCTCAGCAAACACATCCACAAACTCATCAACCACTGGGATATCCTCTAAGGCTGGACTCTCCCCCTCCTTCATGGCGTAACACCAGAAGGCCTTACAACCTTGGGAAATCAACCTAGCTGCTTGTATAGCACTGATAACCATGCCTACCTTCCCGAGGTCCCAACCTCGGAAAACCGCTAACTGACCAGACTCGGTAGAGAGGGTGACAGTCCTCCTACCCACATCTAAAACCGCAGAATGCCTATCCATCCAATCCATACCAAGGATGACTTCCTCATGCTCCAGCGGCATGACAAAGAAGTCAACTAAAAGCACACAGGTCCCTACAGAAATGGGACAGTCATGGATCTCACGGGTACCTCTGACCCTACCCATTGGGTAGCCCTATAATAAAGGGCATCCCCTCTACAGTGTCAAGACCCAGATGCTCAACACAAGCAACAGACATGAATGAGTGCGTAGCACCCGTGTCAAACAAAACACGAACAGGTAAGCCATAAATCAGAAATGGTACCTATAGAGTAGGTGCAGTCGGCTCCTCTACACTCCTCAGCTCCAAAAACTCGGCCCTGAGGGCCACGGGTGTCAGTGGTGCTCCCACCACGACCTCTACCTCTGCTCGGCCCAGGAGCAGATCCCTGAGCCGTCTGACGATCTGGGACCTTCTGTTGTCCCTGTGTCTGCTGCTGCTGAGGTGGCCTCTGTCCACCCCCCAGCTCCACCAACAGGTGAAGAACCTTGTCTGTGAAGAAGCTCTGCTCTGACGGCAGAACACTGCTCTGTGACCTCGCCCACCACACGTGAAGCAAGTCACCGGCTGTCTCGGGTACCTCTGGCCTAATATGTCCCTGCTCTCCACAGTTATAGCACTGTCGAGCTCTAGCAGTAGCCGGTGTAGGCGAAGGCTGACTCTGGTCACTCTGACCTGCACCTTGACCCAACAACTCCAGCCGTACCGCTAGTCTGCCCGGTACGCTGCCTCTTCTCAGACCCCCGGTCTGAGAAGCTCTCCTCTGACTGACCCACTCACACTCATAGTCAGTGGCTCGATTCTGGTAGTCCATCAGGGACTCACAATGAAATCCCTCCATATAAGCCCGGGTGGCATCCCTCAGCCGTCGAGGAAAACAGATACACATGCTGATCAGCAGGAGGTGCAGCTGGTCCTAACAGTGTCAGCTCCTCCTGAAACCTCCGGATGGCCTCAGAAACTGGCACAATCCTCGAACCTGGCCTCCACAAAATCCCTCAGTCTCTCCACCCTCAGCGAGGCAGGGCAGAAAATCGCTCTCGGATCATAGACCTCATCTGCTCATAACTGGTGACCTGACCTCGTACGGATCTCCACCAGGTGCTGCGCTAACTCCCTGAACAAGCTCTGCACTAACCGACCTGTCTATCAACTGGACACCTAATAGACTCTAGAGCCGAGTCTACGTGTCCTATCCACAAGCTCTACCTCCAACCCCACTTCCCAGAGAAAGGGGGTACTCCCATCTGATGGAAAGCCTTTCAACCAACTGTTTGGTCGAGGCCCTCTATACTCCTCTTGTACTCGAACGACCTCAGCAACAGGTGCCGGTGTAGCTGGCACCTGTGTAACGGTGTTGGACCTCTCAGATGGCCCCTCCTGTGCTGGCAGATCCGGGGCACGTTTACCTGCCCTGGCAGCCTCCTCAACCCCGCCGGATGTAATCACGGAAGGCTGGTCCCTCCATGGAGACACGGTCCGAGTCTGCTGACTGGACTCGCTGTGGACCCTGTCCCCCAGTTGGTGCATTGCCCCATCTCAGGGCGGCACTCTCAGCAATCTCTGCCTGAACGTCCTCTGCTGCACGCAGCTCAGCAGCAGGGATCCTACCCCGTCCTCTACCTAACGGAGGTCTACCTCTACCCCCGTCCTGCTGCAGGTAAGCTCTAGTATGAACCATCTGTCAGAGGACATAAACCCAACTCAGATGGCAATATATATTCCGTATGTATAGGTATATAACAACATCATCACAAGCAGATAGTATCTATCTATACATATATATACCTATATTGTCGAGATCTTCAGAGGGGCGATGGCTCACGTACACGATATCCCAAAACGTTTTGTACTCATTTCAAAACCAAAACCTTTTGAAAAGTCAGACCCCTTTCGGGTTCTGTTTATTTATCTATTCGACCTTTATCGCAGATTACAAGTGCCATTGTTGTTAACCTGGCCTCTGATACCACCTTTGTAACACCCCGAATCCGCGGGACTCGAGGTGCTACCGGGCTAGGATCTCACAATGGATCCTGACCCTAGCCTGACAACAATTTCCACCGATCTTACAACAAGGCACAAACAGATTAAAACCAAAACATAAAACAAATATATAAACATGTCAAAAGGTTTATACAACTATTGAGTACAATAAAACATATCATATATATATATATACATATCCAAAATACCCATCCATGAGTATAACCCCAGTGTACGGAGCCCTCAGCAGATCACCCCGTCTGGATCACTCTGCAGTGTCCTAACCTGCAAAGTCTACAACACGGCATTACACCGTTAGCTAACCAAACACATACAAAGGAAGATGCTAGAGCACATGCACACGTCAGAACTTAAAACATATAAACATGTTGTCACACATTTACCCATTTTATTATCTTATAATAATAGTCCGGCGCATACAGCGTATAAATAATAACTCAATATGAACGTATGTGACACGAGGAATATAACCCTCGCCTCTCGGGAATAGTGCCAGCTGGAATGGGATCCGGTCCCACCTCCGTGTACCCTATGGGAGTGGTGCAGGTGGCCGGCCCACTGAGCCATACTGGCCTGCCCGAAGAGAACCTCCAGACTCCCAGCGGGATGAATGGACAAGTTGTCACGGCCCTACAATGGGCAGTCAATAGACCATAGGTCGGTAATACAATATATCATACGGGCTATAAAGCATAACATCCACCACTCAGGCACACATCCAATATATGGAGGGCAGCTAAGTAAGTCCTATGGACTTACCTCAACCTCGGGAGTCACAGACTCAGAATACTCGGCTCCGCTCTGGAGATCAACTCAACCTAAACAAGGTATAACGCATACATCATATACATATCCATACAAGGGGTCACACCTAGACCCAAGGGATCCATACGGATCATATTCCAACTCGTAATCCTCAAGGCCGTAACCGGCATAACAGTTCCGTACTCAACTCATTCTAACCTCAACTCGCACCTAGCATGCTACTAACACTCATACTAGGAAGGAAAAGGATCTACCTAGCCTTAGGTAGATCCGGGACAAAACGCTGCGGGTCACAAGGGACGCAGGGCGAAAGCAGGTGGCCGCGGGCGCGGGATGTGGCCGCGGGGCGGTGACACGGAACGTGGGGCACGGCGCTGGCGCCGCTGGCGCCTGGACAATGTCGCCGCGGGGCGGTGACTCACGGCGGGGGCGGCGCTGCGCAGAGCGTGATTCTGCGTTTCTCCTCGGTCCTTCACGTGATCAATTCCCGTCTTCTCTCATCCAAAGCCAATCCCAAACACATACATACACATACCAACATCAAAACGTGCCTAGGCAATCATCTAATCCTAAGCTATGAAGGAAGGCAAGAAAGAAAGAAGAGAGGAGAAGAAACCTTACCACACTTGTGGTCTAAGGCTGCAGGAGAGCTCAACTGCTACCAAGGCTGGCTTCCAAGCCCAGCATAACCTCAGCCAACACTCACACAAGGTACACACACACAAACTCTCAAAACTCTTCCACAACTCAAGAACAAGATCCAAGGGAGCAAGGGAAGCAAAGAACGTGGAGAGAAGCTGGAGAAGAAGATGAAGAAACCCTTGATCAGCCAAAGGTAAGAAGGCAAAGTAAAGGGTAAAGCAGGTCAACAAGGTCAAAAAAGACGGCTGCAGCCGCCGGAAACCGCGGGGGCGGTCCAAGCAGCCGCAGGGGCGGCCACTCACCGCGGGCGGCAAGACCAACCTCGGCCAAGCTAATCTCGGCCAAGGTCCGGTCTCTCGGCCAAGCTAATCTCGGCCAAGGTCCGGTCTCNAGGATCCATTGTGAGATCCTAGCCCAGTAGCGCCTCGAGTCCTACAGAATTGGGGTGTTACAGAAATCTTTTAGAGCCTCCCTTTTATACACAACAATCTTCCACAGAACGGGCCGGGCCAAAACTGATCCAAAAAGAACAAAATATTTTGGCGCACAGGAATCTCGGTCGGAAATCTTGGTCGGCGACCGAGATTTTTGAACGTCGGGACCGAGATTGGCTTCGTGATTCAGCATTAGGGAAATCTCTGTTGGTGATCTCGGTCAAGTCTCAGAAATCTCGCCCGAGATGGCACAGATTTCGGCCGAGACTGGGACCGAGATGGAGACCGAGATCCTTCGACAAAAACTTCTAATATGGAGTCTCGGTCGAGATGGCTCGGATCTCGGCCAAGATCATGTGGATCTCGACCGAGATTGCTCTAATCTTGTGCGTTTCGTCTTGGCTCGTCTTTTCCTCCTTTCCCGTGCCTGCGTGATCGCTCCAAAGCGTCCATCCCGAGGTTTGATCCTCAAATGCATCGTTTTAGCTCCAAAACACGCCAAAATACCTATAAAGACACCAAAAGCGTGTGTAGACATCTATACCAGCAAAGTAGAACTAAACAAGTATAAAGAACATAAACTAAGGCTAAAACATGCATGCGAAAAAGGGAAAACTAACTAAAAGCTCTACTAAACTAGGTCGATAATTCATGTTATCACCCACGTTGCTCGTAGATTTGGTCATGATTTTTCCAACATAGACATGGGTCAATCTTACCAGCCAGTAGCGATTACTAGAAAATATCTAGCTAACAGGCATCTTCTGACACACCAAGGTAAGGCAATCTATAGAGTTTGTATGCCTTGGGATGAGCAGCGCGGTGTAGTATGGAAGAGCGAGTACACGATTAGGGACCAGAGATGTTGGAGATATGTCATAGAGGCCTTAGAGGATGTGAGTTCTGATGATGATGATTTAGGGGAGCCCGAGGATGAGGATACTGCCCATGATGATGAGGATTTGGAGCCTGCCAATGAGGCAGGTGATTCTGATACTGATATGGGTGATGTAGGTACACCACCTAGGATTCTACTGCAGGAGCATCGTCATCACGTGCTCCTAGGCCCAGTCGTAGGAGGCCGTACACCATGGCCCAGCTTGCGGCGGACATGCATGATTTGAGGATAGCCGAGCAGGATCGGAGGATAACTGAGCAGGATAAGCGCTATTCTGTTTCAGAGGGGATGTATGGGGACTTGTATCGTATTACGTTTGGGCATTTCTATGACCAAAATAACTTCCACTACCCACGTGATCCACCTCCTCCTCCTCCATTCGAGTAGACACGCCGGACGCCTTCTTTATTTTTACATTGTGAGTATTGTTTTTACTTCATATTTATTATTCTAATTGGGGATAATGTGAGTTTTAAGTATGGGGTATGTGCTTGCAATACCTTTTAGCATGTTTCTTTTATATTTACTGCATTGAACAATTTTATATTCTTGTCACACGTTTTTTTATATGTACTGCATTTTATATGAAAATCCAAAAAAAATCAGAAAATTTAAAAAATAAATAAAATAAAATTGTGCTTCTAGGATTGATGTGACCTTGATGAGGATAATGTGTTTGTTTATTTGGCTATCGATGTTTATTTTAAGCTTTAATTGAATTAATGACAATTATGGGATTTGAATGCCTTGTTTGTAATCTTTATGATTTATTTGGATTACCTTATTTAATTGGATTGATCTTGAAAAGTTGAAGCTATATGATGTGTTCTTTTACATTGCACATGAATGATTAAGGCAATTCGAATTCTTCTTCTTCTCTATCTTTACCAATTTCAACGCCTCAAACATTGAATTTATTTGTCCCCTTATGACCCATCCGGGAAGTAGGAAAGTGAAGTTTGAAGGTGTGTGCTTAATTGTGAAAAGTTTGTGTCTTGCCAAAGTCGGATTGGTTTTAAAAACATTCCCTAGAGTAGATTTGGTATGTGCATTTTGGTGTGAGGCACGTGAAGGAAACTGAACACCAAGGTTTCGACTATTGTGCACCTATGCCTTTCACTCAAAAGAAAAAGAAAAAAATATATGCATGAAGAGAAAGGATGGATGTTGAGAAAGAAGAAAGAAAAGAAAAATGTTGTGTTGTCCTTTTTCCCGGATTTCCACCACATTACCTATACACATCCTACCTTGATCACATTTCTTGGCCTTTTCTTTTGTTAAGTCCTATTGATCTTTGCATACACGTAATGGACTTCATGGCCTAAACTTGGATTTTTCATGAATTTTAGACATTGGTAGTTTAAATGATGATTTTGGATTCCTTGAAAGGTGTGATTATCCTATATTTTACCTATCTTACTTGACCTTAATCGAAATATGTCTTTAGCCTTGTGACTACACTCTTAAAGTGATCATGAATAGAAGCACTACCAAAAAGAGTTTTTGTTTTTGTTTAGCATAGATGATTCATGCTATCTTGCCTTGAGTTTATTATTTTCTTGGGGACAAGCAATGATAAGTATGGGGCATTTTGATAACATGAATTATCGACCTAGTTTAGTAGATCATATAGTTAGTTTTCCCTTTTCCGCATGCATGTTTTAGCCTTATTTTGTGTTCTTAATAGTTGTTTAGTGCATCTTTGCGAGTATAGATGTCTACACACACTTTTGGTGTTTGTAGGTATTTTGGCGTGTTTTGGAGCTAAAACGATGCATTTGAGGATCAAGCCTCGGGATGGACGCTTTGGAGCGATCACGCAGGCACGGGAAAGGAGGAAAAGACGAGCCAAGACGAAACGCACGAGATTAGAGCAATCTCGGTCGAGATCCACATGATCTCGGCCGAGATCCCAACTATCTCGGCCGAGACCCACATGATCTCGGCCGAGATCCCATCTATCTTGGCCGAGATACGAGCCATCTCTGCCGAGACTCCCTATTTCGGTTGGGTTGAAAAGTTTCTGTCGACGGATCTCGGTCTCCTTCTCGGTCCCAATCTCGGCCGAGATTTGGGCTATCTAGGGCGATATTTTTCACACTTGACCGAGATGATCCGACCGAGATCTCCTCAACGCTGGATTATGAAGCCAATCTCGGCCCCGACGTTCAAAAATCTCGGTCACCGACCGAGATTTCCGACTGAGATTTCAATGCGCCGATTTAATTCGCTCTTTTCGCATCTGTTTTGGCCCGGCCCATTCTGTGGAAGATTGCGGGGTATAAAAGGGAAGCCCTAAATGATTTCCTGGGGCCGCTTCATTCTTTTTCTCGAGCTCATATCGAGAGAGCCGCCTTCTCTTCTTCTTCTCCCTTTGCCCTACACGATTGTCACCATTGTTGAACTTTATTGAGTTTGGAGGAACTTCGCGATATTGGGAATTTGTCGCTTTGCAGATTTCCTATTAATAAAGCTGAGTATCTTATTTATTCTCTCTTTTAATTCTTATTTTATGCATTCTTCCATTGAATTGATTGAATTGATGATTGTTTTTGATATATTGATTGTTGGCTAGAACCATTGTGGTTCCAAGGTTAATAGGGATTTGTTTATACCCGGACTATGATGGAATAGTGTTTTATGCTTGGTTTGAATAGCTTTGAAATCCTAGTGGTTGCCTTGTTCTTAAACCTAGTTAGAATCCTTCTAGCTAGTAACCTATGTTGGAATTGAGACTTACCCGGTGATATTCCGCTTAGATACATGAGTGATTGACCATAGGAAATAGATGTGAAAACCTCTATTGGGTTGAGTGTCCTTAGATTCCTTCCTAAGTAGAGTAATATCTGAGACTTACCCGGTAATGGTTTACCTCTCCCTTAGTTTGGAGTCTGGTTTTTTTAGAATTTCCTACCTCTCTATCTTGAGACTTACCCGGTAATAGGTGATTGGTTTGGAACTAGATAGTCTTGAGACTTACCCGGTAATAGACTATCAGCTTAGAAACGTTCTTCCCTGAAGCTTGTTAACCATAGATCCTTTAAGAGATGTTCTGAGTCCGCGCGTATAAATAATGACCTTGAATCCTTGGAACCCGCGTTCTCTTTTATTGATCAATCTTTCGTTCGTTAATTTACTTACTTTTCAATCAAATCCGATATTTGATTGCGAATTCAACAAAATCCTTCAAAACCTTTTTGATCTTTCTTCCCTACTTTTCGAACCTCGTTCTTTTACTTTGATTTACACTATCTTTGATCACATTCATATTCCAAACACTTGGTCCCTGAGATCGACCTTGGAATACTTATCCTTACTGTGATTGACTCATACACTGTGGGTTCGCTACAATTTGGGTGTTTATTTCTTGTTTTACAAATTTAAAACATACCGTGGTTTTTACTAACTTATAGGTCTTTATCATTATTGATAAAGATTTATAGGGGTGTTAAAACGGAGAACAATCCACCATCACATTGGATCATTCACACGTTTTCTTTCTTTTTTTCATTCTTGACGTCTTTTTCCACTTTTCTTTCATACGAAGGCTTGGTGTCAAAAGATTGGGAAACCTTACGGCTAACCCCGTATCACTTATGAATTAATCGAGCCGATAGAAAATACCATGTGATGTTTGATTAATTTGTATTGATCACTAGTTTGAGACCGTACTTGACTAGCATTTTACCAATAGAAAACACCATGTGAGGTACTATGGTGGACTGACTAGCATGCTTAAACTTGCATTCATCTATTACATGCATACAACCATTTAGTCATCATTTCTATGACCATTCGAGCAAATAGTTCTCACTCTATGACATTATAATGTGTATAAATACTGGATTAGCAAGTATTGGGAGAACTAATCCCAACTCCTAGTCGTTTTCTCATTTGATTTCACCTTTTTACCATTCCTCTATTTTTGACTCGACTGAATTCAAAATCTATAGGAAAGTCACTCGATCTAAGTTGTTAGGGTAACTCAACTAGAGTGACCCAGGTCACTCGATTGAGGGTAGTTAACCCAATCCACTCTGAAGTGTTCTAAGTTGACCACTTGGTCGCACCATGAGGAGGTTTATTGAGAAATTCTGAGAAGAGCACACGGCCGAGAGAGAATCTATGCACCTAGGACTCTAGGGGAGCGAATGGACCCGGCCAAGCACGTTATACCGCCCGGGGGTAGTTTTTTTTAACAACATTCCACAAAACTTCGAGTTGAGGTCGTCCATGATCCAAATTAACCATGCAAAATCAGTTTGGTGGTGGACGTAGTGAAAATCCACATCTACATCTCTCAACCTTTAACGAATTGCTCGAAACCGTGAGAATAAGAGGCATTGAACAATCAAAGCATAAATTAAGATCTTTTTCATTATCTCTTAGGGGCAAGGCCAAACAATGGTATCATGCCATACCATTCGGGAGTATCACAACATGGGAAAATTTTTCGAAGGAGTTCTTGAACAAATTATTTCCACCAAATCGGACGAACGAGATCAGAAGGAAGATTGCAAGCTTGAAAATGAAAGGAGGAGATTCTCTACACCAAACATGAGAAAAATTTAAGGACCTTCTTTTGGAGTTTTCTCATCATGGAGAATCAAATTTGATACTACTTTAGTTGTTCTATAAGAGGCTAGGCAAACAAACAAGTGACAAGATAGATTCCCTATGCGGAGGAATCTTTGTAGAGATGGAGGTTGACGAAGCTTGGAAGTTCAATGAAAAGAAAGCAAGGCATTATGAAAGATAATGATTCCAAAGGAAGAACTACAAGGTTAATGAAGAAGTGGCAAGAGACGCCAAATTTAATGCTCTTCAAGTACAAGTGGTCGAGTTAAAGAAGTTTTTAGAAACCAAAAGGGAAGTTTCTTCTCCATAAAATATTTCTTGTCAATTTTTCTATAACGTTGATCATACTATTTTTAATTGTGAGTCTTATCTTAGGAGTTTGGAAGCAATGGAAGAACAAGCTTGCTACACCAAAAATGGAGACAATGGAAGAAGACCACAATACAACAACATTAGACAATCCTACCAAATAAAGCAATAACAACAACAAGTATATGTACCTCCTCCAAGATAACAACACAATAGGCCGAGTTAGGAGGTTGAGCTAAAACAAATGATGAAAAAGCTCTTTGGGAATATGAAAGCATTGAAAAAAGGACAAAAGATGATGGAAAAGAAAATTGCATCTCAAGCATCTTCTAGCAAGCCAAGTAAAGGATTACCGGGGGATACGAAGCTAACCCTAGAGAGAGTTGTAATATGGTTCAAGGGGATCCTTGTAAAGCAATTGCATTGATCTGGTTGTAGTAAACAAGAAAAAAAAGTGCAAGAAGAGGAACCTAGTGAGAAGGAAACTAGAAAGGAAAATATCCAACTAAAAAGACTAGCTTAACCACACCCAAGCCTCCACTTCCTTTTCCTCAAAAGAAGGTCAAGACATTGCTTGATAAGCAATTTAGAAGATTTCTAGAGAGGATGAGTAAATTGCATCTCAACATTCCTTTTGTTGAATCTCTCAAGAGTATGTCATCTTATGGGAAGTTCTTGAAGGAATTTTTGTCGAACAAGAAGAATTTGGATGAGTTAGAGGAAGTTCCTATAACAAGTGAGTCCAACTACCATATCAACCATCAAGAAGGAATAACAAAGATAAAGAAGGAACAAGATCCGGGAAAATTCATGGTTGATGTATGGTTTGGACCCCACTCGGTAGATGCTATGTGTGATCTTGGAGCAAGTGTAAGTGACATTCCTCTTTCTCTTGCAAGAAGGCTAGTTCTTAGAGAGCCTAAACCGGTAAATACAGTTTTGTTTATGGCGGATAGAAGTTCAATTATCTCCAATGGTATTTTAGAGGATGTTCCAGTAAGGATTAGGAAGTTCATATTGCCAATTGATTTTGTTGTATTGGACACCAAGGTGGATGATATATGTCCTATCATATTGGGGAGAGCGTTTTTAGCTACCGCCAGAGCTCAAATTTATGTGAAGAGTGCTTTCCTATTTTTCAACATTGAAGGGGAACAAGTGAGGTACTTCTTTAACTATTTTTACTAAATCCGGAAGTTAAGGTTGTTGAGGAAGATACTTCAAGTGAGGACAAGTTTGAAGAGTTATCTGCAATAGAGTTGTTCATGTAGGAAGCGCCTCCTAAGGAAGGAAATCCGAAGTCAAGTTTTGAAGTGGCTAAAAAGAGACCTCTAGTTAAGCCATGAAAAGGATTGAAAAAATGGTTAACTAGGAAGATATGTTGCAAGGATGAGGGCTGGAAGAGAAAGGTGTACTCAGACCCCGGTTGAGACAAGATTTGGTCGAGCCTAAGACCTTAAACAAAGGCGCTTAATGGGAGTCAACCCATTGATACGTTTTCTTTTCTTTTTTTAGTTTTTGTTTAACTTTAACTGGAGCTTTGTGTTGTGAATTTTGTGCGGGTATTAGGAAATTCTTAAAGGGATTTAGAAAAGATAAACAAGGAAAAATCAAGCAATAATAAACCAATAGGTAACTAAAGTAGGAAGTTCTCTCGTGCCAGAAGACTTACACTTCATTCGAGCCAAGATGAGCAGAGCGAGTCTCCGGATCGAGCAAAGCTAGTGCTGGTGGATTTGACTCGCTTAGATGAAGGAAGCTGACTCGCTCGGACCTTGAGTGACTTGATTGAGTCGCGATACCTGGCGCGTGCAAGCTGGTCTTTTTCCTTTCTCTAATGGATAGTTGAAGATTTGGGTAAGGTTTTATTCCCTTCCTTTAATGCCCAGCTGGTCCTTTTTCCT
>CM008283.1:28234713-28403705 GCA_002319775.1 Fagopyrum tataricum | reverse complement strand
TTTTTGTGACACAAATTTGATGTCGAAAAAAGCTAATAACATTGCCCACTTAGTTAATCTTCCAGACAACACTACTTTTGATAAGATATATCTTAGCGGACCAGCCTTTGAGATCAACGTGATTTGGTGAGTTAAAAGATAATGTCGTAACTTTTGAATGACGAATATCAAAGCAAGACATATCTTTTCCATAGCGGAATAATTGTGTTCTGCCCCTACCAAGGTTCGGCTGATATAATATAAGGCATTTTCTTTTCCCTCATTATTGTTTTGAGCCAAGATAGCCCCTAAGGACCACTCAAGAGCTGCGGTGTACAAGATTAGAGGCCTTCTTGATATTGGTGTCATCAAAATTAGTGGATTCGTCATATACTGCTTGATGCTATCTAAGGCATTTTGGCATGATTGATCCCATATAAATGGAGTATCTTTCTTCATTAACCTTAAAAATGGTTGACATCTTCCCGTCAAATTTGAAATGAAACGCCGGATGTAAGCAATTTTCCCTTGTAAACCCCGAAGCTCGCGGAGATTCCTTGGAGGAGGCATATTCATGACTGCTTTGATTTTATCGGGATCAGTTTCAATTCCCCGACCCCGAACAACAAAGCCAAGAAATTTTCCTGATGTTACACCGAAAGCACACTTGAGGGGATCATCTTCAGTTGGTGCTTTCAAAGCCTTTCAAAAACCTTTCGAAAATCATTTGGGTGATCTTCTCTTTCTTTTGTTTTAACAACTAAATCATCCACATAACACTCTATTGTGTTATGAAGCAAATCCCGAAAAATGATCGTCATGGCTCTTTGATAAGTTGCTCCCGCATTTTGTAAGCCAAAATGCATTACTGTATAACAATAGGTGCGTTGAGGTGTTCGGAAAGCTGTTAGCTCTTCATCTTGAGGATCCAATTTAATTTGGTTAAATCCTGAGAAACTATCAATAAAACACAAAGCCTTGAATCCGGTGGTGCCATCAACCAATAACTCAGTTATAGGTAATGGAAATTCATCTTTAGGGCATGCTTCATTCAAATCCCTAAAATCCACACAAGTACGAAGTTGACCATTTTTCTTTCTCACAGGACCAATATTGGCTAGCCAAATCGGATATTAGACCTCACAAATGAAACCTACTTCAATAAGCTTTTTAACCTCAATGTTTATTTGGACTATCAACTCCGGACGAAAGCGGCGTTGTGCTTGTTTTACTGGCTTTTTCTCCTCAGAGATTTCTAGCTTATGCATTGCCACCTCCGGGTCTAAACCAGGCATATCTTGATAACCCCAAGCAAACACATCTTTGTACTCCTTGATACGTTCCACATAGATTGTTTTTTCTTCATTAGTCAATAATGCACTAACGAGGACGGGTTAAGGACACTCAAGAGTGCCTAAATTGATTTTTTGGAGGTTGTCAACCGTAAATTGTCCACCATCTTCCATTTCTGCTGGTGCTGGTTGAATTGATGAACTCTTGTGAATCCTCTTCTATATTGATAGACACCATGTTCACCTCTTCTGCTCTGGCATTCACGAAATCCTCATCTGGATTTTTCACAAGCAACCTTGCTTTTTTCTTCTTTTTCTTGATCCTCCACTTTTTAACTTGTTTTGCTTTTCTTTTAGGCTCATCAACATATTCAAGCCTTTGTAGTTTAAAGTACTCCAAATCATACATGATACACTTAGAAAGGAGTTCATAGGACGGATAAAAAAGTTATTCTTTTCTAGATACAAGTTATTCTTTTCTAGATACAAGTACTCCAAATCATACATGATACACTTAGAAAAGTTAACATGTAAGTTTGACACCTCTTCCAAGATCATTATGTGAGTTAGCAATCTTGAAGTTCCTTAATCTTAAAAACAACAGTTTGTCCGGAACAATTCCTGATTGTTGGACAAACTCTACAATCCTTGAAATGGAATTGTCTTCAAATAAACTGATTGGATACATACCCAACTCTTTGACAACGATTAGAGCAATACAATTGTTGAGCTTGAGTTCCAATTCTCTTCAAGGAAAATCCCTTTATCCTTGAGCAATTGTGTACAGTTGGTGGTTTTGGATGTGGGTAGGATTAATCTTCATGGGAAAATCCCAACATGGAGTGATGCAATCATTCCTTCTCTACAAGTTCTCATATTGAGGGGAAATAGTTTCAAGGGAATAATTCCACCACAACTATGCTCTATCCATACCTTTTAAATCGTCGATCTTGCAAGCAATACTTTGAGTGGTACTGTTCCTCCATGTTTTCGTTATTTTGTAGGCATGGGCTCCATTGAACACTTAACTCAATTAGTTCCATTATGGCATCTATGTCTCCGCCTTCATCTCCCCCTCCACCTCCTTATGGACTAGTGGGTACGGATGAATGAAGTGTTGTGGAGGTCATAAAGGGCGAAGAAAGGGAGAATACCACCGTATTACACCTACTAGTCAACATGGACCTTTCATGCAACAACCTAGTAGGTGTGATCCCTGGAAAGATCACAACCTCAACACTATTTATCAGTCTATTTCGCACAATCATTTGAAAGGAACAATTCCTAAGGAGATAGGAAGTATAATATCTTTGGAGTCCCTTGATCTATCATGCAACAATCTTTCACGATCAATCTCTAAAAGCATCTCATCCTTGAATTTCTTATCCTCAATGAATTTGTCATTCAACAACCTTTAAGGAAAAATATCAACCAGTACCTAACTCGGATCTCTTAATGACTTATCCTACAACCCAGGCTTATGTAGCGACCCGTTGCCAAAGAAGTGTTTTAGTAACGTCATTGCTCTACCACCAACAAGCAGTACCCTTGAAGAAGAAGAAGAAGACAATAACCATGATAAGTTATGGCTCTACTTGATTATTGTATCAGGTTTTTCTACTGGCTTTTGGGGAGTGATCGGAAGCTTAGTTATTCAAAAGATATGGAGATATGCTTATTCTCAACTCGCTGAAAATCTTACATATTTGATATATGTCAGAGTTGCGCTAAAGATTGGTCGGGGAAAAGGAAGAGACTGAAGCTTTCAAGTTTCATGACTCACAAGATACTAAAGACTTACATTTATAACCATATGTTCGCAAGGCTTTCCATTAATAATCAATATAAGTTTTTCAGTTTGTTTAAGTGTTACAAATAAATGTATATTATGTAATGATGTTTGAAATCTTGAAATTCACTAATAATATATACAAAGTTACTATTCGAGCGGACGGATTTTACTAACGGGACTACAGAAGTGGAATCTGCATCCGCCTCAACAAGAGAAAAACTTATTGGGTTGGGCTCGGTATATGGCCAACTCAATGAATTTTGTGTTGGTCATAAGAAATCATGGTTGGATAGACAAGGGTTTTGTATGTTACAATTGGCATGTGATAGACACGGAGATGTTTGAAAGTTGAAAGATGTTGATTCCGATCATGTTCCAAGTTCTTGTCGGAAAAAAAATTCGAAGAAGTGTAAGTGCAAGTTTGAACTTGAGGGGGCACAACTTGAAGAAGAAAAATGGTCATTCAGGGTTGTATGTGGAGTCCACAATCACGTAATTCCGTCGGTGCTAAGAGGTCATGCATATCCAGGACGATCGACTCCCACAGAGGCAGAAAAGGTAGAGCGTGAATTGAGTATCGGGTTAAAACCGGGTGCGGTTTTTGAAATCCGTACAATTAGAGGATCCTTACAATGTCACCACAATCCGGCAAGTATACAATGTCGGTTTGAAGATTAGAAAGGTACAAGCCCCTCCTTGACAAACCACTCGAAACGCCACCAAAACAACAACGTCAAACTAAGAAGACGACATTGCAAAACATGGGTGTCGTGCCATATAAAAGTGTATGACTTTTAAAGGTAGTGAATAAAAGAGATTGAGAAGGAGAAAATGCGGGTTTCGCATTTTATTTTATTTTATTTATAAGAAAATTAGATAATCCAAAGAAGAAATACATGGATTTACATCTAATTTTATGATCAAATGATGTAGATACACATGGTTTAGGATATTGGGCCAAAAGGCCCAATACTATTGATGATGAAATTGACAATAATTTGTTTATTGTTTTCATTTACTTCATTAAAAAGGTCCACTTTTTTTAAAAAAAAATTGATCTTTTTATTTGTGGCTGGAAAAATTGGTTTAAAAGTAAAAGGGACATTAATTTCAATCTTGTCAAAAATCAAAGATAGCCCCGACTTTCAACTTCTTGTTTTTAAACTTTTTTTTGAAGGGTTGTTGATTGTTTTTTTTTAATTATATTGTGTTTAATGGTTTAACCCTTTTTTATCTTTTAATTTGTTCAGAGAAAAAGAGGATTTTGTATTCCTTTTAATTTTTTTTTCTTTGTTCAATTTTTGGTGCTGCTGTTAAAGGAAATCGAACACGAAGACCAAGAAGGCAAAAATTGATGTTCAAGGAAATCAATAATCAAGAAAGTGAAGAACAAGGAGGTCAATGGAAGCAGGGGTTATCCTTCACAAGTATTCAACTGGATAATAGTTCTCAAAAGGAACAATCCCATATCTAGAAGTATTCAAAAAACAAAACCATGGTTGCTGAAGTAGATCTCAGATATCCTCTATCAACACCATCAATGGAAGCAGGGGTAACAAAGACATATCTAGATTCGAGATGGGTGGATCTGGTGTTGAAAGAACAAAATAAAAACATATCTTGTGGTCAACGGTAAGGACTGAAGTCGACAGAAGCGGAGTTGAGTCGATTTATCCATGGAAGCTATAAAGCTTAAATTAAGTTTGTGGATGGGATCTTATCCTTCACAAGTACCATTCAAGAAAAGTCGTGGACCGGGAATGGTGGCCGGTTGGCCGAAATAAGAGGTGGACGGCAGGAGGATCCGGCAAGATCCTGAAGGCCGTTAGGCCTTAAGTGGTGGCGAGTAGGCCGAGAGTGGATGCCCTTGTTGTTGTTGCTTTGGTGTTCCATGGAGGCTAGGGTTTTATTTTGGGTTTTAAACCCAGCTCTCAAAGAGAGCGTTTTTTTTTGTTTTCTGAGAGGTCCTCTAAAACCCTTATTAGCATAACATGTTTTCTCCTCTTTGACTTCCAAGCTCCTATAGTAAGCATCACAATTAGATATGAAATTATCTACACTAGAACAAAATTGACAACCAATAGAATTCAATGTACAAACTTCCATTTTGTTCTTCTCCTCTATAATCCTCTTCAGCTCATTGATTTGGTTTCTGAGGGAATCCACCTAAGAATCACGTGCCACCTCCTCGGTCACCTTAAACATCCTCCTTTGAGATGAATATGTCTCACAATGCTTCACTTTCTTTTCTATGAACTCCCAAACTGCATCCATGTCCATTTCCACAAATTTGCCCCGGACAATGAATCGATCTTATCTCTTATTTGGTTGTCAAGCCTCTTGTAGAACAATTCCAAGAGAATAAGCTTGGATTCACCATGGTGAAGACAATCCAATAGAAGGTCCTTGAATCTCTCCCATGCTTGGTACAAATTATCACCAACTTCCATCCTAAAACTTACAAAGTTTCTCCTCATCTCGCCATCCTATTTTGAGATGATAACTTGTTGAGAAAATCTCTTGACAACTCCTCCCAATAAGTAATGCTTCCGGATGGTATAACTAGATATCATTGCTTAGCCTTGCCCCTAAGAGAAAAATGAAAAAGCTTTTAGTTAATTCTGAAGATTCAATTCCTCTAATTCTTACCGTTCTAAGTAGTT
The DNA here is from genome assembly GCA_002319775.1 of Fagopyrum tataricum. Taxonomy (NCBI): domain Eukaryota; kingdom Viridiplantae; phylum Streptophyta; class Magnoliopsida; order Caryophyllales; family Polygonaceae; genus Fagopyrum; species Fagopyrum tataricum. The sequence continues at coordinate 28,397,979 of CM008283.1, read as the reverse complement.
CATTAAAAGTAGAAAGATGGAGATGAGGATTCTCGGTTGGCCCACCACCAAATTCGTTTTGCATAACCATTTGGATCATAGCACTCTTAAGCTCGAAGTTTTGTGGAACATTGTTGCCAAAGACAACGCTTGGTGGTGTCATGTGCTTGGTTGGATCCATCCTCTCACCAAGAGTATTTGGTGCATAGATTCTTCCTCGGACTTGGACTTGGCCTTTCCTAGGCACTTCCCTGTAGATGCCCTCATGGTGCATGGCATCTCTAGCTTGATCTTGAGCCAACAATCTATTAGCCTTTGTTGCTCATCTTTTTTTCCTAACTTATGCCATTTATTCTTCTTGGTTCATGACTCTTCTTTGGTATCTTTGCTTCTTCAAATTAGGTAAGGTTATTTCTATCTGTAAGTCTAGTGGTGCTAGTTCCTTGTGGTTAGAACTCCTTAGTAACACCACCTTGAATTTCCTTCAAAACAAACACTCAAAAGCCAAGATCAAAGTAACAAAACACTAACACTTTTGGAGATAACTTCACACAAACAACGGTCTACTTTAAATTTATATTCTTGTAATAATGTACTCTATTTGCAACGAACCCACAATGTATGGATCGATTGCAGCAGAGCAAGTATTCCAAGGTCGATCATAGGGACTGTGTAAGATGATGTTGAAAGTCGTTTTAAAATAGTACAAATCTGGTGTAAGAGCCTTAGTTTTTGGAGCTTGTTTTGGTCTTAGCCGCCCCCGCGGGTTTAGGGAGCCGCCCCTACGGCTCATGTAGTTTTCCGCCCCTTCGGCTCAGGGAACCGCTCCTGCGGTTTCTTGCGGCTGCAGCCGGTTTTGTTGACGGGTTGGACTCGTGCTTTACCCTTTCTTTCCCTTCCTCCTTAAGTTTCTTCCTTGGCTTCCGAGCAAGGGTTTCCATCTTCATTTCTTCACCTTCTCACGTCCTTCTTGCTTTCTTTCCTCTCTTTGATCTTGTACTTGTTTTCCTTGGAGTTTGGAAGAGTTTTGTTGTGTGGTTGATGATGCTGAGCATATGTGTGTATTGCTGAGCTTGGGAGCCAGCTGTTGGTGTTTGTGATCTTTCCTTGCTTAGGCCTTTGCAGTAGAGGTAAGCTCCTTGCTTCTCCTTCCTTTCTTTCTTCCGTAGCTTAGGATTAGATGTGATTGGATGTGTATTGATGTTAGAACTTTTATGTATTTGTATGTGTCTGGATATGGAATGGAGAAGACGTGATTTGATCACGTGAAGAGTGGAAGAGAAGTCGGGACTCTACGTTTTGCAGAGTTGCCGCCCCTGCGCTGGAAGCCGCCGCCCCTGCGGAAGTGTGTCACCGCACCCGCGCCTGGAAGTCGCCGCCCCCGCGGCCACGGTCACCGCGCCTGCGTCCTTGTGCCGCCGCGCCTTCGGTTTTCCTTGCTTCGCCCCTGCGTCCCTCTTATCATGTAGGTGCGTCTTGTCCCGGATCTACTAGAGTAGTATGGATCCTTTCCTTTCCTAGTATGAGAGTTAGTAGCATGCTAGGTATGTGTATGAGGATAGAATGACGATGAGTATGATAGAGTTATATGCCGGTTATGGCTTTGAGGCTGAGTTGATTATTGAGGTTATAAGTTGGATGATCCTTATGGATCCCTTGGGTCTAGGTGTGACCCCTTTGTTTGATAGGAGATTGATATCTCTGTATACCTTGTATAGGCAGTGTTGTTCTCCAGATTTTGAGTTGATCATACTTGAGAGTACTACGTGGTTGAGATTACTTCGAGGTTGAGGTAAGTCAAGTCCATAGGACTTACTTAGCTACCATCCTTATATTGGATCTATGCATGAGTGGTGTGTGGTATATGCTTGATAGCATGTGTTATGGATTATTACCGACCTAGGGTATATTGATTGCCCATTGTAGGGCCGTGATAACTTGCCCTTTCATCCCGCCGGGAGTCTGGGAGGTTCTCTGTAGGTAGGCCAAACCTGGTAAACGGTTCGGGCACTCTCCATTCCCATAGGGTACACGGGGAGGAGTTCCAGGCACCACTCCAGCTGGCTATTGGACCTAGATGCGAGGATTATATATTCCTCGTGTCACATATATTCATATACATATTTATATATGATTTGAGTGTTGGACCATTTATATAAAGATAATAAATTGGGTAAATGTGTCATACCATGATGAGATGTTTATGATTTTTTGATGTGTGTATGTGCTTATGCTTATCTTATATATGTATGGTTAGCTAACGGTTTTATACCGTGCTGTAGATCCTTTGCAGGTTAGGAGAGCTGCAGAGTGATCCAAAGTGGGTGATCCGCTGAGGGCTCCGTACACTAGGTCGTTATAGTGGGATGTGGGATCTTTTGTTATGTACAACATATGTTTTGATTGTAGTCAGCGGTACCTTGTATAAACCTTTTGATTTATATATATCAGTTTTATGTTTTGGTTTTAATCTATATGTGCCTTGTTGTAAGATCCAGTGAACTTGTTGTCAGGCTAGGGTCAAGATCCATTGTGAGATCCTAGCCCAGTAACGCCTCGAGTCCTACAGATTCAGGGTGTTATATCTGGAATAAGAAATAAGGTTGGAAAAAGAAGGGAAAGAAAGAATCAAAAGGTTGAGAGAAGGGTTATGAAGTTTGCAATCAATTTGTCACTATTGATTGAAAACTAAACTAAAAGCAAAATAAAACAAACAAACATATATAATCTCACAAGGATGAATGTTTATACACATGGACTCAAGATAACCTCACAAGGATGAATGTTTCTCCTCTGATGTTCTATTACAGTTACGTCTCAAGATCATCTAGTTTCATTCTTAATTACCTATTACCGTTACGTATCAAGGTAAAGAGGAGGAATTGTAAATAAACCTTATTACTGATTTAAGGATCAAGTGTCCATTACAACTACGTATCAGATATTACTTGCCTTAAAGAATGAATAATGGCACATTCTATCCAATAAAGGTTTTACCTTTATTACCTAGGGGCAATTCTCTTATGTATCTAAGAAGGAACATCATTGTAAAGTCTCAATTCCAACTTAGTTTGCTAGTTTAGAAGGTTTCTAAGCTTGATTGAATCCAAACCAACTTCTAGGGATTCAAACCAATTCTAAGCTCAAACTATTCCATCATCGTCCAAGGTATAAACAAACTCTAATTACCTTGGAACCACAAAGGTTTCTAGCCACTCATATTCATAATCAAAACTGAAATCAAACCAATCAAGGAAAGCATAAAATTGAAATAACAAAAGGGAATGAAGAAAGTACCCAACTTTATTGAATCAGAAATCTCAAAACAAAGTGTCTCAATCTTGACAAACATATCTTGAACTTGAAATAAAGAAAAATGGCTGAATCTTTCCTAAGAACTACTGATCTAACAATGATCAAGGTAAAGAAATGAAGCGAGGTAGGAGATGGCTTCTCCTACAATCCTGACGGTTGCGAGCTATGCGGAACTAAAAGGCGACTAAAGGGAAAGTAAAGTGGGACTAAAGAACGACCCTTTTGAAGTATTCGGAGCCTTCCTTTTATAACCAACAACCTGTCGAAAGACGCGGGATGGGCCTAAAAGTCTAAAATAAAATATAATCGACGCTCAGGGAAGAATCTCGGGATGGATCTCGGCCGAGATCTTTCACAGTCGTGATCAAGATTTCGTCTTTGATCTTCAGCGTTCCTAGGATCTCAGTCAAGTCACCCAGGGATCTCAGTCCGAGATGCGACCGAGATAGAAAACAGTAGCTACCATCACAGGCCGAGATGTGTGGATCTCGCCCGAGATGGTTTCCTCTCTTCGGGAACTTGTCTCGACTTGGATACCTCGGCCGAGATACCTGTCCAATGTTGCTCAAAAATGTCTCTTGCGTTCCTAACTCGAATTCTTCGCCTTTCTTTAGCTCGTGAGATTTCTCCTAGCATCCACTCCGAGGCTTGATCCTCAAATGCATCGTTTTCGCTCCATAATGTGCCAAATTATGTAAAATGACACATAAAGTGTGTGTGAACATCCATACTTGCAAAAACTAAACAAGCATAAAAAACACAAAATATGGCTAAAACATGCATGCGGAAAGGGAAAATCTACCTATATGATCATCTAAACTAGGTCGATAAATCATGTCATCAAAATAACCCATACTTATCCTTGCTTGTCCTCAAGCAAGTAGTAAATCCAAGATAGGATAACATGAATTAAAAAATCTCTTTTTGGCAGTGCTTCTATTTATGATCACTCTCAAAGTGTAGTTACATGGCTAAAGACATAATTTGATTAAGGTCAAAATAAGGTAGGCATGCGAAGGAAAATAATACTTTGCAAGAAATTCCTAATCATCACAAAAACCACCTTAATCTAATATTCATGAGGAATTCAAGGCTAAGCCATTAAATCAAATACATGTGTACAAAGATCAATAGGACTTAGCAAAGAAAAAGGCCAAAGAAACGTGATGAGGGTAGGATGTATTTGAGTAATGTGGTGGAAATACGGGAAGAAGAACAACACATTCATTCTTTTCTTTTTCAACATCCATCCTTGTTGCATATTTTTCTCTTTTCTTTTCTTTTTCTTCCTTTTCTTTTTCAACATCCATCCTCTCACCGGATGCACATACCAAATCTCTCACTTGAAAGTTTAGCTAATTAGACTTTGACAAGACACAAACACTCGATATGTGAATGGTGCCGAGTTACTCATCTTCATAACCAACAATCCCTAATAGCTTGTTTTGCAATCTATTTTTCACTTTTTTTTTCACTTCATACACTTCTTTTCATAATTTGTGAATTCACAACTTTCAAATAAGCATACACCTTCAAACTTCACTTTCCTAATTCCCGGATAGGTCAAAAGGAGGCAATTATAATCAATGCCTAAGGGTGCTAAACATGGTAAAGAAAGAGAAGAAGAAGAAGAAGAAGAAGAAGAATGAAATCCAATTGCCTAAATCATTCTTATGCAATGTATAAGAACTTCTCATATAACTTCAACTATCCAAAATCAATCCAATTAAACAAGAAAATTTTCATAAATCATATAAATTTCAGACAAAGTATTCAATTCCTACATGTGCCATTAATTCAATTAAAACTCAAAGGTAAAATCAATAGCCAATAAATATACACAAATTTCATCATAGAGGTCATATCAATCCTAGAAGCACAAAAATATTTGAAAACCGATTTTTTTTTGTAATAAGATGCATACAAATAAGAAACGTGTGACATAGAATTCAAATAGTTCAAGTGCAATACATATAAGAAACATGCTAAAAGAATTGTAAGCATCCCACCCCACACTTAAATCTCACATTGTCCCAAATGTGAAAAATAAGCAGGGATAAAAACAATACTCACAATGTAAAAAGATGAAGTATCTAATCTAGCGCTCACTCGAACGGTGGAGGTGGATTTCGTGGGAAGTGCAGGTTGTCCGGGTCATAAAAGGTCCCGAACATATGGCGATAGATCTCACCCATCATCCCCTCAGACACTGAATAACATCTATCCAGCTTGATCTGGCGATCCTCAATCCTTTGTTGCCCAAGCTGGAGAGAGTGAATATCAGCAGCAAGCTGATCCATGGTAGGCACCTCTCTACGATGGGGTCTAGGAGCTCGTGAAGAGGACGCTCCTCTAGAAGGCATGCCAGAAAATCGTGCACCTGCACCTCTTATATCAAGAACAAACTCCTCTACCTCAACAACATCCTCTATCTCCTTATCCTCTCGTGCAACATCCTAATCATCAGGCTGACCCATGACGTCGTCATCAGAGTCAAACACATCCAATGCAGTCCTCTACCTCTTATCGAGGTAAGAATACTCACTCTTCTAAACAATTCCCACCGTCGGGCTGACCCATGACCTCGTCATCCCAAGGCTAGCAACTCTAAAGGGTTGTCTGCCCTTCTGGATCAGTATCTTCCTAGCCACTAGATGACGTCTTCCCACTGGTGTAGGCGCATGGGTCATAGTACAATCAGACAAATCAATCCTTAACTTCACATCAATGTAGGTGATCAACCCACCTACACAAATGTACCCCGTACTCTTCTTAGTTACCTTTTTTTAGGTGCTCCAGCAATAGAGTAGAAGAGTCGGGTGTGGGACCATAAGCAATAGACCACAACACAAACAACTCACCCAATAGGACCTGGTGTTGAGTCTCATGGCGAGCAAACAGAATCTCCCTCATCATCCGATGGGCAAGCCGGAAGGATAAGTGATGCGGGAGCATCTAGGAACCGAGTCTCAATACAAGAAGTGAGGAGACCATCCACGAAGAGACGTAGTACGAGAGAAGAAACACATGAATATAAAGTGGAAGAAGCACACAACTTAGAAGAGGAAGAATACAATCCAGACGTGGAAAGGAGAGGAATCCGGGCTGAATCGAGTGGCTGAATTAAGCCCAACATACCATTTAATTTCAGCCCATTTTTGAGACATTTTAAATTGGGTTTTTGCATTTATTTATTGGACGTCATTTCACTTCAGATTAATATACAGATTGATACTTTTAAGTATTTCCTTCTTGAGGGATTCGAATCTTATATAGGTGCGAAGCCTCATCAAAACCCTGGACGGGTGAGAAGCACGTCCAGTCTATTTTGGTAGCTAGGAGAAACGTTTCAACTGCGGTGCAAAGCTTAGGTTGAGCGCTATTCGAACTCCAGATAACTTCTTTGCGTTCTGGACCTCGTTCTACCGGCCGTCTAGATTAAAGGAAGAGTCACTACTGCGAAGGGAAGGCTCTTTCACTATCCAGCACGATCCAATCTCAACCATCAGATCCTTCATCCACCCTTCCACACGTCTATCATCTCATTCCAACGCCTATTTCATCTTCTTGTTAGCCTAAGTCCTTGGTCTTGAAAGATCGGGAACCCCTACGGCTAATCCCCGTATCAAATTGGCATCAGAGCAAAGGTTAATCAACACCATCCGTCGTCAAAAACAAAAAATCGAAGCTTTCAAGATTCGTCAAGAAGGTTTCAACAAAAAAACGATTTAGGCAGAAGAAGTAACGGTTAGTCATTCTATTCTCGTTAACAACTGCTTTTTCACAATCTAATTGTCAATTACTTGAAAAAGATTGAATTGTGGCCTGAATTTTTTTTTCCACAAAAGAAATTTCCGCCTAACAACCAATTGCTCTCTTTTCTTGTAAACTGTAACGGATCAACCGGTGCAAACCTATCAGGGCTAATTAGTAGGGTACACCTAGAACGCGCTCTTTAGCCACGGGCCACCCTTGTTGTTCCTCCACCATCTACCGCAGCAGCCGCTGCACATAAAAAAATTAAAATAAAAATTCGGCCGATCTCGGCCAATCTTGACCGAGATCAACCCCTGCGCCGCCGGCCTCACGCCAGCGCCGCCCTATCCTCCGCCCAGCACCACCGCAGCAACCACCTCATCACCACTTGGCCGATCTCCGGCCGTCCACCACCACCCAGCTGCCACCTACCCGCAGCAGCCGCTGCCCTAGCAAAAAAAAAATTTCAGCCGATCTCGGCCAATTCCGACCGAGATCAACCCCTGCGCCGCCGGCCTCACGTCAGCGCCGCCCTATCCACCGCCCAACACTACCACCGCGACCACCACACCGAGTCCGGCCTTAGCTGGCCCTCCGCCACCCCTTGCAGCCTCACCCAGCCGGAAAAGCCCTCAGCTTTCGGCCTCTACCCGCCGGTATCTGCCGCCGGACACCACTACCGCCGCCTGCCGCCCTTTTCCGCCACCAAACCACCACCACCCGCCACCAAAACCCCCAGCCGGCCCTCTAGGGTTATGGCCTTACAAAATAAAAAAATAAAAAAAATAAACCTTTGCGGCGCCGGAACCCTAGTTCCGCCGCCCGCCGCCACCAGCAACCGTCCGCCGCCCTCCGCCACCCTACACACCACCAACTGCCTCTCCTGAGCCGGTTTCAACCACCCACCACTCCTACAGCCACCACTTGCACGGCCTTCTGCCACCAGGAGCCACCAACGCCAGCCACCGGCCGTCCGTCGCTGCCCGTCAGCCGCAGCCGCCGTCCGCCGCTACAGCACAGCCCAGCCCCCGCCCCTGCGCCACTGCAGTGCCCAGCCGGCGCCAGCCTTGCCCACCTTAGGGTTTCGGCAAGCATAAAAAAAATAAATAAATAAAAAATAAGAAACGGGAACGGGATTGTGATCATCTTCGGCTTTCTTGAAAAATACTCATTTCGTTTTTCAAGAAAGGGAGCTTCTTTGTTTATATTGTTCATATTGCTATATCCTTGTGAATATCCTTTGTTCCATTTAGGGTTTCCTGCAGGCACCACTCAAAACCTATTATTTCCAACCTTTTGTTCCTTTGGAGCCTTTTCCTTGCCTTGTAAAAATTTTCAGGCTACTTTTGATTTTCTTTCTCAAGAATAGTTGACTTTAGTTGAGAAAATTGCAGGCGAGTCTAGATTATTTGATATGTCTAACTCATGGAGAGAGAACGAACAAATAGGTGAAGCACCTAGAGCTATGGATACCGAGGCTATTCAGACAAGGATAATGGAAAGGTTGGACGCTTTGGAGACACGGGATAAAAAAAAGCCCAAAGAACCCTCCGCCACCTAGACAACCCCTGTTTCGGGCTAATCCTGGAGTCATGCAGCCAAGGAGGTACATCAGAAGGGAATTGGATTTTGAGGATAGAGAAGACGAGCACCCAACACTAGAAACCGAGATCTACTCTAAAGCTAAGGTGAAGATACCACCATTTGAAGGAAAGTGCGATGCTGATCTGTACCTTGTCTGGGAGGCAAAGGTGGAACAAATATGGAGTTGTCAAAATGTTCCGGAACCTAAAAAGGTACAATACGCTGCACTTGAGTTTACTAGGTATGCACTAATGTGGTGGAATAATATGTTAAAAGAGAGAAGACGTTGTCTAGACACCGAGATCGCTACGTGGGATCAGATGAAGGCAATCATGAGAGCCCGATTCGTCCCTCCATACCATGTGAGAGATCTCCGTCAACGACTAGAGAACCTAAAACAAGGTTCTATGAGTGCTGAAGAAGTTTACGCAGCCATGGAAATGGCTATAGTTAGAGCGGATGTTTAGAAAGATGAGGAAGCTACCATGGCAAGGTATCTCAGGATTTTGCACCCAACCCTAGCACACGGGATAGAGTTGTATGCATATACTAACTTGACAGATTTACTACATCTCGCTGTGAGAGTGGAGAAGAAACTGAAGTTGTGAAACCAGGACAGACAAACTCCTCAGTTATGGAGAGGAAGCTCGAGTCGAGATCACGCCAGCAGCAGCCGAGACTCAAACAACAGTAGCAAAGATTCTACAGGTATTGGTGTTGCATCTACTCCAAGTAAGGCTCATACCTCGACACCTCAGGATGGTAGTTCCAGTTCAACTCGAGCTAGAGACATCACATGCTTTAAGTGCCAAGGAAGAGGACATTATGCTAGGGATTGTCCCAATTTACGGACATTGTTTGTCAACGCCATGGGTTTCAATGAATCAAATTCCGACACTAAGGAATTAGAAGAAGAAAATTCGGCCCTCATAGCCGATAAAGAGACTAAGATGGATGTGAACGAGCAACTGTTCGCTGAGGGATTATGTCTACATGCTAGCAAGGTCATTCCCAAATCTCAACTTGTTGAAGGTACGCCAAATGAGATGGATATTGATAAACGTGACCCTGAATTAACGGCTAAAATGTCCGACGAAGTGACAAGAAAAGTTGTACCCCCTGAGATGTTTGATTGTTTTGTTATTAGAAGGGCACTTAGCATCTTACCTTCCAAAAGAGAGGACAATCAAAGGGAAAACTTGTTCCACACAAGATGTTTGGTCAAAGGGAGAGTATGCAACATGATCATCGACAATGGAAGTTGCAGCAACTTAGTGAGTAGTGAAGTGATTGAGAAGCTGCAACTAGGAACTATCCAGCACCCCCGTTGGTGTCACCAAGAATGAAATGGCCGACGAAGTGACAAGAAAAGTTGTACCCCCTGAGTTGTTTGATTGTTTTGTTATTAGAAGGGCACTTAGCATCTTACCTTCTAAAAGAGAGGACAATCAAAGGGAAAACTTGTTCCACACAAGATGTTTGGTCAAAGGGAGAGTATGCAACATGATCATCGACAGTGGAAGTTGCAGCAACTTAGTGAGTAGTGAAGTGATTGAGAAGCTGCAGCTAGGAACTATTCAACACCCTCGTCCTTACAAACTGAGTTGGATGAACAATTGTTGAGAAATCAAAATCGACAAGCAGGCCAACGTCACATTCAAAATCGGGACATACGAGGACACTATGCTATGTGATATAGCCCCTATGCACGCCTGTCACATTCTACTAGGGCAACCGTGGGAGTATGACCGAGACGTCACACATAAAGGAAAGACAAATCATTTTTGTTTTTCTTTTCATGGAAAAGATTTCATACTCAAATCCATGACACCCACGGAAGTCACCGAGTATTATGAGAAGAAGAAGAACAAAGACGATACTGGAAAGAAGACACTGATGATCCAGACCATAGAAAGGACAGAACCACGACATACAGATCCATTTATGTGTACTGTCTACAGTCATGTGTGCAAGGAGTTCTTACCCTCCATTTTCGAGATAGGTATGTTTGAGGCTCTCCTTGGAAGTATCAAAGACATTAACAGGATGATCGCAATATATAACTGGAGATATCTAGCGACTAAATATCCTTCGTTGAGTATTATTACTCTATTCGAGGATCTCCGCTTAAGGTTGATTGCACAAATTAACATCTTGAATATCAGTCCCACGTCCGACAGACATTGCAATTATAACAGGGAAATGTTTTCATCTCTTCAAGATAAAACATTGGAGGTAGTCAATGTCACTTTCACGCCTTATTCAAGTGGTAAGTGTGAATTATCCATTCGTGTTCGTATTGTTGGAAGCAATGATGTAACGCCCGGAATTTTATTCTGGACTTAGAGCGTTTTATAGATCTTTCCGCATGCACGAGGTGCCGAGTGCCGGGATTTTATTTCCAAAATCCCGAGCCGACTCGTCGTTTTTCCCTTTTTTCCGCTTTCCGACCTTTCGTTCCGAATCGAATTGACAAGGGGTCATTTCCGACCCCTCGTTCCGGGCAAATGGGACAAGATAGTTGTTGTTCCATCTTGGAAGCCTTGTCCACTCTCTCTCTCTCCTCCCTTTGCTCACATTTCACGTTAGACATCACTTCCACTCTTCCACACTCCCTCTCTCTTCTCCTCTTCTCTTCCCCATTGTTGCTTGAAGCTTGCATGTGTGGACTGCAGCAAGGGAACTACAGATCTGGAGTGGTAAGTCCCATTCCTTCCTTCCTTCCTTCCTTTCCATTGTTGATATTTCCCTTCTTCTTCCTTCCTCCTTCATCCATGGCCATGGATGAAGCTTGGAGAGGTTTTCACTCAACCCTTGTGCATGTCTAGGTTCTTAGCTCGTTTAGATCAAGGAGAGGTGCCTAAGACCCGTAGAGAGTGTTTGGAGAAGATCCAGCAAGAGAAGAAGGACTTCGGAGCCAAGGATCCAAAGTCGAAGGCGAAGAGACGACGTTCTGCGCAGTACCTGCGGGCGCAGCTCAACAGGACCGCGGGAGCGGCCAGCCGCAGGGGCGGACCAACAGGCCGCGGGTGCGGCTCATCACGCTGGGGCGCGGCTCGGCACTGCCGCAGGGGCGGCGGCAGGCACTTGGCTCGGGCGGCAGCGGACGGCCGCGGATGCGGCGTGACTCGGGCGCGGGGGCGGCAGCAGACGGCCGCGGGTGCTGCGTGACTCGGGCGCGGGTGCGGCTTCTGGCAGGCGACGCAGTCCTCCGCGGGTGCGGCTCCTTGTTCCGCGGGGGCGGCTCCTGTGTCCGTAGGGGGCGCCGGCTTGACTCCGCGGCTGCGGTTTCGGCAACAGTAGGTCCCTCCTCTCCTTTCCTCTTCGTTCCTTCCTTAGTATTGATGTTGGATCTTGTTAGTAGCATGCCTAGTATGGATCTAGAGTAGCTCGGAATGCCAATTAGTGGTTGTGAACCTCGGAGCCCTTAAGGCTCGATTTAAGTGATGGATATGAGCATGTGAGCATGATAGACCTTCTAGGCTAACTTGTGCCTCTTTGGTTGAGGATTACTCTTGTGGAATTATGGACTGTTGTGGGTTGTTGCATGTGTTGAGAGTGTGATGAATACTTGGTACCTAGGATGCATTCCTAGTTTGAGGGTTAGGTGATCTTGCATAGATCACTAGAGTGAAGTCTAAGACTTCTTGAGTGTGAGTATGTATTGATATGCATATCTCTTGTGAGCAGGTTGTGGGCTTCCTCCTTAAGGAAGCAAGAGTGTGGTGACTTGAGTGTTGTGACGAGGTAAGTCTCCGGACTTACTTAGCTCGTATTTTACGTATTAGCATTGATGTGTGCTTGGTGGTGTGTGTTTATGTTCTTGTATAACATTAAAACCGGTAATTAGGACCACCGACCTTATATATATATTTTGGCCCAAGTGTATGATAATGGGCGCTGACCTCTTGCCTAGGATCTACGTGAAGTCTAGGGGGATCCCGGCGACTGGCCCGGCGGGTTATATGGTCGGGTGCATCCGTACCATTCTCGCCGGAAGGGGGGACCGGGGCGAGACCACGGTGGTTCTCGTGTCACAACAAAAGTTGAATTAGAACGGGATACGACTTAATAATAAAAAGATAATAAACCGGACTTGTGTGATTTATGTTTTGTGTTATGTATGTGTTTGTGCCTTATCCGCATTTCTAATGCTTAGAATATATGAGCTAACGGTTTCAAACCGTTTGTGTAGATGACTTGCAGGTTAGGGATGCCGCCAAGTGAGGCGGAGGAGTGGACAGCCGGGGTCTCCGTACATTATAGGATGGGGACGTTTTTGGGGTTATGTTTTATATCGTTTGTTTGGGGATGTTGTTATACGTTTTAGACTTTTGGATCGGGGTTGTGTTGTTTTGATGACTCGGCTGAGTTTCCACTTTGTATTTCCTACATTTCGTCTCTCGCATACATTATAAACGTTTTTGAGTTTTGCCTTTATTTGTGCCCTGTTGGAAGGTCCGGTGAAATTGTTGTTAGGCTAAGGGTCGGGACCCATTGTGAGGTCTCGCCCGTAGCATCCCGAGTCCCGCGGATTTGGGGTGTTAAAAAAGTGGTATCAGAGCCTAGGTTGACAACAATGGCACTCGCAATCTTTTTAAAGGCCGAATGAGGAATAAAACCGAACCCACACGGGTTCTGACTTTTCGTTTTCAAAATCATATGCATGAATCGGGTTTGGGTTAGAATGTATGGGACCACCACTCCTTCCGCAAACCTCGGCGATATAGATCTCTGGATTAGAAATAGGTATATATAGTTATATATTTATGACCTTAGGATGTTTGTGGATATTGTACGTACCTAGCTATATATGTGACCTTAGGATGTTTGGGCTTGCATGCCTTGGATGTGTATTATGATCATGTTACCTTTATGCTTTTAGAAGTTTATTATACCGGATTTATAAGTAGTACCTACGCATTTATACTTAAGTAAACGTCAGACGCTATTAGATGGCACGTACGAGAGCTACCGCTTACGTAGGACCCGCTAGGGGTAGACCCTCTCTTTTTCCCCTACCGTCCCGAGACGGGGACGAGTACGAAGACCTCCAGGCACAAGAGGTTGGGGACGTGTCCCCATTGCGGACCTGCCAGTATGGATCCACCAGCAGTTGAGGTTCCCGTAGAGGATGTCGCAGAGAGCATTGTTCCCGAGGCTAGAGATATGGACCTAATAGAAAGAGGATAATACGATATCATCACCTTAGAGACGTCGTAAGCAAAAGGGCAACTAAGTAAAGAGAACTCGAGACAACTTAAGAGCAATCAAGATGGAAGCTGTTCTAAGTGAGCCATAATCGAATGACGACGAAAACAATTAAGATAGCAAGGAGGAGATGGGTGTATTCTAAACAAGGTTAAAGACGGTGTTCCATCACGAGAAGTGAAGCTGTCCTTAGACGCTCCTAAGCTTTGAAGTCAAGATGAGAACGCGATCGAACCAAGTGTGAAAGATGTAGGATACCGTAAGTTAAGCTTACGAGGTACCATTAAGCGAAGAGTTAACTTTTCGAGAGTTATGAGAAGAATGGCAAGGTGGGGATTTACGCGGAGTTGACCGGTTTCTTCTATGACGATAAGGCGAAGAAACGCCAAAAAGGATGGAGTAGGTATAACTGATGATCCCAAGAAGATGAGAGCAACACGTGATGCTAACTAACGTTAGAGATTCTGAGAAGACGCGCTTACAAGACATCATGAAGCGCGGTTAAGCCTATGAAGGCGAGTCATGTGACTCAACAACGCCGAGAAGGGTATATTTATCTCGCATAAGGAAAAGGAAGCGTGGAATGGAGAATGAGCTAACGGAGTTTAAGGTACCCCGAGAGGGTAACCTTCATGAGAATGGTAACATGGAAGCATAGGAGAATGGTAAGTCGTTGACGTAGGAGAAGGTCATTTACCAACTAATTGGTGACAACCGAGAACGCGCATGTGCGGGTGGTCTATGGATGAGTGTGGGGGAGAGTAACCAGGCTGTGGAATCCTAAAGGAACGGTAACAAGAGCTTAGATTATATCTTAAACTCTTGTTTTGAAGTTGTTATGGAGAACACCAGTTTGCAGGAAGAGAGACGGTTATCTCCATTTGTACATCGACTACAATGAGCCGAACAAGATTACAATGAAGAACAAGTACCCTCTTACCACGTATAGATGACCTACTCGACCGGTGGCAAGGGTCGGTGATCTCTTCTAAAAATCGAGTTAAGGTTGATTCTCACCAATTGAGAAGTCGAGATTGGGGTAGTGCAAACATTGCATACTGGACAAACCATGGTCACTCCGAGTTGTAGTGATTCCATATGGGCTTACTAATGCCCGAATAGGACACTCTGGTCTACTCTCGAAGAAGAGAGAAGTTGTATGACCAGTTGTCTCGGGATGACAACCCCGAAGGATGTGAAAGAAGTTGCAGGTTTCTTGGATGGGCTGATCATTACCGGATTGTGGGAAGATTCTCCAAGTAACACCATCTATGGCTAACCTACTCCGGATGACGATGAAGTATTGAGTGAGACAAAAATGGACAATGGAGTCGTCGGGAGTTAAGAGGATATTCATTGGTGCAACTGTTCTGAAATTGCCTCGAGGTACGATCGGTTTGAAGTGTACAAGCGATTCTTCAAGACATGGTCTTGACTGAATATCGAGAGATGAGGTAAAAGTTATAGCATACATGTCTCGTTAGTAGAAGTAGTGTGAAGCAAAGTACTTCCTTCATTACTTAGAACTTGCAACAAGAACTGAGGAAAAGTAACATCGAAGTTTGGTTTGACAAGAACCAAAGCCAACGGTGTAATTGGAAGTTCGATCTTCTTTGTTAGAGACAAGCAAAGAAGAAACATAATGGAAATGTTGTAGTGAGGAAGACCCGAGAAAGAAGTTGAGTTCCCGATACATACGACCTTTTTGAGATCTTAGCGCAAGTTGGGAAAGTGTTTTACCGGTTGGCATCGCCGCCGAGAGTAGTGGATGTTCACCCGGCGTTTCAAGTGTATCAATCGAGAGAGGAGGACATGTCGAAGACGGCATTTAGGACGAGATACGGCCATTATGAGTTTGTCGTGATGCCATTTGGGCTCACGAATGCACCCGCCGTCTTCATGAAGTTGATGAACGACATCTTCAACGACTTCTTGGACCAGTTCGTGGTAGTGTTTATAGACGACATCTAAGTCTACTCCCGGAGTAGAGAGGAGCATGAGGAACACCTGAGGACGGTGCTTCGAGTACTCCAGGATAGAGAGCTTTACGCTAAGCTCTCTAAGTGCGAGTTTTAGATGTCCGAGGTGGCATTTTTGGGTCATATAGTTTCCGCCGAGGGTGTCATGGTTGACCCGGCGAAGATAGAGTTTGTTTCCTCATGACCGCCTCCTACGAGGGTCAAGGAGGTGCGTAGTTTCTTAGGCTTAGCGGGATACTACCTCCGTTTTGTTGAGGGTTTCTCCGTGATTGCCTGACCACTCACTTCCTTGCTGAGGAAGTCTACCAGGTTCGTTGGGTCCGAGCCTTGTCAGCATAGTTTCGAGGAGCTGAAGAGGAAGTTGACCTCCGCTCCTGTGTTAGCCCAGCTTGAGGGCGTAGAGGACTTTGTGGTTTATACTGACGCCTCCAAGCTAGGCTTGGGGTGCGTCTTGATGCAGAGAGGTAGGGTTATTGCGTACGCTTCTCAGCAGCTGAAGCGGTACAAGGAGAACTACCCTACCCATGATCTTGAGCTAGTGGCAGTGATACATGCCCTGAAGATCTGGCGACACTACTTGTACGGGGCTACATGCCAGATCTTCACAGACCATAAGAGTCTAAAGTATATATTCACTCAGCGGGAGTTGAATAACCGCCAGAGGAGATGGTTGGAGCTGATTAAGGACTTTGACTTGGAGATTTTATACCATCCCGGGAAGGCAAACGTAGTCGCCGATGCTTTGAGTAGGAGGACACCTCAGGAGGAGGTGATAGCTCGGCTTACGGTTCAGCCTCAGCTGCAGAGGGATTTGGTGAGCTTGGAGTTGGATGTCCGGTTCCCGGGTACGGACGGTTGTTTGTCCGAGTTGGAGGTACTACCTGACCGGTCCGGAGAGATCCTGCCGAAGCAGGAGAGATGTCCCATTTTGATGAGGATCCGGGACATGATGTCCCGAGGAGAGGCGCCACAGTTTTTCATGGGAGCGGACGGGCTATTGAGACGTCAGGGACGTATTTGTGTACCGTCAGATTAGGAGCTGAGAGAGCGGATTTTGCATGAGGCCCATTCCACACCTTACTCAGTGCACCCAAGCGCGAGTAAGATGTACCAGGACATTAGGAGATCTTATTGGTGGGGCGGGCTCAAGCCCGATGTATCTAGATACGTGGCCCGATGCGCGACCTGCCAGCAGGTCAAGATCGACCACCAGAGACCCGGAGGGGAGCTTCACCCATTGCCCGTGCCGTAGTGGAAGTCGGAGGACATGTTGCGAGCATGTGTACTAGATTGGGGTCAGGTATGGCCAGATCATCTCCCGTTAGTCGAGTTTTCATATAATAACAGCTGGCACGCGTCGATTGGGATGGCACCTTACGAGGCATTGTATGGACGGAGATGCCGTACTCCCTTATGTTGGGACGAGCCCGGGAGCTCTAGCGTTGTAGCACCGGATCAGGTACAGGACGACATGGCGAGATTCGCTTTGATTCGGGAGAGGATGTTAGCTGCGCAGAGCCGCCAGAGGTCGTATGCGGATAGGAGGCGTAGACCTCTCGAGTTCAGGGTAGGAGCTCAACTGTGGTTGAGGGTATCACTGACACGGGGCGTCAGACGATTCGCCATTAAGGGAAAGTTAAGCCCCCGATATGTCGGACCATTCGAGATCTTGGAGAGAGTCGGTGAGGTGGCGTACCGGTTAGCACTGCCACCGCGGTTGGAGGGTATACACCCGGTCTTTCATGTCTCTCAGCTGAGAGAGTACATACATGACCCGAGACACATCATCAGTCACGAGGACCTAGTGGTCGAGCCGGACCACACTTTTGCAGAGCACCCGATAGCGGTCTTAGAGCGGAGTACAAGACGTCTTCGGTCGAAGGAGATACCGATGCTGAGGATTCAGTGGTCGAGGCGAGGAGCCGATGAGGCTACATGGGAGACGGAGGATAGTATCCGGAGGAACTATCCCGAGTTTTATGCAGACATAGTGACATCGATGAGGTCGTCGGGTTAGTTCGGAGACCTTCCTCGTTTGATTTATACGTTATGTGATTTTTTGTATGAGTTATGAGTACCTTGCGAGGTCTTGATGTGATGCGATCTGTGGACTTGGTTTAGAGCCGATAGTTTACGTTTTATGAGTTCCACGTGGTTACGTGACGTGTTTGTCCGAGAGTGTTGGGTTTAGCAAGTTTCGGGACGAAACTTGTTTTTAGGGGGGTTATTTGTAACGCCCGGAATTTTATTCCGGACTTAGAGCGTTTTATAGATCTTTCCGCAGGCACGAGGTTCCGAGTGCCGGGATTTTATTTCCAAAATCCCGAGCCGACTCGTCGTTTTTCCCTTTTTTCCGCTTTCCGACCTTTCGTTCCGAATCGAATTGACAAGGGGTCATTTCCGACCCCTCGTTCCGGGCAAATGGGACAAGATGGTTGCTGTCCCATCTTGGTAGCCTTGTCCCCTCTCTCTCTCTCCTCCCTTTGCTCACATTTCACGTTAGACATCACTTCCACTCTTCCACACTCCCTCTCTTCTCCTCTTCCCTTCCCCATTGTTGCTTGAAGCTTGCGTGTGTGGACTGCAGCAAGGGAACTACAGATCTGGAGTGGTAAGTCATTTTCCTTCCTTCTTTCCTTCCTTTCCATTGCTGCTATTTCCCTTCTTCTTCCTTCCTCCTTCATCCATGGCCATGGATGAAGCTTGGAGAGGTTTTCACTCAACCCTTGTACATGTCTAGGTTCTTAGCTCGTTTAGATCAAGGAGAGGTGCCTAAGACCCGTGGAGAGTGTTTGGAGAAGATCCAGCAAGAGAAGAAGGACTTTGGAGCCAAGGATCCAAAGTCGAAAACGAAGAAGACGACGTTCTGCGCAGAACCCGCGGGAGCGGTTCAACAGGACCGCGGGAGCGGCCAGCCGCAGGGGCGGACTAGTAGGCCGCGGGTGCGGCTCAGCACGCCGCTGGCGCGGCTCGGCATGGCCGCAGGGGCGGCGGCATGCACTTGGCTCGGGCGGCAGTGGACGGCCGCGGGTGCGGCAGCAGACGGCCGCGGGTGCGGCGTGACTCGGGCGCGGGTGCGGCTCCTAGCAGGCAACGCAGTCCTCCATAGGGGGTGCCGGCTTGACTCCGCGGCTACGGTTTCGGCAACAGTAGGTCCCTCCTCTCCTTTCCTCTTCGTTCCTTCCTTAGTATTGATGTTGGATCTTGTTAGTAGCATGCCTAGGATGGATCTAGAGTATCTTGGAATGCCACTTAGTGGTTGTGAACCTAGGAGCCCTTAAGGCTCGATGTAAGTGATGGATATGAGCATGTGAGCATGATGGACCTTCTAGGCTAACTTGTGCCTCTTTGGTTGAGGATTACTCTTGTGGAATTATGGACTGTTGTGGGTTGTTGCATGTGTTGAGAGTGTGATGAATACTTGGTACCTATGATGCATTCCTAGTTTGAGGGTTAGGTGATCTTGCATAGATCACTAGAGTGAAGTCTAAGACTTCTTGAGTGTGAGTATGTATTGATATGCATATCCCTTGTGAGCAGGTTGTGGGCTTCCTCCTTAAGGAAGCAAGAGTGTGGTGACTTGAGTGTGGTGACGAGGTAAGTCTCCAAACTTACTTAGCTCGTATTTTACGTATTAGCATTGATGTGTGTTTGGTGGTGTGTGTTTATGTTCTTGTTATAACTATTAAACCGGTAAACAGGACCACCGACCTTATATGTATATTTTGGCCCAAGTGTATGATAACGGGCGGTGACAATATTGCCTAGCCTTGCGTGGGTCTAGGGGATTCTCGGCGACTTGCCTGGCGGGTTAGATGGTCGGGTGCATCCGTACCATTCTTTGCCGGTGGGGGGACCGAGGCGAGACCACGGTGGTTCTCGTGGCACAACAGAAGTTGAATTAGAACGGGATACGACTTAATAATAAAAAGATAATAAACCGGACTTGTGTGATTTATGTTTTGTGTTATGTATGTGTTTGTGCCTTCACCGCTTTTCTAATGCTTAGAATATGAGCTAAAGGTTTTAAACCGTTTGTGTAGATGACTTGCAGGTTAGGGATGCAGCCGAGTGAGGCGGAGGAGTGGACAGCCGGGGTCTCCGTACATTATAGGACGGGGACGTTTTTGGGGTTATGTTTTATATCGTTTGTTTGGTGATGTTGTTATACGTTTTAGACTCTCGGATCGGGGTTGTGTTGTTTTGAGGACTCGGCTGAGTTTCCACTTTGTATTTGTTACATTTCGTGTCTCGCATACAATATAAACGTTTTCGAGTTTTGCCTTTATTTGTGCCTTGTTGGAAGGTCCGGTGAAATTGTTGTCAGGCTAAGGGTCGGGACCCATTGTGAGGTCTCGCTCGTAGCATCCCGAGTCCCGCGGATTTGGGGTGTTACAAATGAATTCAGGGATACAGGATCAAGTCTAAACTTCATAGATTCAAGGGCGAATCTTTCTCAAGAAAGGGAGGTTGATGCGGGAGCATCTAGGAACCGAGTCTCAATACAAGAAGTGACGAGTCTATCCAGGAAGCGACGTAGTACGAGAGAAGAAACGCAAAATATGAAGTGGAAGAAGCACGCAACTCAGAAGAGGAAGAATATAATCTAGACGTGGAAAGGAGAGGAATCCGGGCTGAATTGAGTGGATGAATTAAGCCCAATATACCATTTAATTTCAGCCCATTTTTGAGACATTTTAAATTGGGTTTTTGCATTTATTTATCGGACAATTATCTTTCTTCTAGAAGGTCAAAATCTCTTAAAGATTTGACCTTATCCTCTCGTTAGAAGATCTTTTCTCGTAAAGATTCGATCTTATCGCTTTACATTTTATTTCATTTCTTTATTCATTTCGGGCTCGATCTTGGATCAAGCCCGCAGCCCATGTAAGCACATTTGGGACGTCCCACCTTGCCTATATAAGGCCAAGTTGGACGTCATTTTCAAACACTTCAGATTAATATACATATTGATACTTTTAAGTATTTCCTTCTCGAGGGATTCGAGTCTTATATAGGTGCGAAGCCTTTTCAAAACCCTGGACGGGTGAGAAGCATGTCCAGTCTATTTTGGTAGCTAGGAGAAACGTTTCAACTGCGGTGCAAAGCTTAGGTTGAGCGCTATTCGAACTCCAGATAACTTCTTTGCGTTCCGGACCTCGTTCTACCGGCCGTCTAGATTAAAGGAAGAGTCACTACTGCGAAGGGAAGGCTCTTTCACTATCCAGCACGATCCAATCCCAACCATCGGATCCTTCATCCACCCTTCCACACGTCTATCATCTCATTCCAACGCCTATTCCATCTTCTTGTTAGCCTAAGTCCTTGGTGTTGAAAGATCGGAAATCCCTACGGCTAATCCCCGTATCAATAAGTTAACAATATACTTGCACTTCTCCTCCCCGGGTTTCCACTCACCGGAACCACCCATCGGGTTAGCAATCTCATGCCAGAATGCACGCTTATTAACATCTCTATAAAAAAAAAAACAGCATTACTAGGTGGGAATCCAAAGAATTCCCAAAACTCATGCTTAGAAATTACATACTCTTGGTTCATTAACCTGAATTTTATACAATCTCTAGCATTACCACTAGAAAACAAAAAGGAACTCAAGAATTCCAATGTTATCTCCCCCCCCGGCTTTTCACTCACCGGAACCACCCATCGGGTTAGCAATCTCGTGCCAAAATGCACGCTTATTAACATCTCTATAAAAATAACATCATTACTAGGTGGGAATCCAAAGAATTCTTCAAACTCATCCTTAGATATTACATACTCTTGGTTCATTAACCTGAATTTTATACAATCTCTAGCATTTTCACCAGAAAACGAAAAGGAACTCAAGAATTCCAATGTTATCTCCTCATAATGGCTCCCTAATAGCAAGCAATTCTTCCCAATGACATTTCGTAATAATAGCTCAACAATTCTCAATTCATTTAAGTCCTCAATATGCAAATATTTAGGAGTTTCAAATGCTAATTTAGATAAGTGAGCATGGTTCGACTTACAATTTTCCGGGATAAGGGACCATCCTCGGGGGTTCGGTAGGCTCGGCTTGCTTCTTTGAGCGCCTAGAGGAGCTCCCACCGGTGAGTGATCGCTTCAAAAGATTCATGATTTTTCAAAAATCCGACAGAAGAAGATCTCGGGCTCGATCTCGGGTGGCCGACCGAGATTTTATGGGAAATCGCCTCGGGTACTATTTTGGCCGGGATTAGAGAAATCGGTCGATTTCTTGCTCCTTTCTTACACACACGATGCTCCTTAGGGTCTTTAGAACAATATCCTTGAAAGAAATGAAGGATTTTTGAGGTTTTATGAATTTGGGACTTTTGGGTTAAGGTTTTTGTTTGGGGAGAAGGTTTTGATGTGTTTTGTGTGAAATTGGTTTAGGAAATGAGTTTGGGTGATGATTTGTGGTAGAATGTGGGAAGAATGGATGAATTTGTAAAATATTGAGGGAGATAGGGATTTTGGGTGAAATTTGAAGCTTTGGAGGTTATGGAGGCTAAGGGTTGAAGAGTGAAGAAGGAAGAAAAAGAAGGGTTTAAACACGCGTTTTGGACTTATCTCGGTCCAAAATCTCGGCCGAGATTTTCTGGTCAGGACCAAGATTTTTGTTTCCGTTAGGTAAAAATGGGGATCTCGGCCGGGATTTTTCTATCTCAGTCCGGGATCAAAGCTATTGTTTTTCATCTCGGTTGGCTTGGATATGGATCTCGGTCCGAGATCATTTCAAGGTGGACCGAGATTTTCATCTTCCTCTCGGTTCGTCCTTTTTCCTTTCGTTCTTCCATAGTGTCCGGCTCAACGTAGCCTCGTTCCAAGCATTACCTACCACGTTTCTTTCTACCTTGAGACCTATATCCTACAAAGACACAACAAAAAACGCGTAAAACACAAAAGAAAAAACAAAAATACAGGGACATGAAGACTCTTACTTCGGGTTGCCTCCCGAAAAGCACATTGGTTTAAGGTCTCTAGCCAGACCTAATTCCGTCGATGCTTAACTTGGAGAAATAGGCAAAGTCTGCTCCACCGGAAACTCCGGTTTGTAATTCCTCAAACTATTCTCACTTATTGTTTGTTGTTTTTACACCCCTATATACCACTCAATAAAGATAGAAACTCATAAGTTAGTAAAAATCACGGTATGCTTTGAATTTGTAAAACTCGGAATAAATACTCAAATTGTAGCGAACCCACAGTGTATGGGTCAATCACAGTTTGGGCAAGTACTCCAAGTTCGATCTTAGGGATTGAGAGGATTAATTTGCAGCAGTGATTAAGGATAGTATTGATCTAGAATAAGAAGTGAGGTTGGAAAAGATAAGGAAAAGGGAATCAAAAAGGTTTTTAAAAAAGTTTTTGGCGTTCGCAATTGAATGTCACCTTCAATTGAAAACAATTTTATAAAAGCGAATGAAAGAAAAGATAATCAAATCAAAGGAAAGAAAATGGATTCCAAGGGTTCAAGATCATTGTTTATACATATGGACTCAAGAAAACTCATAAGACTTATATGACTGGCAAGCACAAGGATGAATATTTCTAAGCCGATGGTCTATTACCGGGTAAGTCTCAAGGACATCTAGTACCAAATCAAATTACCTATTACCGGGTAAGTCTCAAGGTAAAGAGGTACGAAATTCTAAACAAACCAGATTACAAACTAAGGATCAGGTAAACTTTTACCAGGAGAGTCTCAGGAATTACCTAACTCAACAAGGAAACAAGGCACATTCAAACAATAAAGAATAAACCTTTATTACCTATGATCAGTTCTCTAAGGTATCTAAAAAAGGATATCACCGGGCAAGTCTCAATTCCAACTTAGGTTACTAGCTAGAAGGATTCTTACAAGGTTAAAGTCCAAACTAACCACTAGGATTTCAAGGCTAAACAAATCAAACATAAACTCAAACTATTCCATCATAATCCAAGGCATAAACAAATCCCTGTCAACCTTGGAACTAGAAAGTTCTAGCCAATAACAATCATATCAAAAGACAAATAAGAAATAACAAAAAGGGAAAGAAAGAACTCAACTTTCAATGAATGAAACTCCGCCATTCTATTAAATCTTGAATCCAAATGTATCTCCAACAAAACTGCATGCAAAAGTCTCCAACTTTAACCTAAACTATGAAGAAAAATTGTAAAGAAGAAGGGAAGGGAAGGAGACGGTTCCCCCTATAGGGCTAACTCTGGGCGACTTCCAGCACACCTTAGAATGAATCCAAGACTTCCTTTTATACATAAAACCTAGCTAAAAGACATTGGGCCCAAAAGTAAACAACTCGTAAATAAAATATAACGCTCAGGGAATAATCTCGGTCATGAATCTCAGCCGAGATGGTCACAGTCGGGGCCGAGATTTCGACTTCGTCTTCAGCGTCATGGGCATCTCGGTCGGGTCGACCGAGATCAAGACCGAGATGGAGGCCGAGATTTTACAGCAATAACTTCCAGCTCGTCCAAGATCATGGATCTCGGTCCGAGACCCTTGGATCTCGGCCGAGATCAGGCAAATCTTGGTCTGATTGACCGAGATCAAGGCCGAGATGGCTCTTCGTCGTTCCTTCATACCTTTAGCTTGATTCCTAGCCCTTTCCCGTGCACGTACGTTCGCTCCAATGCATCCACTTTGAGGCTTGATCCTCAAATGCGTCGTTTTAGCTCCATAATGTGCCAAATCACCTACAAAGCCACAAATAGTGTGTGTAGACATTTATTCTTGCAAAGTAGAACTAAACAAGCATAAATGGCACAAACTAAGGCCAAAACATGAATGCGGAAAGGGAAAATCTAACTAAATGCATCACTAAAACAGGTCGATAAATCATGTTATCAAAATACACCATACTTATCTTTGCTTTTCCTCAAGCAAAAAGTAAATCTAAAATAAGATAACATGAATTATCTATGCAAAACAAAAACAAAACGTGTAGTGCTTCTAATTATGATCATCATCAATAGCGCAAGCTTCATAGCTAAAGATATATTTCAATTAAGGTCAAATGAAATAGGCATAAAAAGGATAATCATACTTTACAAGAATTTCACGTTCATCATCAAAACTACTAATATCTAATATTCATGAGAAACTCAAGTCTAAGTCTGCCAAGTCAAATATATGTGTACATAGATCAAAAGGACTTAGCAAATAGAAGGCCAAAAAACGTGATAAGGGTAGGATGTTCTTTTCGGTCATGTGGTGCTAATCCGGGAAGAAGAAACAACACATTTCATCTTTTCAACTCAACATTCACCACCCTTGCATAAATTTTCTTTTTCTCTTTTCTTTTCTTTTTCTTTCTTTCTTTCTTTCTTTCTTTCTTTCTTTTCTTTTTCCTGAGTGAAAGACATTGGTGCTCAGTTTCCTTCACGTACCTCACACCAAAATGCACATACCAAATCAACTCTAAGGGAATGTTTTTAAAACTAATCAGACTTTGGCAAGGCACAAACACCCGGCTATGTGAATGGTACCGAGTTACTCATCTTTCATAAACAACAATCCCCTATAAGCTTTGCTTTTCTTCATCACATCACATTTCACATCTTTCAAACTTATTCAAACAATTCATAACATCAAGAAAGCACACACCTTCAAACTAAACATTCATAATTCCCGGATAGGAGACAAGAGATTTCATGTTTGAGGAGCTAAGCATGATAAAGATAGAAGAAGAGTGAAGTCGAATTGCCTAAATCATCCATATGCAATGTATAAGAACTTATCATGAAACTTCAACTATCCAACCTAAATCCAACTAGACAAGGCAATTTTCATAATTCACACAAAATTCAAGCAAAGAATTCAAATCCCAAAAATGCCATAATTCAAATTGAGCTCAAAATAGTAAATCAAAGGCTAATTCACCAACACAATATCATCATAGGGATCATGTCATTCCTAGAAGCACATTATTTTCCTTTTTTTATTTTTATTTTTGTATATGCATGCTAAAAGGAAATGTGTGACAAGAAAATTCAAACTATCTAAATGCAATCCATTGAAAGAAACATGATAAAAGACTGCAGATATCCCACCCCATACTTAAAACTCACATTGTCCCCAATGTGAAGAATAAATAGAAGTGAAAAAGAATACTCACAATCTAAAAATCAGTGATATGGCACATGTGGATGTGGTGGTGGAAATAAGAGGTTGTGCAAACTCCTTCAAACATCTCTTCTTCATTTATTACCTAAAAACAGAAAAGACAAAAGACACCAAAACGCGCAGAAACGCAAAAACAAAAACAAAAGCAAGAAAAGGGAAAGACTCTTACCTCGGGTTGCCTCCCGAGAAGCACTTGGTTTAAGGTCTCTAGCCATACCCAATTCCGTGGCTGCCTTAGCTCACATCAAAAACCTTGGACTGCTCATCAAGTCCTTGCAACCACTCTTCACATGACCCATAAAATTTCTTCTTGAGAACTCTCTTCATGTCTTGATAGAAGATCTCTACTCTTCCTAGCACTTGTGGATGGTATGGGATAGTAACCTTGTGGGTTACCCCGTACTTAAATGAATGCTTCTTTTGATGAGGGAAAAGTTTCAATCTAATCTTGGGAGGTTCCTTTGGCACTGCCCTCCAGCTTTTAGGCGCACCTCGAGTAGGATGGAAGATTTCGGGATAAATTTCAACAGATCTCGAGCGGCTATGGATGAAATCTTGGCCGAGATGATTGTGAAGGAGGCCGAGATTTTTCTTCTATAAAGAAATCTCGGCCGAGATATATGTGATCTCGGACCGAGATATAACTTTCTTCTCAGAAATCTCGGCCGAGATAGGCATAATCTCGGGTGAGATGAATGTGAGAATTTCCGAGTCGTTGTCTTTTTCCGTCAGATCTAGCTTCATCCTCTACCTTGGTGATGACGGGAATGACACTCAATTCTTTGATTTCCTTTTTGCACATGTCCTCCGGTCGACCCTTTTCTCTGCATGACAAGGTGCTCTCAAGCTCGTCAAGTCTCCTCATTAATGCTTCACATTTCAACATGAATTGGTCTTCGGGAGGTTGCTACAGAGGTTGTAATTGAGGTTATTGGGGCTTGAGAGTTTCTTCAAAAGTAACCATAAAGATCTACACTATAGATAATCAAAGCAATACAAATTAAACTTTTCACAGTCCCCGGCAACGGCGCCAAAAACTTGTTCGTTGTTTTTACACCCCTATAAACCACTATCAATAAAGATAGAAACTTACAAGTTAGTAAAAATCACGGTATGCTTCAAATTTGTAAAACTCACAATAAATACCCAAATTTGTAGCGAACCCACAGTGTATGGGTCAATCACAGTATGGGTAAGTACTCCAAGGTCGATCTCATGGACTGAGATGATTAATTTGCAGCAGTGATTAAGGATAGTATAAATCTAGAATAAGAAGTGAGGTTGGAAAAGATAAGGGAAAGAGACTCAAAAAGGTTTTTAAAAAGGTTTTTGGCGTTCGCAATTGAATGTCACCTTCAATTGAAAACAATTTTATAAAAGCGAATAAAAGAAAAGATAATCAAATTAAAGGAAATAAAATGGAATTCAAGGGTTCAAGATCATTGTTTATACATATGGACTCAGGAAAACTCATAAGGCATCTATGACTGGCAAACACGATGAACATTTCTAAGCTGATGGTCTATTACCGGGTAAGTTTCAAGACCATCTAGTTTCAAACCAAACTACCTATTACAGGGTAAGTCTCAAGGTAAAGAGGTAGGAAATTCTAAACAAACCAGATTACAAACTAAGGATCAGGTAAAACTTTACCGGGTAAGTCTCAGTAATTACCTAACTCAGAGGGAATCAAGACACATTCAACCAATAAAGGATAAAACTTCATTACCTATGATCAGTTCTCTAAGGTATCTAAGAAGAGATATCACCGGGTAAGTCTCAATTCCAGCATAAGTTACTAGCTAAAAGGATTCTAACTAGGTTCAAGTCTAAGCTAACCACTAGGATTTCAAGGCTAAACAAACCAAACATAAACTCAAACTATTACATCATAATCCAAGGCATAAACAATTCTGTGTCAACCTTGGAACCACAAAGTTTTAGCCAATAACAATTATATCAAACGACAAATAAGAAATAACAAAAAGGGAAAGAAAGAACTCAACTTTCAATGAATGAAACTCCGCAATTGTATTAAATCTTGAATCCAAATATATCTCCAACAAAACTGAATGCAAAAGTCTCCAACTTTAATATAAACTATGAAGAAAAATCGTAAAGAAGAAGGGAAGGGAAGGAGACGGCTCCCCCTTTAGGGCTAACTTTGGGCAACTCCCATCACACCTTGGAATGAATCCAAGACTTCCTTTTATACATAAACCTAACTAAAAGACACTGGGCCCAAAAGGAAACAACTTGTAAATAAAATATAACGCTCAGGGAAGAATCTCGGTCATTAATCTCGGCCGAGATGGTCACAGTCGGGGCCGAGATTTTGACATTGTCTTCAGTGTCATGGGCATCTCGGTCGGGTCGACCGAGATCAAGACCGAGATGGAGGCCGAGATTTTATAGCAGTAACTTCCATCTTGTCCAAGATCATGGAACTCGGTGCGAGACCCTTGGATCTTGGCCGAGATCAGGCAAATCTCGGCCGAGATTCAAAGCCCAAATTTTATAAATTACCAAAATAACATCTTTATATAAAGACTACGTGGGAATCTCGACGTATAATTTGTCGAGCTCAATCATACATTGACTTTCTAACATATACATAAAGTCAAATAAAAATTGGGAAATGAAATAAAATAAATAAATTTTCAGAACTACGTACGTGAATACTTGATACTCGTCTATAAGCTACGTAGGAAACTTGGTGTGAAATTAAAATATACCAAGTTCACTCGCCCAAATTAAATAAGATATAATAAAGTCTATGTGACAAATATATAAAATATCGAAAACAAATATTTGACTTTGTATAATAGTAAAGTCTAAATTCAAAGCCCACATTTTATAAAATACCAATATAATAAAGATAAAAATACATTTCTCAATCATGCACATGATATTAGGAGAGTTAAGCAACCCTTCATAGAAAGTGGGTTTAATTTCACCCCTTTGATGCATGATCAGAAATATAAATCATGCAAATGATAGATGGGTTATATTTAGGCAACCCTTCATAGAAGGTGGGTCTAGATTGTATCCTCTAATGCATGAAATCATCTGAACTACATAATTCTTGATTCTCTTTAAAGAGATACGTAGGCAACCCGTAACAATCCGGGTGCAGCCCAATTAATAAAAAAAAACCCTGAAATATTTTTGTATTAATATCACTTCGAATCAAGAGGGTAAAAAAATAGGGTAGAACTAAAATATCATTAAAATTAAATGAAATAATGTATTTGGGAACTCATACACATTTTTCCTCTACATATTTTTGGCATGTCCAGTGAGACCCTATTTTCCTTTTCATCTCTTAGTAATATTTATACTAACATTAAGTTTACTTTGGTCGAAGGAAATGGTGCAAAAAGCAACAATCAAGTTTAACGAGCTTCCCGCAACCTTCGTTGTGAAGGGAGGCCAAAGGATGAGGAAAAGATCATTTGAAAATGCTTTTTCAAGTCACTCGGGATTCAATCACTGCATAAATCCCACTAAAGAACTCTTTCGGAGCCCTTCAAGTCTCGGAGGAGAAAATCACCCATGGGTGGATGCCAAATCCACCTACAATGGTGACAAACAAGAGGGGCATGAAGCCTCATCTTTTCAAGCCGACTCATCTATCCAGTAAGAAGCCAAACATGTACCAAACTATTGGTAAGATGGGTCCATGTACTAGTGGCACCAATCCAACAAATGGAAACCCTTGCAAACCCACTATCCAAGTCACCAAGACCAATGAGGGGGTTAAGGGTATCCACTCTACTTGAAAGATCGTCAAGCCTAGAAGGACTCACAAGAAAGGGTCCAAAAGGCCAAAGGCGCTTCGTCGACTAGCACAATCTACCGCCTTAGAGTTAGTAAAGAAAACTCATGGCGAGGCGGAGAGTGATCTAACAAAACAAAGAGGTCCAACTCTTGTAAAAAAGGGAGTTTCATAAAAAAAAATAAAGCAAATTCACAAGATGATGGACCACGGACCTACACATGTCCCATTACAAGGTCAAAATCTTTACAAATGTCATTTGATGATATAGTTTCAAGGACACCATCTCCGCCACCCCGTCCTATGACAGGATCGGGGAGCTTATCGGAAGAAAGCATTTTCTCTCTGTTGTACGGAGACAAGACTACTCTTTTTCATGAAGAAGAGTTTCCAACTATGACCGGTATAAAGAAGAAATACCTTGGTCATCAAGATGAAGCAAATAGCATGCCGGTTTTGACAACCGAAACCACTAGCATTGAAGAACAACTTTAAAATTTACAAGAACAATTAGCTGAGAAGGATGCTCAAATAGCGTCACTCGTAGCTCAAGCAAAAACTCAGACCCATGAAAACTTCCGTGAGCATATAGGAACAAGTCACGATGGCTCGCACAATAACCAATATATCTCTCCACAAGAAGTTTGAGAGATGATTGCCCAAGGGATTAAGGAGTTTCAAATATCCCAAAACCCTCCTGTTGTTGGATATAGAATGCCATATCCAGCACACTATGATTCAATTCCGTTTCCACCTGGATATCAAAGGCCAAACTTTGACAAGTTTGACGGGATTCATGGATCACCACATGATCATTTAGAGCATTTATATTCCGCATGTTGTGAAATGGTACTCGACAATGCACTACTCATTAGGCAGTTTGTACAATCACAAAGAGGATCATCATTTACTTGGTATATACAACTTCAACTAGGGTCCATCCAAACATGGGATGATCTTCAAATGGCATTCCTAGCTCAATTTGTGAGCTCTAAAGCCAAAGTGTCAATCATGGATCATGCAAACACCTTTCAAAGACCCAATGAACTCGCCAATGAATTCATTGCGAGATGGAGAAGTCTTAGGTTTCAGTGTCCATAAAAACTAAGTGAACACGCATGTGTTCAAACGTGCACAAATAATCTACTGTTGGAACTAGTAGTGCATGTCGGAAGCGCTGAGCCAACGTCATTTAGTGCTTTGGTCTCAAAGGCATGTAATGTTAAAAGACAACTCTCACGTCGTGCAAAAAGCGTCAATCGACCTCAAGTCAGCGTTAATAGAAGAGATGTAATCAAGAGGCCACCAAAGAAAGGAGATTCTTTTGCAACTTTCATTAAAACAAACAATAAAGCCTCTATTAGATACAATTCCAGATTTCAAGAAAAAAAATAAACCAAGGGACGTTAACTAAAAGCTTACCCTTGAAGAAAGAAAACAAAAGAAATTTCCCTTCGATGACGACGATGTTCAAGGAATCTTTGATGAGTTGATGACCGCTAAACTCATAACTCCCCCAGAGCAACAACAAAAAAAAGGCCTAGAGAGGTTGGCAAAACGGACGACCCAAACTATTGCTCGTTCTATCAACTTGTTAGTCACATAATAAGAGATTTTTATGTCTTTAAAGATAATTGAAAGGATGTTAAACAAAGGTGAAATCAAAATAGAAGGAGGACCCTCACATGCTCCAAAAGCGTCTTCAAACACAATTTCTACATAAGAAGCCATAGAAACCACCAACCCGGTCTCAACAGAAGGAAGTTCGGAAATCCCACTACAAATTCCAACAGTTTCTCTACCTTTACTGGCAATACTAATGCGGTTTTCAGTTGACGATGATGACGATATCCGCATTATTTGGGCATATCCCGATATGCCAAGAGATGGTCCGGGGATCCCAACATTATATGAGATTATGACTTGCTCTGACATTGAAGATTTGTTCTCCGATGACGACGACGAGTATGATATCGATTTTGAGTGGAAAACTTGTGCCGGTCGAAGAAAACCACAACCAATATTGATGTAGGAGCATCTCATGACCTAACCCGAATGGAGATCATGTGCATGGAAGCTAGGAAGCAGAACATGGAAGCTAGGAAGCACGGAGTGTTGATCACTCTAAGGAGGAGAAGAGGAACACTTAAAGACATTCCTCAACAGGAGAAGAAGATCATTCATGGAATAATTGTAAACCGTTTCCGGAAGTGCAATGAAGACCATTAATTGGAGATGGGAGATATCAAGATTGATCTCGTATGAAGGAAAACACAACTATACACGTCCATGCATGAGGAGCACATATGCATGGGCAAGGAGAAGACGTCATAGAGAGCTTCTTGGAACCAAGAGAAGCCTTGCTTGGAAGCTATGTTCCTCACGTACATGCATGATCACGTATGCATGGACAAGGAGGAGAATTCGATGTCAAGAAGCGAGCTGTGTGTGTAGGAAGAGCTGGACATTTTTTAGCTCTAAGACGGGCCTATTTTATTTGTTAAATTGAGCCTTAATTAGATCTATTATTTTCATTCCATAATTAGACTTCTTTTAATTATTATGGGCTAGCTTTTAATTGTTTTGTTTTGGGCTTTTAGGATAGATTTTCCAGCCCCATATATGATCATATCTTTTTAAGATTTGATCTTATCTTTTCTTTGTTCGGGCTCTAGATTAGATTTGACCCGTATATTAGATCTTATCTTGAGTAGACTACTAGAGGACGTCCCACCTGCCCATATAAGGCATAAGAGTACCACGTTTTTCCTCACCCAATTAATAAAACACAAAAACACTTTGAATACTTTCAGTATTTACTTATCTCGTGGAATCGAGAACGAATAGGTGGATTCCTATTCAAACCTGAGCGAGTGGACTCTCGTTCACCAAGCAGCTTGGACTGTGTTTTGCGTCGTATCAGCTTGGATCAAACAAGCTAATACTCTCAATTCAACTTTAGGCGACTTCTCGTGCTTAGGGGACAAACGTCTTCCCCTCTGTGTGGGATTATAGCGGGAGGGTTCTTCAATCATTTTGATTTGTGTGTTAGGGCCTTGGTTTCCCTAGTGTGCTCTCAGTTGCTTCAAGTATCTTACCAGATCTATTAATCTACTGATCCTTCAGCATCATCAGGATCATCATCAATATCCACGTTTCTTCGATATCACATTTTCTTCCATATCTTATTCTATTGAGTCTTGGTGTTGAAAGATGAGGGCAACCACACGGCCAACCCCTATCAAATTTGCATCAGAGCTACATTGAACAACACCTCGTATCACCAATATCTTCACGTCATCTACAAAAAAAAAATCAGAGCTTTTAAGATCCGTTGTTCGCTGGTTTTACACCCTTATAAATCCCTATCAAGGGTGATAGAAACTCACATGTTAGTAAAACAACGGTGTGCTTTAAATTTATAACTCGTAATAACTACTCAATTGCAGCGAACCCACATTGTATGGATCATATGCAGCAGAGCAAGTATTCCAAGTTCGATCTCAGGGACTATGTGAGATGAATTGCAACTATGATCTAAAATAGTGTAAATCCAAAATAAGAAATAAGGTTGGAAAAGAAGGGAAAGAAAGAATCAAAGGTTTTGGATAAAAGGATTTTGTAGTTCGCAATCGAATGTCACCTTCGATTGAGAACAATCTAAAAGCAAAGTTAAAGACAATCAAATAATGGGAGAAAATGGATTTAAAGGATTTAAGATCATTGCTTATACACACGGACTCAGGATAACTCACAAGGCATCTATGGTTGAAAAGCAGCAAGGATGAACGTTTCTTCTCTAATGGTCTATTGCCGGGTAAGTCTCAAGAGCATCTAGTTTCAATCCTAATTACCTATTACCGGGTAAGTCTCAAGGTAAAGAGGGAAAATTGTAAACAAATCAGATTACCAAACTAAGGATCAAGTAAATCTGTACCGGGTAAGTCTCAGGAATTACCTGACTTAGAAAGGAATCATGACACATTCTATCTAATAAAGGTTTCACCTTTATTACCTAAGGTCAATCTACTTATGTATCCAAAAAGGAACACATTGTTAAGTCTCAATTCCAACTTAGTTTGCTAGTTTAGAAGGTTTCTAACCTAGATTTAATCCAAACCAACCACTAGGGTTTCAAAGCAAATTCAAACCAATTCTAAGCTCATATTATTCCATCATCGTCCAAGGTATAAAAAAATCTCTAATTACCTTGGAACCACAAAGGTTTTTTGCCAATAATATTCATAATAAAACCTTAAATCAATTCAATCAAAGAAAGCATAAAAGTGAAATAACAAAAGGGGAAAAGAAAGTAACCAACTTTAATAATCCGAAAACTGCAAAACAATGAATTACAATATCGCAATAGCGTATCTAAACTGATTGAAAGCGTAAAGACTGAATCTTTCATAATCTAACTATGTTCTAACAATGGTGAAGGTAGAGAAATGAAGCGAGGTAGGAGACGACTTCTCCTACGATCCGATGGCTAAGAACAAAGTGTAACCTAAACGAGACTGAATCCGAACCAAAAACGACCCCTTGGGAAATATTCGGAGCTTTCCTTTTATACCCGACAACTTTTCAAAAGACACGGGCCGGGCTAAAAGGTCTTAAATAAAATAAAACCAACGCTCAGGGAGGAATCTCGGGCAGGATCTCGGCCGAGATTTCGTCTTCAATCTTCAATGTCTTAGGATCTCGGTCGAGATCTGGATCGATCTTGGTTTCGACCATGACCGATCTCGGTCGAGATCAGTCATGGTCGGCTAGAATCACGGGCCGAGATTTTCTCGACCGAGATGACCTCCTTAGGTGGGATCTTGTCTCGGCTTGCTGATCTCGGTCGAGATATTTGACATATGTTGCTCTAAATGGTGTCTTGTGTTCCTAACTCGACTCCCTCGCCTTTCCTTATCTCGTATGATCGCTCCTAAGTATCCACTCCGAGGATTGATCCTCAAATGCATCGTTTTAACTCCAAAATGTGCCGCAATTACCTACAATGACACCAAAAGCGTGTGTAGACATCTATACTTGCAAAGTAGGGAACTAAACAAGCATAAAAGACAAAAACTAAGGCTAAAACATGCATGCGGAAAGGGAAAAATCTACCTATATGTGTATCTAAACTAGGTCGATAAATCATGTTATCATCCGTCAAAAAGGTTTTATACAAAAAGAGTCACCGAAGCAGGAACCGCAACAACTGGTCTACTATTCTCGTTGTTTTACTGCTTTTTCAATTCTGAATTCAATTTCTTGAAAAAGATTATTTGTGACCAGTTTTTATCTCCCCATACCTTAACCAAAGATTCAATCTTTTGTCGTTCTTGATCGGAAAACCACCCACCACCACCATCGGTCATCACCACCCTTTTGCCAACCCGAACCGGCCGAGATCACAACATCTCACCCGAGATTGATCTCTCTAGCCTACGGTTCTCCCTTCGAACCGATCCCACCACCACAACCTTCGTACCACCACTACCACCGCCATCAACCGCCGCCACCACCATTGTTGGCCACCACCACCGTCACCCTTTGCGCTCGCGAAAACCCTAGCCACCCGAGGCTACTACACCCTCGACCGAGATCCTTCTCGGTTGCCTTTTCACCAGTTCTCACGAACCAATACCACCACCACCTTCATCCTCCACCACCACCACCGTCACTCACCGGTACTCCTTGCCAGAATCTCACCCGCCACCTTAGGAAACCACGTTCTAAAGGGATCTCGGTCGAGATGACTATTATCATTGGCCGATCCAACTCTCGGTTGTGGAATCTCGGTCGAGATAGTCTCGATCTCGGCCGAGATGGGGACGAGATTTCCCAAGTCTTCGTCCTCTTTCATCACCTCTTCATCCTCGACTTCGGTATTGACGGGAAGGACACTCAATTCTTCGATTTCCTTATCGCACATGTCCTCCCGTCGAGCCTATTCTCTGCGAAGCAAGGTGCTCTGAAACTTGTCTAACCTCCTCAATAATGCTTCATATTTTGACTCAAATTGATTTCGGGAGGTTGTTGCAGAGGTTGCAATTGAGGCAAATGGGGTGGGTGAGTTTCGCCAAAAGGATTGTAAATGTAATCGCCACGCCACCTCCAAGAGCAAAACTCGTCATTCCTGGCTATCTTGCACCTGGAGAATACAAAGATAGAAAGAAAACGAGATCAAAAGTAACAAGAAAGATCTACACTATATATAATCAAAGCAATGCAAATTATCCTGAACCAATCCCCGGCAACGGCGCCAAAAACTTGTTCGCTGGTTTTACACCCTTGTAAATCCCTATCAGAAGAGATAAAGAATCACAAGATAGAAAAACAAGGAAGGGATAGTTTTAAATTTATAACCTGTAATAAATCCCCTAAATAGCAACGAACCCACAGTGTATGGATCGTACGAAGTAGGACAAGTATTCTAGGGTCGAACACAAGGACTGGGATGATTAATCTGCAACAATGATTAAGGATAGTATAGATCTAGAATAAGAAAGGGGGTTGGAAAAGATAAGGGAAAAGAAGTAAAAGGTTTTGGAGGTTTTGGGTTGCACTCAACTGAATGTCACTTTCAGTGAAGAACAGTTTTCTAAAAGCAAAACAAATAAAAGAGATAATCATGTTAAAGGAAAGAAAATGGATTCTAAGGGCTCAAGATCATTGTTCATGACATAAGGACTCAAGATAACTCACAAGGCATCTACGGTAGAAAAGCTACAAGGATGAACATTTCTAGGTTGATGGTCTATTACCGGGTAAGTCTCAAGATCATCTAGTTCCAATCCTAATTACCTACTACTAGGTAAGTCTCAAATTAAAGAGGAGGAAATTAACTACAAACCAGATTATCAAACTAAGAATCAAGTAACCCTTTACCGTTACATCTCAGGCATTACCTAACTTAAGAAAACAATCAAGCACATTCTGTCCAATAAAGGTTTCACTTTTATTATCTAAGGTCAATCTACTTATGTATCCGAGAAGGAACATCACTGTTAAGTCTCAATTCCAACTCAGTTTGCTAGTTTAGAAGGTTCCTAAACTAGATCGAATCCGAATCAACCTCTAGGGTTTCAAAGCAATTCAAACCAGTTCTAAGCTCAAAATATTCCATCATCGTCCAACGTATAAACTAATCTCTATTCACCTTGGAACCACAAAGTTCTAGCCAATAACAATCATATCAAAACCTACAGCTAAGAAAGACAAATAAAACATGCAAGGGAAAGAAAGAACTCAACTTTGAATGAATGAAATCTTGCAATTGTATTAATCTTGAATCCAACAATGTCTTCAAACAACACCTGAATATGAAAATGCGAATCTTTAACCTAAATTAACTAAGAAGAATGATGAATGAAGAAGATGGCAGGGTAGGAGACGGCTCCCCCCTCTAGGGTAAACTAACCCCGAAAATCGCACCCCTCAGGATGAATCCAGAGCTTCCTTTTATACACAAACCTTAGCTAAAAGACATTGGGCCGACAAGGAAAAAGCCCATAAACAAAATATGACGCCTAGGAAAGAATCTCGGTCATGATCTCGGCCGAGATTGGGTCTGGTCGGGCCCGAGATTTTGGATCTAAATTCAATTTCTTCAGCGTTTGAAAAATCTCGGTCAAAATCTCGGCCGAGATAGGGACCGAGATTTTTCTTTGTTGTTGTGATCTTGTCTGGAAATCAAAGTTTCTAGTAGTGATCTCGCCCGAGATTGTTCCTTGGTCGTTCCTTCATGCCTTTAGCTTGATTCCTAGCCCTTTCCCGTGCATGTATGCTTGCTCTAATGCATCCACTTCGAGGCTTGATCCTCAAACACGTCGTTTTAGCTCCATAATGTGCCAAATCACCTATAAAGTCACAAATAGTGTGTGTAGACATCTATTCTTGCAAAGTAGAACTAAACACGCATAAATGGCACAAACTAAAGCTAAAACATGAATGCGGAAATGGAAAATCTACCTAAATGCATGACTAAAACAGGTCAATAAATCATGTTATCAAGGAGAATGCCAACTATGAGGATGCTAAGTTCTACAAGGGCATAAGCTTTGAGCCAAATACACCTTTGTACAAAGGAAGTAAAAGTGTAGAGTTTTCAAAAGATTAATCGCTCAATAATATGGATCAAACACCCCATATGACCCCGAGGGGAAGCGACGGCGGAAACACACGGCCTAAGGTGTTATTCAAATACAAACCAAAAGACAAGAGGAAAGTAGGTGAAAAGCCTTTAACCTCTGTTGAGAGAATCTTGCAATCTCTCATAACAAGTTATGCTTGTCCACTCCGGAAGATTGATCAGTCTATACCAAGAAAGTATATGGTCATTCGCAAAATTTGGGGAGATGACAAAGCTGCAAAGAAAAGAGTGGTTTTGAAAAGAAAATACTGGGCCCTTGCTACAAGGACTTATCCTTTAAGCTATACAAATATTATAAGATCAAAGTACAAAGCCGGATGTCCTTTCCAAAAAGGAAAATTTTGCAAAAGGATTTAGACGAGGATACTTGTAATAATTTACAAATCTCTCAACGAGACGGAGATTAACAGGAAAGGTAACATAGCCAGAAGTATTGACACTAGAAGAACAAATAATATTTTCGGAAGTATGGAGACAACTCCTCGAGCCTCGGTGTTTGAAAGACTTGATGAAGCCCAAATGACCGAGACACCTCGACTCTCTGTATTTCGAAAGCTCAAAAATAGTTTTCAACGCAAACATAAAAGGATTCAAAAAAATTGGAGAATCAAGAAAAACGGGCAATTAAGGAACATTTAGCGAAGGCCAATGATAACATGATTTATCGACCTAGTTTAGATATGCATATAGGTAGACTTTCCCTTTCCGCATGCATGTTTTAGCCTTAGTTTGTGTCTTTTATGCTTGTTTAGTTCTACTTTGCAAGTATAGATGTCTACACACACTTTTGGTGTCATTGTAGGTAATTCGGCGTATTTTGGAGCTAAAACGATGCATTTGAGGATCAAGCCTCATAGTGGATGCTTAGGATCAATCATACGAGCTAAGGAAACGAGAAGAAGTCGAGTTAGGAACACAAGAGAAGTTTTTGAGCAACATCTATCAGGCATCTCAGTCGAGGTTAGCAAGCCGAGACAAGATCCCGAGTGAAGAAAGTCATCTCGGTCGAGATCCAAAAATCTTGGCCCGTGATGGTAGCTACTGTTCAACATCTCGGTCGGCATCTCGACCGAGATCCATGGGAGGCTTGAACGAGATCCCAATAACGCCGAAGATCAAAGACGAAATCTCGGCCCCGACCATGACTAATCTCGGCCGAGATTCAGCCCGAGATTTTTCCATGAGCATCGATTTTATTTTATATCGGACCTTTTGTCCCCGTGAAGAAGAACGGTTAACTTTGCATATGTGTGGACTTTAGGGATTTAAATGAAGCTTGCCCCAAGGATGAGTTTCTTCTTCCCATCACTAAGCTCTTGGTTGATGCTACTACAGTGTTCAAGGCTTTGTCTTTTATGGATGGATTCTCAGGATATAACCAAATCAAAATGGACCTAGAAGATGAAGAGCTAACTTCTTTCTGAACACCGCAAGGCACGTATTTCTACACAGTGATGCCTTTCGGTCTTAAAAATGCAAGGGCAACATATCAAAGGGCCATGACAACCATATTCCATGACTTACTCCACAAATATATCGAGTGTTACGTAGATGATTTAGTTGTTAAAACAAACGAAAAAGAAGACCATCTAAATGCTTTTCTGAGAAATTTTTGAGAGGTTGCGAAAACACCAACTCAAAATAAACCCCTCAAGTGTGATTTTGGTGTGGGATCAGGAAAATTTCTCGGATTTGTACGCTACCGAGGAATTGAAATTGACCCTGATAAAATCATATTGATAATTCAAATTCTGGCTCCAAAGAATCTACGCCAATTACGCTGGTTACAAGGAAGACTCGTATACATTGGGCGTTTTATCTCAAATTAGACAGGAAGGTGTCAACTATTCATCCGCTTAATGAGAAAAGACTCGCCGTTCATATGGGATCAACAGTGTCAAAATGCCTGTAGAAAGCATCCAATAATATTTATGAAATCAACCAATATTGATGGCACCAATACAAGGAAAGCCATTGATCTTGTATACAACAACACTGAGCTATGTTGGCCCAAAATAATGACAAGGGAAAAGAAAATGCTTTAAATTACATAAGCCAAACATTTGTTGGGGTAGAAAATAATTACTCATTCATGAAAAAGATATGTTTGTCTTTGCTATTTGTTGTTCAAAAGCTACGTCATTACCTTTTGTTCTATCCAATTACATTAGTGTCAAAAGCCGCCCCTTTACGTTATATTCTTTTAAAAAGCATCTTGTCTGGGAGATTGGGTAAATGGGTTATGATCTTAGCACCTTTTGATATCAAATTTATATCACAAAAAGCAGTAAAAAGGCAAATTATTGCCGAGTTTTTAGTTGCTCATCCAACACCAGAGA
This sequence comes from Fagopyrum tataricum, assembly GCA_002319775.1. NCBI lineage: Eukaryota > Viridiplantae > Streptophyta > Magnoliopsida > Caryophyllales > Polygonaceae > Fagopyrum > Fagopyrum tataricum. Next base: position 28,357,754 of record CM008283.1, on the reverse strand, counting down.
ACGAAGGATTGTTAGATGATCTTCCAGATGAAGAAGTTTTTACCGTGGAAGAAAATCCATGGCAATTATATTTTGATGGTGCTTCACAAAGACAAGGAGCGGGAGTTGGCATTGTACTTGTCACTCCTTCATGTGGACTAATCCTTATTCATTTTCCCTTTTGGAAACTTGCACCAATAATGTAGCGGAGTATGAAGCAGTCATTATTGGCTTGAAAATAGCTCTCGAACTGCATATTGATCACTTGAGAGTATTTGGCGATTCTCAACTTATAGTCCGGCAAATCAACGTAGAATATGATTTTAAAACCTCAAGTTTGGTCCTTTTTATCAAAGAGCAATATATCTCACGGATTAGTTCCATGAAATAGAGATTGTACATATTGCAAGAACCGAAAACAACAAAGCAGATGCTTTAGCTAAGTTAGCAGCATCTTTGACTTTACATGTCGAAATAGAAATTCAGATGACAATTGGAGAACGTGATTTATTAGCATCATCCATAGATCGATTAGAATTAGTTGAGGAGACATATATTGCATTAGTTTACGAGATTGACGAAGAATCCGATTGGCTACAACCTTTCCTTGAATATCTACGACATGGAATATTGTACGTTGAGGCGAAGAAGAAGATTGACATAAAACGACGAGGAGTAAGATTCTAGTTAGAAAATGACACTTTGTATCGAAGAGTTTTTGATGGGGTCTTACTTAGATGCTTGTCAAAGGAAGAGAGTAAATATATCCTTTCATAAACTCACGCAGGGATATGTGGAGCACATTAGGCCGGTCCTAAGTTAGCTGATCAAATCAGAAGTTTAGGCTACTATTGGCCAACCATGGTAAAGGATGCAATGGATTTTGCTAAGGTTTGTCATTCTTGCCAAATACATGGTGACTTCGTTCATCAACCACCGCAACATCTTCATTCAACTGGACCAACTGCCTCATCATGGTCATTCAATGCTTGGGGTCTCAATGTCGTGGGCCCCATAAAACCAACATCATCCCGCAGTCATCTATATATTTTGGCCGTGACCGATTATTTTTTTAAAATTGTGGAAGTTTTACCATTGAAAAGGGTTAGGGAAAAGAAGTCGTGATTTCATAAGAATTCATTTAATTTATAGATATGGAGTTCCTTCGAAGATAATATCTGACAATGCTCTCTATTTCAAAAATCAGCTCATGGTGTAGCAAGCCGTTAAATTCGGTTTCAAACATAGCTTTTCATCGAGTTACAACTCCTCCTCAGACGGACAAGCTGAAGCATTTAATAAAGTGCTTTGCAAAATTCTCAAAAAAATGGTGTCAAAGTCTAAGAGAGACTGCCATGAGCATTAACATGAAGCATTATGGGCATACCGAGCAACTACGAGGACATCCAACTAGGTGTATGCCATACAATCTAGTTTTTGGGTTTGAAGCCGTCTTACCTTTGGAAGTACAACTACCTTCCCTTAGAGTCACGGTGCAATTATCGAATCTAGACGAGAATGTCCAGGTTCGTCTACCCAACTCGAAGTTTTGGACAAACACTGTTTAGCGACACAACAACGACTTGAGATTTACCAAGCCCATGTTGCAGGCGCTTTTAATAAACGGGTTAATTTTTGTTATCACAAAAGTATTCCCCAAGGATGCCTATGAACTCTCAAACACCGAAGATGGAATAATATACCCTTCAGTTAATAGAAAAATTTTGAAAAAGTTCTTTACTTAGAACTTTTCATCCACAAGAACTATGTCAAGACTTGATTCCTAATAAATGATACGTAGGAAATTCGATATATAAAAATATGTGTGTTGAACCTAGTCGTAATAAAAAAAATTAAAAATTAAAAATTAAAAAAATAAAAAAATAAAAAAATCTCACACACAAATGATAATTGAGATGACTCGAGCAATCCTTCATAGAAGGTGGGTTCTTGTTGTTTCGGTGATGCATATCAATGAGATAAAAAAAAACACGCACAATATAATTGGATTAATATTTGGACAACCCTTCATAGAAGGTGGGTCTAACTTTCATCCTTAGTACATTAAATAAAAAAAATATGTTTGTGCGTTAGATATATACGCTCAATGTAATACACATATATATAATTGGTTCATAAAGAACTATGAACGACTTGATCCTTCAACAAGAAGGTACGTAGGCAGACTACTTACCAAAAAATCTAGATGCAGGCACCAAAATAAAATAAAATAAAGGCAAATTAATCTATTTGACTAAATTATAGGTTATACGCCTAAGAACGTCAATCAAACTAGTTTATTGTGCAGGAGCAAAACGACTAAGAACGTCAATCAAACTACGAGAATTACATTTCTTAGCCTTGACTTCTCCAATATCAATATGTTTCGCCTGGTCTAGCTGGTGTTGGACTTGTTGTAATTTATCCTCATGCAATTGGATGGATTGTCGCATTTCAATATCTTCTCTCGTTAAAGAAGTTTTGCTAGCCTCATGCAATTGGCTAAACACTGTACTAGATCAGCTTGTAGTTGCTCGACAAGGGGCACGTCAATCTTATTCAGTATGGTAACCAGGTCATCAACAACATCTAGTAGTTGTCGAACCTTTGAAATAAACAAACTAAGGTCCACTGGAACAACTGCTACCATAGCTTCCAATGTTCCAACAGATTCCATGATGCCGTGACGAAAATCCATTAATCTCTCAGGAGACTTTAAATCAACGATAATCTCTACGATAGAGTTTACCCCAATGGAGATGCTTTGACGTATCCAATCATTCTTCACTCCGGAGAGAACATCCTACAAAGTGGAAGGAGCCTCTCGAAATATAAGCAAGTCTCGTTGGTCCTTTGAAGATGATTAATCGGGTAAAGTTATGACAACAACACTATCCGGGACTGTAACCAGAGTTGATGTTTCTTTAACAAGAGCAATGGAATCAACACCAGCTGAGTTATCAAGAGTAGGAAGATATTGAACCCGATCGAATTTAAACTATCGGATTTCTCAGGTCTAGCATAACGTGTTCTTTTGGGATTTACATCATCACTAGGAGACTTTCGTCTCAATACCAGTTTAGTCTTGAAAATCTTTTGACTTATTACGCTTTTTCCTTTTTTAGACGAAGTTCCGATGTCTAACTGCGGAGAAGACTCATTTGAAGAAGGGGAATCCTTATTGGGTTCTTCCTCTTCAGAAAATCTCACAGCTCCTTTCAAACCTGCAACTACACTCTTATGTTTTTAATCACAATTTATGGGATCTCGCTCAACGCAGTTTTCCCCAAGAAGAATAGTCTTGACTTTATGACATGATTAAGCTAGATATGGAGTAGAGACCCTAGCCCACCAACTACAATAGGTGTATGTGTAAGTCCATTTGCGGTAAACAAATGGGATATGAAAAAGAGTGCTAGTGTTCCTTCTGAATAACCGAGCGTACGCTTTGGCGATATCTTCTAGTGACTTCCTACTCCGATGAGAGAAGCAATAATTTAGCCTGTTTGAGGGAACCCATTGATCGAAACCAGACCGTCTAACAAATCTTTTTGGATAATATAGCTCTAAGATTAGAATATCCCCCGAAATGAACCGGTAGAAATGCATGTCTGATACTCAATAGGTGTTCAAAACATAAATTTGAAAGGTCACTGGAATCCATATAAATCTTTTCCACCAATGTGTGCTCTAAACTAAAGCCCGTGGTTCGATAAGAAACGTGGTCAATACCTCTAAATAAGAGTCTAGCTTGGTATAAAGATAAAGGATGACCGTTTACGCCATCATATCTCGCCAAAAGTGAGTAATCCTTTTCAAGTTCGCCGTCAAGACGACATGAGTATAGTGAAGGGAAATATTCAGCTAGCCAACCAATCACAAAGTGAATTCCGAAACTAGAAAGTTGTTATCTTTCCCATTCCATTATATATGTGTCCCAGAACAGCGGGAGAAAGAGAAACACTTTTTCCTTGATCCATGAGAGACGCCATTATAAGAGTCTCAAGTCTAACAGATCTGGTTTTATTTGGCAACACAAATCTGCTAAGTAATAAGGCTAAGAAAGCCACAAGCTCTCCCTCATCAGAGATATGTAGAGGTAACGACTTCTTATTGGTAGTTACAAGAAGTTTCTTGTTCACCATATGCAGATATAGTTTGTTTCCCTAGGTAAAAATGTTGAATCCATTTGTACCACGACAACTCGTGAACGTCTTCATGTCGGCAAACTTTAGCATGAATCCTCAAAAGTTCTGCTACGGTAGGAGGACATTTGGTTTCAACTAAAAGATGTTTATTGGTTGGAAGTTATTCCTCATAAGGTTGGTCTAAGATAGGGAGATCGCAAATATGTTTAAAGTAACTCCCCACCTCCGTGATGCAGCGTGTTGGTCAAGGGACTCCAGTGCTCACAAAAAGCTTACCACAAATCTTTGTTGTAATTATATGGATATTAGGACGCTCCAATAAGCCCATACATGTCAATAGCCTTTATTTTTGGACCATGCCCAGTGAGTATGTGACCGGTCCATTCTATAAGTTTGTCGGTAAAGGTAGATAATCCATGGAAAGTAAACTCTACCCCAAAATTCATAGGTATGCTCATGAGTCGGTTTATGGTGGGATACAATTCTTCATTCACCTCTGAAAAATAATCGTCAAGTTGGACCGGACCTTCTCGAGAAGCGTAGCTGCAAATCTTGGACCGAAACCTTTAGTCGGTAATATACACCCCTTGTCACCGTATATCGTGAATATAAAGCTGCCTTCAGAGACTTCTTCTTTTTTGGTTAATGCAACCATTTCATTTCCCGATGAATCAACGTTCAACTCTTTCATGGAAAGACTCCAGTAGTAAAAATGACCATAAGAAATTTCCTTGCCATTCTGATCCAATGCTCGTTCTCTTCCAACCCTACCACATATCTTCATGTTTGTTTCCTACAAAAAAAAAAACATGAAAATTATCGTTACGAGGGGTTAAATTTTAAAATTATACATAGGACAAACTTTGAATGCGTTTAGGGATTCACGCCTTCAAAGTTTAGGCGTATGGTTTGACCTCAAATATTGACAAATTTTTTTTTTTTATGTGGGTGTTCAAAAATAATTCAACAGAGTGTGCCATATAAAAAAAGGTAATTGGAGTTGTATACACAAGTTTGTTAAAAGTTGGAATGCAAGTGGTTTATTTTTGTGTATCTCCAAAACATTGTTGATATTTCTTTATTAAAAAAAGGAAAATATATAAGGTGAAAGCAGTTATAATATTATAGCAATTTTCGATTGTAGTTAAACTCCCAACTGACAGATCGAATGCCTATATAAAGGGGAGGGGCAGGGAGAGAACAAGAAGAAAAAAAAAAAATTTACTTGTAGAAAAGTGAAATGAAATAAAGAAGAATCGAAAAGCAAGAAAAAGATTCAAGTATTCTTTTAATCCAATAAGTAGTACGTCACATATAGAAGTTCCTTTATTTTGTTGTTTTCTTTCAAAATAAAAAATGGGCGGAGAAAAGTTGTAAATTTTCTTTTTTTTAAGTCAAATCTCTTACTTTCCAGCTTGATTATTTCAAAATAAGAAAAGAGAAAAAATTATTATTTTTTAAAATAGATTCGATACATACTATGATTACAAGTTCCACTGTACCCATTAGATAATACAATTATACAAGTCATATTCACAAATTGCAGCCCTAATTACACGTTTAATTTTGGTGTTCTACTAGTCATACTTGTTGCTCTGAATTGTTTAGTTTGTTTCAATGTGAAGGCCAAATAATTGATGCAATTGTGCGAACGGGAGTTAGAGACGTTGTCTAGAGGCCCTTTTCTCCAAACTGTTATGGGATCGGAAGTAATTTCTTCTAGTCACCATACGAAACTCGTGGTCGGTTAGAAAGTAATTACTTTCGACCGCCACACCAAATCAACAAACTTTTATGGGATCGGAAGTAATTACTTATAGTCACCATACGAAACTATTGGTCGGTTCGAAAATAATTATTTTCGACCGCCACACTAAACCAACAAACTGTTATGATATTGGAAGTAATTACTTCTTGTCATCACACAAAACGCGTGGTCGGTTCGAAAGTACTTCCTTTCGACCGCTACATCAAATCAGCGGTTAACCGAAAGTAATTACTTTCGATGACCGCATATCGGACGTATAGATCGATGTTGTGAACGTGCGAATCACACAAAGAATCTAATATGAATAATAATGGCAAGTGATGTATAAAAACGGAAGAAGAGAAGGGCTTTTAGGAAATAAAACAAAGATAAAAAAAATCCACCTGTTCATCTTCTCTGCAAAGTTTAAAGTCGAACACGATAAAGAGTAAAGAGAAAGCACAGTTGAAGTTCGATTTGTATATCACGTTTAAGCAGTAATGATTAGGAAAAAAGAAGATCTTGCCAGATGTTGTCTTATTTTGAAAATTGAAAAGAATTAGTGTTTATCCGATATTTAATCTGATTAAAAAAAACAATCACAAAAATTTTCTCAAATAATTCTATCCTAATATACGTTTTAGTAAAAGATCTCCTATGAATCCATAGATTTTTTAAATATTATTAAAAAAAGGTTTCAATAGTTTACAAGATAGAAAGATATCTACTTTACGATTTCTTAAAATAACAGAGATTAAAAAAAATACATAAAATAATTTCATTGAAATATAAATCCATGAGAACTTCAATAATTTAAAGTTATGTGTTCTTTTTTATATGAAATGCTCAACCATCCAAAACAAAAAGGATCACAAGTATGGACATGTAAACATATGTAGTTTGAGTTATGAGCATGAAAACACACACACAAGGGGTGAGGAAGAAAAAGAATCCTAACATACATAAGAACGATATGGTTTCCCTTCTCCTCTTAGCATTCCATGTGATCATTTAAGCTCTCCTTCTCCTCTTCCTTCTTATTAACTCTAGCTTCAGTCCTTTGCTCCTAGACGAGGTTAAGTCTTGAGATGCTCTCACATCAAATGTCCAAGAAACCTTTCCCGTTACAATCTCACACAACATAGCATGACTTTAGGAAGTACAAGAAGGCTTGTGAGCGAACTTGATAACACCTTTACTGTACGTCGAATTGACACAGACAAGACCACTCGAAGCTATAAAGACACCACGACTCTCGACTTCGAAACACTCTAAAAGAGCAGGAACAATAATGTATGAAAGGCTAAAACCGTATTCAAACTAATCTCTCTAGATAACGTGTGGTGGTTCGGCCATATAAAGGAAAATGACAACTGAAAACTAACAAGATACAACCCTTTGTAATCGAGCCTAAATAATCCAAATACATAATTAAAAGTAGGGGTGGGCACAAATCCCGCCAATCCTGGTCCCATCCCGGGCCCATCTCGATCCCGGTGGGATTTCATTCAAAAATATGAATCCCGTCCCGAACCCGTCCCGTCAAAAACTATCCGGGACGGGATATGGGCCTTAACTTCTCCATCCCTCCAGGCCTATCCCGTCCCGTATATAATAAAGTTTTTAATTTAAAATTATAAATATAAGTAGAATCACTAAGCATTAGCGAAATAATTATATAGTTATTACATAGTTACGTTCTTATATTTAAAAAAATAAACCATGTCGGTCAAACCGTTAAAATTGACAAATGTAACAACTTCATTTAGATGTTTTTTAATTATATATATTTGGAAACTTTAGTTTAACTCTAATATGTTATCAGGAATATTTGAAAACTTTAATGTTTTTTGCGTTTTCAGTACGATATATACGAATATTTTGTGGATAAAGCATCAATTTTAAAAACATAATAAACTAATGTGTAAACGGGATTGGGCCCATCCCGTCCCGGTCCCAGCCGGGATAGGACCCGGTGAGATTCAATCTAAAATACCCAAGACCCTTCCCGATCCCGTCCCATTTAAAATAGCCGGGACGGGACTGAGATGACCTTAATCCTGTCCCATCCCGTCCCATGCCCACCCCTGATTAAAAGAATGAGCTTAATTAACTTAAAAAGGTCAAATTATTAAGCAAACCCATAATATGAAAAAATGTCTAATTATGGATTGAAAATTATAATAACATAGATCTAGTTTAAGCCACATGGATCTCTCCTTAGTATCGAACCTCATTGGCTCAACCATATCCTTTCTTCCCTTGCATCCTTCCATCTATGCTTTATCCGATTCACTCTCCTACACAATCTCTCCTTACGCTCATAACTCTCTATTTGATGACTTGAGTTATCCTCCCCTTCCTCATTATTTCTCTTCTCCCTCTTAAAACTTACTTCCATCCTTTACTTTTAGGGCTCGTTTGTATCGCTAGGAATTATTCCGATAACGAAATGATTCTGAATCAATAAAAAAACTATGTTTGTTTAAAGGTATTCTTACGCATAAAAGTCATCTAATTGATCATTTTCATTTCCATTCCTTCTCATGAAGCGATTCCATTCGATTTTTATTCAATCACTCCAACAAAACGGACACTTAAAAAATTGAAGTCCTTAGAATGCTCCCGCAACAAATAGTTTGCCCTGTTATCTTATACAAATGTAAAATTTCTATTTATACATAAATGATAAATCAGTTCCAAATTCTCTTAGACCGTGTGGGCCCCAATCCCTAAACCCTCTTCGTACCTGAAAGAAAAAGTCTTGCAGCATCTCACGGCTAAGGAGAAGACTAGAAGAGTACTTGGGTAGAGAGAAAATGTCGCAGCCAGGGGCCAAGCTCCGATGCCAGAGGATCGGCTGCGACGCCACCTTTACCGACGACGACAATCCTGAAGACTCCTGCCGCTACCACCATTCGGTATCCCTTCTCTCCCCCTTTCCTAAATCCCAACGGTTTCTTGATTTCTGGTGTTCTTTATTCACTTTTCGACTACGGTGTTGTTACCTCCACGATTCGATTGAATTTTAAGGCCGATACTTGTCAAGATATGACTACAAGATTTCTTGTTCTCCGATCTTGAGATTTACATCCAATTTAGGCATCTGCGTAGTGACTATTGCTGCTCCGAAATTTGTTGTTTTCTACTGGGAAGTCCAAGTGATCACTATCTTGGAAAGCTGGCTTTAGCTGGTCTTGTTATGAGCTTTTGATTTGACGTAAGTCATTGAAAAATTTTCCATGTATGACTTACGACAGATGTATTTCTGTTGTTTTCATGGAACACCACTAGTGAGTAAAAGTGTTATTTTGGAAATTATTTGCTTTCTTATTCAGCTGAACGATTGTGAAGGATGTGGAAGTTTTAGTGCTCTGACTGTGATAGTAAGTACATATTGTTTTAGGACTTTGGAGGGAGTTGAGAAGGAGCCATTTTGGTATAAATGCATCCCTTCACTTATACTAGACCATTCTGGTCTTGTTATGACCCTTCTTTTTCTTTTGTTGTGTTGCCAATGCTTGGTTCATTTATCTTCTATGTTATTGTCATATTACTCATATAGAAAGTAGGGCTTTTATGATTCACTATTCCTGCTATATCATATTCCTGCTATATCATATCCATATCTCAGCACATAGTCGAGTTTCCTAATGTCCACATTACTTTCCTGCATTTCGTCCTCGTTAACATAGTTTAATGGGCCTTAAAGTTGTTCTCGTCTTAAACTAATATCTTCAATTACATGGAAACCCTGCTTTGCCTGTAATAATATTCAGCTAGCCAATTGTATTACCTTACACTGATTGTATTCGTTCTTGTAACTATTTGCATGTTATACTTCGTGGATGGGAATGCTCGCTTTCATCTTCTTCACCAGGGAGTAAGTTAACTCTGACCTCTATTTTCAAGCTAGGTAGAATTGTTCTTAAGAAATTCTAAATAATGAATTGAGTAATGATAGTTAATGAATGTGTACATTCTGCCCTCCTATTAGCGACACTTGTTCATTTTAAGCCTATTTTTTGTGTATATTACAGCCTGTTTTTCATGATGGAATGAAAGAGTGGAGCTGTTGCAAAAAACGAAGTCATGATTTCAGTTTGTTTTTGGTAATTCCAGGGTATGTTTGATCTTTGGATATTCCTGTCTTCTTAGCTTTTGTCATTCTGTTATTGTTTTCTTTGAAGGACTTGGTGTGCATGTGTGTCAATCTACCTGTATTGAATGAGAACAAAAAAGAGCAATATATATCGGGTTTAAATAACCAAAGTCCAATCGGGTTAAACTATACAAATCAAATCGCGTGAAAGTTTATAAGTTGCTAGTGTTTCTGAATCAAAACGAAGTATAAACAATTTGGAATTCCCCAACTCGAGTACTCTCAAGAAACAGGGAGAACACTATCATTGCTTTCCTATTTTTTGGTAAACTACTTTTATTAATTTTTCAAAACTCTGAATTGTAACTTAATAACAGGAACCTAAAGTGTCCATACTTGTATTATCAATTTTACTGATAAACTGAAACTAGGCAAAGAAAATTGGGACCAAGGATGTAGGTCTAAATAAGCTAGACAGAAAGCCTATATGGGAAACAATATTAGATAGCAAACAAGTTTAAATCAGAAAGTACATGTTTGAAGAGTGGAGTCCTCTCAGCTTGGAACATGGTGGCTCAATCAAAATTATGCTTAAATTTCCTTTAAGGCCTGTATTACTCCCAATTCTCACTTCCTTTTCTTCCATGGATACTTCGAATCTATTCTTTGGTCCCTTTGTACTCAAAACCACCTTTTCACATCTGTAGTAGTATTATGTTTTAAGCGGGCTTCCAGTATAACCTTCTCACCTCTGTGAAATATTCGTGAGAATATTTTATTGGTAGAGTATATGGGGCTCAGGGGATGTACAGACAACAGAATGATTAATACTCACTTGCTAACTCATTATGGCAGTCACAATAGAATATCATCTGTATGTACATTCATTTTGACAGTTTCCCATCTACATTAAAAGATCTCATGAAGACTACTGCTCATGGAATAGTTTCTATTTGTTTAAGGTGCAAGACAGGTAAGCATACAACTGAGAAGCCAGTGCTCGCAAAAGTAGCACCAAAGACTGGAAGTGCACCACCTGCTCGTGTCCCAATTTCAGCTCTTGCTAGTAATCCCTCATCAAAAGAAGCCTGCCCTAGGTGTAAACAGGGATTTTTTTGCTCAGACCATGGTACAGTCCTCTTTTTGATTCTCATTCTTAGTAAAATTTTCTTTATTAAAGTTATTGAAACTTTCCAAACGTGTTTTTGGATGTTCCTACACGAGTCCACAAGTTAAATATGGGTGTTCCAGAACTATTTTCCTCAATTAATTTCTTTATGCTAGCCAGTGTTTTGAAAATAAAAAATGTCTCCGAGGGAGATGGACCTCCTACCTGCCTAGGCGCGCCTGAGGGGGGCACAAGGCGATCGCCTTTCATTCCTCAGATTTTCCTTTTCATCCTAAGATTTCTCGTTTCATCCTAGAATGTCCAAACATGTCTAAAGTTTTGAGTTTGTGGTTCATCCTAGGCAGCCTGATCATTTTGGAGTGCACAACTACACTGAAATTTGACATTATTTGTTTTTCTTCTCCAGGTTCAGCTGCAATAAAGGTGAAAGATGAACCTGCAGACACAGCAGCAACTGCCACTATTTGTCCTCCAAAGAAAATCGTTGGCATAAATGAGCCCCAGGTGTGTAAGAATAAAGGATGCGGCCAAACATTCAAAGAAAGAGATAATCACGACACAGCATGTAACTTCCATCCCGGGCCAGCAATCTTTCATGACCGGAAAAGAGGGGTAAGCAGTAACAAGAAAAAGGTCCTTCAGTTGAATGATTTCTGTTCTTAGCTCATTCCAACTTGGTTGTGCAGTGGAAATGCTGTGATGTTCATGTCGAGGAATTTGATGAGTTCATGGGCATACCTCCTTGCTCTAAAGGATGGCACAATGCTGACCCTACATCGTGAGTTCATGAGAATATCTTCCATATCTTTGTTCCTGGGTTGAAGTACTACTAATCACACCATATACATTCGCATTGGGATTCGGCTGAAACCCACTCCAACTCTTAAAGGATTTGCCTGCTGATCACACAGATTTTGGTATCATGGCCATCAAATATCATATACTAGCACATTTCTATCGAAACTTTCTTTTTCTCCTAACAAAGCAGTGATTGATGTTTGCCGAGGTAGAGTTTTTTCTGGATATATTTCATGAGCATTTTCTTTTTCATGTTTGCCAAGGCTTTTTTTTAACATGTACTAATAAAATGTAGTTTTCAGAAAATTAAAAACACCTTTAAATTTCTTTTTAACAATTCACCTTTTAAAATTATTTTTTTTAAATTATTTGAGAAGAAACTCCATTAATCATCCAAATTGTCGACATCAACAATAGCTAGCATCCGGAATAGCTTTCAAAGCAGCCGGAAGAGGACAATCAAATAACCAAACTTGGACTACTTGGTCGAATATCCGCCAACCAATGCGCGGCCATTTTGCCCTTCTGCGCACATACCTCCATTTGCATCCTTCAAACCAAACCTGGTTTCCTGATTAAATTTTGCCCTTCTGCGCACATACCTCCATTTGCATCCTTCAAACCAAACCTGGTTTCCTTTAATCAGGAATCGGCGGTGAGTACTTATTTATCTCCATCTATAATGTCTCCCGTCCCCATACCCATTCGGGTATTGAAAATTATCCCAATCCCGTCGGATATTCGTCCAATCGTCCCCTCGGGGAATCCCGTACCCGTTTAATTTTTCTTATTTACATTTTGATTGTTTCGCCGTAAAACTCTCTGTCCCTTATCCCGTCCCGTTTAAATTTTAGGAGTTTGATAAAAATATTAACCCGGATAATATATGTGAAATTAGGCCATAAGATACAAAATTGTTACTTTGTTTAACTATATAAATAAAAAAATACAATGAAAAAAAGAAAAGAATTCCATATTTTTATTAGAAAAAATATACAAATTTGCCGAAGTAAAGGTATACCGCGTATGTATATTAGGTTTTGTTCGTTCAAGTATGATCAAGATCGTAGTACAAACTAGTGTAAACTAAAATAGTTATATCTTGATCACATTTAGATTACGATTAAGATAAAGTGATGTGTAATATATCATTTTAATTTTACGGTTTAGGATTAAGGCTGCACCACCAAAAACATGTAATATGAGACTAATACACACGTAAAAAAAACACAACATGTAGTATGTCATGCATTTGATCATCGTGAATCGTAATTTGACGTATGACGTATTTAGAATCTTCACGAGAATGTTATCCTTATATGATTAAAAACCAAATTAATATAGGTTAGTATTAACGTGTACATAATTTGCGCATATAATATACATTTTAATTGAAATGTTATCCTCATATTTTTCAAATTATATTTTGTGTAAGTAGGAACGAGTATGATAATCTTAATTCTTAAAGTACAAAAGTTTATATAGTTTACTAACCTTTAGTTCATGTGATCATGAACTAAAGATAAATGTCAATTTATATTATATTAATATACATTTTTAATTGAAATTGTTGACGTGACTTAGTTGGTTGGTTAACGCATCACCTTATCCAATTTGTCAAAGTATAGGTATATTATGTTTATATTAAGTTTCGTTCGTTCAAGTGAATCGAGACTCGTAGTACAAACTAGTGTAAACTCAAATAATCATATTTTAGTAACATTTAGATTACGATATCAAGGTAAAATGTTATATTATTTTATCATTTTAATTTCACGGTTTAGGATTTAGGTTGCACATCAAAACACGTATTTAATTTGAGATAGTAAGGCACATAAAAAACACAACATGTAGTATGTCGTGCATTTGATCATCGCGATTTGACATTTATGACGTATTTAATATTTTTGCAAGGGTATATGATCGAAAACCAAATTAATATAGGTTAACATTAGCGTAATTTACATGTATAATTATCAAATAAATAATTAAACTTAAAATTCACTTTGTGTAAATAGGAACGAGTATGATACTAAAGTACAAAAGTATATATAGTTTGAAATTTTAGTAAGAATCGGCATGTTTTGTATTAAACTTGAAACTACAATGAAAGTCTAATATAATTAAAAATTTTTTATTTATGTATGTATCCCAATGGGATCCTCATCAGGTTCCCCAACGGAGATTCTCATCGGGTTCTCGAACGGGGTACCCATCGGAAATCCCATCGAGTTCCCCGGCAGGTTCAGGTACGGATCGGGAGCAGGGAGAATATCCCTATTTTCATCCCCGTCTCCATCCCCAAGCGGGTAATCAAAAACTTCTCCATCCTCGTCCCCATCCCCATTTAAAATCCCCATCCCGTCCCCATGACGGATAATACCCATGAATTTCGGGGAATCCCCGTCCATGCTCCCGAGCAATGGATAAAACCCACCTCACTGCCTCACACTTAGCGACATCGACACTCAAGGATCCAACAAGACTCTTAGTAAAAACCCCGGTCCTAGCCTCACCATTATTCGCCACCAGAACACATCCCCCATGGTCTGAGGTGACTCCTGAAACTTAACAAATTCTGCAAGGTGGGAAGATGCCTCCTCCCATACCTCCCTCGACAACCTCCTCTTGCCTTCGAAAAGTCGTCTATTCTGCTCCCGCCAAATACTCCATATCAAGGTCACTCAAACTTGCATCTCATGTACTCAAATGAACTGTTACTTATTAAATATGAACTAAGCATTTATATTTTTTTGAAAATAAACTTGAAATGAATTGTTACTGCATAAAAAGTAATATGATATTGTATATGAAACAAATATATTTTTTTTTAAATAATTATAGAACATTTTTCGCTAGAAAAAATGTTATAGTTATGGTTCAAGGTTTTTTTTTATATCGACCTTTCAAACTTTTTTTAATTTAATTTACATATTTATAGGTGTGTGAGGATGAGTAAAATTAGGTTAGACCTTCTCTAGTCATGTCTAAAACAATCTAAAAGAAATGAAAGCAGGATGAGTTTTAGGGTATGTTTACTTGTTTATAAATCCAGATTTAAATTTTATAGAGGTTTATTTTTTCACGGGTTTATTTCAGCTTATAAACCACTTAAAAATAAACTTCTCAAACCAAAGTTGGTTTTGCTTTGATGGATTTATATTTGTTTCAAACCCGATTTTGACATTGTGTTTTTCCATCCTTGGGTATTCAACGTTATTCTTCGATATTTTAGGGGCATAAGTCTCTTTTGAAGTAAAATAAATTCCAAAATAAACTCCAAGTAAACAAGTTATCTGATTTATTCATATACACCCGAAAATAAAATATAAACTCATTTAGTTTATAAGCCCGAAAAAACCAATGTATAAGTAAACAAGCCTTAAACAATCTTAACGGCCCAATTATTAGAAACCACTTATAACATTATAACATTAAAAAGATTTAATCACGGGCTAGAAATAATTCTAACTAGATCTAATTGATCAACTTCAATTCTTCTTCCAACGAGTCCAAGGAATTGTCCAACCCACTCTACATGCAAAGCAGGGCAGAGCCAGCCATTTTTGATGGGTGGACAAAAAATAGAGGAAAAAAACTATAATATTTTAAAATTCTAATAAATTATAAGTATAAAGTTTATTCATATTCTTAGTTGTTAATAAATCAATAAATTGAATATAAAAAAAAATCTACAAAATCAGTAATTGAAAATTTTAATTTATGATTATATTTATCTGTTCTACATGAAATTATCCTTACCACTAATATATAATGTTAATATATTAATTATTAATTAAATGACCAAAGCTATTAAGAAGTGACATTAAATTCCAAAAAGAATGACCGTTAAAGAAGTCACATCAAATCCCAAAATCAAAAATAAAGTACACGTGTAGTTTTTTCTTTGGGGGAAGTACATGTATAGATCAATGTACTATTTGAATTTTTTTTTGATATATAGCTTCTTTAAATCAGAAATAGGCTGTAGTAAAAATGATTAAGTTGGGGTGGGTCACGGCCCAGTCAACCCAACCCTTAAATCTTTTCCTGGTACAAACGTGATAAAACTCCATGCACTTGTGAAAACTAATAACCTGGTTTATTGCCTTAAATTAGGTATGTATTTAGATAGATTTTCTCTTGTTTTAGCATGAATAAACCTTAGTATTGTGTTATAGATTTTTTTTGGTTTACTTTGCAAGTATAGATGTCTATACATGCTTTGGTGGATTTTGTAGGTTATTTGACGGTTTTCAGACCTAAATGAAGTATATGAGGATCAAACCTCGAGGTGTCCTACGAAAGTCATGAACGAGTCCACATGTGAGGAGGAAAGGCAAATAATTGAGCAAAGAAGCAAACAAGGGACTAAGAAGAAATCTCGGGTACACATACGTATACCTCGGCCCGAGATTTGAATTAAGAAACAATAGAGGCCGAGATGGAGCATGTCGAATGCAACCTCGGGTGGAATCTCAGCCGAGATTTGGAGCTGACGACCCGAGATTGGAGCGGCTGTTGGATTTTCAAAGGGAAGTCAGAAAATCTCGGTCTCGTATTACATAAATCTTGCCCGAGATTTTCAAGGATTTGGCCGAGATTCCCTCTTTGTAACTGTCAGCTCACTTTTCAGAACACTTTTCGTCCGACATTTGCTTTTTGCAGGGGTTAGAGTATAAAAGGAACTTGCAGGCTTTGTCCCTAGGGTTTACCACCTCTAGATCTGACCTTATCTTCTCCATTGAGGTTTCATTTATTCTTCTTCTCCATTGTTACTCTAGCTGATTTTTAAGACACAAAAACACTGTTTTTTTTTTTGGAATTTTAGTAAAGAAAACTTGTAGTTGTTTGGCACTTCGTTTTGCTGGATATTTGAAGATTAATCTATTGAGTTTGTTCTCCTCTATCTCTTGAATTTTAATACCATGAGTTGCTTGTTCTCTTCCATTTTATTTCCAAATTGTTTTATGTTGATTGTTGTCTAGAATCATAGTGATTCTAGGGTGGATATAGATTAATTTATGGCTTGGATTATGATAGATTAGGTTGCATGTTAGTTTTTTTGGTACAAAATTGCATGAAATCCTACGGTTGATTGGGTTGAATCTAGGTTAGAATCATCTAAACTAGCAAACTAAGCTGGAATAGATAGAGACTTACCCAGTATTATTCCTTCTTGGATATAGAAGTAGATGAATCATAGATAAAGGTGAAAAACCCTCTGTTGGATTGAGATGTGTTGGATTGCTATCTAACCTAGTTAATTTCCGAGACTTACCCAGTAAGGGGTTATTTGGTCATTAGATAGAGTTAGATAGAGATTTACCTGGTAATAGATCATCACCGAAGAAACATCCATCCTCGTAGCATTTCTTACCAAAACGTTTGCAAGCTATCTTGAGTTCAATGCCATAAATAATGATCTTGAAACCTTAGAATCCCTTTTTCCCGATAATTCGATATCAAGTGTGTGTGATTAGTCTTATTAACCGTTTTTTTATTGAAATCGATATTTGATCAAGAACAAACTAAAACCAAACCAAAAATATGAATTTTCTAACCCTTCCTCCTTCCTTCTATTTCTTATTCTAGATCTTTGCTATTTCTCGATCTTTAGTGCAAATCAATCTCACCAGCGTCTTTGTGTTCGACCTTGGAATACTTACCATACTTCGTAATGACCCATACATTTTGGGTTCACTACTAGTTTCGATATTTATTACGAGAATATAAATTGTAAGACTAATCACTCGTTTTCTAGCGAACAAAAACCAAAATTGATGCAAGAGCATATCCACAATCAACTATGGACACAAGAATACATCCAGGATTACCCAAGGATGCAGGAGCATGTACAAAACCTCTTACCAAGAAGAGGAAGGTAGAAGCAAGGAAAGGAGATGCAATTGTAGACTCCAAAGCTTAGGGTTTCCATCTACTTTGGCTCCTTAATTGCTAGCTTGTGCTCCATCCTTCCTTGCTTTATTTCATACTTCTTTCCTTATACTTGATGATGATGGGGTGTGTGAGTACTACTTGGAATTAACATAGATTTGATCCATTTTTCTCCATTTGGACCTAAAATCACCTAAATCACAAAATACAAGGGAGTAGACATTCTTTGATGTTTGTAAGCACCAACAAAGATGTGAATGCCCTTTCTCATGCATAACTAAGGAAAAACACACCTATAATGATAACATAAAACATGTTATCACCCGGCGAGGTAGTAAAGTATTATGAGAAGAAGAAGAATAGAGAAGCTATGGAAAAGATCGAGAAACACAGACTCATGGATGTGCAGAGTATTATAATAATAATAATAATAATAATAATAATAATAAGAAGAAGAAGAAGAAGAAATGCATGTACTTATGAGAAGACCGCAATGCACAAGGAACACACATACACACATAAGGGAGGATGTCCAACCCTATTCACGTGGAAGTCATGCATGTGTGGGCCATAAGAATGGCTAAAATCGGACCTAGTTATATTTTTAAGCCCATAAGGACATGTTTAATTATGAGTAAGTTTTTGGACTTTAATGTTATTTTCAGCCCGAGATATTTTATTTCTTTTTTTTTGCAAATAATTTAAGTCTTCTAAGAGGGAAACATAAAGATAGATTTGGAAAATTATATCTCTTAGAGACACTTGATGCCCAAGTCTTAGAAGTTCTTTCTGCTAGAAGATCGATCTTTTTAAAAAAAAATATATTATTAGATCAAGATCATACCTTATCCTAAATAAGTTTTAGATGGGTGATTCGGCCGACCCATACCCTACAAATAGGGAGGTCGCGTATTCTATTTTCTTAATATGAAATAGATTTTGATTGATTAATTAACACATTGTGTTATTTTTGCGGTTTCTACCATTGTCTCTGCGGGCGGAGAGCAACCTGAGTAAGAGACGTCTTGCTCGCAACTCACTTGGATTTGTTTGAGTATGTTCTACTTGCTACGAAAGAGCAAAGTGGTTCAACTAGCCACAAGCAATCCTCTAGGTGCTCTAGGGTTCTTACGAACGCCTATTGTGTTTGGTTGTAGCGGAATGTGGCACAAAACTTCGCTGGTTGTGTATTAGGGAGATCTTCTTGATCGTGTCCTTTTGTGCTTCCATGTCATTGTTTAGGGTTTGCCCTTGATCTATCCATCTACCATTCCTTTCCACCATGGAATCATCTTCTGTCCATATATTTCCCCTTTTTGTCGTCTTTTCTATCGAGTCTTTTTGGTTATAAAAGATCGGGTCATTCACATGGGCGAATATCCCGTATCATGGGGTCTCCGGAAGAATCTCATAGAAACCAAAAAATCTTTGGTTTTGGACACATATAGGGTTCCAACGAGGTGGTTCCTTGGTGGATTCCGATTGGTTTTAGATGAGGAAAATTAGCGTTTGGACGATTTAAAAGGTTAAAACAAGATGCACAATATTCTTACAAATGCAAGCAACTGGAATAAAAAAAATAGTAAAAGAACGAGAATAATTGATATAATAGAAACAATGATGTTTCGGCGACTCTTTTTGCGAACTTCTTGATTTTCTTGATTGATGTCGACAACTCAGCTTTGATACCACTTTGATATGGGGATTATATGTTAGAAGTCCATATCTTTCGACACCAATAATACTCGACTCGAACCGGTTTGATAAAAGAAAATCGGTGGTGATAGTGATAGCGTAAAGTAGGCGGACGTTTTATGGATTGTGGAGGGTATATTTTGGGATGATGTGGATTTGAAAATATGAATGTTTCAACCATTATATAGGCGTGTGAGGGATGAGAGAAATTAGGTTTGGTCTTTTTAATCAGGCCTAAAATAATCCAAAAGAACTAAAACCATTATGGCCTTTATACTAGCTTAAAGACCTACTTATTAAAAACAACCCATAACATTATGGGCTGAAAATAGTTCCAACTAAATCCATTTTAACCACTTGAATTCTTCTTCCAATGAGTCCAACGAATCATCCAACCCTCTCTCCATGCACACGTGATTAAACGCCCGTGCACTTGTGAAAACTACAATTGGTTTTGAACCCACAAACCAAATTCGAGTTGGATCGGGAGGGGGAAAGCTGATGGGTCCAATATCTCCTGTGTCGATCCAGTAGTCCGGTCATCCTCTCCTCACTCTCTTTTGGATGCTTCAAAGCTTCATTCTCCTCTTCCTCTTCCTTAGAGTCATCTTCACTTTTTCGTTCTTGATTATGAGTCCTGAAGTGCTCTTGCATCATGTGGACCTGAGGAAGATATTTCCAATGTGCCAAAAGTGAAGTGCAGTTTGCTGAAATTTTCTCACAGGATGCCCCACGTATTCCCACACACATGGTAACCCCATGGCAATCCCATGAGCACCAGGTTCGTGCATTAAATTAATCCGCATGGGATGCCGCGGCTTGGCCATGATCGTGACTACCCGTAACATCATGTGGCCTCCCCGTTTTTTATTATTGCAGCTAGGCTTTTTTAATACCGATTTTGTGGGCATATAAATGGATGTTTTTCAAAATGTTAGGGTGTCTGAATTATGTCATATTGGCATATTGCAGCCCTAGAGAGAAATGTTTGTTTTGGAAATTTTTTACTAAAAAAATCACCATCCCTTTGTGGTTGAACTTCTCGAGTTTTCTTACTTTCTCTTGCATGATGAGACTCATTCTTGAGGTACTTTGATGATTTATGCAATTTTTCAGTTTTGTTTGATTAAACTCTGATTTATGTCTTTTATTTGCATTTATATTGTTTTGCAATTTTGAATATGTTTGGTTATTTTTTTTTCATATATAAGGATTGGTCGAACCCGATGATGAATTAATTTATAATTTTTTGTATGAATTGTTGAATTGAAATTGGTGTGGGTTGTTTTATCCGGTCACCTTATTCAACATTGACCTTAGTCATAGGAAAATTTTGATCCCTTTGTTTTTATAAGTTGAGAAGCAGTGTTTGTCTTGGAAATAGAAATAAACCATTTTTTTTTTTGCGAGAGTGTACATATTTTATTTGACCAAC
Organism: Fagopyrum tataricum; assembly: GCA_002319775.1. NCBI lineage: Eukaryota > Viridiplantae > Streptophyta > Magnoliopsida > Caryophyllales > Polygonaceae > Fagopyrum > Fagopyrum tataricum. The sequence goes on along the minus strand of CM008283.1, from coordinate 28,336,823 downwards.
TAGGATTGAACTTGGTTTGAAGAGTGACAACTCCCTTTATCCCGAGGATTTCTAGTTGTCATAGATTTACCGTTTTTGTATACATGTTTGGTTGTTCTACGAGAGTGTGACATATTTTTATTTTCTACTTGTTTTCTATGTACCTAAAGGGTTTGACATATATCTTTTTGCAACTACAAGAGCGTCTTTTAATTGATTTGAGCACGGCCTTTGCACACCGAGAGATGGTAAAAGCTACTTTTGACAGTTACCTATAATTGTCAATTGATGTAATATACATCGTTTTTGTTAATTTATCATCGTGGGATACTTATTCCTTATATTACCTCTCATATATTACTTTTCTCTCTTAGATTTGCTTGTTACTTCGTCACTTGACAACATAAACTTGAAAACCAAGATTTTCTCCCATTTCTATCCTCCCTTTCCTTTTTGATTTAGTTGAATTGTCTATTGTCACATCTGTCACATCTAATGCTACATAGACACTCAATCATTAAAACCGATCCCATTACACTTACGGGGTAGGTTTTAGCCTATCAAGAGCATAAACAAGTTAATTGAGAATTATCCTAGTAAGGTAGCAAAGCTCCCTCAGCTGACATGATGTAAGTCAACTATCAATTCTCCTATTAAGGTAGCAAAGCTCCCTCCGCTATCACTATATTCATTATTTCTTTCCATTTTCTGTGGATATGGTATGAATAGTATATATGATTCAGTATTTGAGTTTTGTGAGCTTTTGGGACATAATATGGTGTACTACTTGATGTCTAAAAAGTAAAACATGTGGGTTAAAAACCATCAAATGCATCCACCAGGAGCACAAAAGGCCCTTCCTTTCTTCTTCTATACAAACAACAAATTCAGTATTCAACACATAGCAAAGAAACAGCATATGAAGCCAAGCGAAATAGAAACTACAGACTAACCCCTACAACAACTGCTATTTTATATCATCGTTCTCTGCACTTCAGTTCTCCTCAAACACGGCTTCCTGGTGCAATCATATACAACTATCTGATGCTGTCTATATGTCTTGACTCCATTTATTTGCCTGCTGAACCCGATCTTTCCTTGTCTGCAAACGGGAAAGCCAATGACAGAGAAAGAGCCGCACTGCTTTCTTCGTCCTCTTTCCTCCTCCCTACACTGTGTTGAAATTTATCATCATCATCGTCGTCTAACCCTAGAGAGAAGCCCGATTTTGCCCTCCTGTTTTCAACCCCTAAAGCAAGTTCCAAGTTCGGCAATCCATCATTGTTATCCGATGAAGCTACCCTTTCACTAGGATGTGAAACAACTGGAAAGAAGAATCTTTCAGTTTCACCTGCAGGTGGCATTTCCTTGTCTAAATTTAGTGACCTCTCTTGACAAGAAACTGTACAAGCCTCTGCATTACTTGATTTTTCTTTGCACCTTGTTTGGCTTTGGTCATTTACAGCATCCATAGGTGTCTCTTTCATGAGACACCCTTCATTCTCCTCAGTTTCCTTAATTTTCACCTGAGGCCTTCCATCCTTCACTTTGGCCACTGTTTTGTCATCACTAAATGCACCAACACAAGTCTTTTGTGCTGAATGATTCTTGTTTCCAGATATCATCTCAGATTTAATTGAAGAATCACCACCTCCACTAAGTGAACTGGATATTTGGCATTCAACAACCTTAGAGGAGACTGGATCACCGTATTCTACCTGCAGAAAAGTAATAATAGGAATCAAAAGCTGTACTCAACAGTTTCAAATTTACAATGGAACTGCTAAGACAAGACAGCCTCTTCATTTATATAAATAAATTCATATGGATGGGAGATGATAAATAAGTGTGGAGGATCACAACCGCTAGTTTCAATTAAATTTCTCTTGCATCTCCACTTACTATCTTTTTCCTCCCTCCATAGATTTATCATGTAAATCTAATACATATGCAATTCTAATTGGATATGAAACACAGAACAATGCTAGAGTGCAGTTACTCTGACAACTGCAGTAATGAAAAAATGCATGAGAATCTCCCGCATTTTCAACTGCAAACTGATTCCTAGGTTGCATTGATGACATCAGCTGAACCAAATTTGGTTGATGTAAAGTTGGTAGGGATTTGTCCGGATGCTTGCAAAAGCAATGGAAATGTATGTAAAGAGAAGTAATACATCAAATCCGTCATTTAACTTGCAGCAGAAAATTGCAATTAAATGTGTGAGTGCTGATTATGATAAACTCCATAAGAAATCACCCATGCTAATTACAGAAGTTGCAATATGTAATGGACACGGAGTACAGAGAAAAGAAAATATGCAAGGGATTAGAAAATAATTTTGCACAAGTGATTTACTCGTTCTATTTAACTCAAGTCAAATGCAGCATTCAAGGGCTTCAAAATTGGGGTGTATACACAACAGAGTAATATAATGTGCAGCTGATGATACACAACTTATTATTCTGTATGCTATATTATGATATATTAAGCTCTAGTTCCACCTCATCAGCATAACCTTTATCTCAACTCTTTTAAAACTTACGGACTAATGTCAGTTTTTCCCAGACCTATGATGCTAACATTTAGTTTATATTGTTCCTGTCTGACATTGTTTAGATTTTAGAAGGTTAGTCATAAAATGCCTTCAATCATACGCAAGTCAAACTGAATAAATCTTCATAAATTGTACTGTGAAACCATATTACAGTCAAATGTCAACAATGAAACCAATTGTCCTCTATTTCAAGAGAATAAGTCAACGTTGGAAAAAAAAAGATCACATTGGCCTAGTTTAAAAGAAATGTTGGTCTAAGAGCAAGTAGAATTACCGCAGTACTTTTGTATCTTGTTTCACAGCTTGACTCGGGATTATAGGATATAGATTCACTTTCATTCCTGCTTTCACAATTATGCCCAAACTTGTTCATTACGTACGAGTTCGTTTTCTGTGGAGAATGTTCTCCCAAACTATAGTCTCCATTTGAAATTCTAGGAGATCCTTCCCCTAATTTGACCCCTGAGGCAAACGTGTGTTGATCTGTAACATTTTCATCCCTGTTAATTGCAGACTTCTTTACAGATCCATCTACAGATGGCTTTTCCAGGGGAGACCCGGAATCTGATGTAACAGCCTTGTATCTGTTCAAACTAGAAAGGTCAAGCTTCTCCATACAACCTGATTTGTCATCCAAGCAATTCTCCACCCTGCCTCGGAACACACCCCAGATAAAAAACAGCATATTCCAACCTGAGATATCATCAAGATATGAGTCAGCTTCTATAAAACAAAGAGCATCCTTCACCAACAATATGGTTAGGCATAATTCAAGTGACAGGTGACCAGAATTTGCATGAATATAACAAGGTTTAAAATGGAAACTGATAGTGTATTAAGATGCAGAACAATTACATTGAATCCTAGATTTCTATTCATGCAAGTCAATATCCACTATGTGGTACAAATCTGTCGTGTAATTGCTCTACAAGTCAAACCAACTAGCTCATATAATTAGGAAACGTCTAAATAACGTTCCTACACGGGTTGAGCTAAGCACTAGTAGATGAGGGATTTTGTAATAAATTTGTATAGCCTATAGAAAACATCTTGAGCTTACAGCTTGATGATCCTTTTCTTGTACATTACAGTAATAACAAAACGAAATGAGACACATTGTTATAAAACTTGTATAGCCTTATAAGACATCCTGCACTTATACTCATAGTTAGATCACTTGGATGGTACTTACAAAATGAATCTTCAAGCAGTAACATATATCCATACATGTGATTCAAAAATAAGCAAGGATCAGTTCATGAGCAAGATAGATAGTTCAAGCATTTGGTTTCTTAGCCTCCAAGGGTTCGAAATGAAAACATTTTTTGCTTTACTGGATCGGTAATGTACAATTGTATGCATACGTTGTATTTGATGGGTTCCTTCAAAATAAAAACCTCAAAGAAAAAAGAAAGAATGAGGGGATTTCTTATGATCAGCTTAATAATGCTACGTGTAGGGTTTTCATGTCATATGAAGTTGGCAAAACAAGGACATGTTCCTGGCGTTTCCACTAGATGTTATATAAGAAGAAATTTAAGAAAGCTTTGCATAACAACTATCATGACATCACAGTCAAGAAATTGTTTATACAAAAAACATCATAATAAATAATGAGTAACAATCTAGTACTAAAAATGACATTGAAAAAAAGAGTTACAACGCATGCAGATTACATGAGTAACATGAAATTGATACAACTTACGCTGGGATCTCTTAGATAGTTGCTTTGATGGAAATATGAGAAGATCAATGCCATCAATATTCCCTTTAAGAGCCAAGTCATCCTTCATCAACTTCTCTAACAAATTCTTGTAATTTCTCTCATAACTAAATCATAGAAGACAAAGAAAAAATCAGTTAACATTCCAACTGCAGGCACAAAAAATAAAACTTTTCTCACTGCATAACGTAAACAAGAAAGTGTAAATATGACCTTTCAACATCTTTGGCAAAGAAGTAGACAGCAATATTATCCTCTTCAGCACCACCATCTTGAAACTGGATTGGCCATGCACATGAGCGAGGCACTTCACTTAAAGAAACTTTCTTTGGAAATCTCTTTACCATCTCAAGGACTTTATATGATGCACAGGTTGACAAATGTGCTTGAATTCCGGAAATTTGTTCAGAAGAACTTCCACCCCTGTACACCTCGAAACTACCACTGTAATAGGAACAAAAGCTTGTGCAAATTAAGATCTACAACAGGATCCCAAGTAATATATTAAATTGATCTGCAACAAAGAAAGGGATCATACGTCCAGGCAAACTCATGCTCCGGAATCGCAGACCTCCTCAATATCTGCTCAATATCAGAAGAAACCAAATCCATGTTCCTTGCCTGGAAGGAAACTACAGAATCAGCTGGGAACACTTTCGACTGGTTTACAGTATTAACTGTTTCCTTGACACTACTAAAAGAACAGCTCTGAGAAGCACCTTCTGGTTCCTGCATCCCATCCGTAAACACTGAATTCCTTATATTCATCGAGTTAGGCCTGTCTAGAGTAGCTCTGTCACCTACTGAATCCACATTAGACTTGTCAGCCCCCCTGCTCTTTTTGCCCATATCAAGCCTTTTCTGCATAGCAGCCTGAATAGCAGCTTTTAGCTTATTTTCTTCATTCCCCCCATCTTTCACACTTCTCAGCGAAGAAGTGTCTGATGCTGAATTTTGCATGGTACCATCTCCAACACATTGTCTGGAGTGATTAGAAGACCTATCGAGGTTTTTCTCGCTGTTCACGCCATCTAGTCGAGATAAACTAGATGAACATCCTTCCTTATTAGAAAGACTTGATTTGACATCGGCAGAACCACTTACACCATTGGCGGGTGAGGATCCTCCACCACTGGGAAGAGAGGGATGCTGTCTCCTAACTTCACCTGATCCCATGATACAAAAGAAAAATAGTCAAATAAAAATTTGAATAAAGGTAAAAACACTTTTATTGCCTACACTTGTACATTTGTTTTATATCTAGGTCCTTAATCTTTGAATTATTTTACAAATGTCCCTACACTTCTATTTGTGTTTCAATATGGTCCCTGTACTTTTTGTTTTATTTTGGTCCCTTATAGTATTTCATTTTACTCTCTAGTCTTTCATTTGTGTTTCACTCTATATAAGGATAATTTACAAACAAACAACAGTAAATTAGAATATATTTCACAAAACCAATAATTAAGAAATCGTTTAAAATCATACGTAAATATGTTTTATTTACAAAAACTATCCATATCACTTATTGTTATTAATAAATGCTAACTTACTACTTTATTTATAAAATTCAACCTTCATGGAACTTCAAATTTATGGGCAGTTTTTGGAATGTACTCAATTGATGAGTGATTTTGTGCAAATAATTGAAAAACAACTGTAAATTAGGGACCAATTTAAAATAAGTCAAAAGGTTAGGGATCATAATAAAACTAAAGTGGAAAGTTTAGGGACCAAAATGTTAGTGCAGGGGGGCATTGTGTTAGAAGATGAACGTAAGTTGCTCTCACCTCTAAGTTGATTCTTGCAACCATTGGCAGCTGAGTGATCAAGCTTGATTGAGTTCTTCCTCTCAAACAAGCTGCTGCGGTCTTTCGATTGTTTCAGTCCTCTTGATTCAAGAATGTGAGAATCTTTGGGTGACAGCATCTTAACTTTAGACTCGGTGGCACTTGAACGGCTCAAGCTTCCTTTGAAAGGTACTGACTTTCCAAACATTTTACTAGAAGCATCCTTAGCATCAACACTTTGCTTATGCTTTTGAGGAATTTCGACTACCATTTTAACTTTTGGTTTGGAGCTAGAAGTGCCAAAGGAATTTGACTTACAAAATGAACCTGCAAAGCAGAACATACGTCACTATTTCACATATTTCCATATCAAAGCACCACCAGTTCCACACATTAAGGATCATCAAGTAATCATGAATATTGAACTAGATTTCTAATAAGGGGGAATAAAAAAACAAATATTCCTCCAAAATAACACAGTGATAAGGGTAAAAAGGAAATCACCCTTAGCACCAATAGACAAAGATGCATTTGGCAACTGTGGTTTCTCCAGGTTATCTCTTCCACTGACAGATGTTTGGTGGGTTAGCTTTGCATTTATCTTATCTATGTTCTTGGATGAATTATCCCTGGATAGTGCACCATCTCTTCCAGGGCTAGATGTAGTTGGTGATTGCACCATGGATTCAACAACCTGCCTTTTTGCTGCAGGATGTACCTCTATGTCACTTCCTCGTCTCTTATTTGGTAAACGCTTACTTAAACTATCAATATCTGCACTAGTCCCAGTCAAAGAGGGATCTTTCTTCTCCAGTAAGGAATCATTATTTCTCTTACTTCTTTCTTTACCACCAAATATTTCAGATTGGCCCTGTCTTTGCCTTTCTGTTGCTTCATTGGACTTGCATTCTTCACAAAGCCAATAACCTTCAGGTACTACATCAAGCATCTCACGCATGCAATAGCTGATAAAACAAAAAACAGAAAACATCCCATCACTAAAAAAGCTCCATCTGAACAGAAAAGAATCATAACTAACAACCATCATATACACACACAAAGACGTACGTGTGTTCTGCACCATCACTGCATCTATTACATATGGCAAGCAAATCCTCTCGGCCAGCATCACCACAGATATCACAAACTTTCACCTGTTATATGAATAGGAGAATTTCAGTACATAAATAAATCGCTTTTCAAAGGACATCATGAATTAACTCTGAAATTGAAACCAGAAAATAGAACGCAGTGCTTTCACACAGGACAAAAATCCAGTGGAAAAAGACAGACGCAAGGAATGACAGTAAACACCTTTATATGTTATCCTGTTTAGTTCAGCGAATAAGAAGGTTCCCTTTTTACTGCAATTTTTTACCATAGTACCCAGATTTGCCAATACACTTGACATATCTCCAATAACAACAAAGAACACAAACAGAATAGAACAATGAAATGAAATATATCTCTATTTTCTCTTTCCATTAGAGCACGGAAAATATTATCAAGAAAATGAAATCTACCTGTGTCATATTATTTGTCATTTCAGAGAACATTCTGTCTCGCAAAATTGGTCATTTTAGAATCCCAGTTTAATATTAATGGTTCACTTTCCACCTTTAACCAAATCTATTGCTCTATGAAATTATTACTCCACATTCTAATGGGTTAATATTTATTATTCTATGTTCTCAATACTGGCATGACATTTTGCAAAGCTATTGAGTAGAATCTCCTAGTGAATTAGACAAGAACAACTAGAACTTCCACTCTTGAAACTTTGTTTTCTATATGTTTAATATTTTAAAATTGATTTTATTACAATCGTGAATTGTCTTTTATTATAAGAAAATGTATTTTGCCTATTAGGTGCGCCTAGGCAGTGAGTAAGCCCATCCATCACCTTTTCCTTTTTCACACACTGAGGCACAGACTAAAGGAGGCACAAAGATTGAAAGGAAATATAATATTTCATAAATGAAGATATTATATTATTTGATTGAGAAGAATGTATATTTGTAGTTTAGCTTTGATATATTTTAGGATATAGGTTAATCATCTTTCCTTGCCTTATATACATTTATTTCTAATTCAGATATAGTTTATATTATTTTAGCAGCCTATATAGGGCAATTAATTATTCAATGAAGGGTTGGCATAATTATTAAGAGGGTTTTCACATTAAACCTAGAAAGAGAATGTCAAGGACAAGTCTACTTTCCATCTATCCTATTTTAACGTGTCGGATCCTATTTGAGGAAATTGGAGTAAGTCCCAAGTTATAATTAGTGATTTAGGCTCTAGATTTTTTAACCTGTGAAAACACTAAATTACCCTTGATGATAGGTTTTTTCAAAATTTGTAAAAAAAATCTGTATAAAAAAAAAGTATTCCTAGAGTTTCGAACCATGGGTAAATGCCAAATAATGCCGTCGCTACCACCCTAGTTATAAAATGAGCAAGATGTATCTTATGAACTTTTTATCATTGTGTAAACATATTGAGACACAACACTTACATAAAATAAAATAAAATAAAATAAAACAACAGAAATCACCCAAAACAACACACGGCCAAAATACTCATGGAAATTTACACGAACAAAGGGTTTTCACATTAAACCTAGAAAGAGGATATGTCAAGGACAAGATACTTTCATCTATCCTATTTCAAGCGTCGGATACTATTTGAGGAGATTGGACTAAGTGTCACTTTCAAGTTATAATTGGTGATTTGGGCTCTAGAACTTTAACCTGTGAAAACACTAAAATAACCTTGATGATAGGTTTTTTAAAAATTTGTAAAATAATCTATAATTATAAAAAATAAAAATAAATTAAAAAAAGTAGTCCTAGAGTTTTGAACTGTGGGTAATTGTCAAATAATGCCCTCACTACCACCCTAGTTACCAGATGAGCAAGATGTATCTTATGAACTTTTTATCTTTAGGTAAGCAACACTTACATGAATTAAAACAAAAATATAACACAAATTACCTGAAAAACAAACGGCCAAAATACACATGGAAATTTACATAAACAAAAAACATACTCACACTCAATAATTGCACAAAAAACACAATAAAATCTATACAAACTAACAAACATTTACACAAAATAACACACGACCAAAATCACACATGAAAATTACCAGAACAAAAACTTACACAAACAAACATATACAAATAATCACACGGATAATTGAATAAAATTTACACAAAGTAACACACAAACACTTACACAAACTAAAACACACCATATAGTTAGACGGAATAACCAAATAAAGCTTACAAGGAGTAACACATAAACACTTTCACAAACTAACACAACCGAAACAATCACACAAAATAACTAACATTTACACACACACACACACACACACACAAAATAATTACGAAATAACTTAATAAATTTACACAAACTAAAACAAAAAATAACACAAATTGCACACAAAACGCACATAAAAATTTATTGGGGCAAAATTTTACACAAGCTTACACACATCAAAAAAGAATTACACAAATAAAAAGGCACACTTTCTTCTACTTAAAAATTCTACTTTTTAGCCTAGATGATATAACACTATGAAATTAGAGCACACTTTACAAATTTTGTCATCCTATATTAGGGGCCCATAACATATAAAAAGTATAGCCTCTTATGAAATAAACTTTGTTGTTTCTAGGTTTATTTTCCCTCCTGTTGTTTGAGATATAAACTCTCTAGTATTGTTTGAGCTAGGATTCCAAGGGTATGCCCACATAAACTGTACAGCTGTTTATCTATACTATTTTATATTTCAGACAGATAAAAGAAAGTTAATGTGTGTGGAAGAGGCTAAAACAAGAAACAATTTAGATGGAGTGTGTTTATTCAATGCAAATCTAGAAGGAAGTCACTATGGGACAATAATTGTCCACATGTTCTGAGAAACCAAATTCTCATCATTAAGTTCCAACCATATTATTAGGCTTGTCCCTTCAAGTTACTATCCAGTTCAACCAATCAACTGATTCAACTTTAGATTTTATTTTTTTTCTCATTCAAACATGATAAGATCTTTCCTGACACGTAATCCTCAAACTTGCAGACCAACCTCAATCTACTCATATGATCATGTTTGGACTTACATACCTACATCCTCAAAACTAGTGATACAATCTCACCCTTTCAGACCCTAATATCCTAACACCAAACCCATAACAACCCTAATGCAAAACCTCACTCATATACGATGTATAAGGCATGGCGTCATACGTCTAGCCCAAACAATTTTCCCTTCTAAACCTTTTATGCACATACACTTATCAATATGAATAACACTACACAACCTAATAAATCCATCTTAATCCATTTGTATAATCAATGTGGAAGTGTGGAACACACCACATCAAAACCTATGATAAATTAAATAATCTAGTGTGTATCCTTTAACCCAATACACAAAAAACAACTAATAAGAATTTGAAATGATCATAAAATTCAGTGATTCACAACTCACTATGGATATCAGAATTATGTATGGCAAACTAATTACACCGCCAACACTTTACACTAGAGTGTAACAGAGAAAACAAAAGGATATCATCAAAATCTAAGCAGTACATTCATAGTAACTCTAATTCAACATCAAGGTAACAACAAAATCTGCGCACTTCGGTTGCAAATGTTTTTCAGACTTGTACATATCCTGGTATCCTCTTACTGTTTTTTGAAACAATCAATTTATCCTCGTTATACAATGGTATCCATGTTTACATGATCGCCTAATCCATCTTCAAACAAAAAAAGTCCTGTTCAACTTATTAGAAGTCATTCTGTTCAAATATACTTGCCTCAAAGAGTCAAAGATAGATTTGCTATGTTAGCATTTATGCAGAAATTGCAGAATCTAATGACCTTTCTTTATGTCCATATTCCAGATATTTATTATACATCTATCTGGCTATAAGCTCCCCCTAAGACAGATTATTTTCATGTCAGCCTTTTCCATTCGACACGCAACTATTTTGTTTCATAACAAAGCCATATGTCTAGAAAAGAAGACAAGCAACTATTTTGTTTCAACTTTCATGATCCTGCCACAATCAGCAAATTTGGAACGTCTGACAAGATCTATTGCATACTCTAGACAAAATAGTGTTTCAAAACCTAAGTGTCAATGGTTGATTTATTTTTCTCTAGATAAACAAGGTGTTCAACCCATCAATCATTTGAGAGACTGTATTGCACTTATCAACAAAAATGAAATCTAGTACTATTATATATGCAAAACCTGATATACTGAGAAAACATGGTCCTCTTAAACAGCTGTATGACAGAGGATATACTGATAGAATTCGTGTAAATGTGTAATCCAGTCATCTACTGCAAACCTATATCAACTGCGTATATGATATTTTTGCAATTATTTTCTGACTAGAAAAAGTGTGCACCTGTACATTTCTCAGTTCTCAGCATATGGTACCTACTAACTAGATCATAATTATCATTCAAACATACTTTTACACAAAAATATCAATAGAAAAAGATACTAGTTCCCATTAAGACGTGAACAAAAACAGAAAAGGATAGAGGAAAACAGAAGGCCAATCGATACCAAAAGGTGAGAGATGAACTACCCTTAATCAAGAAAATTTTGACTTACATCTTGCTCCTCAAGATCTGCTTCATCCCCTTCAAACTCCGGTGGGGAGACCTGAGGATTGTCAACTTCAACAAATTGCTCAGGTGGGTTAAACTGGTAGGCTTTCTCATCTGGATCACGAGAACTCAAGCAGTTGACCGACTGTTTCCCATCTGTACCATTTTCGCCCATATGACCTTTGGCTGAAGCTTGAAAGTTTGACTCTACAGGCATCATTTCTGTATCTGGTAAGGGATCTACAGCAATCTGTGAGTCCAGAGCTGTAATTGGTTCAATTTTTTCTTGATCATTACATTTGACTGCAGTTGAATTACATGGTTTCTTTTTCTCCAACTCTCTGCAAGAAGGAAGACAATCCACGTCTCCCCTCTCAGTTGCTCTAATACTAGCTTCTTCATTAATGTTAGGTCCAAGAACATCTGAATGCTTGTTACAGGCCATACTTTCATTGGAAGAAGGTGGTAGTTTAGAAGAAGGCTGATCCCCAATGACCCTTTCCCTGGCATTAGATTCTAAAAGCATCTCGGCGTCTTTGATTGCATCCTTTGAAGTTCCAAAATCCATATTATTTTCAGGACTTCCTGAGGAACATAAAACAGCAGCATTCGTACAGGCTGTGTCGTCAGATTGGCTGGCAGAAAAATGTGACTTGTGACTAACTAAGTGTTTGGCTCGCAATGAGCCACAATCTGCATCATCAGAATGGTATACTTCTGAAGAAGATTTATCCTTTTTCATACCCATGTTATAACGTGTGCAAGATAAGTAATTCAACAGTCAGATTATTCAAGAAGACAATTTGAACTGATTTTGTCGCCTCAAAGACATAATAATATTTCCACTTTCAGCTGGGAATCTTCCTGGAAGAGGTAAAAATAAAACAAATCAGTCATAAAGCATGAAAATGCATAGCTACATCAAGAGTTGAACACAGAAAAGCATGTCACTTTCAGAGAAATATCTTCATCCCCAAGGCCATATCAAGACAACTAGTAAGAGCAGATGCAGCCTATTAACTAATAAGAGACGAGATTCAGCATATTATTAAGCAGTATAGGGCTAACCATCACATCACACATACACGTTAGTGGCAGGAACATCAATTTCAATCACATCAACTAGGACTCCCATCTAAAATCTTACTACTCGAATCACTGTGCACCAGGTAAAATTAATACTCAGTGGCCAAACTGAGCATATAAACAAGAAAAAAAAACTTCGAAACCCCATCCAATTCCAAGAATCAAATACCATTATGCAAATGAAAAAAAAATACCAATCGAAGTAAGGCGGGAAATCAATCATACAGTACATTAACCATCAAAGCATACAACATTAAGCAGTAAAACAGGGAAGCAAGTCCAATTCGCAGTCAATTCCATCGTGATAAACAGCAAAAGAAAGTCGACGGCCAAACCCTAGATCTAAGATATTCCAAAAGAAAGGTTCGAATCTTTACGGAAAAGAAGTACGCGCCAACGGAGGGAGAGAAAAGGAGCCTGAAAATGGCGAAATGGCACTGGCGGCAACCTGCAACGGGAGAGGGGAAGCGGAGAACGCATAGAGAAGGGGCGTGAAGAGGAGAAAATTTTGAGGTACGAGTCATACCGGTCATTATCATAATAAAATTTTAATTGTTGATAAATTATAAATTATAGATATGTTTCTCAAAAAACAATATTAAGATCAAAGTATCTATCTATATATATATATATATATATACTACTCATATTAAAGCAAAAGGCCTTTATTGTTACGTATTTTTTCTTATTAAATTATGTCACGTGTCATTTTCTCGTAAATTATTATTTTATAATTTTATTAATTAATTAATGTCTACAAATCATTAATCAAATAAATGAGGCAATAGTGCAGTTTTTTTTAATTGGAAGTGTGTATTTTAGATTATTATATGGCATTAACTATGTATTTTTTTTAAACGGTTCACTCATTTACCCACATTTAACTCTTCTCTTTAACGTTTCATTTAATTCTCTTATTTCCCTCCTTTTTTATTTTACTCATCCGTTCACATGCCTTCGCTATGCTAGACTCAACAAGAGAACTCTTGCAAACTATTCTTCATTCTTCATCTCCGATTCCTTTTTTTTTTCAGGTCGAAAGAGGATAGTGCTCCGATTCAACTTCCAGGTTCACTCATCTCCACATGTGAATTAATCGATCCTCTTTTCGTTCTCTATTATTAGGGTTCTTGATTTAGGGTTCTGATTCCACTTCCACATTCATAGTTATCGTTTTGATTTATGGTTCTCATTCTAGTTTTAGATTTAAGGTTCTTATCTCAGTTCCAATTTAGGGTCTTATGAACGTTAGTTTTCATTGTTTGATTTGTTCTATTTTGTGACCAGTTCTCGGATTTCATTGAAGGAAATGGCTAGTCCTAAAAGGCATTCTAAACTTAATGAAGATTCAGGCAACTAGCATCTTATTAGTGTCACTCCCTCTGATCTACATGTTGTAGAGGGATCAAGTAAACCTATATCTCCAAAGCTTGTAAGTATATTCTAACTAGTTATATGGAGTTTATGCTAGGAAATTCTTAAGTACTTTGTATGTTGGGTATTTGTATCTTACTACCTATCAAATAGATTTGTATGTTGGGTATTTTCATGTTGGATAGAGAATTGTCCTCTTTGTTATGTATGTTGTTTATGCTTGAAATCTCTAGTACTTTTGTATGTTGAGTATTTGTCATATTATTTTGCATATGCATGTTGTAGAGGGAATTGTTATCTTTGCCTCACATTTAGGTGTTGTGTATTTGATATTGTTTACTCAATGCTGTTATTTCATATTGGATCATTTACTAGTATTTTTGATTTTCAACATCATAATGTAAGTTGTACTATTGATGTTTTTTGTCATATTGGGTATTGTATGTTTAGTATTTAATACCATGTTTTATTTATCATAGTTTTAGTTTACTTTCAATTATTGAGACTGTCAAACTAGAGAATTGCATAATTAACAATTTCTCTAGGATGTCGTTGATTCCTTTCATTCTTCAAGACTTGTCTGAAGGAGATAAAGATACTTTGTTAAATGGTATCTTTGAAGACATTTTCAAAATGGAAGATAGATTAAGGACTTCCAATCAGCTGATTCACTTTATGCTTCTACGTGAATTCGTTACAAAGCGAAGTAAATCTATGTGGTTTGGCATCAAGAACAAACCGCTTAGGTTTGGGCTGACAAAGTTTTCAAATATAATTGAGTTGTAAATGTGATTTATGTTGATATTTTCTTCCTTCAAATATTGTAGGATATTGCTCAAGTTGAATCGATACGTAAGGTGAGCTTAAGGTTATGTAAAGAAAGTCAATTTAAGACGACACCTTTCATGAGCAAGATCAAGATACCCAAAGTTCCCAAACATAGCTTTATTCCTAGGTTTGAGCGGGAAAATTTGTATAATTTTGTGAAGGACCCGGAAGATAAAAGTTGTATTCAAGGATACATTCATCAAATTTCAAAGAAATCTTTGGAGTCAGTACTCAAGAAGGTTGGTTTGGAATAAGGTAACAATCTCTATATTACCCAATTTGTGCAGTATCCATTTTTAATATGTACTTTTATACATAAATGATGTATTATGTTGTTATTTTGTTGTAGTAAGACGAATTGAGTATGCTTTTGCGCAAAGTTGCTATTGAGTATCAGTATTCCTACAACCGTGTTGCCGTTTTGTGATGTAAATGGGCACCTGCGTACAACGAGAAGCATTTCCTGCAGTTCTCCGAGATTGGCCCAGATATATATGAAGGGGTCAAAATGTATGATATTCTAACGGGAGATAAACCATCCTTCTTTCGGAATAATTTGTAAAAGTTTATGTAATCTTTTCACCCTACCCCCTTCTTGGAAACCATTGGGTTGCATTGGAGATAAACCTTTTCCATTAGTGCATATATGTTTATGATTCCCAACCTAGCTTGTTGAAAGATGATAAGTTGATTCATTTGTTTCAACCTCTTTCTTATATGTTCTCCCATGTGTTGAGGCTTCATGGGAAATACACGAGGCTTGGTGATAATTTGACAAAGCAATTCAATGTTGTGAGGAAGGTAGAGTGTCCTATCAATAAAGATGGGTATGTATATCTATCTATCTGTCTGTCTGTATGTCTGTCTGTCTGTCTGTCTGTCTGTCTGTCTGTCTGTCTGTCTGTCTGTCTGTCTGTCTGTCTATCTATCTATCTATCTATCTATCTATCAATCTATCTATCTATCTATCTATCTATCTATCTATCTATCTATACACACAAAATCATTCTAAAACTGAATCTAACTATTGATATATTTTGGCGAAAGTTGTGGTATCTCCATAGTGAAGTATATCCAAAATTTTTCATCCGGGTGTGAAGATTTGTCAATGATAAACGATGATTATGTTGTAGGTTACAAAGAACAACTAGCTAATGTACTCTTCATGAGGGATTGATATAAGTCATATTTTGATGCAGTAGCTTGCTTGTTGGAAGATTTCTGGATACATCCTACTTTGAATGTTGTATTTTGTGTTCTATTCTAAACTAGTAACATTTTGTTTGAGGTGGAATAGTTTGGGAGATGTTTCGAACTAGTTACATCTTGTTTGTGACAATAATCATAACCTTTGGTTATCTATGACTTTGATATTAAAGTTGGGTATCAATTTCTAATATTGGGTATTATAGTTTGGGACATGATTTTAACTAGTAATATTTTGTTTGTGACAGTACTTTCAAACTTTTTATGTCTATGACTATGGCATTAAAGTTGGGTAATAATTTGTAACCTTGGGTATCATAGTTACGGGTTTGGGTATTTCTTTTGTCTAACTATTATGTGTATTACAAATATGTGTTTGGGTATAAAAGTTACATGATTGGGTATTATAGTTATTACTCAATTTGGTACTTCATTTGTCTATCAATCATGGGTATTAAATGAATTTGGTATTCAAAACATACAATAAATATATGTATGTACTTTTGGTTAAAACTAGTAACATGTTTGGTATAATAGTTACATGCGTGGGTATTAAAAATATTATGCAATTATGTATCTCATTTGTCTAACAATAATGTGCATTAAAAATTTGTAAAAAAACATAATCCAAAACGTATTCATAATCCCCTACATAGAAATAAAAACACCATCTAAAATGAATTCTAAATCAACTTATAACTACTACTTTTTTTGATTCGTACATGTCTTCTTATTATGCCCAACTATACCAACAACTGCATTTCATCTTGCCATTCTTTTCCCATGAAGCTTTAATCCTAGCTTTTGGCATCTTCCACTCCTTTTACGCTTCTTAGGAGGCTCATATGACATTGTTGTGTAGTCCGGTTCAACTAGCCAATACACATGTATAACATGTGTACCTTCTAGATGAAGACTATATAACTCCCAAGAGAAAGTGTCGCATTACCGTAAATATATAGTATCCCAGCCAAGTCGTCTCCATGAGGACTATGTTATCCTCCCCTTACTCTAAGAAGAATTACAAGAAAATGCAAGTGTTGTAAAATAAAAATAAAAAGATGCGACCAAGTGGTCGACTTAAGACACTTCAAGAGTGGTTTTGTTTAAGTAACCTTTGTCGAGTCTATAACACCCCGAATCCACGGGACTCGAGGTGCTACCGGGCTAGGATCTCACAATGGATCCTGACCCTAGCTTGACAACAATTTCACCGATCTTACAACAAGGCACAAACAGATTAAAACCAAAACATAAAACTGATATATATAAACATGTCAAAAGGTTTATACAACTGATGAGTACAACAAAACATATCATATATATATACATATCCAAAATACCCATCCACGAGTATAACCCCAGTGTACGGAGCCCTCAGCAGATCGCCCCGTCTGGATCACTCTGCAGTGTCCTAACCTGCAAAGTCTACAACACGGCATTACACCGTTAGCTAACCAAACACATACAAAGGAAGATGCTAGAGCACATGCACACGTCAGAACTTAAACGTATAAACATGTTGTCACACATTTACCCATTTTATTATCTTATAATAATAGTCCGGCGCATACAACGTATAAATAATAACTCAATATGAACATATGTGACACGAGGAATATAACCCTCGCCTCTCGGGAATAGTGCCAGCTGGAGTGGGGATCCGGTACCACCTCCCGTGTACCCTATGGGAGTGGACAGGTGTCCGGCCCACTGAGCCATACTGGCCTGCCCGTAGAGAACCTCCAGACTCCCAGCGGGATGAAAGGACAAGTTGTCACGGCCCTACAATGGGCAGTCAATAGACCATAGGTCGGTAATACAATATATCATACGGGCTATAACATCCACCACTCAGGCACACATCCAATATATGGAGGGCAGCTAAGTAAGTCCTATGGACTTACCTCAACCTCGGGAGTCACAGACTCAGAATACTCGGCTCCGCTCTGGAGATCAACTCAACCTAAACAAGGTATAACGCATACATCATATACATATCCATACAAGGGGTCACACCTAGACCCAAGGGATCCATACGGATCATATTCCAACTCGTAATCCTCAAGGCCGTAACCGGCATAACAGTTCCGTACTCAACTCATTCTAACCTCAACTCGCACCTAGCAAGCTACTAACACTCATACTAGGAAGGAAAAAGATATACCTAGCCTTAGGTAGATCCGGGACAAAACGCACCTGCGGGTCACAAGGGACACAGGGGCGAAAGCAGGTGGCCGCGGGCGCGGCGGGATGTGGCCGCGGGGGCGGTGACACGGAACGTGGGCGGCCGCTGGCACGCCGCTGACGCCTGGACAATGTCGCCGCAGGGGCGGTGACTCACGGCCGCGGGGCGGCGACTGCGCAGAGCGTGATTCTGCGTTTCTCCTCGGTCCTTCACGTGATCAATTCCCGTCTTCTCTCATCCAAAGCCAATCCCAAACACATACATACACATACCAGCATCAAAACGTGCCTAGGCAAGAAAGAAAGAAAGAAAGAAGAGAGGAGAAGAAACCTTACCACACTTGTGGTCTAAGGCTGTAGGAGAGCTCAACTGCTACCAAGGCTGGCTTCCAAGCCCAGCATATCCAAAGCCCAACTTACACAAGCACTACACACTTCCAACTCTCACAAACTCTTCCAAGCTAGAACAAGATCAAAGGGGAGCAAAGGGAAGCAAGGATGCGTGAAGAGACTCTGGAGCAAAAGGATGAAGAAACCCTTGATCAGCCAAAAGTAAGAATGGGTGAAGTAAAGGGTAAATCAAGGTCAACAAAGGTAAACAAAAACGGCTACAGCCGGCGGAAACCGCGGGGGCGGCAAGACCAACCTCGGCCAAAGCTAATCTTGGCCAAGGTCCGGTCTCGGCCCGAAAGACTACGGCTCTTACATCTCTCCCCCCTAAAAACAAGTTTCGTCCCGAAACGTGCATAAACCTCGAAAGCACATAACCTCAAAACCGGGATACACTCTCTATCATAGAGGTATCATAACACATACCTGGCCTCAACCATACGCTATAACCTCAACATGGGCGTGGAGAAACATCATCTCCCGCAAAAGATCACAATCCTATCCGGGGCATAGAGAGAAGCGTCTCTAGCCAAACCAACATCGAGGCATGGAGAAGATATCTCCATCCAATCCTACATATCTCGAGATAGCATGGAGGTAAGAACCATCTCCAGCTATACCTATCGGTCGTACTAGCACAACAGGATCTGTAACAGATCATACACACATCACAGCTAGCACGAAATAAACACAGTATGGCATATAAGCACATAAACGCATAAGCATATAACACTCACCAAGGTAATACTAAGATCTACCCGGCGATCCCACTGGTACCTCTATCTCAGCATAGAACTCTGGATAGTTCCTTTGGATACTATCCTCAGTCTCCCAAGTAGCCTCCTCAGGTCCACGTCTCAACCACTATATCCTCAACATAGGAATGTCCTTCGAACGCAGGCGTCTCATGCCTCGCTCTAGGACTGCAATAGGATGCTCAGCAAACGTGTGGTCTGGCTCAACCACCAAATCATCATAACTCACAATGCGTCTCGGGTCTGGTATATACTCCCTCAGTTGAGACACGTGGAACACAGGGTGAACACCCTCTAATCTCGGAGGCAAAGCCAATCTGTAGGCTGCGCTCCCAACCTGATCCAGAATCTCGAATGGTCCGACATATCGGGGGCTCAACTTCCCCTTAATGCCGAATCTCCTCACACCTCGTGTCGGGGACACTCTCAGCCACACATGGGCTCCAACTCGGAACTCTAGAGGTCTGCGCCTCCTGTCTGCATACGACTTCTGACGGCTCTGAGCCGTCAGCAGTCGCTCTCTAATCAGGGCTACTCGGGCCATATCATCCTGAATGTGATCAGGGGCTATACCGCTGACACTGCTCTGCTCATCCCAGCATAACGGAGTCCGACATCTCTGTCCATATAGTGCCTCATATGGGGCCATCCCAATAGATGCATGCTAGCTGTTGTTGTATGAGAACTCAACTAGTGGGAGGTGATCCGTCCACACTTGTCCCCAATCCAACACACAAGCTCGCATCATATCCTCCAGCGTCTGAATGGTCCTCTCTGACTGACCATCGGTCTGAGGATGAAACGCCGTCGTGAAATGTTAACTCGTCCCCAGGGCAGTCTGAATCTGCTGCCAAAACCTCGAGGTAAACGCCCATCTCTGTCAAAGACGATCGTCCTCGGCACCCCATGGAGTCTCACTATCTGCCTAGTGTACTCCTCAATCAGTCTGCTCACCGGCCACGTCTCCCTGATCGGAACAAAACGTGCCGTCTTCGTCAATCTGTCCACAATGACCCAGATAGCATCATAACCCCGACTCAATCTCAATCCGGTCACAAAATCCATGGTGACGTCTTCCCACTTCCTCTGTGGAACAGGAAGTGGATGAAGCTCGCCCCCAGGTCTGAAATGCTCGATCTTGACCTGCTGGCAGGTCGCACACTGTGCCACAAATTTGGCCACATCGGGCTTCAACCCACCCCACCAGTATATACGTCTCAAATCCTGATACATCTTACTCGTACCTGGATGTACCGAGTAAGGTGTACAGTAAGCCTCCTGTAGAATCCTCTGACGTAAAACTGCGTCAGCAGGTACACAGACGCGACCTCGGCGTCTCAACACTCCATCTGCACCCGAAAGTAACTGTGGTGCCTCATCTCGAGACATCCTCTCCCGTATCCTCAGCAACATCGGGTAGGTCTCCTGCTTCTGTTGGATCTCCCCCAACAGATCAGGTAGAACCTCTAAGATACTCAGTCGGGCATCCTCATCAGGAAACTGGATGTCCAACTCTAACCATCTCAGGTCTCTCTGCAGTTGAGACTGTACTGTCAATCTCGCGATCGCCTGCTCTCGAGGCGTCTTCCGGCTCAGGGCGTCGGCGACAACGTTCGCCTTCCCCGGATGATACAGAATCTCCAAGTCAAAATCCTTAATCAGCTCGAGCCACCTACGCTGGCGGTTATTCAACTCCCGCTGCGTAAAAATATACTTCAAACTCTGATGGTCGGTGAAGATCTGGCATGTGGCACCATACAGGTAATGTCTCCAAATCTTCAGTGCATGAACTACCGCGGCCAACTCCAGATCATGAGTCGGGTAGTTCTCCTCAGCAACTCATCAGTGGACGGGCAATCACAGAGAATCCCTCCACGAAGCGTCTGTAATAACCGGCTAGGCCAAGGAAGCTACGTACTTCCCTGACGTTCGTCGGTGTAGTCCAAGCGGCTACTGCCTCGATCTTTGCCGGATCAACCTTGATCCCTTCAACTGAAACCACATGACCTAGGAATGCTACCTCTGGCATCCAGAACTCACACTTAGAGAACTCAACATAAAGTTCTCTATCCCGCAAAGCCTGCAACCAAATCCTCAGTTGTCCTGTGCACATCCTGCTCTCTCACCCTCAGCTGGTGATATCCTGAGCGCAGGTCTATCCTAGAGAACACTGAAGCTCCCTGTAACTGATCCAGCAAATCATCAATGCGCGGCAACGGATACTTGTTCTTGATGGTCACCTTATTCAGCTCTCGGTAATCTATGCATAGTCTCAACGATCCGTCCTTCTTCCGTACGAAGAGGACCGGTGCCCCCCATGGGGATACACTAGGGCGAATGAAGCCCTTCTCAGCCAACTCCTCGAGTTGCTTCTTCAGCTCCAACATCTCAATAGACGCCATCCGATATGGCCCTTCGAGATCTATCTCATACCAGGCTTTAACTTGATACCAAAGTCCACACTCCTCTGAGGTGGCAAACCGGACGATTCAGCGAACACATCTGCAACTCACAGACCACTGGGATATCCTCTAAGGCTAGACTCTCCCCCTCCTTCATGGCGTAACACCAGAAGGCCTCACAACCCTGGGCAATCAACCTAGCTGCCTGTATAGCACTGATAACCATGCCTACCTTCCCGAGGTCCCAACCTCGGAAAACCGCTAACTGACCAGACTCGGTAGAGAGGGTGACAGTCCTCCTACCCACATCTAAAACCGCAGAATGCCTATCCATCCAATCCATACCAAGGATGACTTCCTCATGCTCCAGCGGCATGACAAAGAAGTCAACTAAAAGCACACGGGTCCCTACAGAAATGGGACAGTCATGGATCTTACGGGTACCTCTGCACTCCTCAGCTCAAACAGTAGGTGCATCCGGCCCTGAGGGCCACGAGTGTCAGTGGTGCTCCCACCACACCTCTACCTCTGCTCGGCCCAAGAGCAGATCCCTGAGCCGTCTGACGATCTAGGACCTTCTGTTGTCCCTGTGTCTGCTGCTGCTGAGGTGGCCTCTGTCCACCCCCAGCTCCACCATCACGTGAAGAACCCTGCTGTGAAGAAGCTCCGCCCTGACGGCAGAACACTGCTCTGTGACCTCGCCCACCACACGTGAAGCAAGTCACCGGCTGTCTCGAGCACTCTGGCCTAATATGTCCTTGCTCTCCACAGTTATAGCACTGTCGAGCTCTACCAGTAGCCGGTGTAGGCGAAGGCTGACTCTTGCGACTCTAACCTCGCCCTGACCCAGCAGCTCCAGCCGTACCGCTAGTCTGCCCGGTACACTGCCTCTTCTCAGACCCCCCGGTCTGAGAAGCTCTCCTTTGACTGACCCGCTCACGCTCACAGTCAGCGACTCGATCCTGGTAGTCCATCCGGGACTCACAATGAAATCCCGCCATATAAGCCCGGGTGGCATCCCTCAGCCGTCGGGAAAACAGATACACATGCTGATCAGCATGAGGTGCAGCTGGTCCTAACAGTGCCAGCTCCTCCTGAAACCTCCGGATGGCCTCAAAAACTGGCACATCCTCGAACCCGGCCTCCACAAAATCTCTCAGTCTCTCCTTCCTCAGCGAGACAGGGGAGAAACGCTCTCGGATCATAGACCTCATCTGCTCATAACTGGTGACCTGACCTCGTACGGATCTCCACCAGTGTTGCGCTAACTCCCTGAACAAGCTCTGCACTAACCTGACCTGTCTATCAGCTGAGCACCTAATAGACTCCAGACCCGAGTCTACGTGTCTTATCCACAGCTCTACCTCCAACCTTACCTTCCCAGAGAAAGGGGGTACTCCCATCTGATGGAAAGCCTTCAACCAACTGTTTGGTCGAGGCCCTCTATACTCCTCCTGTACTCGAACGACCTCAGCAACAGGTGCCGGTGCAGCTGGCACCTGTGTAACGGTGTGGGACCTCTCAGATGGCCCCTCCTGCGCTGGCAGATCCGGGGCACGTCTACCTGCCCTAGCAGCCTCCTCAACCCGCCGGATGTAATCACGGAAGGCTGGTCCCTCCATGGAGACACGGTCCGAGTCTGCTGACTGGACTCGCTGTGGACCCTGTCCCCCAGCTGTGCCTTCCCCCATCTCAGGGGCGGCACTCTCAGCAATCTCTGCCTGAACGTCCTCTACTGCACGCAGCTCAGCAGCAGGGATCCTACCTCGTCCTCTACCTAACGGAGGTCTGCCTCTACCCCGTCCTGCTACAGGTAAGGTTCTAGTCTGAACCATCTGCAGAGGACATAAACCCAACTCAAATGACAATATATATGCCGTATATATAGGTATATAACACATCATCACAACAGATGGTATCTATCTATACATATATATACCTATACTATCGAGATCTTCAGAGGGGCGATGACTCACGTACACGATATCCCAAAACGTTTTGTACTCATTTCAAAACCAAAACCTTTTGAAAAGTCAGACCCCTTTCGGGTTTTGTTTATTTATCTATTCGACCTTTATCGCAGATTACAATATATGGAGGGCAGCTAAGTAAGTCCTATGGACTTACTCAACCTCTGGAGTCACAGACTCAGAATACTCGGCTCCGCTCTGGAGATCAACTCAACCTAAACAAGGTATAACGCATACATCATATACATATCCATACAAGGGGTCACACCTAGACCCAAGGGATCCATACGGATCATATTCCAACTCGTAATCCTCAAGGCCGTAATCGGCATAACAGTTCCGTACTCAACTCATTCTAACCTCAACTCGCACCTAGCAAGCTACTAACACTCATACTAGGAAGGAAAAGGATCTACCTAGCCTTAGGTAGATCCGGGATAAAACGCACCTGCGGGTCACAAGGGACGCAGGGGCGAAAGCAGGTGGCCGCGGGCGCGGCTGGATGTGGCCGCGGGGGCGGTGACACGGAACGTGGGCGGCCGCTGGCACGCCGTTGACGCAACGCTGGCGCTTGGACAATGTCGCCGCGGGGGCGGTGAATCACGGCCGCGGGGGCAGCGACTGCGCAGAGCGTGATTCTGCGTTTCTCCTCGGTCCTTCACGTGATCAATTCCCGTCTTCTCTCATCCAAAGCCAATCCCAAACACATACATACACATACCAGCACAAAACGTGCCTAGGCAATCATCTAATCCTAAGCTATGAAGGAAGGCAAGAAAGAAAGAAGAGAGGAGAAGAAACCTTACCACACTTGTGGTCTAAGGCTGTAGGAGAGCTCAACTGCTACCAAGGCTGGCTTCCAAGCCCAACATATCCAAAGCCACAGCTTACACAAGCACTACACACTTCCAACTCTCACAAACTCTTCCAAGCTAGAACAAGATCAAAGGGGAGCAAGGATGCGTGGAGAGACTCTGGAGCAAGATGATGAAGAAACCCTTGATCAGCCAAAGGTAAGAATGGGTGAAGTAAAGGGTAAAGCAAGGTCAACAAAGGTCAACAAAAACAGCTGCAGCTGCCGGAAACCGCAGGGGCGGTCCAAGCAGCCGCAGGGGCGGCGCCACTCACCGCGGGGGCCGGCAAGACCTACCTCGGCCAAAGCTAATCTCGGCCAAGGTCCGGTCTCGGCCCGAAAGACTACGGCTCTTACAGAGTCCCCTGGGCAACTCCAATCTAGTCATCCTGACAACTTCGATCGAGTGATTTTCCTATAGCTTTTAACTCGGTTGAGTAAAAAACAGAGGAATGCTAGAGATGAAACTAAGTATGAGAAACGATTAGGGGTGGAGATTAATTCTCCCAATCCTTGCTAATGCAATATTTATACACGTTATAATGTCATAGAGTGAGAACTATTTGCTCAAATGCTCAAATAAATTATGACTAAACAGTTGTATGCATGGATAGATGAATGCAAGCCTAAGCATGTTAGTCAAGCCAATATAGTACCTCACATGGTGTTTGTTATTGGTAAAATGTCAGTCAATTATGGTCTCAAACTAGTGATCAATACAAAGTAATCGAGCCTCACATGATGTTTGTTATTGGCTTTCATAAATCATAAGGATCTAGAGTGGACTTACACGTACTTCATAAACTAGCAATCGATTGTTCCTCACATGGTATTTGCTATTGGAATAATTGAAGTATTAATCCTACCAATATAGGCGTCTACAAAATGCATCACTAGAATATGAAATTACTTATGAGTCTCATTCATACTAGCCGGCCAATTAACAACACATAGGATCATGCTTAAAACTAAACAAAGTGCATAAAGGAACAATTCAAGCAAGCTTAGCATCCGACTTTCATATTAGTCTAAGCATGGATCCTAGTGTTCTAATCGGTTTTAACCTCCTATATGCTCACTATAATGCTTTGATACTCACATAAATTCTTGACATTATAACAACACAAATACTACATAGCTTTGGATTGGGATTTTCACCCCAATCCTAGTACGGAACTACTCACTCATGTTGAGTGAAGAAAACACAATAATCGAACAAGAAATCATGCAATCCATGGAATCGAGAGAGAGAGATATGATAAAAAAAACTAAGAGAGAATCGAATTACCAAAGAATTAAGGAAAGTAGCAATGGATCCAGCTTGTATTGATGCAATTCAGCCAGAAATCGGCACAAACTCTTACAACTCGGACTCAACTCGGCAGACTCGGCCCTAAACTAAGGAGAGTCGGCTCCGAAAATGAGAGAAACTAAGAGATTTGTGGAGTAGTGAATTGGTGTTTGATCTTATGCAACTAATCCACTTTAAATAGGTTGAGAAGTGGAGGAAATTGGCACGAATCACCCCCAAGCTTGGCAAGGATTGCCAATATCAACACCAAGATTCCCTTGTAACTGTCGTCACATGGCGAGTTGGTTACAACGGCACAACACATCAATCGAGTCGACCCTGAAGTGACTCGGCTCACGTTGAAAAGTAAGTCGGTGACACTGTTGTCTTCTTGAGTCGAGTGGGTCGTGTAACACCCCAAATCCGCGGGACTCGGGGTGCTACGGGCGAGACCTCACAATGGGTCCCGACCCTTAGCTTGACAACAATTTCACCGGACCTTCCAACAAGGCACAAATAAAGGCAAAAACTTAAAACGTTTTTAATGTATGCGAAAGCCCGAAAGTAAAGACTACAAAGTGGAAACTCAGCCGAGTCCTCAAAACATCACAACTCCGATAAGAAAACCAAACCATACTACATAATCCACAATGCAAAGACATATCCCAAAAACGTCCCCGTCCTATAATGTACGGAGACCCCGACTGTCCACTCCTCCACCTCACTCGGCGGCGTCCTTAACCTGCAAGTCATCTACAACCACGGTTTAAAACCGTTAGCTAATATTCTAAGCATTAGAAAAGTGGTGAAGGCACAATCACATACATAACACATAACATAAAACACACAAGTCCGGTTTATTATCTTTTTATTATTAAGTCATATCCCGTTCTAATTCCACTTAAGTTTGTGGCACGAGAACCACCGTGGTCTCGCCTCGGTCCCCACTTACCGGCAGGAATGGTACGGATGCATCCGACCATCGAACCCGCCGGGCTAGTCGCCGAGATCCCCCTAACTTCCCGCAGAGCTAGGCAAGATGTCACCGCCTGTTATCATACACTTGGGCCAAAATACATATAAGGTCGGTGGTCCTATTTACCGGTTTAAATGTTATAACAAGAACATAAACACACACCACCAAACACACATCAATGCTAATACGTAAAATACGAGCTAAGTAAGTCCGGGGACTTACCTCGTCCCAATGCTAAATCACAAAACGCTCTCGCTTCCCTGGGGAAGAAGCACACAACCTGCTCACAACAAGATAACCATCAAAACCCGCTCAACTCAAGAAGTCTAGGACTTCCACACAAATGATCTACGCAAGATCATTTGACTCTCATTCTAGGACAGCATCCTAGAATCTCTCATACTCACATCTCACTCAACGCATGAGGAGATATCTCAACAACCTACTAACTCTCATATGATCATACTCAAAACACAAGAACGAGTAACAACCTACTAGGTCTATCATGCTCATCACACTCTCAACACATGAAAGTAACACCCAACAGTTCATAATTTCACAAGATATTAGTCCTCAACCCAAGAGGCACAAGCTAGCCTAGAAGATCCATCATGCTCACATGCTCATATCCAACAATTACATCGAGCCTTAGGGGCTCCTAGGTTCACAACCACTAAATGGTATTTCAAGCTACTCTAGATCCATCCTAGGCATGTTACTAACATGATTCAACACAATACTAAGGAATGAACGAAGAGGAAGGAGAGAAGAAGCCTACTGTTGCAAAAACCGCAGCCGCGAAGTCAAGCTGGCGCCCCCTGCGGAACACAGGAGCCGCCCCTGCGCCTTGCTGCCGCCCGAAGTCACGTGTCTGCCGCTGCCCCTGCGTCCGTGTTGAGCCGCCCTTGCGGCTGGCCGCCGCCTTGGAGTCGTGGTCTGGCGCCGCCCCTGCGGCCGTGCCGAGCCGCACCCGCGGCGTGCTGAGCCGCACCCGCGGCCGTGGTGAGCCGCCCCTGCGGCTGGCCGCTCCCGTGGCCGTGGTGAGCCACCCCCGCGGGTTCTGTGCAGAGCGTCGTCTTCTTCGTCTTCGATCGTAGATCCTTGGCTCCAAAGTCCTTCTCCTCTTGTTGGATCTTCTCCAAACACCCACCACTGGTCTTAGACACCTCTCCTTGTCCTAATCGAGCTAAGAACCTAAGCATGCAAAGAGTTGAGCAAAAACTCCTCAAGACATCCTCCATAGCCATGGATGAAGGAGGGAGGAAGAAGAAGGGAAAAACAGCAAGGAAGAGAGGGGAGGGAGAGGAAGGAGCTTACCAACAACCTGGGATCTTCTTCTGCAGTCCACAGCTTGGATCCTCAAGCAACAATGGAGAAGAGATGAGAAGGGAAGAGAAGAGAAGGAGTGTGGAGGGAAATGACGTGAAATGAGACCAAGGGAGGAGAGAGAGAGGCAAGGCTAAAAAGAGGTGTGGGGATCAAGGGGTCAACTGACCTCTTGTCCCTCACACGGACCGAGGGGTCGGAAATGAACCCTTGTCATTTTTAACCCCGAACGAAGGGTCGGAACGCGGAAAAAGAGGAAAAACGACGAGTCGGCTCGGGATTTTCTTAGGGATAAATCCAGGCACTCGGCATCACGGGACTACGAGATAAACTACAAGGTGCTCTAAGTCCGGAATAAATTCCGGGCGTTACAGGTCGTCTGACTCGACAACCACTTGAATGACGCTTGACATGTTTTCCGCCTTGGCTCGATGTCTTCTTCCTAGGAGAGCCTAAGTCTTCAGGCCCGAGTCGATTCCTCCTTTTTTGTGCAAGTGAAAGGGAACCTTCAGTAGGGTTGCATAGGCGACTTGGCCTCTTGGACTTGCACCTCAAAACGATTTTTTTGCCATTCCTTCTTTTACTTTATTGCTCCAGAGCTTCTCTTTGCTTCTTCTTTCCTTGCTTCCAACCTTCATGAGGAGAGAGACGTTTTTTTGAGTTCTTGTATGTCTATTTATGCTCCTTTTGACCTATAATCACCTAAGCACAAGAGACAAACGGGAGTAAACATTCTTTGATGCAAATAAGCTCTAGCAAATAACTAAATGCCTAAACCCATGCAATTCTACTAAAAATACATGAAAACAACTCTACAAAAGATAGCATAAAAACATGCTATCGACATGGCAACATTGCTTTTCAATATGAACATTCCATTCTGATCTGTTACGTAAAAGATATATTATTCCCACATACTCAACCTTCCAAACTATCACAAGAATAATATCTTCCAATGAGGAAAGCTGAATTTAGACCCATGTGGTTGGCTGTAGCAATGACATGAATACACGGAATTTCTTCAATGTTAAACTCATGGCATGTACAACATCTTAATTTGAAACAAACAATTACTCATTCATCCCTCTTCCGTACTTCAAACTCCAACTTATTTGCATCCATCATTTTGGGTAACATGAATGGATATCAACACATCAAGATGTAACACTTCTAGTAGCTAGTTTGAAGTACCCAAACGTTGATATCCATTAATGTTACCCAATCTGTTACCCAACTCTAAAATCAAATACCCAAACATATTACCCAATGTGATAATAGACTTTGGGTTAACATACACAAACATGTATAAGTTGTAACACCCCAAATCCGCGGGACTCGGGGTGCTACTGGGCGAGACCTCACAATGGGTCCCGACCCTTAGCCTGACAACAATTTCACCGGACCTTCCAACAACGCACAAATAAAGGCGAAAACTAAAAACCGTTTTTAATGCATATGGAAACGAAAAGTAACAAATACAAAGTGGAAACTCAGACGAGTCCTCAAAACAACACAAACCCAATCCGAAAGTCTAAAACGTATAACAACATCCCCAAACAAACGATATACAACACGACCCAAAACCATCCCTGTCCTATAATGTACGGAGACCCC
Source organism: Fagopyrum tataricum (assembly GCA_002319775.1). Taxonomy (NCBI): domain Eukaryota; kingdom Viridiplantae; phylum Streptophyta; class Magnoliopsida; order Caryophyllales; family Polygonaceae; genus Fagopyrum; species Fagopyrum tataricum. The sequence continues at coordinate 28,306,874 of CM008283.1, read as the reverse complement.
GGTTGTCCACTCCTCCACCTCACTCGGCAGCGTCCCTAACCTGCAAGTCATCTACAACACGATTTAAAACCGTTAGCTCATATTCTAGGCATTAGAAAAGCGGTGAAGGCACAAACACATATATAGCACAAAACATAAATCACACAAGTCCGGTTTATTATCTTTTTATTATTAAGTCGTATTCCGTTCTAATTCAACTTCCGTTGTGACACGAGACCACAATGGTCTCGCCTCAGTCCCTTACCGGCAAGGAATGGTGCGGATGCATCCGCCCGTATACCCACCGGACTCGTCGCCGAGAACCTCCTAGACCCCGCCAGGGCTAGGCAGATGATGTCACCGCCCGTTATCATACACTTGGGCCAACACATAAATAAGGTCGGTGGTCCTAATTACCGGGTTCAATGTTATAACAAAAGCACAAACACACACCACCAAACACACATCAATGCTAATACATAGAATACGAGCTAAGTAAGTCCGGAGACTTACCTCGTCACCAAACCCAAGTCACCACACTCTCGCTTCCCATAAGGAGGAAGCCCACAACCTGCTCACAAGAGATATGCATATTAATACATACTCACTCTCAAGAAGTCTTAGACTTCACTCTTAGTGATCTATGCAAGATCACCTAACCCTCAAACTATAAATGCATCCTAGGTCCCAAGTACTCACCACACACTCTCCACACATGAAACAACCCACAACAATTCATAATTCCACAAGATATTAATCCTCAACCAAAGAGGCACAAGTTAGCCTAGAAGGTCCATCATGCTCACATGCTCATATCCATCACTTACATCGAGTCTTAAGGGCTCCTAGGTTCACAACCACTAAGTGGCATTCCAAGCTACTCTAGATCCATCCTAGACATGCTACTAACAAGATCTAACATCAATACTAAGGAAGGAACGAAGAGGAAAGGAGAGGAGGAACCTACTGTTGCCGAAACCGCAGCCGCGGAGTCAAGCCGGCGCCCCCTGCGGACACAGGAGCCGCCCCCGCAGAACAAGGAGCCGCACCCGCGCCGGAGCCCAGCGACACCCGCGGCGTGTTGGGCCGTGAGTCTTCCGCCGCCCCCGCGGCCATGCCGAGCCGCACCCTTGGCGGTGTTGTGCCGATCCTGCGGCCGTGCTGAGCTGCCCCTGCGGCCGTGATGATCCGCCCCCGCGGTTACGCTGCAGAAGCTCGTCTTCTTCGTCTCGATCGTGGCCGTGATGATCCGCCCCCGCGGTTACGTGCAGAACTCGTCTTCTTCGTCTCGATCGTGGATCCTTGGCTCTAAAGCCCTTCTTTCCTTGTTGGGTCTTCTCCAAACACTCCCTACTTATCTTAGGCTCCTCCCCACGACCTAATCGAGCTAAGAACGCAGCCATGCAAAGAGTTGAGTAAAAAGCTCTCAAAAGCTTCATTCATGGCTATGATGAAGGAGGGAAGAAGAAAGGGGGAAAACACAAGAAGAGAGGGAGGGAGAGAAGGAGGCTTACCAAACTTGATCTGGAATCCTTCCACTGCAGTCCACACATGCAAGAGTTGCAATCCAAGGAAGAAGAGAAGAGAGCAAAAGGGAGCAAAGAGAGGAAGAGTGGAGAGTGAATCAAACGTGAATGACAAGAGAGGAGAGAGAGAGGGAGGGGACAAGGTTGTCAAGGGAGAGGGGACAGCAGCTGTCATGTCACATCCCCCGGAACGGGGTCGGAAATGACCCCTTGTCACTTTTAACCCGGAACGAAGGGTCGGAAAGCGGGAAAAAGGGAAAAACGACGAGTCGGCATCTCGGGATTATGGGATAACTACAAGGTGCTCTAAGTCCGGAATAAAATTAATAATATTCCGGGCGTTACATAAGTATGACGACACTCCCATGTAATTCTCTTTTGAGGTTCCTCTTATAATGTCTTTGACAATTTCTTGTGCTTTCCAACACTTCTAGTAGCTAGTTTCAACATGGTGTAGAGTTTTTATAAATGTGATAATTTGATTGATTGAAGTTAACTTATTGTATCACCATATCTATATGATACGTTTCGCATTAACATGACATATCATAGTATAATATATGTTGTAATATGATTGGGTAACATGAATGGATATCAACACATCAAAGTATAACACATTGGGTAACACAAATAAACATATTGGGTATTAAGGTTGGGTAACAAGTTTTCGTATAAACATTTTTTGGGTAACAGGTTTGTGCATTTTTCCAATATTGGGTAACATGCATGGGTATGAGTATTAAGGTTGGGTATATATTTTAGTATAAACATATTGGGTTTATCATATTGGCTATAAAAAAGAGGTTGGGTAACAACATAAAGTCTATTATCACATTGGGTAATATGTTTGGGTATTTGATTTTAGAGTTGGGTAATAGATTTGGTATTAGCATATTGGTAACGATCTTGGATATTAACCTATTTTGTAACAGGTTTGGTTTTAGAATTGGGTGGGTAACGACTTGGGTATTAACAATTTGATAACAAGTTTGGGTTTTTAGAATATTGGGTAAAAACATTTCGGTGCCATTGAGCTAACTAGTGAGCTATTACGACCGTTGGAGTTGTAGTGAGAGTTTCCGGTGATCTCTGTAACTGTTCAGCCGGTACGCTATGGATCTTGGTATCAAGATATTGGGTAACATGATTGCAAATAAACTACTTGTGTTTTATCTTTGGGTAACAATCTGGGTATTAACCTATGAGTAACATTGTGTATAAACTTATTGGGTATTATCTTTGGTTACAAGTTGGGCATTAGCATATTAATGTATTGGGTAATAGGCTTATATATAACGTGATTAGGTATTCCAACATTGGGTTACAAGATTTAAGTATTGACATATTGTGTAAAAAGGTTGGGTATGATTTACTTACATTGCTTTAGCCTTTTAGCTATGACATAATGTGAAAGATTCCTCTTTCTTGTCCTCCTTAAGTGGAATGAACAAGTGTGTGTTCTCGAACTTTGATGTGATAAAGGTTGATGATTGTCCACGAATAGTGAAATACATAATCCATTTGCATTCTTTGTCAACACGCCTTGATGTTACGGACTTATTTCTTAATTTCACTATCTTATGTGAGAACATTCAGATATTGCATTCAAACACAATGCATTCTTCACTTTTGTTATTGTCTTGTAAGTTTTTCCAGTCATAATTACTCAATCTTCAATCGGAGGCTCCAAATCCATGGTGTGCAAGACAAGTGCCAAACATCCTCAATTGGCTCTTCTACGATTTCAGTGCTTATCACTTGCTTGAACAAGCTCCAACTTCAACTATTTAGATACACAATGAAATACTCCAACAAAACTTGTTCATTTTGTTGATTTCCACAAAAGCTTTAAAATCCTCTAATGTGGTAATATCAAATGGTCGAATGTTGTGAGACATATTTTGAACCGTGAGACAATCAAAGATTTAACGACCCACAAAATATTTAACGTCCAAGATTTAACGACCCACATGTCCAAGATTTAACGTGATTTCACAAAATATTTAACGTCCAAGATTTAACGACCCCACAAAATTTTAACGATGACTATATTAATTATATAAAAAACATTTTAACGACCAAATTTTCTCTATAAATATAATAACGACCCAGTATGAAAATAATTTAACGATCAAATTTCTTATAAATATTAAACCAGCATTCTTTCCATACTACAAATTTTAACGACCAAGTTTAACGAACAATTCTAAATTATTTATTTTCATATTGGTCATTATTATATTTTATAGAGAAAATTTGGTCGTTAAAATGTTTTTTATCATAATTCTGTTAGAGGCAATAATATTCTCATTTATCACCATAAATGTTAAATCTTGGACGTTCATCTGTATTAATCCAACGGCTATTATAAATCCCTATTCCCTACTCTAAGAGAGGTTCCCTACATGATCCTAACTATATATATATACTCTAATAAAATAAAAATTGCTTCATATGTTACCCAACCTAGTTTCTATACCTACACTAGTTTCCTCCAAATTACATATACTTTTTTTTTACCCGAACACTTTTTCTGTTTTCCTCATAATTAGTAGAGACCAATTCCAACCTGTTGTTCTACCCATTCATCCACAATTATACATCCAAAATCATACATGATATTCAACCAAAATCATACACTAACCATGATACCTGATTCATCTAAAACCATACATCACATTCAACCCAAATCATACATCACATTCAACCAAAATCATACACTAAATCTCTCAATTTCGGACGAAGAATATTGTCGATTGGCTTAGATTGACGAAGAATATTGTTGATTTAGTAAAAGAGGGCTGAGATGGGGTTTACTTGAAATGTAGCGATGGAGAAATGTTCGATTTTAATGAACGCTTGCTGGTTATGATAAAGAAAATCCCCTTGAGTTGTTGACATTGATGAAGAATCTTGTCGATTAAATGTATTTGATGAAGACTGGAGGATTGATTGTATATGTTGTGAAGATGGTATCGGATCAACGGAGCGCCGGTGAATTGTGAAGCTTCTTATTTTTAACCTAAAACTTTACCCTATTTATACTTCTATTGAAAGTGCATACTTAGTGCCATATAAAAAAGTTACTACACACTTTATTTTCCTAATAATAAAGTGCACACTTACCAAAAACCTCCATCATTAATATAGGCGATACACATATTGTTTTCATTTATAATTTACCACAATCTTCTACTTATTCTAAGATATCCTTATCAAATATTATTTAAAAAATATTTTCACCTTTATTTACAAGAACATTAGATTATTTCGTATTCTAACTTTAACATATAAATATATAGTTTATATTATTTAATAAGTACTCACCAATTAACAAATGTATAAACTAATACAATAAAAAATGTTACATGTTCTTTGTTCTCTAAAGATAGTATTTAAAATTCGTAAGATAATTTTTTTAAAATTGAAATTTTATAACATCTTTTTTTAACATTTATATTTCGATTTTGAAATTAGTTTTATCTTACTTTATAAAATATTTATTTCACTTTACAATTCGTAAATAGTTATCAATATTAACTTATTTTACATGATTATTGAAAATTTAGGATGGATAATATTTCCTAAATTAATCTATATGTATTTTTATCTAAATATAATTAATTTATCAAGAACATACAAAATTAATTTTAATTTCTCTTCAGTAATTTAATTATCTTACGATACATAAAAACTATTATATAAATAAAAAATATTTACCGATTAAGTTTTAAAATTACTTGGCACGGGAAACTAAAATAGTATGTTTATATCTTTAAGTATCATAAAAATGGTGAAATAAGTGAAAAAAATGTTCGTATTGATGATGATGATTATGATATAAACCACTAACAAAGATAACAATATGACGAAACGAAAGGGAAAACAGCATTAAGTGGGAAAAACCAAGATATGGATTCCACAAACTTAACTTTGACGGATCCAAACTCTACTCGGGAATAACTTCCATTTGTTTTATGATTCAAAATCACAATGGTGAGGTAGTTAGCCTTGATGCTCAACGAAATAACTTTAACTCAGCAATAAAAGTTGAAGCTTACGCTCTTAAATCTGGCTTGCAAGAAGCCATCCGACTTCAGATCAAGAGGATCGAAATTGAGGGTGATAATCTGTGTGTTATCAAGGCACTCCAGGGTTTGTGGTGTTGTCCATTGGAGGTCGAGATAATTTTATCCGCCTCTAGACTGAATCTTCGCTTCTTTGACGATTTTCATATCAAGCATGTATGTAGAGAAATTAACTTGCTGCTGACCGATTGACCCATATGGGAATCTCGACACCCAACACTAATTTTCTAATGATTCCGAACTTCGCGTTTTCATCCGCAAGGATGCTTTAGGTTGGGCTACCTATAGGAGGAAATCCGACCTAACCGCTTTCCGTTATAAAAAAATAAAAAATGTTGAAATAGTCGTTCAAATAGTATTTTTACAATAAATAATAATTTTATTAAACTTTAAAGAGGTATGTTGTTATTACTACATGATTTAGAGACGTGTAGCACCAACAGAAATGATCTTATGTATTAAGCAGAGGTTCCATAATTGATGTCAACGATAAAAAAAATCCAACAAAACATCTCTTCAACAAACAAAACTATCAAATTTAACCAAGTAGATTTACATTTAGTTAGAAACTAATTTTAATCTCATATAATTAACGTCAAGTTTTTTTTAAAAGATACGAAATTTGAAATTTGATATCCTAAGCTCATGTAAATCGAATATACTTCCAAATCTTCTGATACACATTTCCATTATCTCTTCGTTCTATATAAACAACCTATTGACGCTTCTATTTGACATGGCTTCACTTTTATAAATGTTTTTTCTTTTGGCTAGAAAGACGGTGTTGACCGTAATCAACCCGTAAAATTTTTATTAAGCATAGGCTAAAGTGAAATAAGCCGTTGGATGACTAACTCTCATGCGTCCTTGTTCAAAAACTGCAACAATCCCGTAGGTGGGTCAAACAAAATATAAAAAATCTAGAGAAAAGCAAAAATACGTAATTTGCCAGGAATCTACAACACACTTAGCTTCACGATAGATATGATCATACCGGATCAACTAAAAAATACGTAATTTGCCAGGAAATCTACAACACACTTAGCTTCACGATAGATATGATCATACCGGATCAACTAGTCTCTATGGATAGAATCTTGGCACTTATATACCAAACTAAATAGGGGATGAGATGGTAGAATAGCGTTGTTGACTAAATAAGGAAAGAGATGATAGAATAACTTGGCCATGAACACCGAGCACGAACCAATATGAAAATTGAACACTTTAATCCACCTACCTAAGTGGTCTCGTATGAGCCCACCAACAACCTCTATGTCTAAGATATGATTGACAACTCCAGTGGAATTTATCTTAACGTAGTCAAATGGTGGTGGTTTCCAACGAATGAGCATGGGCACTTTTGAATTGTTTGCAGTAGTGGAAGACCTTCGATCAAGAACAGAGGCCAAATTACTCAGTTAGGTTGCCAGATTAAAACTTTATGCGTCGGAGGGTTGCCGCTTCGGAACACATAATCGTTCCTTCATTTCTATACTCACTGATGCAGGAGCATCTCCAGATCTAGACCGATTAAAGACCATGATCATTGAAGCTAGAAGGCATGGAGTGACGATCATTCTAAAGAGGAGAAGAGGAAGAACTAAAGACATTCATCAAAGAGAAAAGGAGATCATTCATTGAATAAATATGAAGACCATTTCCGGTAGAACAATGAAGATCATTAATTAGAGATGGAATATATCAAGATTGATCTCAACAACAAGTAAACACAGCCATGCACGTCCATGCATGAGGATTACAAATGCATGGGCAAGGAGAAGACGGGATAGAGAGCTTCTTGGAACCAAGATACGACAATGGCCGAGATTCTCATAGAGAGGGCCGATATTCACTTGGAAGAGCCGAGGCCATGCATGATCACTTATGCATGGAAAAGGAGGAGATGCCGAACGAAGCCTGCGTGTTTATGGGAGAATTTGGACAATTTTCCCTATCTAGTACGGCCTATTTTATTGGTTAAATTAGGGCTTAATTAGATATATTATTTCAGCCCATATTTAGACTATTTCAATTATGGACTTGTTTTTAGTTGTTTTGTTTCATGGACTTTCTAGGTTAGATTTCAGTCCATAGTTTGATCTTATCTTTTCTTTTGCTTGGGCTTTAGGATAAGATCAACAACCCATAATTTAATCTTATCTCTTTAGAAACCCTAGTTGCTAGGAGGGCGCCCAACTACGTATATAAGGCATTCATGGCTGAACGTTTTACTCACTTCAATCATTTATAAAAACACATATACTTTTTAGTATTTTCTCTCTCGTGGAATCGAGAATGAATGGGTGGATTCTTGTTCAACTGAGCGAGTGGATTCTCGTTCACCAAGCAACTTGGCCTGTTTTGATTTGTGTAACTTGAATTGGCAAGTTGGGGCTCTCAATCATCTTCAGGCGACTTCTCGTGCTTTGGGGGCAATCGTCTTCCCCTTTGTGTGAGATTATAGTGGAAGGGTTCTATAATCATTCATGGTTATGTGTTAGGGCCTTAGTTTTCCTAGTGTGCTCCAAGTTGCTTCTAGAGTTCGACCAGATCTATCCAGCTACCGATCCATCACCCTCCATCGGATCATTCGTCCATCTTCATATTTCATCCATCACACGTCTTTTTTCATCATCCATCATATCGAGTCTTGGTGTCGAAAGATCAAGACAACCACACGGCTAATCCCCGTATCAAAGTGGTATCAGAGCTGCGTTAATCGACACCAATCCACCAAAGAAAATAAAAAAAAATCAGAACTTCAAGATCCGTCAAGAAGTTCTACCTAAAAAGAACCACAGCAGATTCCCGCAACGGTTAGTCTTACTATTCTCGTTTCTTTTCTTTCTTTCTTTCTTTCAATTCCGAATTCAATTTCTTGTAAAAGATAAAATTGCGGCATGTTCTTCACCCATACCTTGAGCCAAGGTTAATTATTTTCTTGTTCTTGATCGTAAAACCCTCCCACAAGATTCAAGATCGCATTGTCAATACATTTATTGCATCAAAAATCCAATTTTTGCACAATCTGATAAAGAATCACGGGTCCCACACCCCAGCCCCGCCTCTACCATCGACCACCACCGGCGCCACCTCCCTAGAGTCGTCTCCTTGCTGGAAAATAGCAAAAACCCCCAGGCAGGACCACCACCACAAAACCGAGCCAAAGAAAACCCTAAACCACCATATCCCTTGTTCGCAAACCCTAAACCCTTGAACCAACCCCGAACCCAAACCGAACCTATCTGGTTCATCTCGCCCCTGAACCCCCACACCCTGGACTGGTCTGACCCACATCAGATCGAATCCAAACCTACCTTACAGATCTGGACCGTACAACCCCTTGGTTCGAACGTTCCCATCCGGTTCTTGATCTTGAACCGAGCCAAAAATGCCACGACTAGGCCGGGACTATTTCCTAGAATTGAGCCGGCCCTGATCAAGCCTTCATCGGACCACCTCGAGCCACAACGGCCACCTTAGGAGCCTCGCTGGTGCTGGTTTTTGTTCGAAAACCCTACTAGGGTTTAACATCTATCTTTTGAATATTTTGTAAATTCGTTTTATTTCAGTCAAAAAACAAAAGAAAGAAAAAGATCTGAGTCGGATCTAGGAAGAAAAAAAGTATAGAAAGTCCAGTTTCCGTTTATAGTTGTTATGTTTATATTGTATATAGTGTCCGGATTGTTCCGAAGATCAGACGTGCATATAAATTTTGCCGGAAGTTCGTTTCATCATCGTTTGTACATATAAGAGCTGGGATTGGACCCGCCTTCTATCCCTACATCTACCATCCCTTTACTTTATTTTAAGGATGTATATTTCTCTTTTATAAGTTATTTTTTTTGTTGAGGTTGACATGCGAGTCTAGTTGTGCTTTTCTTTACTAGCAAAAAAAGCCACTTCCCTTTTGAGATTTGAGGTCGATCATCTTATTTGATTGTAATTCCTGAATGCATTGACCCTGTCTTTGCTTTGAGGTATTACTTGCATATTTATTATGATATTCTCAAACCGGCTAAGAGAAGCCGAGAAGCGACGAGAAAGTGAGAGGATAAGATAGATAGATACACTTGTGAAGGGTAACTTTCTAGTTTTCACTAAGTTAATGTGTTTGCTTGTTTGAGTGATGTCTATTGCAGGAAAAGGAGTTGACTATAGGGTTCCTAAACCCATTGAAATTAACAAGATCCGTGCATTCTATAGGGACGTGAACGTCCGATTGGATCGGATGCTCACTTCTCTAGAAAGCCGGCTACCAGCGTAGGAGTGCAAAGAGTATGTCAAGCAAGTACATCAAGGGAGTCATCCTAACCCTTCTTCCTTGAATCAAGACCATGATTGTTTAAATGCTTTGAGGATTAAATGTACATCACCGACTTTATATAACAATAATCAAATTAGCAGCTTGTTTCAAACTAGATGTCTAGTTAAAGACAAGACTGTTAAGACGATTATACATAAAGAGGCGAGGGTATATTCCTCGTGTCACATATATTCATATTGATATATATATATATATATATATATATATATATATATATATATATATATATATATATATATACACACATACGCTTGAGTGACTGGACGTTATTAAGATAATAACCGGGTAAATGTGTGATAGCATGATGATGTGTTTACCATTCATTGGTGTGTGACTGTGCTTATGCATCTTCTTTTATATGCGTATGTTAGCTAACGGTTTTATACCGTGTTGTAGATCCTTTGCAGGTTAGGAGAGCTGCAGAGTGATCCAGAGGGGTGATCTGCCGAGGGCTCCGTACATTGGGTCGTCCTCGTGGGATGAAATCTTTTGACTATGTATATGGTTATGTTTTGTTGTACTCAGCAGTACTTGTATAACCTTTTGATACTTTTATAACAGTTTGATGTTTTGTATTTAATCTATCGGTGCCTTGTTGTAAGATTCAATGAACTTGTTGTCAGGCTAGGGTCATGATCCATTGTGAGATCATAGCCCAGTAGCACCTCGAGTCCTACGGATTTGGGGTGTTACAAAGTTGGTATCAGAGCCCAGGTTGACAACAATGGCACTTGTAATCTGCGATAAAGGTCGAATAGATAAATAAACAGAACCCGAAAGGGTCTGACTTTTCAAAAGGTTTTGGTTTTGAAATGAGTACAAATATTTTGGGATATCGTGTACATGAGCCATCGCCCCTCTGAAGATCTCGACATTATAGATATATATAGATATTCTGTTGTGATTGATTTGATATATACATACGGCATATATATAGCCTTTTGAGTTAGGTTTACATTCTCTACAGATGGTTCAGACTAGAGCCTTACCTGCAGTTGGACGAGGTAGAGGTAGACCCCCTCTAGGTAGAGGACGGGGTAGGACTTCCGCTGTTGATCCACGTGCAGCGGAAGAGGTTCACGAGGACGTTGTTGAGAGTGTCGTTCTTGAGACTAGGAACGGCGTAGCTGGAAGACAGGGTCCACAACGAGTCCAGTCAAATGACTCGGATTATGTCTCCATGGGAGGACCTGAGTTCCGCGAGTATATCCGGTGAGTGGAGGAGGCTGCCAGAGCGGGTAGACCAATCTTAGATCTGCCAGCACATGAGGGACCATCTGAGAGATCCCACGGGGTTACTCAGGGGTCAGCTGCACCGGCACCTGTTGCTGAGATTACTCGAGCTACAGAGGAGCATAGAGGGCCTAGACCAGACACTTGGTTGAAGGCATTTCACCAGATGGGTGTACCCCCTTTCTCTGGGAAGGTGGGACTCGAGGTTGAGTTGTGGATTGGACATGTGGACTCAGCTCTAGAGTCCATTAGATGTCCAGCAGACAGACAGATAGAGTTGGTGCAGACTCTGTTCAGAGATTTAGCACAACACTGGTGGAGGTCTGTACGAGCACAGGTTGACAGTTATGATCAGATGCGGACCATGATCAGAGAGCGTTTCTGCCCTGCCTCACTGAGGAGGGAGAAACTGCGGGATTTTGTGGAGCCTGGGTTTGAGGATGTACCAGTCTCCGAGGCTATCAGGAGGTTCCAGGAGGAGCTGGCATTGTTAGGACCAGCTGCACCTTCTGTGGATCAGCATGTATATCTGTTTTCCTGACGACTGAGGGATGCCACCCGGGCCTATATGGCAGGATTTCAAATTGAGTCCTTGATGGACTACCAGGATAGAGCCGCCGACTATGAGCGAGAGCGGGCTAGTCAAAAGAGAGCTTCTCAGACCGGAGGGTCTAAGAAGAGTCAACGTACTGGGCAGACTAGTAGGGCTGCTAGTGCAGGGCGAGGCTAGAGCCGCCAGAGTCATCCCTCATCTGCACCGGCTACAGATAGGGTATGACAGTGTTTCAACTGTGCTGAGTATGGACATATCAGACCAGAGTGTACGAGGCAAATAGTGACTTGCTTCACTTGTGGTGGACGAGGCCACAGAGCTGTCTTCTGTAGACAGGGTGAAGCGGCATCTTAGTAGGGTACTTCTCCTGCCAGTGTAGCGGGAGGTGGGCAGAGGTCACCTCAGCAGCAACAAACACAGGGACAACAGAGAGTCCCAGATCGCCCTACAACTCAGGGATCTGCTCCTGGGCCGAGTAGAGGCAGAGGTCGTGGTGGGTGCACAATTGACACCCGGGGCCCTCAGGACCGAGTTTTTGAGCAGAGGAGTGCAGAGGAGCCAACTGCACCGACTGTTACAGGTACCATTCTGATTTATGGTTTACCTGTTCGAGTTTTATTTGTTACTGGTGCTTTGCACTCTTTTATATCTGATGCATGTGTAGAGCGTCTGGGTTTAGATACGGTTGAGGGGATACCCTTTAGTATAGGGTTACCCGACGGTAGTAGGGTCACAGGTACCCGTGAGATTCGTGACTGTCCCATTTCTGTAGGGACCCGTGTGTTACTAGTTGACTTCTTTGTCATGCCATTAGAGCATGAAGAAGTCATACTAGGTACGGATTGGATGGATAGACATTTTGTCGTATTAGATGTAGGTAGGAGCACTGTTACCCTCTCTACCGAGTTAGAACAAATAGAGGTTTTCCAAGGTCGGGACCTTGGAAAGTAAGGTATGGTTATCAGTGCGATACGGGCAGCTAGGCTGATTGCACAGGGGTGTGAGGCCTTCTGGTGTTATGCCATGAAGGAGGGGGAGAGTCCAACAGTGGAGGACATCCCTGTGGTATGTGAGTTTATTGATGTGTTTGCTGAGCCGTCCAGTTTGCCGCCTCAGAGGAGTGTGGACTTTGGCATTGAGTTAGAGCCTGGTACGAGACCGATCTCGAAGGCCCCATACCGGATGGCGCCTGTTGAGATGCTGGAGCTGAAGAAGCAACTCGAGGAGTTGGCTGAGAAGGGCTTCATTCGCCCCAGCGTATCTCCATGGGGAGTACCTGTCCTCTTCGTACGGAAGAAGGACGGATCACTGAGGCTGTGTATTGATTACAGAGAGCTGAACAAGGTGACCATTAAGAACAAGTATCCACTGCCTCGTATTGATGATTTGTTAGATCAGCTTCAGGGAGCGACTGTATTCTCCAGGATTGACCTGCGCTCAAGATATCACCAGTTGAGGGTGAGAGAGCAGGATGTGCACAGGACAACATTCCGGACCAGATATAGCCACTACGAGTTTGTAGTGATGCCATTTGGGCTTACGAATGCCCCAACAGTTTTTATGGAGTTGATGAACAACATTTTCATCGACTTCCTGGATCAGTTTGTGGTGGTCTTCATAGATGATATTCTGGTGTACTCTCGCAGCAGGGAGGAGCATGCAGGACAGCTGAGAACTGTGTTGCAGGTTCTACGAGATAGAGAACTTTACGCTAAATTCTCTAAGTCTGAGTTCTGGATGCCAGAGGTAACATTCCTGGGTCATATTTTTCAGCTGAATGGATCAAGGTTGATCCAGCCAAGATTGAGGCAGTAGCAGCTTGGATTACACCAACGAACGTCAAGGAAGTACATAGCTTCCTTGGCCTAGCCGGTTATTATAGACGCTTTGTGGAGGGATTTTCTGTGATTGCCCGTCCACTGACGAGTCTACTGAGGAAGACTACCAGATTTGTATGGTCTGATCAGTGTAGGCAGAGTTTTGAGGAGCTGAAGAGACGTTTGACTTCTGCTCCTATTTTGGCACAGCCAGAGGGTACAGAGGAATTTGTGGTATACAATAATGCATCCAAGCTAGGCTTGGGATGTGTATTGATGCAGCGAGGCCGAGTGATTGCATATGCGTCTCGACAACTGAAGACGTATGAGGAGAACTACCCGACTCATGATCTGGAGTTGGCAGCGGTAGTTCATGCACTGAAGATCGGGAGACATTACATGTATGGTGCTACATGTCAGATCTTCACAGACCATAAGAGTCTGAAGTACATTTTCACGCAGTGGGAATTGAATAACCGCCAGCGTAGGTGGCTCGAGCTGATCAAGGACTTTGATTTAGAGATTCTGTACCATCCAGGAAAGGCGAACGTTGTCGCCGACGCCCTGAGCAGGAAGACGCCTTGAGAGCAGGAGATTGCGAGGTTGACAGTTCAACATCAGTTGTAGAGAGACTTGATCTGGTTAGAGTTGGACATCAAGTTTCCTGATGAGGATGCCCAGCTGCGTACTTTAGAGGTTCTTCCTGATCTGTTGGGTGAGATCCAACAGAAGCAGGAGACTTGTCCGACACTGATGAGGATACGAGATAGGATGTCTCGAGATGAGGCACCACAGTTCCTGCTAGGAGCAGATGGAGTTTTGAGATGCCGTGGTCACGTCTGTGTACCTGCTGATACAGAGATGAGACAGAGGATGTTACAGGAGGCTCACTGTACACCTTACTCTGTACATCCAGGTACGAGTAAGATGTATCAGGATTTGAGACGTCTATATTGGTGGGGAGGGCTGAAGCCCGATGTGGCAAGATTTGTGGCATAGTGTGCGACCTGCCAGCAGGTCAAGATAGAGCATTGCAGACCTGAAGGTGAGCTCCATCCACTTTCTGTTCCACAAAGGAAGTGGGAGGACGTCACCATGGATTTTGTGACCGGGCTGAGACTGAGCCGGATTTTTGATGCTATCTGGGTTATTGTGGACAGATTGACGAAGACGGCACGTTTCATTCCTATTAGGGAGACGTGGCCGGTGAGCAGATTAGCTGAGGAGTACACTAGGCAGATAGTGAGACTCCATGGTGTACTGATGACAATCATCTCAGACAAAGATGGACGATTTACCTCGAGATTTTGGCAGCAGATTCAGACTGCCCTGGGGACGAGTTTGCACTTCACGACTGCGTTCCATCCTCAGACAGATGGTCAGTCAGAGAGGACCATTCAGACCTTGGAGGATATGTTGCCAGCTTGTGTGTTAGATTGGGGACAAGTGTGAACGGATCATCTCCCACTTGTTGAGTTCTCATACAAGAACAATTGACATGCATCTATTGAGATGGGTCCATATGAGGCACTGCATGGACAGAGATGTCGTACCCCATTATGCTGGGATGAGCAAAGCAGTGTTAGTGGTTTGGCACCTGATCAGATTCAGGATGATGTGGCTCGAGTAGCACTTATTAGAGAGCGGATGCAGACTGCGTAGAGCCGTCAGAAGTCTTATGCTGATAGGAGGCGTAGACCTCTAGAGTTCAGAGTAGGCGCCCATGTGTGGATGAGAGTGTCTCCGACACGAGGCGTTTTGGCATTAAGGGGAAGTTGAGCCCCCGGTATGTCGGACCGTTTGAGATTCTGGCATTAAGGGGAAGTTGGGAGTGCAGCATACATATTGGCTTTGCCTCCGAGATTAGAGGGTGTTCACCCTGTATTTAACGTGTCTCAGCTGAGGGAGTACATACAGATCTGAGACACATTGTGAGTTATGATGATTTGGTGGTTGAACCGGACCACACATTTGTTGAGCACCCGATTGCAGTCCTAGAACGAGTTATGAGACGCCTGCGTTCGAAGGACATTCCTATGCTGAGGATACAGTGGTCGAGACGTGGACCTGATGAGGCTACATGGGAGACTGAGGATAGTATCCAGAGGAACTATCCAGAGTTCTATGCCGAGATAGATGCACCAGTAGGATCACCGAGTAGATCTTAGTACTACCTTGGTGAGTGTTATGATTATGTGCTTATATGCCATGATGTGTTTATTATCGTGCTAGCTATGATGTGATTATGATCTTATTAGATCCTTTTGTGCTAGTGCGATTGTTTATAGTTGGAGATGACTCTTTCCTCCATGCTATTGTGATAGGTTTAGCTGGAGATGGTTCTTTCCTCCATGCTACTTTGGTGGACATAGTATTGCTGGAGATGTTTTTCCTCCATGCCTGTGGTTATGATGATGTTTTGGCTAGAGATGTTCCTCTATGCCCAGGATAGTATGGTGATCTTATAGCTGGAGATGATGAGTTCCTCCATGCCTGTGCTTGAGGTTATAGACGGTTATAGACTGATATAGGTTGATACCATATAAGCGGAGATGTGATTCCTCCGATTGAGAGAGTTATACCTCGGCTTCTGAATCCGAGTGGTTTTAGGACTTTACAAGTTTCGGGACGAAACTTGTTTTTAGGGGGGGGGGGTGAGGTGTAAGAGCCTTAGTCTTTCGGACTGAGATTTGACTTTAGCCGAGATTGGCTTTGGCCGAGATTTGGCCTAGCCGCCCCCGCGGGCTTGTGTGCCGCCCCTGCGGGTTCCCGCCCCTGCGGCTCAGGGAACCGCCCCTGCGGTTTCCGGCGGCTGCAGCCGGCTTTGTTGACCCTTTGACCCGTGCTTTACTCTTTCCTCCTCTTATTCTTTTCCTTAGCTGATCAAGGGCTTCTTCATCACTTCATTCCCAGCCTTCCTACGTCCTTCTTGCTTCCTCCTTCATCTCCTTGATCTTGTTCTTGTTTTCCCTTGGGTTTGGAAGAGAATTTGTGTTGTGGCCTTGCTGAGGTTGATGATGTACTTAGTTGCTGAGCTTGTGATTCCAGCTGAGATAGTGGTTGTGATCTTGTCTTGCCTAGACCAGCAGTAGTGAGATGTGAATTCATCACGTGAAGAGTGAAAGAAGAACGGCGGGATCATCTTCTGCACCGTCACCGCCCCCCGGTCCAGCAAAGCGCCCCTGCAGGTACCTTGTCACCGCGCCCGCGGCCAGAAGACACCGCCCCCGCGGCAACGGTCCCAGCGCCAGCGCCGCGTTATTCCGCGCCTGCGCTTACCAGCGGCCACGGTCACCGCGCCTGCGACCGAGCCTTACCGCGCCTGCGGGTTGCCTGTTCCGCCCCTGCGTCTTTCCGTCACGCAGTGTTGATCTCCAGAGTTGGAGCCGATCGGGTTTGAGACTTCCGAGGTTGAGGTAAGTCCATAGGACTTACTTAGCTACCATCCATATATTGGATGTGTGCATGAGTGGTGTGTGCGTTATTATGTTTGAGTGTATGAGTTGTGATGATTAACCTACCTATGGTTTAGTGACTGCCCATTGTAGGGCCGTGACAACTTGTCCTTTCATCCCGCTGGGAGTCTGGAGGTTCTCTACGGGCAGGCCAGTCTAGCTCAGTGGGCCGACTACCTGCACCACTTCCATAGGGTACACGGGAGGTGGGACCGGATCCCCACTCTAGTTGGCACCATCCCCGATAGGCGAGGGTTAAATTCCTCGTGTCACATATATTCATATTGATATATATATATATATATATACACACTTGAGTGACTGGACGTTATTAAGATAATAACCGGGTAAATGTGTGATAGCATGATGATGTGTTTACCATTCATTGGTGTGTGACTGTGCTTATGTTTCTTTTGTATTCAGCGGTACTTATTTACTAGCTTTTGAGATTTATATATCAGTTTTACGTTTTGTATTTAATCTATCGGTGCCTTTTTGTAAGATTCAGTGAAATTGTTGTCAGGCTAGGGTCAGGATCCATTGTGAGATCCTAGCCCAGTAGCACCTCGAGTCCTACGGATTTGGGGTGTTACAAAAAAGTGCTACGCATCCGAACTTAAAGTGATGAGTGTGATACGATATTTAGACCTATATATAAATATTTGGTCTCAAGAACCAAGTTTTCTTCTCTACAGTGGTATGATATCCATCCTTGAGGTTGAATTTGTCACCTCATTAGTTAATGTATAAAAAAGAAGAAGAAGGGAGTACTTTTGACCCGTATTACTATTTATATGTTGATACAAATTGGCCTCTTTGTTGATTTGAAAGAGCATATTCGGTCCAAACTCGACATCAAATTTCACGACCAAAGTGTAGTTAAAATTATTCAACTACAACCGCAAGGAGGCATCTTCTTTTTTTCTATGGGTTAAAATTCAAATTGGAATAGGTCTCGGGAATGTGAAGATTTAATCCATGTCAAACGATGAGTAGTTGGGATTAGATAATGACATGTGTAGCTCAAGCCAAAGAAAAGAAGAGAACTGAAGCAAATCTGCATAAAATATAGAATCGGAAAGTAACATTAATGTTGTGGAGAGCAAGGATACAACTTCAGAAGCTCATAAAATAGAGACAAAAGACGAATTAACAGAAAACCAAAAAGGGAACCGAATATTGGTCTTGAAGTTTTTAAGGTAGAACTCCGTATGATTTGATCCCTATGAAAGGGTACATAGGAAACTCAATTTCATGACCGTTGAGTTCAATCACAAGTTCCGAGTTGATAGCCAAACAAAAAATATTCTTTGAGAACTACGTTTGACTTGATTCCGTCGAAACGGATACGTAGGAAACTCGTCGCAGTCATACATCATACCCCAAACAAAAGAAGAAAAAGAGACCGATTGCATAAATTATCGTACGCAAATGATAGTCGGATAATTTGAAAAACCCTTCATAGAAGGTGGGTCCGAGTGATTCTGGTGATGCGTAAAAAGTTGAGAAATACAAGTCATGGTTGGTGCGGATTATGGACGACCTGTCCTAAAAGTTAAGTTTGGTTCCGTTCTATGATGCATGGAAATCGAAGTTTGGAAAAATATTCAATTGAACTACATAAGGCTTGATCCTTCTTAGGGAAGGTATGTAGGCAACCCGTCGGGTGCAACCCAAATTTTCAAAAAAAAAAATCAAGAGGTCATCCGAAATGTAATCGGTATTGTTTTAGAATCGTGAGTATACGACGAATAAGGGTCAAACCTTATAAACATTTTTCAAACAAAATATGTTACGCATTTTTTATTTTCTTGTAATATTTTTGCATAACATATTTTTGGCACGCCTAGTGGGACCCTTTTTCTTTCTTTATGATTTTAAAATTATATTTGTTTAAATTATACTAATATATTTATTGTCTTTTTTCAAGGAAAAATGGCACCAAGAGCTTTGATCAAGTTTAACCAGCTTCCGGCCACCTTCATTGTGAAGGGGGGCATTGGGTCCATCGACGTTCATTCCGGGTAGTGATCAACGTCACTCGTGATGCAGTTGAAGCTAAAATCCCGTTGAGAAATTCCTATGGACCTCTTCGAAGCTTGGAAGATAGAGAAACTCCGAAGCTCAAGAAGGTTAAGACTCAAGGTCCGACCATCCAGGTCCTCAAGACTAGCGGTGGGTCTCACCAAGTGTCAAAGACGCCTACCTCTAACAACACCAAGAACAAGCGAAACCGGAGAAGGGGACGCAAGAACGGATCCAAGAGACAAAAAGCAGGACCATCGGTCAAGCTCGCTCCTTCACCAACATTGGAATTGGTCAGATCAACCTTGTGGGAGGCAGCACAAGGTTCGGTAGCTCTTAAGGAATCAAGCATCAAGCCACCGGCAAGGCAAATTCTCATAAGATCAATTCTTGTCAACCTGGACAGTACGGAGCAAGTCAACATGGCATTCTACATGGAGAAGGAAGATACCCAAACAAGGGCCTCTACAGTGAAGGTTATCAAGTCCGATCAACCCAAGAAAGGCCAAACAAGCAAGACAACTCAACGTTCCCGGTAGGCGGAATCTCAAACTAATACAGTACCAATCACAAGGTCAAGGGCTAAGGAGATGTCATTTATGGAAGTAACCTCTCGACCACCAAGCCACACAACACCCAAGTCATTGGAAATTGCGGAGAAAGACGTGAGCTCACCTTTGTTTGAAGACAAGTCTTCGCCTTTTAAGGAGAACGACTTTCCGCCTATTTTATAGTCAGGACAAGGGTAAATTTCTCATGGAAGATGAGAGAGAAAACATGCCAGTGATGACCACAGGGACCTCCGACACCGAAGAGCAACTCCGGGAGATGCGAAGAATAATGGATGAGAAAGATGCTGAAATTGCCGCCTTAACCGCACACATGGAGAATCAAGCCCAAGAGAGTTTGTTTAATTGAGGAGGAGACAACCATGGAAGTCAACCTGAAGAATCTGGTCAAATTGGAGCCCTGAGTATATCTCCTGAGGAAATTAGAGAAATGATTGCAAAAGGGATTAAAAACTTCCAAATTTCTCAAAATCAACCGGTGATTGGGTATAGAAAACCGTACCCGTTGTACTTTGACTCCTTGCCTTTTCCTCCGGGATACCAGAGGCCAAATTTTGACAAGTTTGATGGCATACATGGTTCACCACATGAGCATCTTGCTTACTTTTACTCGGCTTGCGGAGAAAAAACTTTGAGTGATGCATTGCTCATCAAACAGTTTGTTCAATCACTTAAGGGGTCGGCATTCACGTGGTACACCCAACTGCATCCGGGGTCGATCGAAACATGGTATGATCTACAAAAGGCTTTCCTTGCTCAATTTGTGAGTACAAAGGCAATGGTTTCCATCTGGACTTGGTCAACACACACCAAAAACCAAATAAGACTGGTAACGACTTTATAGCAAGATGGAGAAGTCTAAGGCTACAATGCCCAGACAAAATAAGCGAGTTGGC
The DNA here is from genome assembly GCA_002319775.1 of Fagopyrum tataricum. Classification (NCBI taxonomy): domain Eukaryota; kingdom Viridiplantae; phylum Streptophyta; class Magnoliopsida; order Caryophyllales; family Polygonaceae; genus Fagopyrum; species Fagopyrum tataricum. The sequence goes on along the minus strand of CM008283.1, from coordinate 28,286,403 downwards.
ATGTGTCCAAATGTGCACCAACAACTTGCTCCCGGAATCATCCGTACACGTTGCTAGTGCGGGGCCCTATCCTTTGACGCATTGGTGTCAAAGACTTGCAACGTTGATCGTCAACTAGCTCGACAAAAGGTAGGAAACACCCGGACACAATCAAACGAGTTTCGGAGAGACGATGGAAGAAAACCACAAAAGAAAGGTGAATCCATGACAACGTTCGTTAAAACCGGTGGAAGCACCTCTAGCGATGGGAACAACTTTAGAACTCAAGGTAGAGATAGAGGACAACAGAATAACAAAAAGCTCACTCTACGAGAGAGAAAGCAAAATAAATACCCCTTTGATGATGATGATGTACAAGGGATATATGATGAGCTGATGGCGGCCAAAGCTTTGGTACTTCCCGAACCGAAAAGGACCAATGAGGTGGGTATGACAAACGAACCAACGTATTTCCCGTTCCACTGAATCCTCGGTCACCCGATCCAAGAGTGCTATGTTCTTAAGGATAGGATAGAGTGGTTAATTAACAAAGGTGAAATTGAGATTGAAGGCACAAAGTCAAAAGGCTCGTCGGCAACAGTGAACTTAATTTCAACGACGGAGGTGACAAGAACGTTACAAATATCCACACAAATGCCCGAGAATCAGGAAATAGAGGATGCACATTCAGAAGATTTGGAGGATGGGAGCATCCCCTTGGCCCCACTACCTTTCACGGGAGTAGCCGTGCAATTTCGGGTTGATGATGATGTTCGTATCGTATGGGCTTATCCTGACATGCCATGAGATGGACCAGGTATACCAACATTGTATGAGATCATGATGTGCTATGATATTGAAGATATATATTCGGACGATGACGATAAAGATAGTCTTTTCGAATGGCAATTATCCAAAAAGTATAGAAGCCCTCAACAAGTGGTTACCAAAAAAACTACTCCACCGGGCATTAGAATGATTGGAAGAAAACCCGATAAGAAGAAAAGCAAGAAAAAAGAAGAGGAGTACGAAAACAAAGAAACCCAAAAACGGCTCTGAGGAAGAGTATGTTCAACCTCAACGGGTTCCTTTTACCCTGAAAGATTTCATTCCTAAAGAGTTTAACAAAGGAGACTCATTAGAGGACGATGATGATTTATTTTGGGAAGAAGAAGTTGTCCAATGTTGCATGGTCTCTTGGGGTGATGAATGTGAAGAGACACAACAAGAAGCAGATGCAATTACTCTTCGATCTGGTCGTCAACTACCTCCACCGCAATCAAAAGGAAAGGAAAAAGAAGTGGTGTCACCTTCCGGGGAGAAAACAAAAGCGACAAGTCACGACGATGGTGTTGATAACCAAATGCATGTCGAGAAAATAAGTGATAAAGAACCGCATGGACCAGATCATACTCCTTGGATCCCCATATCAGTACGAGATGCTCCCCATAAGGAGAAAATTCGCTATGATGTTGTTAGCCACCTTAAGCGCATCCCAGCACGTTTGAGTGTATATGATGCCTTACAAATGTCTAAAGATCTAAGGAAAGCTCTAATTCAAGCTCTTATGGATCCCGAAGATTACAAAGATCAAGTTGATCCCATCGAGGTGTCATTGTACCCATCATCTCATTGTGACTCATGTATGACTGCCATCACCTTTTTAGATGAAGATCTCCAATTAGGGAGTGGGGGACATAATAGGCCGTTATATGTGACAGGTATTACCGGCGACACAAAAATAAAACCGGATTTTACTCGATGGAGGATCGACAGTAAATCTTCTACCGTTAAAAACTTTAACATTAATGGGATTGAGTACCCGACACCTATCCCCGACATTACTCACAATTCAAGGTCTTACGATGCTTTGTTTGGGGACCATATCATTAAAGGTGGAGATGGATGAATTCTACAAAGATGCTCTCTTTCATGTCATAGAGGCAAACACGTCTTACGATGCTTTGTTGGGGAGACCTTGGCTTCATTCGATAAAATCCATCCCCTCAACTCTCCATCAATGTTTGAAATATACCGATATAAATGGGAATGAAAAGATCATTAGAGGAGACCGAAACCCTTTTTATGGTGAGGATGTGAACTATGCCGATGCAAAGTTCTACAAAGTGGTAAATGTTGACCCCTACGTGACCAAAATTGAGAATAAGGAGCCATGAAAATCTCTCAAGAACTCAGTAACTCATATTGATGAAATGACCCCAAAGTTAAGACGTGGAAGAAAGACCTCCATGTAGAGTGTTATTTAAGTACACACCAAAAGACAAGAGAGAGGCTGGTCAAAAACCGATAATCCCTATCGAGAAGGTAATGGATTCTCTCATGACGAGCTACACTTTTCCCCTTCGAAAAATCAATCAAGTCTCGCAAGATATGGAATTGGTCATTCATAGGATTTTCGGGGATAAACAAGAAAAGAACAATAGGATAGTGCTACGAGGCACATCTTCCAGTCAGTCTATCCAAAGGCAAAATAGAGATAATGGTGAAATTCAAGATTCATGGTCTTTTACGGAAGACACAAAGTCATGCAAAGATGAGAATGATGATGATGATCTCGACAAACTAGTGGTCTTTCATGAAGATGGACTTCTAACCGCCAACATGGAAGAACCAATGACTTTAACACCGATAGAACAAGAAATGTTCAGAGAAGAGAAAACATCAATTGTGTCTCGAGTATCAGTGTTTGAAAGGCTTGATAAGTCCTTTGTAGGTGAAGTGTCTCGGCCTTCGGTTTTTCAAAGACTTGAGTTAGTTGATGAGCCTGAAAGAAAAAGGTTATTTACTTAGAGTTTCACTCTCAAGTAAGAACTACGTGAAGACTTGATGCCATATATTGGCTACGTAGGAAGTTTGGTAGGAAGTGAATACCAAACCTAGTCGCCCAAAAAAAAAACACTTTTTTGCAAATGATAGTCTAGATAATCCGGAAAACCCTTCATAGAAGGTGGTTTCGGATTATTCTAGGTGATGCATATAAAAAGATATATAAAATAAATAAATAAATAAATAAATAAACAAACCAAATCAAATTGGTTAACCAAGAACTACAAATGGCTTTATCCCTTTTAAATAAGGGTACGTAGGCAGTCTAACTCATTACATATTAGACGCAACCCCTACAACAACAAAAAAATGTAGTTTTGCAAAAGTTAAACAAAGCAAATGAGGTGGTGGAGCTGGTACAAATTGTATGCAAAACAAAACAAAACAAATGGTGTATCACAGTTATCAATGTTTAATCAATTAAAGAAAGTGAAAAATGATTCAAGGAAGTAAAACGGAAAGGAAACGAGCAAAGTCACTGAACACTAGAAATAAAAGAAGTCAAGCTGTCGGTTATCGTCTTCAGTAAAGTCTTCTTCAAATTGAACTCTTCGGTCTTGGTCTTCTGGGTCTCCCGAGCAACTTCCAGACTTCGCTTCTTTTCCTTATTAAGTTGAACATGCTTCTTCACTCTTGACAAGTTCTTCTTCAGTGTTTCCTTATCAGCGGCTAGGATTTCCTCCATCTTCTAAAGCCTCTCCCGTGCCTCCAAAACCTCTTGTTCTCGCTCTTTCATAGCTTGAGATGATTTGTTCAAACCAGCTAGCTCCTTCTCATATGACTCAAACTCCGTAGTCCAAATGGAAAGATCATCATCAATCTCCTTAAGAGACAATAGTTCATCACCTCCTTCAAGCTTAGCTACCACATCTGCCCCATCAAAAAACTCTTGGACTTTGGAGGAGAACCAAGATAGATTTATGGCATCAACTTTGGCAACCTTAGCCACCATTTCCAACGATGTCAACTTATCAAACGTTTGATCTTTTTATCGAAGGCAGATCATCAAAAGACGTTTCTAATTTGGTCATTGCTCCAATAATCTCTTTCGTTCTTTCTACGATAGCTCGGCGAATAAAATCTAGTTCTGAAGCAGAGAACCAAGTGTGTAGGGGAACTGGTGTACCATGGGGAGGGGAAGAATTAAAAAGGTTTTCTCGAGGCTCAAGGGGATGCTCTTCTACTACAATGGCAGAGTTGCTCTCTTCCTTGACAAATTTCGTTGGGGGTTTCTCGTGTAAGAGCCTTAGTCTTTGGAGCTTGTTTTGGTCTTAGCCGCCCCTGCGGGTTAGTGGATCCACCCCTGGGGCTTGTGTAGTGTTCCGTCCCTGCGGCCAGGAATTTCCGCCCCTGCAGTTTCCTGCGGCTATAGCCGGATTTATTGACCCTTTGACCCGTGCTTTACTCTCTTTCCTTTAACCTTCTTCCTTGGCTTGCTGAGCAAGGGTTCCATCTTCATTCCAGCTTTCTCACATTCTTCTTGCCTCCTTCTTTCTCCTTGATCTTGTGCTTGGATTCTTCTTGGTTTGGAAGAGGTTTTGTGCGACTTTGGTGGAAGTTGATGTTGTGCATTGTTGCTGAGCTTGGGAGCCAGCTGAGAGGGTGTTTTGTGATCATTACCTTGCTTAGGTCACAACAGTAGGTAAACTCCTTGCTTCTTTTTCATTCTCTTCTTTCTTTCTTTGATTCCATCTTCCTTACTACAAAAAATAAATAGATTGGCGACCACAATTTGCGTTGGCAAGCAGTTGCCGTCGCAATAACCCAACCTTTTGCGACGGCCATACGACGGCAATTGGTGCCATCACAAAAGGTTGGGGTTTTGCGACGGCCCTACGACGGCAGTTGATGTCGTCACAAACAGTCGGGGTTTTTGCGACGGCCCTACGACGGCAATTGGTGTCGTCACTAAAGGTTGGGTTTTTTGCGACGGCCCAACGACGGCAATTGGTGCCGTCACTTAAAGTTTGGGCTTTTGCGACGGCCCTATGACGACAATCGGTGTTGTCACAAGAGGTTAGGATTTTTATGACGACCCTACGACGGCAATTGTTGCCGTCACAAAACTTTAAATTCAAATGCTAGTTCCCTATAACAAAACTTTAAATTAAATGTTCTTCTGGATTATAACTAAGCTTATTTAATTTTTTTTTGATAAATTTAATCATAAAATTCATATAAAGTAAACACTAGTAAAAAAAATTGTTAGAATTTTATATTTTACAATAATTTTAACGTCCTATTCAAAAATTTAAAACATTTACAAAATTAAACTATAAAAAAACTAAATTAACCAAACTGACACACAATAAGTGAAAATGAAGAAAAATTGTGTGACTAAATTTTAATTATACACTTTTTTTAAAAGAAAATTTTAAATATACATTGTTTCATCTTGTGTGTTATTTGCTTTATGTGAATAAGAGTAACGTCCTATGCAAAGGAAATATGACCGAGGTGAAGCAAGAGTAAGATTGACTATTCAATAGGAAATAAGCAAGTAGTGTTTGAGGATAATAATTATGTGTTAGCAAGTTTACTCACTCAGATGACTACTACGAGGTTGAGGTAAGTCCATTGGACTTACTTAGCTACCATCCTTATATTGGATGTGTGCATGAGTGGTGTGTGTGTTATCTACTTTATAGCATGAGTTCTGATGATTACCGACCTATGGTATAGTAATTGCCCATTGTAGGGCTTGACAGCTGTCCATTTCATCCCTTTGGAGTTTGGGTGGTTCTCTGATGATTACCGACCTATGGTATGAGTGTGCTCATCCTAGTAGGCGGTCACTTGGCTCGGTGGACGGTCCTTGGCCTGAAGTGGGCCTGAAGTGGACGGTCCTTGGCCTGAAGTGTGCTCATCCTAGTAGGCGGTCACTTGGCTCATTTGAATGGGGATTTGTGATTAACTTATAAGGATGGTTTGCTACCCATGTCAACAAAAATTCTTCTTTTCTAGTTGATAACATGATTTATCCGCCTAGTTTAGTAGACCATTTAGGTAGTTTTTCCCTTTCCGCTTGCATGTTTTAGCCTTAGTTTGTGTCTTTTGTACTTGTTTAGTGTTACTTTGCAAGTATAGATGTCTACACGCACTTTTGGTGTCTTTGTAGGTATTTTGGCGTGTTTTGGAGATAAACCGATGCATTTGAGGACAAAGCCTCGGAGTAGATGCTTAGGAGTTGTCATACGAGCATAAGAAAGGAGAAGACGACGATTTAGGAGCAACCGAGACGAAGTGCCCGAGATTAAAGACCATCTCGGCCGAGATCCATATATCTCGGTCGAGTTGGGACGTAGTGCTATAAAATCTCTCCCCCTATCTCGGCCATGAACTCGAGTGAACTGACCGAGATCCTGATGACGCTGAAGTACGAAGTCGAAATCTCAGCCCCGACACTGACCTATCTCGGCCAAGATCCAGACCGAGATTCTTCCTTGAGCGTCGGATTTTATTTTATTTCGGACCTTCAGCCCAGCCCGCGTCTTTCGACGGGTCTTAGGTTATAAAAGTAGGGTTCCGAAACTGAAGAAAGGAGTTCGCGGGTGGTGCAGAGTGCTGGATTATCCTACCGAAGAGAAAGAAGTTAGTTTTGGTTAGTTTTAGAAGGAGAATTCTTCTCCTACCTTTCTTCTCCATAGTTTTCACCATTGTTATGTTTTAGTTTTGTTAAAGGAAGATCCAGTCTTTTCAGTTTGTTTGGAGTTTGTTTGATACTTGTAAGTGTTTGAGACAGTTTGTTTTGAGATTCAATAAAGCTGGATACTTTCTTCATTCCTTTTTCCTATTTCAATTGCATACTTTTCTTTATTGAATTAATTTCAGGTTTTGATATGAATTTCATTGGCTAGAAATCATGTGTGGTTCCAAGGTAGTTAAAGAATTGTTTATACCTTGAACTATGATGGATTGAATTGTTCTTTATTTTAGGTTGTGTAAATCGCTTTAAATCATATAGAGAGGTTTAGTTTTTGCAGGTATAGACTCGCTCAATCTATACCACTTAACCTAAGTAGGAATCGAGTCGTAAATGAGATGATCCTATTTAGATAGAACTTGTTCCTATGTAATAGAGGTTTAACCTTTATTGAATAGAATGTGTCATTTTTCCTTCCTTTGAGACAATAATTCCTGAGACGTAATTGTAAAGGATTATTGTGTTTCCTTGATTGAAAGAATAAGGTTTGTTTGTTTATTTCTCCCTCTTTACCTTGAAAGCTATAGGTATTAGGCTGCGGACCTTTATGTTCTTGAGACGTCAATGTAAAATAACATAGATTTAAGAAACATTCATCCTGAGCTCTTCAACCTTACATATATGCCACGTGAGATTTATAATCTTGAGTCCAATGTGTATAAATAATGATCTTAAATCCTTGGAACTTCAATTCTTTCCATATATTCATTTGTTTGTTAGTTGTTAGATATTTGATTTTCAATCAATCCATAATTGATTGCGAATCTACAAACTTTTCAAAACCTTTTGGATTTCCTTCCTTTCTTTTCCAACCTCTTTCTTGTTCTTGGATTTATAATATTTTAAATCATTTTCACTTTCATCTAAGTTAGTCTCTGAGATCGACCTCGGAATACTTGCTCATTATTGCGATTGATTCATACACTGTGGGTTCGATGCAATTTAGAGTAGATATTGTAAGATATAAATTTAAAAAAAGAGATTGCTGGGTTTACTATCCTTGTGGATTTATATCTATTTTGATAGGGGTTTATAGGGTGTGCAAAACAAGGCAAACAAGTTTTTGGCGCCGTTGCCGGGGACTATTTAGTTGATTTTGTTATTTGATTCATTATAGTATAGATCTTTCTTGTACTATTGATCTCGCTTTTGTTTTGTCTTTGACATTTTCAGGACACTAGGTACTTTTCGCGGTGTATGCGAAAGATTCAGAGTTCAGAAGAACTAGTTCCTTTTGATCCCGAGCCTGAGAAGACACTTAGAAGGAGACTTAGAGCTTTGAAGACTTCAAGGATGTCTCAAGCGAGAGATTATGAAGCGGAGTTGAGAATTGCCGTGGAAGAGCTAGAAGCCGAAAGGGCGGCTTCGAGAGATAGAGAGGCAGCCACTACATGCATGATGGAGCAACTTAGAGCTGACATAAGAGAGATGCTTCTTTAAAAAACAAAGGAAGAGCCGCTCCACAGCCTGTGGTAAACGTGTAGGAGGACGCCCCGGATGACGCACCCCGCGTCATTCCACCTCCTTTTCCACGTGTTGTACCACCACCAACTGCACCTCTCAGGCTTGTCCGATACGAGCCTATTGTGGATCATCCATAAACACTCGGACAATGAATGGATCCTGCCCAAAGGATTAACTGTCCTGGAGTTCACTTTGGAGATCCCACAACACATGAGCATGAGTTGCGATCGAAGGTACTCTAAATGATTTGCCATAATCAGTTTGGAGGGATGGATTCGGAGTTTCCTCATCAACACTTGATGAATTATGAGATTCTAATGGATACAGTGAGACCGCCCCGTATGGAAGGTAATAATCATAACCTAAGAGGTTTTTCTTTTTCTCTCAAGGATAAGGCTCTAGCTTGGTATCAATCAATATCACACGGACGGATTGGCACTTGGGAAGAGATGACCACGGAATTTGACACCAAATTCTTCCCACCTTCCAATACGGAGCTTAGAGGAAAGATAAATGCATTCACCTTGAAGGATAAGGAGAGCTTATTCAAGTCTTGGGAGAGATTTAAGGATTTATTGCTAGATTGTCCACATCATGGAATCCCTAAGATTGAGTTGCTAGAGATTTACTTCAAGGAAATTGATGAGGACACACAATTTAAGTTGCAATCACTTTTTGAAGGTACTTTCATGGACAAGGAAGAAGATGATGCTTGGTAATTTGTACAGAAGCAAGCCTTAGTTATGGAGAAGTACTCTCATAGGAAAGTTGAAGAGAAGAAGACTAGACTCAGAGTGTATGAGTAAGTGAAAACACCCGGACAGGTGCAAGGTTTGATACCTTATATAATGAAATTAAATCTTTAAAGAAATTATTTGCATCTAATGTGAAAAATCAGCAAGTTGAAGTACAAGTAGCATCCAAAGAAGAGGGTGCAAATTACATGAATAGAGGTAATTTCTACGGAGGATATCAAAATCAAAGACGTTATAACAATAATAACTTCAATAGAAATTACCAAGGAAACAATTTCAGGCCTAACCATAATCATCCAGGCTTTTCTTATGCTAATCCTAATGGCAAGGATGATCAATCTAGAGAGTTCTGTCACTAGTGTTACCAAAGCTCAAAAGGTTTTGGAAACTCAAGTGTTCAACAAGGCTGGAGAAGTTCCTAGGGATCCAGGAAGGCTTCCTGGAAAGACTGAGGAGAACCCGAAGAGACAGATTATGATCATCACTTCTGAAGATGAGCTGAAGGAGGACGAGTTACACGCAAAAAGGGAAATCTCGGCCATTTGTGGGATGATCTCGGCCCGAAATCCCTTCCATGTCAACCGAGATTTCTTGATAGAAGCTAAGACCTCGGCCAGAGACCAAAAATCTCGGCCGAGATCCCTCACTCATAACGAAAAGCTTGGAAACGTGGAGAAAGAGCTTGCTGAGAAGGAAGAAGTGTACACTCCACCGCCCCCGTACAAGCCTTCACTTCCATTTCCACAAGCCCGTTCAAGAGCTTTGCTAGATGAGACTTTTGGTAAGTTCATTGAGCTTATTAAAAAATCAAATATTGATATCCCTTCTCTTGATGCTGTTTTAGGGATGCCTAAGTACGGGAAGCTCTTGAAAAGGACCATCTCTAACAAGAAGGCTACTGAAGTGGAAGAAGAAGTGATGATGACTCAAAGATCAAGTGAGCTCATCAAAATATCAATGGAGAAGATGCCACCAAAGCTTAAGGATCCCGGATAATTTTGCGTCTGAGTAGGACTTGGAGAAGGATCATATGCAGCTTTGTGTGATCTTGGCGCGAGTGTGAGCATGATTACTCTTGCACTTTGCAAGGAAATTGGCCTAGGGGAACTAAAGCCAATGAAGATGACACTGCGCATTGCAGATGGATCGGTATTTGAACCTGTAGGAATTCTGGAAGATGTTCCATTATTGTTAGGGAAATACTGTGTTCCTATTGATTTTGTTGTTCTTGACATTCCTGTTGATTCTCCTATACCTTTAATACTAGGAAGACCCTTCCTAGCTACTTCTGGATGTCACGTTAGTTGCAGGAACGCTTCCCTTACATTCAACATAGAGAGGGAAGGTGATGAGGGTGAGAAATACTGGCTCCCAAAGGTTGCGGAAGAAGCCAATTTTACAGACGGTTTGCTACACAGCGAAAAGAAACCGTCAAAGACAATCTCGGCCGAGGTGCCTCCCGAGACGATCGAAGTTTTATGACATAGGGATCCATCTCGGCCCGAGATCCAACCATCTCGGCCGAGATTCAAGTATGGGGTCGAGAAGGGCTCGGATATGCTTTCCGAAGTACCTAAACCTCCCGATACGTCTCTCCCGTCCATCAAAGGGAAGGAAAAGGTAGAAGAGTTGTTGGAACCAAAGCCTGGAAGGAAAGAGAGCACTCCCGTGAGAGAAGTCGGATTCTACCGACAATTTATCAAAGGAACTTCAAGACCTCCTACATCACTCACCTCCATACTAGCTAAGGGAGGAAAGTTTGACGCATATGAGAGCTCGAAAATCTATAGAGAGAGCTCGAAAGTCCATTGTAAGTTTAAAAAAGGTGATCTAGTTATGTTATCTAACTCTAAATATCATCTTATGTAGGGAGAATTCGAGAAAAAATGGACAGGACCATATATAGTGAAGAAGATCCACCCCTATGGTTCATTTGAAGTATGGGGTAAAGATGTCGGATCTATCAAGGTCAATGACAGTAGGTTGAAGAAGTGTAAGCCGGAACCACCGGTGAAGAAACCTTCACCTATATCTCCGGATTAAGCATTGACGGAGTCAGGTCTAGCAAGAGACCTTAAACCAATGCGCTTCTCGGGAGGCAACCCGATATAAGGTTTTTTATGTCTTAGTTTTCGTTTTTGCTTTTTGCTTTTGCGTTTGTAGGATTTAAGTGTCAATGGCGAAATAAAAGGAGATTATGCTCGGAAAATGTCTAGACACGAGTCAAACACTTTGAAGGAAGGAAGAAATAAAGAAGACGAAAAAAAAATCTCGGCCGAACCGGCCGAGATCAGCCGTTGTCAGGTTAAACCCGCCTCCTTCTTCTTCCTCCCTCATTCTTCACAAACCTCCATAACCTAAACCTCCAAAACCCTACCCAATTTTTCCTAAATCCCTCAATTATCCACCAAATCACTCATTCTACCCACAATCAATCACAAATCCTATTCTAAACACTTTCCCACAACAAATTTCATCAAAAACCATCTACATTCATCTCCCTAAACTCAAACCCTAACCAAAAATCCCCTTTTACAAAAACCCCATAAATCCTTTATTCTTTTGAGGGATTTTGTTCAAAAAGGCCTAAGGAACATCACACAAGCAAGGAACGAGCAAGAAATGGACCAAAACCGTTGATCCCGTCCGAAACCCGAGACCCGACTTTTGACCAGATTATCTCGGTCGATCGACCGAGATCGAGACCGAGATACCGATCGAGATTTTGCCTCTGTCACAAATTTTCGATCCAAAATGAACTGGTTGAAACGTTCTTTGACGAGAAGGAGTGCCTCAAGGAAGGGAAAGAAGCAAGCTGAGCCTTCCGTGCCCCAAAGGAATGTTCCGATCATTCCCGATGCTTGTAACTCTAACTATGCTCGACTTGCAAAGCTTAGTATTGATGCCCCTAAGTATCTTGATTTAGAGTATATAGTTGCATTGGGTGTTAGGGATGATTTGTTTATGATTATGGAGAGATGTGGATGGCAACATTTGGTTGCTATCAAAGAACCGAATTATGCGGAATTGACCTTGGAATTCTTGAGTTCCTTTGTGTTTAGAGGTGGGAATGGAAGTAAGTGTTTGAAGTTTAGGCTCATGAATAATGATTATAAAATGTCTAAGGATGACTTCGGAGATTTGTTTCATTTACCTCGTAATGAGATTTGTGCTTTTGATGGTGAGGTGGATCAACGTGCATTCTGGCACGAGATTGCAAAGCCTATGGGTTTTGCTAGCGAGTGGAAGGCCGGAGAGGTCAAATGCAAGTTTGTTGTAAACTTGACCTTTAGGCTAGAACATAGGATAATGAGCGAGGTGATGTTACCTCGCGTGAGACGCAACACCAGGTTCTACATGGCGAGCTGTTAGCTTTGTGGTGCATTGCTCACGACTGCACCCCTGATTCCGCCACTTTGATGCTTGAGCACCTGAAAAAGATGTCCAAGAAGAGTGCAAGATTTATTTGTGTGGGAGGTTTGATCACCTACATTGCCAAGAGACTTGGTATTGATCTTTATGATCTGGAGGTCACGAATTGGCCTACTTTTGTGGGAAGGAAGCACTTAGTTCATAGGAAAATCTTGATCCAGAAGGGTAAATAACCCTTTAGAGTAGCCATGCCTTAGGACGAGGTATATCGGATTGAGTGGAGTTGTGAGTTCACTATTAGGGACAGGAGATTTTGGAGGTAGACTTTAGAGCCTGAGAGTTCTGATGAGGAGGTTGTAGGGCAGTCGGATGACGAGGATGATGCCTATGATGACGAGGATATGGAGACTACCACTAAGGCAGATGACTTTGTGATTTAGATGAGGGGAGGTACAGGTGCAAGTGCACATTTTTTAAGTATGCCTGCAGGAGGAGCATCGTCTTCATATGCTCCCAGACCCAGAGGTAGGAGGATGTCCACCATGGACCAGTTGGCGGATGATATCTATCAGCTGCAGTTAGGCCAGTAGAGGATTGAGAGTGGCCAGCAGAGGATAGAGACTTGCCAGCAGAGGATAGAGCAGAGACTTACCGAGTAGGATAGACGTTATTCTGTTTCGGAGGGACTGTACGACGACGTATATCGCCAGATGTTCGGGCACTTCTATGACCCGAACAACCTGCATTTTCCTCGTGATCCACCACCTCCCTTCGAGTAGACACGCCACAAAGACCTGCATCATCTTTTACATTGTAAGTATTGATTTTATCCCTTCTTATTTTTCACATTGGGGACAATGTGAAATTTAAGTATGAGGTAGGATGCTTACAATCCTTTTCGGCATATTTTGGTTATTTGTACTGCATTTGAACAATTTCAGGATTATTGTCACACATTTCATTATGTTTTTGCATCGACAAAAAACGAGAAAAAAAAACGTGTATGTGCTTCTTCTTAGATATGATGGGATCCCTATGATGAAATTTGGTGTATGTTATTATGCTTTTGGATATTATTTTGAGTTTGAATGATTTATGGTATTTGCAGGAATTGATTTCTTTACTTCAAATTTATATGATTGATGGAAATTTCTATGTTTAATTGAATTGAATTTGATAGTTGAAGCTATATGACAAGTTCTCTTACATTGCATGAGAATGATTTTGGCTATTCAATTTATTCTTCTTCTCTATCTCATTCATGTGTAGCACCTCAAGCATTGATCATATTTGCCTCCTTTGACCTATCCGGGAATTAGAATAATTGAAGTTTGAAGGTGTATGCTTAAAAGAAAAAATTCATATGTATTATGTGGAGAAATTGAATGTGATGTATGAGATGTGATTTGAAAAAAAAAAGCTAAAAAGGGTTTGTTGGCTATGAAGATGAGTAACTCGACACCATTTACATAATCGGGTTTTTGGGTCTTGCCAAAATCTAATTAGTTTTAAAAAACATTCCCTATGAGTTGATTTGCGGGTAAAGGTTAATTCATAAAAAGTAAAAGTATTCATAAACCAATTTGGTTTATGAATACGGGTAAAAGGTCAATGTACAAGGTGCCCAGAAATGAAGTCTAAGGCGCAAAACAAAGAAATCTCAACATCCAAGATCTAAGGGAGGACATGCAAGTCCCCAAGCAGACCCAAATACCCATACTAAAATGGTAAATATAATTCATACACTCATAATCTGCTAAATAGATGGGAACAAAGAGAGCAATGTGCGACTAGCTCCATCAGGATTAGACATCCCCCACATTCGGCATGGCCATCAGCAGGGGAGAGGTCGAACCTGGGAAGAGTGTCATCATCAGTCATGATATATCTCATACCAACACTAAAGACCAGTGGCTTACACACCAACTCTAGAAGGGAACTTCTCATGGAGGAGCCTGAAAACAAGGGATCTGATAAGCCGTCCCAAAACGTCAATAGGAATCCTATTTCCGTTAAAGACCAAGGCATTCCTAGAATGCCATAAGTAATAGACCATAGATGAGAGAGCGTAGATCCTCTGTCTGCTCGTCCAACCTCTTCCAATAGCCGAGAGTCTTAACCACTCAAGAGATGACGAGATAGAAGTTAGGCTACAAGACATGCCAAATCCATCACATATCTGTTTCCAAACCTTTCTAGCATACGTGCATCCAAAGAACAAGTGGTCATGTGACTCACTAGCACCTCTGCACCAGCTGCAGGACGGATCAATGTCAAGAAAACACAGCCTATCTCTCGTGGAGAGGCGTCCAAGGATGGCTATCCAGAGAATGAAGCAATGCTTCGGCGCATTCCCCGAATCTCAAACCAATATGTACCAATCCACAATATGTCCATGCTCTCTAAATACATCATATGCTCGAGTCATCAAAAACTTCTCTCCATGGCACTAGGAATCAAGAGTCTCTACTAGACTCATCGTCGGATCCATGTATCTGACAATCTCATTTCTCGCTCCGAGGATAGCCTTGATAAGGGGTGAGTCACGTATGTGAGCCACCTAATCGCAAGGCTCAATCACCTGGAGATAATGGTGATGTATCCATCTCACCCAAAGGCTGTCACGACTGATGTGGATGTGCTGGTAATGCTTGCACATGAAGGCCAAGTTCCGTGCACGAAGATAAAAAAGGCCAATACCACCTTCTTTCTTCGGCAAGCAGACCCTATTCCAAGCAACTCTCGGCCAACTCCAAAGAAAACTCCTACATAACCCAATCAGAGGGTCCATGACGAGGCCTGGGATAGGAAGAATGGAAAGCCAGAAGCATACATTTCCCTGAAGGATAGCAGGGATCAACTCAAGGCGACCAACAAAGGACAAATGCATCTTGTTCCAAGCACTGATGTGTCTCCCAATACGCTCGATAAGAGGAAATAATGTACTATCCTGAGCCGATGGGGCGCATTGGAATGCCCACATAACGGAAGGGGAACTCACCAGCAACTAAGCCGGAGACTGTATCAAATCAGCAGTCTCAGTGTTAGGAATGGAAGCAAGGTAGATAGAGGACTTGGGTAGGCTAAGTACAAGCCCCGAGATCCTGTGGAATCGGCGAATGCAACCCAATAAGATATCCACAAAAGCCCTATCACCACGGCAGAAGAGGATAACAACATCAGCATACATCAGGTGTGCTGATAACATGAATTATCGACCTAGTTTAGTAGAGCATATAGTTAGTTTTTCCTTTCCCGCATGCATGTTTTAGCCTTAAGTTGTGTTCTTTATACTTGTTTAATGCAACTTTGCGAGTATAGATGTCTACACACACTTTTGGTGTCTTTGTAGGTATTTTGGCGTGTTTCGGAGCTAAAACGATGCATTTGAGGATCAGACCGCGGGATGGACGCTTAGGTGCGATCACGCAGGCACGAGAAAGGAGGAAAAGACGAGCCAAGACGAAACGCATGAGATTGGAGTAATCTCGGTCGAGATCCACATGATCTCGGCCGAGATCCGAGAAATCTCGGCCGAGATCCGAGCCAGCTCGACCGAAATCCCATTCTGTAGAAGAATCTCGGTCCCCATCTCGGTCCCGATCTCGGCCGAGATTTGTTCCATCTCGGCCGAGATTTTTCACATTTGACCGAGATTTCTGACCGAGATTTCGTCAACGCTGGATCACGAAGCAAATCTCGGCCCCGACTTTCAAAAATCTCGGTCACCGACCGAGATTTCCGACCGATATTTTTGTTCGCCGATTTATTTCGTTAATTTTCGGATTTGTTTTAGGGTAGCCCGTTGCGGGATATAAAAGGAAAGCTAAATGATTTCCGGGGGGTTCCCGTTTCATTCAAATTTCGAGCTCCTTTGGAGAGAGCTTTTTCCCCTTTTCTTCTCCCTTTGCCCTAGGCCATTGTTGGCCATTGTTGAACTTGTTGGAGCTTGGAGAAACTTCGCGAATATTGGGGAATTTGACGTTTTGCTAATCCTCTATCAATAAAGCTGAGTTTCTTCTTTAATCTCTATTTTAGATTCTTGTTTATGCATTATCTCTTGAATCTCTTGAATTGATTGAATTGCTTGGATTGATGATTGTTTCTTCCATTGAATTTAGTGGATTGATGATTGCGTTTGAAATGTCGATTGTTGGCTAAAACTCGTGTGGATCCAAGGTGAATTGGGATTCGTTATTACCCGGACTATGATGGAATTGTACTTATTGCTTGGTTCGAGTAGCTTTGAAATCCTATGGTTGGCTTGTTCTTAAACCTAGTTAGAATTCATCTAGCTAGTAACCTAAACCGGAATTGAGACCTACCCGGTAATGTTCCGTTTGGATACTTGAGTGTTCGACCATAGGTAATAGAGGTGGAAACCTCTATGGGTTGAGTGTGCCTAGATTCTGTCCTAAGTAGGGTATTACCTGAGTCTTACCCGGTAATGGTTTACCTTTCCCTTAGTTCGGAATTTGGTTTGTTTAGAATTTCCTACCTCTCTACCTTGAGACTTACCCGGTAATAGGTAGTTGCTTTGGAACTAGATAGTCTTGAGACTTACCCGGTAATAGACTATCAGTTTAGAAACGTTCTTCCCTTAAGTTTGTAACCATAGATCTTTTGAGAAATTTCCTGAGTCCGTGCGTAATAACGATAACCTTGAATCCTTGGAATCCGCATTTTCTTTATTGATATACTTTCGTTTGTCTGTTTTATTTGGTTTTCGATCAAATCTGTTATTTGATTGCGAACTTTACAAAAAACCCTTCAAAACTCCTTTGATCTTTCTTCCCTTCTTTTCCAACCTCGTTCTTTTATTTTGATTTACGTTATCTGTGATCACATCTGCATTCCAAACATTTAGTCCCTGAGTTCGACCTTTGAATACTTACCCTAACTGTAATTGACCCATACATTGTGGGTTTGCTATAGATTCGGTGTTTATTTATTGTTTATAAATTTAAAACATACCGTGTTTTTACTAACCTGTGAGCTTTTATCATTCTTGATAAAAGTTTACAGGGGCGTGAAAATAGCGAACAAAGTTTTTTGGCGCCGTTGCCGGGGACTAAGTCATTTGTTTTGTTTTGTGATTTCTTTTAGTGTAAGTCTTTCTTTTACTTTTGATCTCGTTTCTGGTTTTCTTTTTGGAATTTTCAGGACTTTAGGTATCCTTCACATTGTATGCAAAGAACTCGGGGTTTGAAAGAACTAGTTCCGTACGATCCCGAACCTGAAAGGACACTGCGAGAGAGACTAAAAGCCCGAAAAGCTTCTAAAATGGCTGAAATCAGAGATTATGAAGCTGAACTCAGAGATGCTTTAGAGCAACTAGAAGCTGAGAGACGGATTGCTAGAGAAAGAGAGCAAACTACAAAAAGGGAAATGGCTGCAATGAGAGATCAAATGGAAGAGATAACCAGAGCCATGAACCAGAGGTCAGCTGCAGCTCCAGCTCCAGTGCAGCAAGTGATTCCAGCATCACAATTAGCTCCAATTCCTCCTCGAGTTGAAGCTCCTCCACAAGCTCCACCTCCCACTCCTCTCAAACCTGTCATTCACCAGCCTTTTGTGGAAGTTCCACAAACACTTGGACAAAGGATGGATCCTGCCCAAAGAGTTAACCGTCCCGGAGTTAACTTTGGAGATCCCGCGAATCATGAGCATGAGCTGCGACCGCATGTGATACAGATGATTCGCCAGAATCAGTTTGGTGGGACAAAGACAGAATCTCCTCACCAACACATGAACAACTACGAGACTCTTATGGATGCGGTAAGTCCAGCTCGTATGGAAGGTAACAATCATAAGATAAGAGGTTTTTCTTTCTCTCTTAAGGATAAAGCTTTAGCTTGTTATCAAACTATTCCGTTAACGGATTAACGGAACCTTGGTTTGCTGACATTGTTAATTATTTAGTTTGTGGTGAAATTCCTCCAGGTTTATCTCATTCCCAACGGAAGAAATTCTACAAGGATGTGAGACATTACTATTGGAATGAACCACTACTATTCAAGAGAGGACCCGAGGGAATCCTCAGGAGATGCATCCCAGACGACGAGATTGAGAGTGTCATCCGACATTGTCATTTATTGCCCTGTGGAGGACATGCTAGTGCTCACAAGACTAGTGCCAAGGTATTGCAATCTGGATTTTTTTGGCCTAATCTTTTCAGAGATGTGCAGATATTCGTCACTGCTTGTGATTCATGCCAAAGGGCGGGCAACATATCTAGGAGGAATGAGATGTCTTTGAACAACATCCAAGAAGTTGAGATTTTTGATGTATGGGGTGTTGACTTCATGGGACCTTTCCCATCCTCATGCGGGAACCTTTACATTCTTTTAGCGGTTGATTATGTATCTAGATGGGTTGAAGCTATAGCCTCACCCACAAATGACGCTAAAGTTGTGATTAAAACTTTCAACCGAACTATCTTCCCTAGATTTGGCACACCACGTGTCAGTATTAGTGATGGAGGGAAGCATTTCACAGCCAGAAACTTTGAGTCACTTTTGTCCAAGTATGGGGTAACTCGCAAGGTTGCAACCCCATATCATCCCCAAACTAGTGGCCAAGTGGAAATCTCGAATAGAGAAATCAAGGGGATCCTAGAGAAGACAGTGTCTCGCTCAAGGAAAGATTGGGCAATGAAGCTTGATGATGCACTATAGGCTTATAGGACAACATACAAGACTCCCATAGGTACTACTCCTTAACAACTTGTTTATGGGAAATCATGTCATTTGCCTGTAGAGTTGGAGCATAGAGCATATTGGGCCGTGAAATGGCTAAACTTTGATATAAAAGAAGCCAGAGAAAAGAGGTTGCTGGACATCAACGAGCTGGAGGAGATCCGGATGAATGCATATGAGAATGCACGGATCTACAAGGAAAGAACAAAGAAGTGGCATGACAAGCACATATTGCCAAAGAACTTCAAAGAAGGTGATCTTGTTCTTCTCTTTAATTCTAGGCTCCGACTTTTTCCAGGAAAGTTAAGGTCACGATGGATGGGACCTTATCTTGTGAAGAAGATTTTCCCCCACGGAGCTGTCGAAGTATGGGGTGAAAACTCCGGTATTTTTAAAGTGAATGGACATAGGTTGAAGAGGTATACACCGGAACTTCCGGTAGAAAGACTTTCACCTATCCATCTCACTTGATGCTTTAAAGGAGTTAGGTCCGGCTAGAGACCTTAAACCAAGCGCTTCTCGGGAGGCAACCCGAGGTAAGAGTCTTTTCGTCTTTTTATTTTTATTTTTGCTTTTTGCTTTGCGTTTTTGCGCGTTCTTGTTGGGTCTTTGCAGGACCTAGGTGTCGCGGTAAAAAGATACGGGAAGAGCACTCAAAACGAGCTTAAGGCGAGGAAATTGATATGAAAGACGAGAAACGAAGTAAGTCGAGGAGGAAACACGCCGGATGCCTTTTTCATTCTTACATTGTGAGTATTGTTTTTACTTTATATTTATTATTCACATTAGGGACAATGTGAGATTTAAGTATGGGGTAGGATGTTTGCAATACCTTTTAGCATGTTTCTTTTATTTGTACTGCATTTTATATGAAAATCCAAAAAAATCAGAAAATTTCAAAAATTTTGTGCTTCTAGGATTGATGTGACCTTAATGAGGAAATTGTGTATGTTTATTTGGCTATCGATGTTTATTTTGAGCTTTAATTGAATTAATGGCAATTATGGGATTTGAATGCCTTGTTTGTAATCTATATGATTTATTTGGATTACCTTGTTTAATCGGATTGATCTTGAAAAGTTGAAGCTATATGATGAGTTCTTTTACATTGCACAAAAATGACTTAGGCAATTCGAATTCTTCTTCTTCTCTTCTTTACTATTTTCAGCACCTCAAACATTGAATTTATTTGCCCCTTATGACCCATCCAGGAATTAGGAAAGTGAATTTTGAAGGTGTATGCTTAATTGTGAAAAGTGAATTATGTGCAATATGTGAAGAAGTTGTTTGATTTGTGATATATGAATTGAAAGCAAAAGCTTTCTATGGGTTTTGTTGGCTATGAAGATGAGTAACTCGGCACCATTCACATAATCGGGTGTTTGTGTCTTGCCAAAGTCGGATTAGTTTTAAAAACATTACCTAGAGTTGATTTGGTATGTGCACTTTGGTGTAAGGTACGTGAAGGAAACTGAACACCAAGGTTTCGGCTATTGTGCACCTATGCCCTTCACTCAAAAGAAAAAAAAAAAGAAAAATATGCAATAAAAGAAAGGATGTATGTCGAGAAAGAAGAAAGAAAAAAAAATGCTGTGTTGTCCTTTTTCCCGGATTTCCACCACATTACCTATACACATCCTACCTTTATCACGTTTCTTGGCTTTTATTTGTTAAGTCCTATTGATCTTTGCATACATGTAACTGACTTCATGGCCTAAACTTGGATTTTTCATGAATTTTAAACATTTGTAGTTTAAATGATGATTTTGGATTCCTTGCAAGGTGTGATTATCCTATATCTTGCCTATCTTACTTGACCATAATCGAAATATGTCTTTAGCCTTGTGACTACACTCTGAAAGTGATCATGAATAGAAGCACTACCAAAAAGAGTTTTTACTTTTGTTTAGCTTAGATGATTCATGCTATCTTGCCTTGAATTTAATATTTGCTTGGGGACAAGCAAAGATAAGTATGGGGTATTTTGATAACATGAATTATCGACCTAGTTTAGTAGAGCATATAGTTAGTTTTTCCTTTCCCGCATGCATGTTTTAGCCTTAAGTTGTGTTCTTTATACTTGTTTAATGCAACTTTGCGAGTATAGATGTCTACACACACTTTTGGTGTCTTTGTAGGTATTTTTGCGTGTTTCGGAGCTAAAACGATGCATTTGAGGATCAGGCCACGGGATGGACGCTTAGGAGCGATCACGCAGGCACGAGAAAGGAGGAAAAGACGAGCCAAGACGAAACACACGAGATTGGAGCAATCTCGGTCGAGATCCACATGATCTCGGCCGAGATCCGAGAAATCTCGGCCGAGATCCGAGCCAACTCGACCGAGATCCCATTCTGTCGAAGAATCTCGGTCCCCATCTCGGTCCCAATCTCGGCCGAGATTTGTTCCATCTCGGCCGAGATTTTTCACATTTGACCGAGATTTCGTCAACGCTGGATCACGAAGCAAATCTCGGCCCCGACTTTCAAAAATCTCGGTCACCGACCGAGATTTGTTTTAGGGCAGCCCGTTGCGGGATATAAAAGGAAAGCCCTAAATGATTTCCGGGGGGTTCCCGTTTCATTCAAATTTCGAGCTCCTTTGGAGAGAGCTTTTTCCCCTTTTCTTCTCCCTTTGCTCTAGGCCATTGTTGGCCATTGTTGAACTTGTTGGAGTTTGGAGAAACTTCGCGAATATTGGGGAATTTGACGTTTTGCTAATCCTCTATCAATAAAGCTGAGTTTCTTCTTTAATCTCTATTTTAGATTCTTGTTTATGCATTCTCTCTTGAATCTCTTGAATTGATTAAATTGCTTGGATTGATGATTGTTTCTTCCATTGAATTGAGGGGATTGATGATTGCGTTTGAAATGTCGATTGTTGGCTAAAACTCGTGTGGATCCAAGGTGAATTGGGATTCGTTATTACCCGGACTATGATGGAATTGTACTTATTGCTTGGTTCGAGTAGCTTTGAAATCCTATGGTTGGCCTATTCTTAAACCTAGTTAGAATTCATCTAGCTAGTAACCTAAACCGGAATTGAGACCTACCCGGTAATGTTCCGTTTGGATACTTGAGTGTTCGACCATAGGTAATAGAGGTTTCCACCTCTATTGGGTTGAGTGTGCCTAGATTCTGTCCTAAGTAGGGTATTACCTGAGTCTTACCCGGTAATGGTTTACCATTCCCTTAGTTCGGAATTTGGTTTGTTTAGAATTTCCTACCTATCTAACTTGAGACTTACCCAGTAATGGGTAGTTGGTTTGGAACTAGATAGTCTTGAGACTTACCCGGTAATAGACTATCAGTTTAGAAACGTTCTTCCCTTAAGTTTGTAACCATAGATCTTTTGAGAAATTTCCTGAGTCCGTGCGTAATAACGATAACCTTGAATCCTTGGAATCCGCATTTTCTTTATTGATATACTTTCGTTTGTCTGTTTTATTTGGTTTTCGATCAAATCTGTTATTTGATTGCGAACTTTACAAAAAACCCTTCAAAACTCCTTTGATCTTTCTTCCCTTCTTTTCCAACCTCGTTCTTTTATTTTGATTTACGCTATCTGTGATCACATCTGCATTCCAAACATTTAGCCCCTGAGTTCGACCTTTGAATACTTACCCTAACTGTAATTGACCCATACACTGTGGGTTCGCTACAGATTCGGTGTTTATTTCTTGTTTTTAAATTTAAAACATACCGTGTTTTTACTAACCTGTGAGCTTTTATCATTCTTGATAAAAATTTACAGGGGCGTGAAAATAGCGAACATGTGCAATACGGAGACCTCTGCACTATTGGTGAAACTAGAAATTAGGGCTCGCATTTTCACGACGGATCATCCTAGATAAGAACTCCATACAAATAACAAATAGGAGAGGGGAAATGGGGCATCCCTGACGAAGGCCCCGTCAACCCTGGAAGTGGCCATGTGAAGTCTTGTTAACCCGGATGGAGTAGGACGCCGTAGTGACGCACTCCATCACCCAGTCAATGAACCTGGTCGGGAACAAGAGCTCTGTCATAACATACCTCAGAAAATCTCAAGAAATGGTATCATATGCCTTAGCCAAATCAATCTTCATGAAGCACCTCCTAGTATCTCTGTGGACGTTATGTCTCCGAAGAAGCTCCTGGACAAGGAAGATGTTGTCGGACATCAATCTCACCGGAACAAAAGCAACCTGCACAGGATTAATAAGATATCCAAGGCAAGATCCAAGACGGTTCGCCATGAGCTTGGTGATGATCTTGTACACCACGTTGCAACATGATATTGGCCTGAAATGCTCAACCCGTGAGGGGTTATCCACCTTACTAATCAGGGACACAAAAGTATGGTTAATTTGACAGAGAAGCTTCCCATTAACGAAAAACTCCCGAACGGAAGCACACACCTCCGGACCCGTGGTGCTCCAAGTGGACTTGAAGAACTTTGAGTTATAACCATCCGGACCGGGGGCTTTAAGATCCCCAATCGACCAAAGAGCCTCCTTAATCTCCTTGAAGGAGACCATCTCAACAAGACGGGTACTGTCATCAGCAACAACACAAGGGCCATCTGCAAACCATTCTCTCGGGGTAACCTCCACCTGGTAGGCAGTGCCAAAAAGACCCTGAAAAAAAAAATCTTTCGGCCACCTCCTCAAGAGAGAAAGTGGTCGAGTCATCAGGAAGCTTGAGCGACGGGATGAAGTCCCTGCCCATTGGCCTTCATAATGCCATGAAAGTAAGAAGAAGCACGGTCACTATTAAGGATGTACCTGGCCTTAGCCTACTGGCTAAAGAAGCTCCTCTCGGCTGCATTAAGTCTACGGGTCTTGGTCTTGAGATCCAACAGCTCGGTTGTGATGGACTCGGACTGTGGGTCAAGACGAAGACGCTCAAGACAATCGACATACTCCTCATTGGTCTCTTTGGCCTTTTCTGCAATATGAGCAAAACGACGTCTATTGAGACCTCTGAGCGGCCCCTTAAGCACCGCAAGAGGGCACGAAGGCAAAACTGGTAAGTACCCTAAGGTGACACACCCAACTCTCCATGACAAGGCTTTGGAACTTTTCATGGTGAGTCCACATGTTGAAGAACTTAAAACTAGGTTTGCCGGTAAAGGGTCGGTGGATAACATGGGCAATTTCCGGTTCATGGTCCGAAAATTGCCACATGTTAGGGAAAGTCGCCCTACAATACACTCCTCGGTTTATCCACTCACGATTGACCATCACCCTGTCAAGTTTGGTCCAGATCGTACCATTCTTCCAAGTGAAAATGTTTTCACTTGTGAACGGGAAATTTGACAGACCAAGCGCCTGACAACTCTCAAACATAGCCGTAGTCTCATTCATCCTAACTCTAGCACCATTGACGCGTTCGTTTGAGAACATCACATTGTTAAAGTCCCCCAAGTCTAGCCAAGGAAGGGGATCTCTCTCCATCCTAACTCTGAAGATCTCCCAAATAAGGGCACGTTCAGGGCTGCTATGGAGCCCATAAACAAAGCAAGTACCAAACCGAAGGCCCGTAATTCTACAGGTAACAAGGCAAGCAATATGTTGGACACCAATCTAAACCACACTAACATCAAACTTACACTCATCCCACATAACTAGGATTCCGCACCGATCATCAACATGGAAGTTGGTGGTAAAGGACCAATCTGGGAATTGACTCCTAATCACCTCATCAATGTCAGAAGGCCGGTGCACAAACCTAGTTTCAAGAACTCCACATAAACCAGACTTATACTCAACCAAAAGGTTATTAAGGCCTTTTTGTATCTGGGGTTGGGAGAACCCCTGTACATTCCAGGATAAGATACTCATCAGTAAACCATGGGTAAGTTGGTATTTCTACCCCTATGAGCATCTCCCTTCCCCTGTACCTGCGATCTAGAACCTAGTAGATCTTCGACTTCCAAGTCTCCCGTCCCTAGGTCTATGCCGACCATCCCTTTCTTCCGTCCTAGGTTTGACACCACCCAAAGGAAGGCTAGACCTAGGAGTAGCAGCACGGACGGCCTTTCTATCTGATGTAGACAACACCTTAGTGAAACCCTCACTCTTATCACCAATAGGGGGGTTAGTAGCAATATGAGATAAAGGAGAAAGAAAAGTAGGAGGAGGAGAACTAGAGGGCTTACCATCACTTCCCGAGCTAGGGGAGATCTCTCCTTCCTCCATACCATCCGAGTCCTCATCACCTTGGCTATCATCTGAAGAGACCTCGGTGTTGGACTCTCCAGATACATCCTCATGGACCCCATCAATGACGTCCTCCTCCACAATGGACCATGACTTCTTAGGGCCATCAACCACACCCAAAGTAGCTAACAATGGCGAGGTTCAAAGACGGGACAATTTGAGGACACACATCTTTCTCCATACGGGGGGATGGTGCATCGAGGCGAGTCTAGCCTTCAAGGCTTTCACCCTTTGTAGTTTACGTAAGGCGTTTCTTCGAGCATTCCGTTTCCTGCGCCACGCAATATCCGAAGGGTTGCGGTCATCCGCCTTTGTACCGGACGTCCCTTCTCAATTGTGGGGTGGATTAGGTTCATCCTGCACATTACCAACACCACAACCCGCAACGTTAGCTAAATTAGGATCATCTATAACTTTACCCTTACCTTTATCCATAGTCTTATTTTCCGTTGCCTTTTCATCTTTGTCTTTGCCTTTATCCAGATTTTCTTCTGCCTTACCAAGGCCTTCTTTTCCTTCAGCCTCTTTTTCATTTATGGGCTTTTTGTTAAAAGAGCACACAATATCCTTATGACCAAAAACAACACATCTACGATAATAATCAGGTTCATTTTCATAGAGCACTTTGCAATTAATGATCACACCATCATCAAACTCTAAGGTCACTTCATGCAGCACTTTACAAGCAAAATTAACTTCAAGTAAAACCCTAGCGTAAGCACCACGCTTTCTAGACTCGGTAACATTATCGACATATAAGGGCCAAATATACGAGTCCAAAGAGGGACCGTGGAAACATCTTTACGGATCAAAGAAAATTTATCCGGAATCAGTTTCAAGAGAGCGGTCTCCCATAAAAAAAAGAAGGACCATCCATCAAAACCTTATTCCTATCATGCTCATTGTCAAAAAGAAAAAAAAAATGATCCAACTAGATTCCATGCAAAAATCAGACCTAACATATAATTTTTTTATGAGACCGTTAATAGATGGATACCCCGGGAAATAACCAACAAATTGTCCAATAAGACTATAACCCCATACAACATGCTTGGGCAAAGCTTCATCACATCGAATTTTAACACGATCATCAAGACAAGGAGTATAAGAGAGTTTACCACCAAGGCCTTTGTTCATAAAGACCTTTTTTGGGGGCCTATTCCGAGCATTATGAGTTGGGATTGGAGCCGGCTTGAAACTCGCTTTACCTCCGGCCGGGTAGGTAGGATCGGAGGTTGTTTATCCATGTTAGCCATGTTCTCCTTAGGCAAGGAATCGACACCATCAAGCTGTGCTATCACTTACAACATCATTCACACTATCAGTAATAACAACATGATTGTCCTTAACATTTTCAAGACTAATATCATTATTTTCATTTTGACCATTGTGACCATTTTCAATCACATGAATAGTATCAGAATTTAGTCCAACTTCATTACTAACAACAACCAAGGGATTTTCATGTATATTAAATTTTCTAACATTTAAAATCATAGAAGGATTTTCCATAGTACTAGCAATACCGTCAAGAAACTTGTTGCATTCAATTGTATCCTTGCACAACTCATCATCAGATAACATGTTGAAGTAGTCTTTAGCCAAAACAAGGTTGTTCCCATCGTTGTTCAGACCCTGAAGGACATGTTCCGCTACATTATTAGCAAGCAACGCAGTTTCTGTTATGGCCAGCAAGGTTTTTGCAGAGGTAAGAGCTTTAATTGGGTCGGAAGGGGACGTGGAAGTCATAGTTGGGGATGAAAGAACCGTTGTAGCAGCCTGT
Source organism: Fagopyrum tataricum (assembly GCA_002319775.1). NCBI lineage: Eukaryota > Viridiplantae > Streptophyta > Magnoliopsida > Caryophyllales > Polygonaceae > Fagopyrum > Fagopyrum tataricum. The sequence goes on along the minus strand of CM008283.1, from coordinate 28,259,600 downwards.
GTTGTGGCATCAGGGTTGAGTGTGCCTTAATCAGATTGGAACGTCATCTTTGTAACCCTAGGCTCATTACGACATAGAAGCTCCTAGCAAGAGGAAGCAGCCATGTCCTTGGCCTCAGTAATCTCATCATCCAGCGTGCAATCCCTGGAAAAGCATACAATATCAGTAGATATGTGTGTAGAATCAGTCTTAGTGCATACCTTATTCATCTTTAGAGTTGATCTCGTGTCGGAGGAGGATGGAAACGTCTGGTCTCTATTGTTGGGCAAGCTCGAAGCCAATCTATGTTTAGCAGTGTTCTCCAAGCCGCCGTGACTAGGTAAACCGTTCATAGTGTGAACACTCGGGCAAGGTATATGTGAACCGCTGTGCCGTAATGTTCGCTTCTCCTTCCGAGCGGTTGTGGTGTTAGGTTTAGGAGTCGGAACTTGGAGATAATAGTCTCTCGTCCTAGGAGGCGGGCCGTTGGAGGCGGTAGGGCGATCCTCCGGCGGTAGATTCCTCACCATGGCCAAGCGGCCGCAAGGAAGGGGAAACCAGACGTGAGAAACGTTTCAGTCGAACGATCCTCCTCTAGCAATCAAAAACGGATTTTGAAACCATGAATTTGTTCGGATTTGTAAGGAGAATACATATCTAGTGCTTGAAATCATGCACAAATCAAGAAGAAGGGAGAGATTTGGCTATATTCAAAAGAACGTGAGAAGGAAAAAAAATTGCCAGGAGAGTCGCCTTGAATCGGACCCTATGAGTTGATTTGACATGTGCATTTTCGTGTGAGGTACGTGAAGGAAACTGAACACCAGGGTTTTGGCTATTGTTCACCAATACCTTTCACTTAAAAGAAAGAGAAAAAAAAGAAGAAAAAATGCAAGAAAGGATGGATGTTGAAAAAAGAGTTCATTGTGTTGTTCTTCTTCCCGGATACCACCACATTACCTATATCATCCTACCTTGATCATGTTTCTATGGCCTTTTCATTAAGTCCTTTTGATATATGTATATATGTATTTGACTTAATGGCTTAAACTTGATTTTTCTTCGATATTAGGCATTTGAAATTTTTATAATGATTATGAATTCCTTGTATGGTTTGATTTTCTTTCACTTGCCTATTTCATTTGAATTCTATTGAAATATCTCTTTAGTCATATGACTACACCTTTGAGAGTGATCATGTATAGAAGCACAACACGACCAAAAAGAGTTTTTTATATTTGTTTTCCATAGATAACTCATGTTATCCTATCTTGGATTTATTGCTTGCTTGAGGACAAGCAAGGATAAGTATGGGGTATTTTGATAACATGATTTATCGACCTAGTTTAGTAGAGCATATAGGTAGTTTTTCCCTTTCCGCATGCATGTTTTAGCCTTAGTTTGTGTCTTTTGTACTTGTTTTAGAAGGAGAACTCTTCTCCTACCTTTCTTCTCCATAGTTTTCACCATTGTTAGGTTTTAGTTTTGTTAAAGGGAGATCAAGTCTTTTCAGTTTGTTTGAGATTTGCAAGTGTTTAAGATAGTTTGTTTTAAGATTCAATAAAGTTGGGTACTTTCTTCATTCCTTTTTCCTATTTCATTCCTTTATTGAATTTCATTGGCTAGAAACCATGTGTGGTTCCAAGGTAGTTAGAGAATTGTTTATACCTTGAACTATGATGGATTGAATTGTTCTTTATTTTAGGTTGTGTAAATCGCTTTAAATCCTATAGAGAGGTTTAGTTTTTGTAGGTATAGACTCACTCAATCTATACCACTTAACCTAAGTAGGAATCGAGTTGTAACTGAGATATTCCTATTTAGATACATAAGAGAATTTGTTCCTATGTAATAAAGGTTTAACCTTTATTGGATAGAATGTGTCATTATTCCTTCCTTTGAGGCAATAATTCCTGAGACGTAACTATAAAGGATTATTGTGTTTCCTTGATTGAAAGAATAAGGTTTATTTGTTTATTTCTCCCTCTTTACCTTGAAAGCTATAGGTATTAGGCTAAGGACCTTTATGTTCTTGAGACGTCAATGTAAAAGAACATAGATTTAAGAAACATTCATCCTGAGCTCTTCAACCTTACATATATGACACGTGAGATTTATAATCCTGAGTCCAATGTGTATAAATAATGATCTTAAATCCTTGGAACTACATTTCTTTCCATATATTCATTTGTTTGTTAGTTGTTAGATATTTGATTTTCAATCAATCCATAATTGATTGCGAATCTACAAACTTTCCAAAACCTTTTGGATTTCTTTTCTTTCTTTTCCAACCTCTTTCTTGTTCTTGGATACTATTTTAAATCATTTTCACTTTCATCTAACTTAGTCCCTGAGATCGACCTCGGAATACTTGCTCATTATTGTGATTGATCCATACATTGTGGGTTCGCTGCAATTTAGAGTAGATATTGTGAGATATAAATTTAAAACAGAGATTGATGGGTTTGCTATCCTTGTGGATTTCTATCTATTTTGATAGGGGTTTATAGGGTGTGCAAAACCATGCGAACACTAGTGGTTGAGTGAGGACAAATAACTCTTAAGCGTGCTTGTACGGGAGCAATTTCAGTATGGGTGACCTCTTGGAAAGTTTCTGCGCGAGCATGGTTTGCATGGAAAAGTGTCCCTTACATATATCGGGATCAGATGTAGTATATCAGATATCGAATTCACATGGACCGCATCTATTTGGGTATAAATGATAGAAATTATGCTAATTAAGGGGAGAAGAGAAAGAGAAAAGGGATAAAAGTATTTGTTTTGTTTGTTTTAAAGGAATAACGAAGAAACCAATGAATGTAGTTGATAAGAAGATGGAGGGAAGCAATCAAAGGAACATATATCGATCACCACTATAATAGATGACGTATAACCATGTATATGAATATAGTTGAACATTAATCATGCATATATATAGGTAACCATCAAATATAGCCTTTGGCATCGACAAAAAGGACCGTGTTAACCAACTTGATTGCACTCTATCGCCAGCGGTTGTGTCAAGTATATAGCAAAACCCTTCAAGAACTTAGAAATTCGGAAAATACCAAGAAAAGTCTCGCTTAGTAGCATATGAGCTAGAAAAGGTACAAAGATTGGACCTTTTTATGAAGTTTGATATCCTCGAGGTAAAGATAAAATGTTACTCTCTAAACCAAGTTCTTTTCAATAAATCCAACTCGCTTGGTAACGCAAGCTCTTTTATCTAAATCCATTATAAATGCCACTTTCTTTCGAAGGTAAATAAAAGATGAAAATGAAGTACTTTGAAAAGAAGCAAATCTACATATCTCAATTCAACAATTCATATAACAATCATAAATCAACCAACATAGAGTTCAACCATCCCTTAGATCCACATAAATCAGCCAGACATCATAATAGAGGAAGAGAAACAATGGATAAAGATCGAGTCTTGCATAAATAACAAGATGAAAAGGTATACAATGAAAAGGAAAAGGATACCTAACTCTACTGAGCCGCCGAAGCGGACTTGTAACCTTTTGGTTGTCCGGATTACCTTAAATATAACCTATAAAGTCCTATTTATAATGTTTACAACAAAACCTAGGACGGGCATAAGAAACTGATCCCCTAAACAAAGATATAATTTGATTTCGGAGAAAAAACGACTCCGAGACAACATGGGAGACGACCAAGGAAACCATATGGTATTCTGTTTGGAATTAAACTATGCAAATGTCGTAGCTCCAGATGGCATGGAAACGACATTGAGATGGACATAAATGGCATGAGAGACGTCCAATAAGCCGTTTGGGCTTTGCTTTAACTTTTCGACAATGTAGAAAATTTGACATTCCCGCATATTTGATTGGAATCACGATACCCAGGAGTACTAATTTTGAAGCTCTTTTGAAGATCTACAACTTTGCAGTTGACACAGTTGTCTAAATCCAAAGGAAGGATGGCTGAAAACGGACATCTTGATGTGTCCATGATACAAGCAGTAAAAGATAACACATTGGGGAGACCATATGGTACGGCAAGTGCATGGAATTGTCAATGCAAACATATGATGTGGTACATCAAGGTCGTTTCCAAGAGACCATGTTATCCTACCTTGCTCAAAGAAGTCTCTAATCAAATGCAAAGTGTGTAAATGAAAGAGAAAAGAAAGATCAAGTGACCATAACATACAAGAACTTTTCCACTTAGCTAGAGGGACAGATAAACTTGGATCGAGTGAAATTGTCAACTAAGATCGAGTGAGGAACATGTAACACCCCAAATCCGCGGGACTCGGGGCGCTACGGGCGAGACCTCACAATGGGTCCCGACCCTTAGCTTGACAACAATTTCACCGGACCTTCCAACATGGCACAAATAAAGGACGAAAACTCAAATATGTTTTTAATGTATGCGGAAACGAAAAGTACGAAACTACAACTTGGAAACTCAGCCGAGTCCTCAAAACAACGTAAATAGGTCCGAATTCTAACATACGACAATATCCATAAATGACAACATGAAATGACTCAAAACATCCCCGTCCTATGATGTACGGAGACCCCGGCTGTCCACTCCTTCGCCTCACTCTGGAACATCCCTAACCTGCAAGCCATCTACATAAACGGTTTTAAACCGTTAGCTCATATTCTAGATATTAGAAAAGCGGTGAAGGCACAAACACATCCATAACACAAAACATAAATCACAAAAGTCCGGTTCCTTATCTTTTATTATTAAGTCGTATTCCAGTCTAGTTCAACTTATTTTGTGACGCGAGACCCCAATGGTCTCGCCTCGGTCCCGTACCGGCAAGGAATGGTGCGGATGCATCCGCCCGTATACCCGCCGGACTCGTCGCCGAGAACCTCCTAGACCCAACCAGGGCTAGGCAGATGATGTCACCGCCCGTTATCATACACTTGGGCCAACACACACACACACACACACACACACACATATATATATATATATATATATATATATATATATATATATATATATATATATATAAAGTCGGTGGTCCTAATTACCGGTTTAATTGTTATAACAAAACATAAACACGCACCACCAAACACACATCAATGCTAATACGTAAAATACGAGCTAAGTAAGTCCGGAGACTTACCTCGTGCCAACGCTAACCCACAAAACGCTCCTGCTTCCCTTGGGAACAACACAAAACCTGCTCATAGCAAGATATCTATCAAAACTCGTTCAACTCAAGAAGTCTAGGACTTCTACTCAAAATGATCTACGCAGGATCCTTTGACTCCATTCTAGGACCGCATCCTAGAGTCTATCGTAATCACCGTCCATAATGACGTAAAAGCCAACGAGGTATAAACACGCTCATCACAATCTCCTAAGGTCCCAAAATCTAACTTTTAAGGAAATTACGGTTTTGACCCCGAATTTCCTTAAAATCCTAAAACGGTCAACCGGGTCTCGAAACCTCCGGGAAACATCTAACTACATCTATTATCCATTAAACGACTCTAAATGGTTACTAAGGATTTCCGGACTTCCGATTCAAGAAGAAAATCCTTAAGAAAAGTATTAAACGTCACCTAGATTTCTCAATACTTTGACCTCGATTTAACCACGTCAAACATTCCTCAAAAATTCCGAAATAATTCATACGCATCTAGGCCATGACTACAACATACGGGAAGCATCAGTACTTCCAAAATCCACAACAACCAATCTGCACAAAATCATCAAAGTCTCAATCCTAACATGCGAGTTCTAGGAAACCGATTTTCTTCCAACTTTACAAGGTCATAACTATCGATCCAACCGTTGGATCGTCCTAGGATTTTAACATGTTATAGTATCCTATACCGACAACATCATATCCAAAAATCAGCCGTTAAGTGTAAGTGAAACGTACCCAATCGAGGTCTGAAGTTGGGTATTCGCACACGAGCAAAACCGGAAACCGGGCTCGATCTCCACTAGCCAAGAGGTTGTCCAAGCTCACTGTGGTGGCGACAGCAGGGAGACGCGGCCCCTAGCTCCGGCGGGGACAGCAGGCTGCTCGACCGAGATGCAGACAGGGCTCGGCCGAGATGGCAGGCGTGGCTCGGCCGAGGTTGCAGGGAGGGGAAAATGTTAGCCGCTGCTCACTCGAGGCCGAAGGGGACGGCGACAGGGGGCGGCGCTGGTGCTCCTCGATGGTCCAAGGCAGTGAGGCGGTGGTGGTGCGGTGGCTCCGGTGATGGTGAGCAAATCTGGGCTCGCGCAGACTTGAGCGAAGGCACGAATAAGGAGCGGCTCGCGCAGGAGAGAGAGAGAGGTGGTGGAGTTGCTGCTCCTGTGGTGGTGGGGACTGCTCCGGCGAGCTCAAGAAGCGGCGGCCTGAGTGTGAGGGCAAACGAGAGAGAGAGATGGAAGAAGTGAGATGGAGGCTGGAGTGATGGAGAGATGGACCGAGGCGCTGCAGTGTCGAGGCAAGAGAGGGGGAAGCGGGCGAGACGAGGGGTCGGGACTGCAGCCTGCAGAGCTAGGGCGGTAGCTGGGCGGCAGCTGCAGAGGAAAACGTGAGGGAGTGGGCAAGGAGAAGAACGAGGGGTCTTGGCCAGCTTGGCAGGTGGTGCCCGGGGCATGCTCACGTGGAAAAGAGAGAGGGAAAAGAAAGAAAGAAAGAAAAAAAGAAAGATCGGGATCGAACCCGTAAAATAATTCCGTAACGGACGTTACGGTCGGAATAATTTTCCGAACATTTCCGAAAAATAATATACGGAAAGAGAAATAAAAAGATATATTTATTTCTAAAATTTCCGGACATTACAACTAACACCCCTAAAAACGAGTTTCGTCCCGAAACTTGCTAAACCCCATCACTCTCCAACAAACCCGTCTCGTAACCAAGCGAAACTCGAAAAAGGTACTCTATCGGTTCTAAACCAAGTCTACGCATAGAATCATATCACGACCTCGCAAGGTACTCATAAATCAAACAAAATCACATAGCATAATAAGCAATCAAGGAAGATCTCGGAACTAACCCGACGGTCCTATCGATGTCACTATGTATGCATAAAACTCTGGATAGTTCCTCCGGATACTATCCTCCGTCTCCCATGTAGCCTCATCGGCTCCTCGCCTCGACCACTGAATCCTCAACATCGGTATCTCCTTCGATCGAAGGCGTATCATGCTCCGCTCTAAGATTGCTATCGGGTGCTCTGCAAACGTATGGTCCGGCTCGACCACTAAGTCCTCGTGACTGACGATGTGTCTCGGGTCATGTATGTACTCTCTCAACTGAGAGACATGGAAGACCGGGTGTATACCCTCCAAGCGCGTGGCAGTGCTAATCGGTACGCCACCTCACCGACTCTCTCCAATATCTCGAATGGTCCGACATATCGGGGTCTTAACTTCCCCTTAATGCCGAATCGCCTGACGCCCCGCGTCGGTGACACCCTCAGCCACACCTGAGCTCCTACCCTGAACTCGAGAGGTCTACGCCTCCTATCTGCATACGATCTCTGGCGGCTCTGCGCAGCCAACATCCTTTCTCGAATCAAGGCAACTCACGCCATGTCGTCCTGTACCTGGTCGGGAGCTACAACGCTGGAACTCCCTGGCTCATCCCAACGTAAGGGAGTACGGCATCTCCGTCCATACAATGCCTCATACGGTGTCATCCCAATCGACGCGTGCCAGCTGTTGTTATACGAAAACTCGACAAACGGGAGGTGATCTGGCCAAACCTGTCCCCAGTCTAGTACGCATGCTCGTAGCATATCCTCCAATGTCTGAATAGTCCGCTCGGACTGACCGTCGGTCTGAGGATGGTATGCGGTGGTGAAGTGTAGGCTCGAGCCTAAGGCGGCGTGTACCTGCTGCCAGAACCTCGAGGTAAAACGCCCGTCCAGGTCTTAGATGATGGTCCTGGGTACTCCATGTAGTCTCACTATCTGGCGGGTAAACTCCTCGGCTAGACGACTCACCGGCCACGTTTCCCGTATAGGAATGAAATGTGCGGTCTTCGTCAACCGGTCTACTACTACCCATATCGCGTCAAAGCTCCTAATCGGTCTCAAACCGGTCACGAAGTCCATAGATATGTCCTCCCACTTCCACTGCGGCACGGGCAGTGGGTGAAGCTCTCCTCCGGGTCTCTGGTGGTCGATCTTGACTTGCTGGCAGGTCGCACATTGGGCCACATGTCTAGCTACGTCGGGCTTGAGCCCGCCCCACCAATAAGATCTCCTAATGTCCTGGTACATCTTACTCGCGTCTGGGTGCACCGAGTAAGGTGTAGAATGGGCCTCATGCAAAATCCGCTCTCTCAGCTCCTGATCCGACGGTACACAAATACGTCCCTGACGTCTCAATAGCCCGTCTGCTCCTATGACAAACTGCGGTGCCTCTCCTCGGGACATCCTGTCCCCGATCCTCATCAAAATGGGACAACTCTCCTGCTTCTGCATGATCTCACCGGACAGGTCAGGTAGTACCTCTAACTCGGTCAAACGATAGTCCGTACCCGGGAACCGGATATCCAACTCCAAACTCACCAAATCCCTCTGAAGTTGAGGCTGAATTGTAAGCCGAGCTATCGCCTCCTCTCGAGGTGTCCTCCTACTCAAAGCATCGGCGACTACGTTCGCCTTCCCGGGATGGTATAAAATCTCCAAGTCAAAATCCTTAATGAGCTCCAGCCATCTCCTCTGGCGGTTATTCAACTCTCGCTGAGTGAATATATACTTCACACTCTTATGGTCTGTGAAGATCTGGCACGTAGCCCCGTACAAGTAGTGTCGCCAGATCTTGAGGGCGTGAATCACTGCCGCTAGCTCGAGATCATGGGTAGGGTAGTTCTCCTCGTACGGCTTCAGCTGCCGAGAAGCGTACGCAATAACCCTACCCCTCTGCATCAAGACGCACCCCAAGCCTAGCTTGGAGGCGTCACTATATACCACAAAGTCCTCTATGCCCTCAGGCTGGGCTAACATAGGAGCGGAGGTCAACCTCCTCTTCAGCTCCTCAAAGCTGCGTTGGCAGACGAACCTGGTAGACTTCCTCAGCAAGGAAGTGAGCGGTCGTGCAATCACGGAGAAACCCTCAACAAAACGGCGGTAGTATCCCGCTAAGCCCAAGAAACTGCGCACCTCCTTGACCGTCCTAGGAGGCCGAGGCTTGACACCCCTCGGCGGAAACTATATGTCCCAAAAATGCCACCTCGGACATCCAAAACTCACACTTAGAGAGCTTAGCGTAAAGCTCTCTATCCTGGAGGACTCGAAGTACCGTCCTCAGGTGTCCTCATGCTCCTCTCTACTCCGGGAGTAGACTAAGATGTCGTCAATAAACACCACCACGAACTGGTCCAAGAAGTCGATGAAGATGCCGTTCATCAACTCCATGAAGACGGCAGGTGCATTCGTGAGCCGAATGGCATCACGACAAACTCATAGTGGCCGTATCTCGTCCTGAATGCCGTCTTCGGTATGTCCTCATCTCTCGCCCTAAGCTGGTGGTATCCCGACCTCAAATCAATACGTGAAAATACGGAGGCTCCCTGCAACTGGTCTAGCAAATCATCAATGCGCACGGTAACGGGTACTTGTTCTTGACGGTGACTTTGTTCAACTCCCGTAGTCGATACATAGCCTCAAAGATCCGTCCTTCTTCTTAACGAAGAGGACCGGTGCACCCCAAGGGGAAACGCTCGGGCGTATGAAACCCTATCGGCTAACTCCTCGAGCTGCTTCTTCAGCTCCAGCAACTCGATCGGCGCCATGCGGTATGGAGCCTTGGAGATCGGCCTAGTGCCGGGCTCCAACTCAATAGTGAAGTCAACGCTCCTCTGCGGTGGTAGCCCAGTGGCTCCCCGAATACGTCCTCGAACTCGCATGCCACAGGGATCTCCTCCAGTGATGGTCCCGTCTCCTCCTCCTTCATGGCATAACACCAGAAGGCCTCACATCCCTGCCCGATAAGTCTAGCAGCTCGTACGCGCTAATGACTGTACCGGCTTTCCCGGGTCCCAACCTCGGAAAATCACCTCCTGCCCCGTCTCTGTGGAAATCGTCACGGTCCTTCCGGCTGATGTCCAAAACGGCATGATGGCGGTCCATCCAATCCATACCCAAGATGACTTCTTCATGCACTAAGTGCATGACAAAGAAGTCGGCTAACCAATCTCGGTTCCCCAAACGAATGGGGCAACCGCGTACCTCTCGGGTACCACTAACCCTACCTCCATCGGGTAACCCTATAGTAAAGGGTCTCCCCTCTATCGTAGCTAAGGACAACCTAGCTACACAATCATCGGATATAAACGAGTGCGTAGCACCCGTATCAAATAAAACTCGGACCGAAAAACCATGAATCTGAATAGTACCTGGGGCTGCCGGTGAGGATCACACACTCCTCAGCTCGAATACCCTGGCATGTGTGCCTCTGGTCTCCTGAGTACCTCCACCACGGCCTCTACCTCGGCCCTGTCCCTGAGCGGATCCCTGAGTGCGGGTCTGACCCTGACCCTGGCTCCTCTGCTGAGAGCCCTGTGCCTGATACTAGGGTGGCCTCTGACTGCCCCCTGCTATACCAGCAGGGCGAAGAACCCTTTGTGACTGGGGTTTGCCCTGACGGCAAAAAAGCAGCTCGGTGGCCCATCCGACCACAAGTGAAACAAGCCACGGTGGCTTCCTACAAGCCGGCCTCAGTGTCCAAACTCTCCACAACCATAGCACTGTCGTCCCCCATCTGATGTCTTGTCTCGACGTCTGAGGACCAGAACGTCCCTGTGCCTGACTACGTCCATGACCTGCTACTCCGGCCCCTGAACCAGCTGGTGTTGTCCTCTGTCTCTTGTCCGGTCCCCGGACTGTGCTCTCTCCTAGACCAAGGCGGTCTCTCTCATAGGCCAAGCCCTGTCCTGGTACTCCGCCAGTGAGGTACAACGGAATCCCGCCAGGTAAGCGCGGGTGGACTCCCTCAAGTCTCCTGGAAAAGAGATAGACATGCTGGTCCGCTGGGGGTGCGGAAGGTCCCACCAAGGCTAACTCTGCCCCGAAATCGCCTGATCGCCTCGATGACTGGGACGTCCTCGAATCCTGGCCTTCCAGGAAATCCTGGACTCAATCACTCCTCAGTGAAGCTGGGCAAAAGGTCTCCCTAGCGAGGCTCAACAGCGATCCATCCTGGTCACACCGCCTCTAACTGTCCTCCACCAGTACTGCGGCCTACTCTTGAAACAGTGTCTGAACTATCTCTACCTTCCTCTCCTCTGGGCAACGGATCGCCTCTAAGGCTGAATCCACGTGCCCAATCCAGTGCTCCACCTCTTGCCCTACCTTCCCGTCGAAGTAGGGGTACATGCTGCTGGTTGAAAGCTTTCAACCATGAATCAGGTCTCGGAGACCTCAGCTCATCTCTCGGCCTAGCGGCCTCCACAACTGGCTCGGGTGCAGCCACTGCCGGTGCAACTATCTCTGGTGTAGCCCGAACCTGGGTCACCCTCTGTGTGACCTCAACTGATCTCGCGGGTGAAGGTGCAGGCACTGGTGGTGCGGGAGGTGGTGCTCCAGTCCGAAATGCCTCCTCAACTCGTCGTACATAGTCTCCAAATACAGTAGCTCCAATGGACGCTCCCTCGGTCCTGGCAGATGAAGAACCCTGCGCCCCGCGGACCTAACCACGGTCCTATCCCTAGCCTCGGGAATGATGCTCTCTACGACCTCCTCTACTGGGGCCTCTGCTGCTGGTGCACCCACAACTGTGGGTCCGCAACCGGGGATGCGTCCCCGACCTCTACCTCTCGTACCTGGAGGTCTTCCTACACGTCCCCGCCTTCCTGGGGCGGTAGGGGGAAGTGGTGGTCTACCCCCGGGCGGTCCCACGTAAGCGGTCGCTCTCGTACGTGCCATCTGATTTCGTATTGCGTTTACTTAATATAAATACGTGGTACTATTTATAATCCGGTATTATAACTTAAAAGCATAAATATAACATGTTCATAATACATATCCAAGACATGCAGCCCAAACATCCTAAGGTCACATAGTATCTAGATACATACAATTTCCACAATCACCCTAAGGTCATAAATTATATATAACTATATAATAATTTATACCTACTTCTAATCCAGAGATCTATGTCGCCAAGGTTTGCGGAAGGAGCGGTGGTCCGTACATTCTAACCCAATCCCGACTCATGCATATGATTTTGAAAACGAAAAGTCAGAACCCGTGTGGGTTCTGTTTTATACCTCACTCGGCCTTTAAAAGGTTGCCAGTGCCATTGTTGTCAACCTAGGGCTCTGATACCACTTTTGTAACACCCCAAATCCGCGGGACTCGGGGCGCTATGGGCGAGACCTCACAATGGGTCCCGACCCTTAGCTTGACAACAATTTCACCGGACCTTCCAACATGGCACAAATAAAGGACGAAAACTCAAATATGTTTTTAATGTATGCGGAAACAAAAAGTACGAAATTACAACTTGGAAACTCAGCCGAGTCCTCAAAACAACGTAAATAGGTCCGAATTCTAACATACGACAATATCCATAAATGACAACATGAAATGACTCAAACATCCCCGTCCTATTATGTACGGAGACCCCGGTTGTCCACTCCTTCGCCTCACTCGGCAACATCCCTAACCTGCAAGCCATCTACACAAACGGTTTTAAACCGTTAGCTCATATTCTAGATATTTAGAAAAGCGGTGAAGGCACAAAACACATCCATAACACAAAACATAAATCACACAAGTCCGGTTCCTTATCTTTTATTATTAAGTCGTATTCCAGTCTAGTTCAACTTCTTTTTTGACCGCAAGACCCCAATGTCTCGCCTCGCGTCCCTTACCGGCAACGAATGGTGCGGATGCATCCGCCCCCGCCCGTATACCCGCCGGACTCGTCGCCGAGAACCTCCTAGACCCAACCTGGGCTAGGCAGATGATGTCACCGCCCGTTATCAAACACTTGGGCCAACACAGACACACACACACACACACACATATATACATATATATATATATATATATATATATATATATAAAGTCGGTGGTCCTAATTACCGGTTTAATTGTTATAACAAAACATAAACACGCACCACCAAACACACATCAATGCTAATACGTAAAATACGAGCTAAGTAAGTCCGGAGACTTACCTCGTGCCAACGCTAACCCACAAAACGCTCCTGCTTCCCTTGGGAACAACACAAAACCTGCTCATAGCAAGATATCTATCAAAACTCGTTCAACTCAAGAAGTCTAGGACTTCTACTCAAAATGATCTACGCAGGATCCTTTGACTCCATTCTAGGACCGCATCCTAGAGTCTATCGTAATCACCGTCCATAATGACGTAAAAGCCAACGAGGTATAAACACGCTCATCACAATCTCCTAAGGTCCCAAAATCTAACTTTTAAGGAAATTACGGTTTTGACCCCGAATTTCCTTAAAATCCTAAAACGGTCAACCGGGTCTCGAAACCTCCGGGAAACATCTAACTACATCTATTATCCATTAAACGACTCTAAATGGTTACTAAGGATTTCCGGACTTCCGATTCAAGAAGAAAATCCTTAAGAAAAGTATTAAACGTCACCTAGATTTCTCAATACTTTGACCTCGATTTAACCACGTCAAACATTCCTCAAAAATTCCGAAATAATTCATACGCATCTAGGCCATGACTACAACATACGGGAAGCATCAGTACTTCCAAAATCCACAACAACCAATCTGCACAAAATCATCAAAGTCTCAATCCTAACATGCGAGTTCTAGGAAACCGATTTTCTTCCAACTTTACAAGGTCATAACTATCGATCCAACCGTTGGATCGTCCTAGGATTTTAACATGTTATAGTATCCTATACCGACAACATCATATCCAAAAATCAGCCGTTAAGTGTAAGTGAAACGTACCCAATCGAGGTCTGAAGTTGGGTATTCGCACACGAGGAAAACCGGAAACCGGGCTTGATCTCCACTAGCCAAGAGGCTGTCCAAGCTCACTGTGGTGGCGGCAGCGGGGAGACGCGGCCCCTAGCTCCGGCGGGGACAGCAGGCTGCTCGACCGAGATGCAGACAGGGCTCGGCCGAGATGGCAGGCGTGGCTCGGCCGAGGTTGCAGGCGTGGCTCGGCCGAGGTTGCAGGGAGGGAAAATGTGAGCCGCTGCTCACTCGAGGCCGAAGGGGACGGCGACAGGGGGCGGCGCTGGTGCTCCTCGATGGTCCAAGGCAGCGAGGCGGTGGTGGCGCAGTGGCTCCGGCGATGGCGAGCAGATCTGGGCTCGCGCAGACTTGAGCGAAGGCACGAATAAGGAGCGGCTCACGCAGGAGAGAGAGAGAGAGGTGGTGGAGTTGCTGCTCCTGTGGTGGTGGGGACTGCTCCGGCGAGCTCAAGAAGCGGCGCCCTGAGTGTGAGGGCAGACGAGAGAGAGAGATGGAAGAAGTGAGATGGAGGCTGGAGTGATGGAGAGATGGACCGAGGCGCTGCAGAGTCGAGGCAAGAGAGGTGGAAGCGGGCGAGACGAGGGGTCGGGACTGTAGCCTGCAGAGCTAGGGCGGTAGCTGGGCGGCAGCTACAGAGGAAAACGTGAGGGAGTGGGCAAGGAGAAGAACGAGGGGTCTCGGCCAGCTTGGCAGGTGGGGCCCGGGGCATGCTCACGTGGAAAAGAGAGAGGGAAAAGAAAGAAATAAATAAAGGTCGGGATCGAACCCGTAAAATAATTCCGTAACGGACGTTACGGTCGGAATAATTTTCCGAACATTTCCGAAAATTAATATACGGAAAGAGAAATAAAAAGATATATTTATTTCTAAAATATCCGGACGTTACAGAACAAAGAAAGTACAAGTAGATTGAGTGAAAAAGTAGTGAATCAACTAGCAATCAAAGACAAGTATCAAGTATGAGGAAAACTATTAGAAGTTGGGGATAATTCCTCCAAACCACCACTAAGTCAATTGAATATGATGTTGTGCCAAATAAGGAGATGAGAATTTAATTGCTCAAGTAACAAGTATGCTACTAAAAAAATGTAACATGATGATAGGCATGTGAGAATCAAAGCATGACTCAAATCTACTAACAAATGTCACATGGTGTTTGTTATTCAAGTGTTGGTAGGCGACTTTAAGTCACCTTAAGCTCTAGATCAAATCATACAAGCATCACATGGTGTTTGCTATTTGCAAGCATAAATCAATCTAGTTTAGCATGGATTAACACAATACAAGCATACAAGTCATCATTTCAAACCTAGTTATAATATTCTAGCATGATAGGCATCTAAACAATCATCACTGTCAATAGGACTAATTATGAGTCTCATCCACAATGGCCGGCCATAAGAAATGTAAAATCATGCTTGAAACTAAACAATGTGCATAAGAGGAACAATCTAGGTCATGGATCTAATATCCGACATTCATATTAGAAACAAACAATGATTAAACATGCCAAACGGACTAAGTCACTCCTATATGCTTACTAAACATGCATTGATATTCATTTATTCCTATAGCACAACATCAATTCAAGAGGACATAGCTTGAATTTGGAGTTTTCACCCCAAACCCTAATAAAAGAACGACTTACTCATGATCATCGAAAATTCAAACATCTCAAGTCCAGAAAATAAATCCTTTATATGAAACTAGAAGTGAAACGGGGAATGTAGGAAAAGTAATTGGGTCAATTGGACTTACCACTCCAAAGATACGAGCAAAACAAAATTTAAAATGGATCAAAAGCAACTTCTGGATTGAATTTCTCAAGAACAGCTTCAACTTATAAGAACACGTTTAAAATGAGAAAAAGAGAGAATTGTAACTGGATCAACACCAAATGTGTGATATCTAATACAAAGCACCTATGCCTCCTTATATAGGCCTAATTCACGGTCCTCTCCCCTCCAAATGACAAAAGGAATCTCTAACAATCTCAATAAGTGGGTGGCGGTTACGGTTTTGCCTTCGTCCGAGTTTTCCATTCACTCAATCGGCATTACCTAGCTCACTTGATCGAGTAGGATGAAAATTCCAGGAGTTTTCGTCTTTGTCCGATTCCCCGTTTTACTCGATCCATGTTGAACCTCACTCGATCGAGTGGATATGGAATCAAGTCTTCTTCAATCGAGTAAAAGGAAAATTTAGAGGCATTTGAGCTCAGTTCATTTGACCCGATCGAGTGGTCGATCGAGTGGAAAATTCTTCTACCGAGTGGATTTCACTTGATCGGTGTTGCAAAGATCCAGTCTTGCATGGATAGTTGGTTCACTTCTTGCGAGTGACTTCTTCTTCTTCAGTGTAGAAGTGCAACTCGATCCAGTGAACTTGGCTTCTCCTTCGGTGAGGTTTCCATCTTGTTTATTGGTTCTTGGCCTCTTTTAGCTCCATGATCCAAGGCTTCTTTCTTGCTTGATTTCTTCCTTGCTTCCATGATGATTTGAGGGCTCCTTAGTCTTGATGGATTTTTGTTCCTTTTAGCTCTAACTTGGACCTAAAACACCTATGACACAAAACACAAGGGGAGTAGATATTATTTGAGTAATAGAAGCGAATCATATATAAAGGAGGAAAAGGTCGCATGTGCTTATCAAAGAGGGCCTCAAATCATTTAAATATCAATACATATGTTTCTGCGTGTAGCTTTGAAAGAGAGTCAACGCTCTAACAGAAACTAAACATGTTGGAGATATCACAAATAATAAGAAAGAAAGAACACATGAAAATGCATGTTCATAGGCCAGAGTGCTTACAAGGTTATGTTTGGGCAAGCTAATCATCAATAATCATCCAAAAACTCATGCGCATAAACAATAGCAAGAAATAGTAATTCAAAGCATAACTGACAAATCAAGTGTAATAGCATAGCATACTTGATTAATTTTTGGAAGTACGGATTATGAGAATCGACTCAATCTACGCTAAATGCAATATTTTTGTGTTTTTTGTTTATGAATGCTTGTTGAAAGGTAAAAGACTCAAGAAAATGAAAAGTGTTGATGCGGGATTGAGGCCGCAAATGACTAGATCTAGATTGGGAATCCTCGAAGACCAACAATGGACGTTTTTCCTTGACAAATGGCACGAAAATCAGATTGTTTAGAACAAGAAATGGCGTTGGAAAAAATGGAAGAAAAGAGAATGAAATGGAATGTGGAATGTATGGTAGAAGTAGATCCAAAAGAACCAAAAGACTCCCTTACAAGAACCTTGATCGGATTGATCAAAACCCAAGCAAGATAATGCCTTCAACCCTTTCTTCTATAACCTAACACAAGCCTTCAATGGAGACAAGCACAATGAGGGACTAGTATTGACTAGTAGCACCAATCTCTAAAGAGATTAACACACACAAGAACAATCTAGCAGGGATTCACAACGATTCAATCAATGGCTCACTTTATTGATTGAATTTTCTGAATAGGAACAAAAGCTCTCGAAGAGACGGTTTATCAATTGGCTAAAATCTGTCTAATCAGGAAAGAAGCTAAGGGAGGCTTTTTATATTCCTAGAAAGCCTCCTATCTAAAAAAAGGAATAACATTTGTCAAAAAAACAATAAAACATATAAAACAACTAAAACAACAAAAAAATAACCCTTAAATTGTTTTGAGCCTAAAGGTTATAAAAAGTCTTGTATTTTATACCAAAAGATGATATAAAATACAAAAGAAGCTCCAAAAGCCTCAATCTTCCATTTCTTGCAATTCCGGGACAAGTGTCTCTTCCTTGCTCTTGCATGGCTCCAAATCACGTGTGCATGGTCTCCCTTCCACGTCCAAGTCGTCGGGAATCGTCATTAACATGACTAAGGAAGCCTCAATCAGAAATAGATCATCAATGGTCTCCTTAGGAGCTAAAGACACCAACAAATTGGACACCTCCTCTTGAATTGCCCTTGCCCTTCATCTAGTGATTGAACCTTGCATTGTAGGACTAGTAGGGGATGTTGGTGATGGTCCCTCATCATACTCCCCTTCTTGGGAAGGATTTGTCCTCGAATCATCACCATCCGCATCACTTGACTCAAAGGGACTTAGATCTCCTACGTTGAAAGTAGGACTCACTCCATAGTCCTCCGGGAGCTCTAGTACATAAGCGTTGTTGCCAACCTTACGTAGTACTTTGAATGGTCCGTCTCCCCTAGGTGATAGCTTGGACTTGCGCCTTTCCGGGAACCTATCCTTCCTCAAATGCAGCCACACGAGGTCTCCCGGTTCGAACAACACTTGCTTGCGGTTCCTATTAGAATTGGCCGCCACTTGCCTCCCCTTCTCCTCTAGCCTTTTGCGTGTCCTTTCATGCATTTCCTTGATGATCTCCACCTGTTTTTCTGCATTAAAATCTACTCGTTCCTCTATGGGCAACGGTATAAGATCAAAAGGGGTCAAAGGATTCAACCCATACACACACTCAAAAGGAGTTAGGTTAGTAGAAGAATGTAATGTACGATTATATGTAAATTCTACATGAGGCAAGACATCTTCCCAAGCTTTCAAATTATCCTTTAAAACAGCCCTCAAAATGGTTGTTAATGTCCTATTAGTTACTTCAGTTTGACCATCCGTTTGAGGATGACTAGAAGTCGAAAACAACAACTTCGTCCCTAGTTTACCCCAAAGAGTCTTCCAAAAGAAACTAAGAAACTAAAACATCCCTATCACTCACTACACTCCTAGGTACTCCATTTAATCTAACAATTTCCCTAAAGAACAAGTTACTACATTATAAGAATCATCGGTCTTATGGCAAGCAATAAAATGGGCCATTTTAGAAAATCGATCTACTACCACAAAAATTGAATCTCTCCCTCTCTTAGTCCTAGGTAACCCAACAATGAAGTCCATACTAATATCCTCCCAAGGTGACTTAGGCGTGGGTAAGGGGGTATACAATCCATGAGGTTTCAATCTAGCCTTAGCCTTTAAACACACAAGACATCTCTGAAGCAAGTTCTCTACATCTCTAAGCATATGAGGCCAATAAAAAATGTGAATGCAACATATGATAAGTCTTATCTCTTCCAAAATGCCCCATTAAGCCTCCCATATGGGCTGCCTCAACAAGTAATAGCCTAAGGGAACACTTAGAAATGCACACTTTATCAACTCTAAATAGAAAACCCTCAAACAAGTAATACTTATCAAAGGCTCCTCTAGATGCACATTGCTTAAATATGTCTCCAAAATCAGAATAATAAACATATAGATCCTTAATATAATAGAAACCTAAGACCTTAGAATCCATAGTTGTGATTAAAGAGTGTCTCCTAGAGAGATCATCCGCTACAACATTATCCTTGCCCTTTTTATACTTTATGATATAAGGAAAAGTTTCTATAAACTCCATCCATCTACCATGTCTCCTATATAACTTATCTTGACTCCTAAATTGTTTTAAGGACTCATGATCGGTACGTAGGACAAATTCACTAGGCCATAAATAATATTGCCATTTTTTAATACTCTAAACAATGCATAAAGTTCTTTATCATAGGTCGAGTAGTTTAAACATGCTCCCTTTAATTTCTCACTAAAGAAGGCTAGTGGCTTACCCTCTTGCATAAATACTCCTCCAATGCCAATACCCGAAGCATCACACTCGACCTCAAAAGGTTTGATGAAGTCCGGAAGAGCTAGGAGAGGTGCATGGGACAACCGCCACTTCAACTACTTAAACGCCTTCTCTTGAACATCTCCCCACACAAATGACACCTTCTTCTTTGTCAAGGACGTGAGTGGGGCTGCTATGGTGCTGAAATCTCGCACAAAGCGTCTATAGAATGTTGCTAGGCCGTGGAAACTCCTCACTTGACCGACGGTTGTGGGAGTAGGCCATTCCTGGATTGCCTTGATCTTCTCTTCATCCACCTCTAGACCTCTTGTGCTCACTACAAAACCAAGAAAAACAACTTGATTAGTACTAAACTCACATTTCTTCAAATTAGAATACAAATATTCAATTCTAAGAGTTGCAAGTACTTCCCTCAAATGTTCCTCATGCTCTTCAAGTGACTTACTATAGATGAGGATGTCATCAAAGTAAACCACAACAAACCTACCAATGTAGTGTCTCAACACGTGATTCATCAATCTCATAAATGTGCTAGGAGCATTGGTTAAACCAAATGGCATCACTAGTCACTCATAAAGACCAAACTTGGTCTTGAATGCCGTTTTTCACTCATCTCCCTCCCTCATTCTGATTTGGTGATAACCACTCCTAAGATCTATCTTAGAGAACAATGTGGCTCCATTCAACTCATCTAACATGTCATCTAAACGTGAGATAGGATGGCGGTACTTAATGGTGATGTTGTTGATGGCTCTACAATCAACACACATCCTCCATGTATTGTCCTTCTTAGGCACTAAGAGGACGGGAACGACACTAGGACTCAAACTCTCCCTTACATAACCCTTATCTAGGAGTTCTTGCACTTGGTTTTGGATCTCTTGGCTCTCCTTAGGGTTCATCCTATAAGCTGGACGGTTTGGGAGTGTAGCACCGGGAATAAGATCTATTTGGTGCTCAATACCTCTAAAAGATGGAAGGTCAGCCGGAATCGTGTCGGGAAACACATCACTAAACTCATCTAGGATAGCTAGGATGGGCTTAGGTAGGGTGGCCTTGGCTTCATCACTCAAAGTCACTAAGATCTTGCAGAAGCTCATAAGAATGGCATCTAAAGGGGTGTAATCTAGGATGTACTCCTCCTTGGATGCTAGAAGGACACTAGAAGGTGTGGCTAATAGGGTGGTACTTGTCTTGGCCGTGGGTTCTGATTTAGGCCGTGAGCTATCCCCTCTCTTTTTCACAACATTTTGCTCCACACTCAACTCCTTCTTCTTCTCATAAAATTCAGCAATCTGCAATGGTGTCATAGGCTTAAGAGTTAGTGTTTGACCATTAAATTCAAAGGTATGCCTATTAGTAAAACCATCATGCTTAATTCTCCTATCAAATTGCCATGGACGTCCCAAAAGAATATGACAAGCTTGCATGGGAACTACATCACAAGTAATGGTGTCCTCATAGCTACCTAAAGTGATAGTAACTCTAGCTTGCCTATTTACTTTTAATTCTCCACAATCATTCATCCAATGCAATTTGTAAGGCCTAGGGTGATAAAATGTGGTAATTTGCAACTTATTAATCAAATCAGTGCTAGCTATATTGCAACATCTACCTCCATCTATGATCATGTTACACACCTTCCCTTTAATTAGACATCTAGTATGAAATAGGTTCTCTCTTTGATTATCCTCACACGGGGCTATCTTAGCATGCAAAGCTCTTCTAGCTATTAATGATTCTCCATGCTCATATTCAATTCCTTCATCACTATCACTACCAATTTCATGCAATCCATTAAGGTTGGTGTTATCATCGTTTTCATGCTCATCCTCACTCTCATATTGTCCAAATTGATTTAAAATCAGAATTTTCTTATTAGGACAATCCCTCATGTAATGACCTCTACCTTGACATTTAAAACACACAATATCTCTAGAACGAAGAGTAGAGTTAGAGGTACTCCCTTTAGGACCTCTTGAAGGCTCATTCAAGGGTCTAGAAGATGAATGAGGTGTTGAGCTCCTTCTTTGTGCTCCTTGGTCTATGATTGATGCTTTTCGGTCCTCCTTGGTGGATGTAGGCTCACGGCTGTAGGACCCTTGGGGCCGGCTGTTTTGTGCTTTCCATGAGCTTGTAGCTCCAAAGCTTGTCTTGGCACCTTGGTTCCTAGCCTTTGTCTTCTTCTCTACTTTGATTGCCAAATGCAACAGCTCCATCATGGTACTATAAGGATACAAATCAATTTCATTAGCCAAAGATGAGTTTAAAATGCGTAGATACCTAGCCATTGTAGACTCCTCATCTTCAACCAAATTAGCTTTCACCATTGCCATTTGCATAGAGGTGTAGACCTCTTCGGCACTCATGGCTCCTTGCCTAAGGTTCTCCAACCTTTGCCTCAGCTCCCTAGCATAATGTTGAGGTACAAAACAAGCTCTCATCAAGGCCTTCATTTGTTCCCGTGTAGTGATGGCCGGATCCAAGGTTCTTCTCCTTTCCTTGACAAGATGATCCCACCATACTAGTGCATACCCTTGGAACTCCAATGATGCAAGTTGGACCTTCCTTTGCTCTCCAAAGTGATGGTAAGACCAAATTTGTTCCAATTTAGTCTCCCAATCCATGTAAGCATCCGGGTCACACTTGCCTTCAAAGCTAGGAATCTTGACCTTCACTTTCCCTATTCCATCTAGCTCTTGATAAGGCCTAAATGGCTCATATTCTCGTCCTCTCCTTGGCTGTGGGTGACGCCTAGGCTCCACATGCCTTCTTCCTCAATATCCTCTTGTGGCTCCTTAAAATCATCCACAAAACCTTGCACATTAGGTGTTCTAGGAAGAGTGTTAGTATGTCTCATACCTTGCCCTTGAGGGGTTCTTTGAGGTGATTCATGGGCTGATTCTCTAGGGGCATCTCTAGACGTGCCTCCTAGCTCGAAAGTGGACCTCGGCTGTGGCGTGGCCGTGTGTGTTGGCCGAGACTCCAACGTGCCAATCCGGTGGGTCAATCTTGCCACCGAATCCATTAGTTGCTTCAACATAGCAAATGTCTCCGGGTGCATTGGCTCACTGCTTTGGGACTTGCTTGGACTATTAGACCTAGACATGATAAAAAAAAACACACAAAACAAGCAAACTAGTTGAATTAGATAAAACAGAAAATTCTCACAAGTGTTTACTCTCACTCTCACACTCAAGTTGTGTTGATCACAAGCTATTTGATGCAATTGACTTGGATGGATTAAAACTCCTTCTAAGATCAATGCCTTAGCTCAACTAGCACACTCCTTGGCTTGATTAAAGGGTAATACACGGCTTCTTGAAGGTTCACAACAGAAAACGTCAAGATAGACACTAAGAAATGGAGATAAGACTCAAGACTCAAAGAAATATGCAAGAGGCTGTTATGGACTCTCAAAGATGGTAAACTCAAGATATGATAGAATTAGAATGAAACAAGGAAGATAGACACACAAGAGACTAAGAAGAGAGCTTCACTTACCTTGTCTTTATGCAATGGAGAGAGAGATGGCCGGTTGTTGTGTTTGTCGATGGTTTTAGATAATGAAGATGGATAGGAAATGAGGTAAGTAAGTCTTGTTTGTAGTCTCGATAATCCTTTCACAATCAGATTGTAAAAACACTTGTTTTTATAGCTTCTACACAACTTAGGTTAGTATAGGATATGATGTAACACCCCAAATCCGTAGGACTCGGAGTGCTACTGGGCTAGGATCTCCCAATGGATCCTGACCCTAGCCTGACAGCAACTTCACTGAATCTTACAACAAGGCACCAATAGATTAAAACAAAACATAAAACTGATATATATATATATATATATATATATATATATATATATATATATATATATATATATATATATATATATATATACATATCAAAAAGGTGATACAAGGTACTGCTGAGTACAAAAGTCAAAACATAAACCCGTACAACAAAATAACCCATATCCCACGAGTACACCCCGTGTACGGAACCCTCAGCAGATCACCCCTCCGGATCACTCTACAGCTCTCCTAACCTGCAAAGGATCTACAACACGGTATAAAACCGTTAGCTAACTATACACATATATAAGAAGATGCTAGAGCACAAACACACGTCAATAAAATTAACACATCATCATGATATCACACATTTACCCGGTTTATTATCTTTAATAAGTCAAACACTCAATCATATAATAAATGTATATGAATATACGTGACACGAGGAATGTATATATAACCCTCGTCTCTGCGTGCAATAGCTAGCTTGAGTGGTATCAGCGCACTTTCCTGCATACCGTATGGAGTGGTAAGCGCCCTTCCCATATACCAGAATTAACTAGCTTACAGAGAACTTCTCAGACTCCACTACGGGATGAAAGGTAAGTTGTCATAGCCACTACAATGGGCGGTCAATATAACATAGGTCGGTGACCTAATAATAACACATGCTATAAAGCACATAACACACACCACTCAAGCATACATCCAATATAAGGATAGCAGCTAAGTAAGTCCTATGGACTTACCTCGATCTCAGAAGTATCTCGCTACGAAAAAATCCTCAGAAACGTCCACTCCAATTGGAAGACAACACAGCCTATACAAGGCACACATACATATATATCACAATCCTATCACACAAAGGGGTCACACCTAGACCCAAGGGATCCATAAGGATCAAGTCCAACTCGTAAACCTCAAAGCCGTAACCGGCATAACTATATCATACTCATCAACATCCGAATCCTAGCAATATACTAGATCCCTCATACTAGAAAGGAAAGGAACTACCTAACTATAGGTAGTCCCAGGACAAGACGCACCTGCGTGAACTAAGGACGCAGGGGCGGAACGCAGGTAACCGCAGGCGCGGTGGCACTCAACCGCGGGGGCGGTGACAAGAGTCGCTGGTAACGCAGGCACGGCGCTGGCACGGCGCGGGCGCTGCGGCATGTCTTCCGCAGGGGCGGTGACTTCTGGCAGCGGTGGCGGCGAAAGTGCAGAATGAAACCTCGCGGCTTCTCTTTAGCTCTTCACGTGATCAAATCACGTCTACTCTCTTCAAGATTCATTCACATGCCACAACATACACATACAAACATCAATCCTACATTCAATCATCTAATCCTAAGCTAAGGAAGAAGAAGAACAAGAAAGGAAGAAGAGAAAGAAAGATCACTCACCACCACAGTGGTCCTAGGCTGCAGGAGATATCAACACACATCAAGGATGGCTTCCCAGCTCAGCATACCATCCACATACACAACAACAAGTACCAAAGCTACACAACTTCCTTCCACACTCAAGGAACCAAGAACAAGATCAAAGAGA
>CM008283.1:28218192-28232263 GCA_002319775.1 Fagopyrum tataricum | reverse complement strand
TCACCTTGTTCAGCTCTCTGTAATCAATACACAGTCTCAGCGATCCATCCTTCTTCCGTACGAAGAGGACAGGTTCTCCCCAAGGGGACACGCTAGGGCGAATGAAGCCCTTCTCAGCCAACTCCTCGAGTTGCTTCTTCAGCTCCAGCATCTCGACAGGCGCCATCCGGTATGGGGCCTTCGAGATGGGTCTCGTACCAGGCTCTAACTCGATACTGAAATCCACACTCCTCTGAGGCGGCAAACTGGACGGCTCAGCAAAAACATCAGTAAACTCACAAACAACTGGAATGTCCTCTACAGCTGGACTCTCCCCCTCCTCATGGCATAACACCAGAAGGCCTCGCAACCCTGTGCAATCAATCTAGTTGCCCGTATGGTGCTGATAACTGTCCTATCTTTCCAAAGTCCCAACCTCAGAAAACCTCTATCTGGCCTAACTCGGTAGAGAGGGTAACAGTCCTCCTACCTACATCTAAAACCGTAGAGTGTCTATCCATCCAGTCCATACCTAGAATGACTTCTTCATGCTCTAATGGCATGACAAAGAAGTCAACTAGTAACACACGGGTCCCTACAGAAATGGGACAACCGTGAATCTCACGGTTACCTCTGACCCTACCACCATTGGGTAATCCTATAATAAAGGGCATCCCCTCAATTGTATCTAAACCAAGACGCTCTACACAGGCATCAGAAATAAAAGAGTGTGTAGCACCAGTATCAAATAAAATTCTAACAGGTAGACAATGAATCAGAATGGTATCTGTAGCAGTAGGTGCAGCTGGCTCCTCTGCACTTCTCAGCTCAAAAACACGACCCTGTGGGCCTCTGGTATCAGTGGTGCCCCCACCACGACCTCTGCCTCTACTCGGCCTAGGAGCAGATCCTTGAGTCGTAGGGCGATCTAGGACTCTCTGCTGTCCCTGAGTCTGCTGCTGCTGAGGTGGCCTCTTCCCACCTCCCGCTGCACTAGCAAGAGAAGAACCCTGCTGAGATGAAGCTCCGCCCTGGCGGCAGTAAACAGCTCGGTGACCTTGCCTACCACAGGTGTAGCAAGTCACCAATGGCCTCGTGCACTCTGGCCTCATATGCCCTGGATCTCCACAGTTAAAGCATTGACGTCCCTTCTCTGCAACCGGCGCAGATGAAGGTTGACTCTGGCGTCTCTGACCACGCCAACCACTAGCAGATCCACCAGTACCACTGGTCTGCCCTGTACGCTGCCTCTTCTCAGACCCTTCGGTCTGAGAAGCTCTCCTCTGTCCAGCTCGCTCCCTCTCATAATCGGAAGCTCTGTCCTGATAATTTATGAGAGTCTCACAATGAAATCCCGTCATGTAGGTCCGGGTAGTATCCCTCAATCGTTGGGAAAAGAGATAAATGTGCTGGTCTGCAGCTGGTCCCAGTAATGCCAGCTCCTCCTGAAACCTCCTGATGGCCTCAGAGACTGGTACATCCTCAAACCCAACCTCCACAAAATCTCGCAGTTTCTCCCTCCTCAAAGAGGCAGGGCAGAAACGCTCTCTAATCATCGTCTTCATCTGATCATAACTGGTAACCTGAACCCGTACTAATCTCCACCAGTGTTGTGCCAAGTCCCGAAATAAAGTCTGAACCAGCTCAATCTGTCTGTCAGTTGGACAGCGAATAGACTCTAGAGCTGAGACTACATGCCCGATCCAAAGCTCAACCTCCAACCCCACCTTCCTAGTGAAAGGGGGTACACCCATCTGATGGAATGCCTTCAACCAAGTATCTGGTCTAGGCCCTCTATGCTCCTCTGGTGCTCTGGCAATCTCAGCAGCAGGTATCTGTACAGCTGGTACCTGAGTAACGGTGTGGGACCTCTCAGATGGTCCCTCCTGTGCCTGTAAATCTGGGGCACGTCTTCCGGCTCTAGCAGCCTCCTCAACACGTCTGATATAAGCATGGAACTCTGATCTACCCATGGAGACACGATCAGACTCACCAGACTGGGCTCTCTGTGTCCCCTGTCTCCCAGCTGCCCCGTTCCAAGTCTCAAGAACGACGCTCTCAGCAACCTCCTCATGTATCTCCTCTGTTGCGCGTGGATCGACAGTAGGAACTCTACCTCGTCCTCTACCTAGAGGGGGTCTACCTCTACCTCGCCCAGTTGCAGGTAAGGCTCTAGTCTGAACCATCTATAGAGGACGTAAACCTAGCTTAGAAGGCTATATATATGCCATATGTATAGATATATAACAGATCAATCACAGTAGAATATCTATATATATCTATGCTATCGAGATCTTCAGAGGGGCGATGGTTCACGTACACGATAACCCAAAACATTTGAACTCATTTCAAAACCAAAACCTTTTGAAAAGTCAGACCCCTTTCGGGTTCTGTTTATTTATCTATTCGAACTTTATTGCAGATTACTAGTGCCATTGTTGTCAACCTGGGCTCTAATACCAACTTTGTAACACCCCAAATCCGTAGGACTCGGAGTGCTACTGGGCTAGGATCTCACAATGGATCCTGACCCTAGCCTGACAGCAACATCACTAAATCTTACAACAAGGCACCAATAGATTAAAACAAAACATAAAACTGATATATATATATATATATATATATATATATATATATATATATATATATATATATATACATATCAAAAAGGTGATACAAGGTACTACTGAGTACAAAAGTCAAACATAAACCCGTACAACATAAATAACCCGTATCCCACAAGTACGCCCCGTGTACGGAACCCTCAACAGATCACCCCTCTGGATCACTCTGCAGCTCTCCTAACCTGCAAATGATCTACAACACGGTATAAAACCGTTAGCTAACTATACACATATATAAGAAGATGCTAGAGCACAAACACACGTCAATAAAATTAACACATCATCATGATATCACACATTTACCCGGTTTATTATCTTTAATAAGTCCAACACTCAATCGTATAATAAATGTATATGAATATACATGACACGAGGAATGTATATATAACCCTTGCCATTGCGTGCAATAGCTAGCTGGAGTGGTATCAGTGCACTTTCCCGTATGCCATATGGAGTGGTAAGCGCCCTTCCCTTATACCAGAGCTAACTAGCTTACAGAGAACTTCCCAGACTCACTACGGGATGAAAGGTAAGTTGTCACAGCCACTACAATGGGCGGTCAATATAACATAGGTCGGTGACCAAATAATAACACATGCTATAAAGCACATAACACACACCACTCAAGCATACATCCAGTATAAGGATAGCAGCTAAGTAAGTCCTATGGACTTACCTCGATCTCAAAAGTATCTCGCTACGAAAAATCCTCAGAAACGTCCACTCCAACTGGAGGACAACACAGCCTATACAAGGCACACATACATATATATCACAATCCTATCACACAAAGGGGTCACACCTAGACCCAAGGGATCCATAAGGATCAAGTCCAACTCGTAAACCTCAAAGCCGTAACCGGCATAACTATATCATACTCATCAACATCCGAATCCTAGCATGATACTAGTTCCCTCATACTAGAAAGAAAAGGAACTACCTAACTATAGGTAGTCCCGGGACAAGACGCACCTGCCTGAACTAAGGACGCAGGGGCGGAACGCATGTAACCGCTGGGGCGGTGGCACTCAACCGCGGGGGCGGTGACAAGAGTCGCTGGCAACGCAGGCACGACGTTGGCACGGCTCGGGCGCTGCGGCACGTCTTCCGCAGGGGCGGTGACTTCTGGCCGCGGGGGCGGCGAAAGTGCAGAATGAAACCTCGCGGCTTCTCTTTAGCTCTTCACGTGATCAAATCACGTCTACTCTCTTCCAGATTCATTCACATGCCACAACATACACATACAAACATCAATCCTACATTCAATCATCTAATCCTAAGCTAAGGAAGAAGAAGAACAAGAAAGGAAGAAGAGAAAGAAAGATCACTCACCACCACAGTGGTCCTAGGCTGCAGGAGATATCAACACACATCAAGGATGGCTTCCCAGCTCAGCATACCATCCACATACACAACAACAAGTACCAAAGCTACACAAATTCCTTCCACACTCAAGGAACCAAGAACAAGATCAAAGAGAGAAAAGGGGAAGCAAAAGATCGTGAGAGGCTAAAGAACAGAGTGAAACCCTTGCTCTAGCAGCTAAGGGAAAACTTAAGGGAGAAGGCAAAGGAAAGGGAAAAGCACAAGTCAAAGGGTCAACAAACCCGGCTGCAGCCGCCGGAAACCGCAGGGGCGGTTCTATGAGCCGCAGGGGCGGCCAAAATGCCCGCGGGTGCGGAAAAGTCTCAACTCAGCCAAAGCCAATCTCGGCCATGGTCCGATCTCGGTCCGGAAGAGTAGGGGTCCCACATATGATATGAAATGTATGATATGTAGGATGATGAAATGATATGAGAAAATGTTTCTTTTTCTTTCCTTTTTTTTTTTTTTTTGGGACTTTGGCTAACATTATTTTTGGAAGGAAATGAGAGAGAAAATTAAAAAAATTGTAAAGAAAAGAGAGATAACTAACTAGAAGTAGTCTCTTGTTGTTGCTACAATTTAGGAACTTTTTGTGGCCTCTCTCTTTTACTTGCAATGGCTGATCACTTATGTGAAGAGTTGCCCCCTTTTGCTTCTAAAATTGTGTTTGAACGGTTATTTTCCAAGAGGAAGCAACTGGACGTTTTGGATGAAGAAAAGGCCGATGAAGGTGATGTAGAATGGCTGAAAAATGGTGGTTTTGGCTTGGCTTTCTCTCTTCTCCAATAAACACAAGAAACAAAGCAAATTAGACTCAAATAGACTCTTAAAAAAAAAAAAGACTCAAAGAAGACTCAAAGAAGATACTCAAACCGTCAATGGTGATGGATGATTCCGGACTCGCAATCAACTAGCTTTGATACCACTTTGATGCGGGGTTGAGGCCGCAAATGACTAGATCTAGATTGGGAATCCTCGAAGACCAACAATGGACGTTTTTCCTTGACAAATGGCACGAAAATCAGATTGTTTAGAACAAGAAATGGCGTTGGAAAAAATGGAAGAAAAGAGAATGAAATGGAACGTGGAATGTATGGTAGAAGTAGATCCAAAAGAACCAAAAGACTCCCTTACAAGAACCTTGATCGGATTGATCAAAACCCAAGCAAGATGATGCCTTCAACCCTTTCTTCGATAACCTTACACAAGCCTTCAATGGAGACATGCACAATGAGGGACTAGTATTGACTAGTAGCACCAATCTCTAAAGAGATTAACACACACAAGAACAATCTAGCAGGGATTCACAACGATTCAATCAATGGCTCACTTTATTGATTGAATTTTCTGAATAGGAACAAAAGCTCTCAAAGAGACGGTTTATCAATTGGATAAAATCTATCTAATCAGGAAAGAAGCTAATGGAGGCTTTTTATATGCCTAGAAAGCCTCCTATCTAAAAAAAGGAATAACATTTGTCAAAAAAACAATAAAACAACTAAAACAAATAAAAATAACCCTTAAATTGTTTTGAGCCTAAAGGTTATAAAAAGTCTTGTATTTTATACCAAAAGATGATATAAAATACAAAAGAAGCTCCAAAAGCCTCAATCTTCCATTTCTTGCAATTCCGGGACAAGTGTCTCTTCCTTGCTCTTGCATGGCTCCAAATCACGTGTGCATGATCTCCCTTCCACGTCCAAGTCGTCGGGAATCGTCATTAACGTGACTAAGGAAGCCTCAATCAGCAATAGATCATCAATGGTCTCCTTAGGAGCTAAAGACACCAACAAATTGGACACCTCCTCTTGAATTGCCCTTGCCCTTGATCTAGTGATTGACCCTTGCATTGTAGGCCTAGTAGGGGATGTTGGTGATGGTCCCTTGAATTGGAAGTATGGATTATGGGAATCGACTCAATCTACGCTAAATGCAATATTTTTGTGTTTTTTGTTTATGAATGCTTGTTGAAAGGTAAAAGACTCAAGAAAATGAAAAGTGCATAATATGAAATGTATGACATAAAGGGAAACATGAAATGCGAATGTGAGTAAAACCGTTTTAGTCATGCATATAGGTAGATTTCCCCTTTTTACATTCATGTTTAACCTTAGTTTGTGCCATTTATACTTGTTTAGTGCTACTTTGCAAGAATAGATGTCCACACACTCTATTTGTGGCTTTGTAGGTGATTTGACGCATTTCAGAGCTAAAACAATGCATTTGAGGATCAAGCCTCGGAGTGGATACATTGGAGTAGTCATACAAGCGAAGGGAATGACGAAGGAGTTGAGATAGAAGCATAAAGGAAGGATTTGGAGCGACTTAGGCATATATCTCGACCGAGATTGTCGAGATTGGACGAGATTTCCCTAATTGAGAGAAATCTCGGTTGGAATCTCTGCCGAGATCCCAGCGATTTTTGACTGAGATTTCGTGACGCTGAAGAAACTGAAGAACGAGACCAAAAATCTCAGGCCCGACATTGCCTATATCTTGGCCCGAGATTTCCGCCGAGATTTCTTCCCTGAGCGTTGATATTTTATTTTCGGGCCTTTTTATCCAGCTCATGTCTTTTGGCAAGTGGTTTGGTATAAAAAGAAAGCTCTATTATTGTCCTGAGGGAGTTGATTTGATTTTAGAAAGAGAAAACCTAGAGAAATAGTCTTCTTCCCCGCCTCCTTCATCATCTACATTCTACCTTTGAGA
This sequence comes from Fagopyrum tataricum, assembly GCA_002319775.1. Taxonomy (NCBI): domain Eukaryota; kingdom Viridiplantae; phylum Streptophyta; class Magnoliopsida; order Caryophyllales; family Polygonaceae; genus Fagopyrum; species Fagopyrum tataricum. Next base: position 28,225,586 of record CM008283.1, on the reverse strand, counting down.
CATTTTGATAGTTTAGAGGAAAGATTCAGACTTTATTGTTGCCTTCAGTTCAGATACACTTTGTGATACAGAGGTACTTCGTTTTTGTTGGATTTTGAATCATTAAAGTTGAGTACTTTCTTTTCCCTCTTTTGTTATTTCCATTTCATGAATTATTTGTCGTTTTTAGATTTAATTGTTGTTTTTTATATGATGATTATTGGCTAGAACAATTGTGGTTTCAATGTGAATAGAGATTTATTTATAGCTTGGACTATGATGGATTAGGTTGTCTTTTATATATTTGGTTTGAAATAGCTTGAAACCCTAATAGAGGTGAAAACCTCTATTGGATTGAATGTGCCTGATTAATGCCCGAGTTAGGTAATTCCCGAGACTTACCCGGTAAGGGGTTACTTAGTTAGAAAATCCGGTTTGTGCAAAATTTTCATCCTAGATATCTTGAGACTTACTCGGTAATAGGTAGTTAGGAATGGAACTAGATGATCTTGCGACTTATCCGGTAATAGATCATCACTGGAGAAGCATTTATCCTTGTTTCTTTTCTACCATAGATCCTTATGAGTTATCCTGAGTCCATATGTCATAAACAATGATCATGAACCCTTGGAATCCATTCTTCTATATATTTGATTATCTTTTCTTTGTTTTTCTTTAATAAACTGTTTTTGATTGAATTTGATATTCACTTGCAAACAACCAAAAGCCTCACAAAAACACTGATTTTCTTTCCCTTATCTTTTCCCACCTATTTCTTATTCTAGACTTACACTATCATTGATCATAACTATAAATTGAATTGTCTAGTCCTTGTGATCGATCTTGGAATACTTGCACTATTGTGTACAATCCATACATTGTGGGTTCGCTACTATTTGAGTATCTATTACAAGTTATAAATTTAAAGCATATCGTGTTTCATGAACTTGTGAATCTTTATCATTATTGATAAGGATTTGTAGGGTCATAAATTAGCGAACAAGTTTTTGGCTCCGTTGCCAGGGACTTTGGTCAATTTGATTTTCATCTTCTTGATTTCTTATAGTGTAAGTCTTTTTTGTACTTTTGATCTTGTTTTCATGTCTATCTTTGGATTTTTCAGGAATTTAGGTTCCTTTGCAGTGTATGCAAAGTTCGATGGGTTCAAAAGAACTAGTTTTCTACGATCCCGAGCCTGAAAAGACACTTCGACAAAAACTCAAAGTCTAGAAAGCATTAAAGATGGTTGAGATTATAGATTGTCAAACAGAGCTAAATGAAGCTTTAGAGCAATTGGAGTATGAAAGACGGATGACCAGAGAAAGAGATGAGGCTTATAGAGAGAAATGGATGATATTTGTAACACCCCAAATCCGCGGGACTCGGGGTGCTATGTGCGAGACCTCACAATGGGTCCCGACCCTTAGCCCGACAACAATTTCACCGGACCTTCCAACAAGGCACAAATAAAGGCAAAACTCGAAAACGTTTATAATGTATGCGAGACACGAAATGTAACAAATACAAAGTGGAAACTCAGCCGAGTCCTCAAAACAACACAACCCCGATCCGAAAGTCTAAAACGTATAACAACATCCCCAAACAAACGATATAAAACATAACCCCAAAAACGTCCCCGTCCTATAATGTACGGAGACGCCGGCTGTCCAAAACAAGATCTCCACACAAAATGGAAGAAGAGAAGAGAAAGGAGCAAAGATGGAGTCATGGGAGGAAGAGGGAAAGGAATGAACGTGAAAGAGAAAGGGAGGAGAGAGAGAGGGGGACAAGAGCTGCAAAGTGAGGGGACAGCAGCTGTCTTGTCCTCTTTTGCCCGGAACGAGGGGTCGGAAATGACCCCTTGTCAATTCGACTCGGAACGAAAGGTCGGAACGCGGGAAAAAGAGAAAAACGACGAGTCAGCTCGGGATTTTCTTAGGAATATATCCCGGCACTCGGCATCTCAGGACTACGGGATAAACTACAAGGCGCTCTAAGTCCGGAATAAAATTAATAAAATTCCGGGCGTTACAACTAACCCCCTAAAAACAAGTTTCGTCCCGAAACTTGCTAAACCCAACATCTCGGACAAACACGTCACGTAACCACGTGGAACTCATAAAACGTCACTATCGGCTCTAATTCAAGTCTACGAATAGAATCACGTCAAGACCTCGCAAGGTACAAATATCTCAAACAAAATCACATAATCACACAGAACAAACAAGGAAGATCTCGGGACTAGCCCGACGGTCCTATCGATGTCGCTAAGATCTGCGTAAAACTCAGGATAGTTCCTCCGGATACTATCCTCCGTCTCCTATGTAGCCTCGTTGGCTCCTCACCTCTACCACTACACTCTCAGCATCGGTATCTCCTTCGATCGAAGGCGACTCGTACTCCGCTCTAAAACTGCTATCGGGTGCTCTGCAAACGTATGGTCCGGCTCGACCACTAAGTCCTCGTGGCTAATGATGTGCTTCGTGCAAAATCCGCTCTCTCCAAGATCTCGAATGGATCGACATATCGGGGACTTAACTTCCCCTTAAAGCCGAATCGCCTAACGCCCTGCGTCGGTGATACCCTCAACCACACATGAGCTCTTACCCTGAAATCGAGAGGTCTACGCCTCCCATCCACATACGACCTCTGACGGCTCTGCGCGGCCAACATCCTCTCTCGGATCAAAGCAACTCTAGCCACGTCGTCATGTACCTGATCTGGAGCTACAACGCTAGAACTCCCCGGCTCGTCCCAACATAAGGGAGTACGGCATCTCCGTCCATACCATTCCTCATACGGTTTCCATCCCAATCGACGCGTGCCAAAACCTCGAAGTAAAACGCCCGTCCCTGTCCGAGACGATGACCCTCGGTATTCCATGTAATCTCACCATCTAGCAGTTGTGGATATGTCCTCCCACTTCCACTGTGGCACGGGCAGTGGGTGAAGTCCTCCTCCGGGTCTCTGGTGCTCAATCTTGACCTGCTGGCAGGTCGCGCATCAGGCCACATATCTAGCTACATCGGGCTTGAGCCCGCCCCACCAATAAGATCTCCTAATATCTTGGTACATCTTACTCGTGCCTGGGTGCACCGAGTAAGGTGTGGAATGGGCCTCATGCAAAATCCGCTCTCTCAGCTCCTGATCCGATGGTACACAAATACGTCCCTGACGTCTCAACAGCCCGTCTGCTCCCGTGATAAAATGCGGTGCCTCCCCTCGGGACATCCTGTCCCGGGTCCTCCTCAAAATGGGACATCCCTCCTGCTTCTGCAGGATCTCTCTAGACAGGTCAGGTAATACCTCTAACTTGGACAAACGACAGTCCGTACCCGGGAACCGGATATCCAACTCCAAATCCATCAAAACCCTCTGTAGCTGAGGCTGAATCGTAAGCCGAGCTATAGCCTCCTCTCGAGGTGTCCTCCTACTCAAAGCATCGGCGACTACGTTCGTCTTCCCTGGATGGTACAAAATCTCCAAGTCAAAGTCCTTAATCAGCTCCAACCATCTCCTTTGGCGGTTATTCGACTCCCGCTGAGTGAATATAGACTTCAGACTCTTATGGTCTGTGAAGATCTGGCACGTAGCCCCGTCCAAGTAGTGTCGCTAGATCTTCAGGGCATGAATCACTGCCGCTAGCTCAAGATCATGGGTAGGGTAATTCTCCTCGTACGACTTCAGCTGCCGAGAAGCGTACGCAATAACCCTACCCTTTTGCATCAGACGCACCCCAATCCTAACTTGAAGGCGTCACTAAACACTACCAAATCCTCTACGCCCTCAGGCTGGGCTAACATAGGAGCGGAGGTCAACCTCCTCTTTAGCTCCTCGAAGTTGTGCTGACATGGCTCGGACCAGACGAACCTAATAGACTTCCTCAGCAAGGAAGCGAGCGGTCCTGCAATCGCGGAGAAACCCTCAACAAAACGGCGGTAGTATCCCGCTAAGCCTAAGAAACGGCGCACCTCCTTGACCGTACTAGGAGGTGGCCATGAGGAAACAGACTTTATCTTCGCCGGGTCAACCATGACACCTTCGGCGGAAACTATATGGCCCAAAAATGCCACCTCGGACATCCAAAACTCGCACTTAGAGAGCTTAGTGTAAAGCTCTCTATCCTGGAGGACTCGAAGTACCGTCCTCAGGTGTCCCTCATGCTCCTCCCTACTCCGGGAGTAGACTAAGATGTCATCAATGAATACCACTACGAACTGGTCCAAGAAGTCGATGAAGATGCCGTTCGTCAACTCCATGAAGACGGAGGTGCATTCGTGAGCCCGAATGGCATCACGACAAACTCATAAAGGCCGTATCTCGTCTTGAATACCGTCCTCGGTACGTCCTCTTCTCTCGATTGCTACACTTCAAACGCCGGGTGAACATCCTCTACTCTCGGCGGCCATGCCAGCCGGTAAAACACTTGCCCAACTTGCGATAAGATCTCAAAAAGGTCCGATGTATCAGAAACTCAACTTCCTTCTCGGGTTTTCCTCACTACAACATTTCCAATATGTTTCTTCTTTCCTTGTCTCTAACAAAGAAGATCGAACTTCCAATTTACACCGTTGGCTTTGGTTCTTGTCAAACCAAACTTCGATGTTACTCTTCCTCAATTCTTGTTGCAAGTTCTAAGTAACGATGGAAATACTTTGCTTTACACTACTCCTACTAACGAGACATGCATGCTATAACTTTTTGCATCGTCTCTCAATACTCCATCAAGACCATGTCTTGAAGACTCACTTGTACACTTCAACCCGACCATACCTAGAGGCAATTTCAAAACAGTTGCATCCCTGAATCTCCTCTTAACTCTCATCAAATCCATTGTCCATTTACGTCCCCCTTCAATACTTCATCGTCATCCGGAGTAGGTCAGCCCATCCAAGAAACTTGCAACTTCTTTCACATCCTTCGGGGGTTGTCATCCCGAGACAATTGGTCATACAACTTCTCTCTTCTTCGAGAGTATACCAGAATGTCCTATCCGGGCATTAGTAAGCCCATATGGAATCACTACAACTCGTAGTGACCATGGTTTGTCCAGTATGCGATGTTTGCACTACCCTAATCTCGACTTCTCAATTGGTGACAATCAACCTTAACTCGATTTTAGAAGAGACCACCGACCCTTGCAACCGGTCGAGTAGATCATCTACGCGTGGTAAGAGGCTACTTGTTCTTCATTGTAATCTTGTTCGGCTCATTGTAGTCGATGTACAAATGGAGATAACCGTCTCTCTCCCCGCAAACTGGTGTTCTCCAGAACAACTTCAAAACAAGAGTTTAAGATATAATCTAAGCTCTTGTTACCGTTCCTTTAGGATTCCACTGCCTGGTTACTCTCCCCTACACTCAACCATAGACCACCCGCACATGCGCGTTCTCGGTTGTCACCAATTAGTTGATAGCTGATCTTCTCACATGTCAATGAGTTACCATTCTTCTGTGCTTCCATTTTACCATTCTCATGAAGGCTACCCTCTCGGGGTGCCTTAAACTCCGTTAGCTCATTCTTCATTCCACGCTTCCTTTTCCTTCAGCGAGATAAATATGCCCTTCTCGGCGTTGTTGAGTCACATGACTCGCCTTCATAGGCTTAACCGCCCTTCATGATATCTTGTAAGTGCGTCTTCTCAAAAATCTCTAACGTTAGTTAGCATCCACGTGTTGCTCTCATCTTCTTACGATCATCATTTATACATACTCCATCCTTTTTGGCGTTTCTTCGCCATATCGTCATAACGGAAATCGTTCAACTCCGCGTAACTCCCCACCTTGCCATTCTTCTCATAACTCTCGTAATGATGACTCTTCACCTAATGGTACCTCGTAAGCTTAACTTACGGTATCTTACCACTTTCACACTGGTTCGATCACGTTTCTCATCTTGACTCCAAAGCTAAGGAGCGTCTAAGGAAAGATTCACTTCTCGTGATGGAACACCGGCTCTAACCTTGTTAGAATGCTCCCCATCTCCTCCTCGATTCGCATCTTTAGTTGTCTACGCATCTTCTTAAAGAACTTAAGTTTGCTATCTTCATTGTTCTTGTCGTACGTAGTCCTCAAACACGGTAACTCCAATGGACGCTCCCCTGGTCCTGGCAGATGGAGAACCCTGTGCCCCGGACCTCACAACGGTCCTATCCCTAGCCTCGGGAACAATGCTCTCTGCGACGTCCTCTACGGGAACCTCAACTGCTGGTGGATCCACAACTGGCGGTCTACAATGGGGATACGTCCCCGACCTCTCGCGCCTGGAGGTCTTCCTACTCGTCCCCGTCTCGGGACGGTAGGAGAAAGAGGGGTCTACCCCTAACGTGTCCTATGTAAGCGGTAGCTCTCGTACGTGCCATCTAATAGCGTATGGCGTTTCCTTAGGTATAATAGCGTAGGTACTACTTATGATCTTGGTATGATAAAACTAAAGAAACGTAAGGTAAGCAAACACACAATACTCATCCAAGGCATACAAGCCCAAACATCCTAAGGTCGCATACATAGCTAGGTACATTACAATATCCACAAACATCCTAAGGTATATAACTATATATACTTACTTCTAATCCAGAGATCTATGTCGCCGAGGTTTGCGGAAGGAGTGGTGGTCCCGTACATTCTAACCCGAACCCGACTCATGCATATGATTTTGAAAACGAAAAGTCAGTGTTTTATACCTCATTCGGCCTTTAAAAAGATTGCGAGTGCCATTGTTGTCAACCTAGGGCTCTGATACAACTTTTGTAACACCCCAAATCCGCGGGACTCGAGGTGCTACGGGCGAGACCTCACAATGGGTCCCGACCCTTAGCCTGACAACAATTTCACCGGACCTTCCAACAAGGCACAAATAAAGGCAAAACTCGAAAACGTTTATAATGTATGCGAGACACAAAATGTAACAAATACAAAGTGGAAACTCAGCCGAGTCCTCAAAATAACACAACCCCGATCCGAAAGTCTAAAATGTTTAACAACATCACCAAACAAACGATATAAAACATAACCCCAAAAACGTCCCCGTCCTATAATGTACGGAGACCCCGGCCCGGCTGTCCACAACAAGATCTCCACACAAAATGGAAGAAGAGAAGAGAAAGGAGCAAAGATGGAGCCATGGGAGGAAGAGAGAAAGGAATGAACGTGAAAGAGAAAGGGAGGAGAGAGAGGGGGGGACAAGGGCTGCAAAGTGAGGGGACAACAGCTGTCTTGTCCTCTTTTGCCCGGAACGAGGGGTCGGAAATGACCCCTTGTCACTTCGACACGGAACGAAAGGTCGGAACGCGGGAAAAAGGGAAAAACGATGAGTCAGCTCAGGATTTTCTTAGGAATAAATCCCAGCACTCGCATCTCGGGACTACGGGATAAACTACAAGGCGCTCTAAGTCCGGAATAAAATTAATAAAATT
>CM008283.1:28106872-28218041 GCA_002319775.1 Fagopyrum tataricum | reverse complement strand
TAGAGCGGCAATGAGAAGGGTGCAGAAAGAAGAGCTACATCAAGTTATACCTCATCCTCCTATTAGACACATCCGTGTTGAGCAGTATGTGGAACCTCCACAAACTCTTGGTCAAAGAATGGATCCAACTCAAAGGGTAAACCGTGCGGGAGTTAATTTTGGAGATCCCGCAACCCACGAATATGAGCTACGCCCGCAAGTCCTCCAAATGATAAGTCAAGATCAGTTTGGAGGGATGGATTCGGAGTCTCCACATCTGCACTTAAACAATTATGAGACTTTGATGGAGACATTGAGACCACCGTGAATGGAAGGTAATAATCATAAGCCGAGGGGTTTCTCCTTTTCTCTTAGGGATAAAGCACTTGATTGGTATCAATCTGTACCAAATGGGCGGATTAACACATGGGAAGAGTTGACTATTGAGTTCCATACCAAGTTCTTCCCACCTTCCAAGACTACTGGGCTGAGAGGAAGGATCAATTCTTTTGTAATGAAAGATAAGGAGAGCTTGTTCAAGTCTTGGGAGAGATTCAAGGATCTTCTGCTTGATTGTCCTCATCATGGAATTCCCAAAATTGAGTTGTTAGAGATATACTTCAAAGGTCTAGATGAAGAAACTCAATTCATACTGCAATCACTTTCTAGAGGTACTTTCATGGAAAAGAATGTTGACGAGTCTTGAGAGTTTGTAGAGAAGCAAGCCTTAGTTATTGAGAAGTATTTTCACAAGAAGGTTGAAGAGAAGAAGGCTAGACTTGGAGTTTATGAGGTTAATGACAACACTTTGAATAATGCAAAGCTTGACTCCATCAACAATGAGCTCAAGTCTTTGAGGGAGCTTTGTGCATCTAACTTGAAGAATCAACAAGCTGAACAGGTATCATCCAAGGAAGAGGATGATAATTTCATGGGTAAAGGTAATTTCTAGGGAAGTTACCAAGGACAAAAAGTTCATAAAAATAACAATTTTAATAGAAATTTTCAAGCAAACCATTTCGAGTCCAACTAGAACCATCCTGGATTCTCTTACTCTAATCCGGATGGTGCATTGAACCCTCAGGCTTCCTCTAGTAATGCAGCTCAGCCGTCCAAGCCATTAGAGTCAGCTCAACAAGCTCCTCCATGTTTCCAACAACCAAAGGATCGAATTGAGATGATGTTTGAGCAATTGATGGCAAGGATGAGTAATTTAGAAAGCTTTGTAGTGTAGCTAAAACTCAAAAGGTGGTGGAAACTCAAGTGTTTAAAAAGGTTGAAGAAGTGCAGCGAGATCCAGGAAGACTTCATGGAAGGACTAAAGACAATCCCAAAGGGCATGTAATGGCAATTTCTACAAGAACCGGATTTGAAGCAAATGATCTAGTGCCCAAATAGAAGCAAGTCATGGTGGAAGTACTAAAATTTGCGGAGAGGAGTAAGGATGATCAGCCGAAATATGTGTCACCACCTCCATACAAGCCTCCACTTCCATTTCCCAAATCTCATGCTATGATTGAACTTGGCAAGGGCTTCGGTGAATTTCTAGAACTTATTAAAAATCTACGTATTAACATTCCGTTCATTTATGTTATTCTAGGAATGCCTGCATACGGGAAGTTCTTGAAGGAGATCCTTTCTAACAAGAGGAGTTTGGAAAGAAGTGGAGAAGTAAGCATGACTCAAAGATCTACCGAGCTCATTCAAATATTAAAGGAGAAGATGCCACCAAAGCTTAGAGATCCTGGATCGTTTTGTGTACCTATAGGAATTGGACAGGGAACTTATGAAGGTTTGTGTGATCTTGGAGCAAGTGTGAGCATTATTCCTCTCACAATTTGCAAGGAAATTGGCCTCGGGAGACCAAAGCCAATAAAGATGACTTTGCGCATGGCAGATGGATCGACAACTAAACCGGTTGGCATTCCTAAAGATATTCCGGTGAAGCTTGGGAAATTCTACATCCCAATTGACTTTGTTGTCTTGGATATCCCTGTGGATTATCCAATTCCTATTATTCTAGGAAGACCGTTCCTTGCCACTCGGAATGTCTTGTGGATTGTAAAAACGCCTCACTGATCACCTTCAATATTGAGGAGGAAGATGTTTAATTTAAGTTTCCCGGGACCGTAGATGAAACGGAGTTTGAAGATGGATCATTCCACGTCCAAGAAGAGCCAACATAAAGAATCTCGGGATGCATCTCGGCCGAGATCAGAGCTGTATCAACTGAGATTTTCTTAACTAAAGATCATCTCGGCCAAAATCCCGGCCCGAGATCTAAAGATCCAACAAAGATTTTCTTCTCTGAGAACCATCTCGATCATGATCTCGACCCGAGATCCAAGTCTGGGGTACCAAGATCATTTGAGTCGTCTCCTGAAGCTACAAAGCCTCATGCCGCATCCGTTAGCTTCAAGAACGATGTCGGAAAAGCAGAAGAACTAGTTCCACCGTAGCATGTGAAGAGAGCTAAAGGTTTTTCAGGGGAATTCGGCTTCTACCGACAATTCATCAAAGATTTTATGAAGGCCTCCACACCACTCTCCTCATTGGTGAAGAAAGAGATCTGACTTGACTCTTTCGAAAGCGCCCGGATCCACAAGAAGAACTCTAAGAAGAAGAAGAAGCTTGATGAAGGTGACCTCTGTCAAACTCAAGATTTCACCTAATCCCAAGAAAGTTGAGAAAAAGGTGGGCAGGTCCGTATGTTGTGAAGAAGATTCACTCCCATGGAGCTATTGAAGTATGGGGTGAACATGCCGGAACATTCAAAGTGAATGAGAGTAGGTTAAGAAAGTGTCAACCGGAAATTCCGGTGGAGCGGACTTTGCCTACATCTTCAGGTTAAGGCATCTACGGAGTTAGGTCTGGCTAGAGACCTTAAACCAAGCGCTTCTCGGGAGGCAACCCGAGGTAAGAATCTTTTTGTCCTTGTTTTTGTTTTTTGTTTTTGCTTTTGCGTTTTTGCACGTTTTGTGTCTTTCTCTCTGTAGGTTTTAGGTGTCAAGGTAGAAGGAGACAAAGGAAATATTGCTCGAGATGAAGTCAAGACAAGTCCAATACTATGGAGGAATGAAGAACGGAAGGAAAAATGACGGAAAGAGGCGAAACAAACAATCCCGGTTCCGATTTGCCTCAATCTTAGTCGAGATTTCCACTTGCCAACGAGATTTCATTAACTAAAAGAAATCTCGGTTGTCGTCTCGACCGAGATCCCTAAAACCGACCGAGTAAAAGGTTTGGTGGATCAGCTTTAAACCTATAAGGATTTGGTCAGATATCCTCTTTATAAATAAGGTTTTGTGGCCATTAGTTTCTTTATCAAGTTTTCATTCGAAAATTTCGCTGCCACATAAACAAGTTAGTACGATTGCCCTTGTAAGTTGATCGAGTTGACATTTTTCGGTTTGTTTTAATAAAGGAGAAATTTTGTAAGTCTATGTCTTGCTTATCTATATTGTTATAAGGTTTGGAGAGTCCGGCTTTACATGAAATATTTATGTTGTTAATGAAGAGATTTATCATTTGAATGTATGTTTTAATTCATGTGTTATGCTAGTTTGGAGTGTGTTTATTGCAAGATGCGAGAATTCCAAATTCTATACTTTTCATATCATACAAGATAAGAGAGTGGTGTGGGGTTGTTTCTTTCATATCATGACACGTATGGTTATTGGATATTATTATTATTACTGAATATGTATTATTGTGGTGACACAGATTCTAGAAGGCCTTTATTATCGAATTACAAATTTTGTTATTTTTGATTTCCTTGATATTGGATTATTTGATAAAAACACCATTTTATCTTCTTTGCGCTCCTAGTCGGAATGATCAGTACCCTCTATCAGGGAGACTTATGTGTTTTTCTCTATTTACGTGGATCCGTTTTATCATCTCTCGATTCACCAATTTCACACCTTGATCGAGTCGATCCAGTTCTATGTCGTCTCGATATCTTGCCTTCTATTTTTGTTTATGTGTTTGTTTATGGGATTTACTTTAAACCGTTTGAATCATTACACGTTTCTTGTATTTGATTTTGACATTATACTACAATGGGTCTTGTATACATTTTCGAAATTTGAGACTCATATTTCAGCCTTCATCGATACTCTTACTCCCTCCATAAAAAAATTGCTTGAAACATGTTTAAATAAAGTTGAATTGATATCCATGGTTTTAATTCCCGTCCTAAACAAATCTTTGTTGAAAACGAAGGGAAACAAATTTGATATTTGCATTGTTTTCAAAGTAATAAATGACTTTCATTAAACTAAATTGCATCCAAAACCTTGTTCCAAATCATGGTTTTGACGTACTCGATATTATATAGAAAGTTGTTTGAAAATATGGAAGTTGTTGGGGGAGTTGAAAAGTGTGTTGGATAATATCCTAAGCAATGAATTGGATACTTGCATTATTATCAAAGTAATGAATATTGAATAGTGTATATAGAGTCACCTAAGAAGATGAAGGATGTTGAGAAGTTGTAGTGTGTGATGGTTACTTGCATGATTTGATATGGTTCAATAAGAAATAGCTTATGTTCAATTTAAACTTGTCATATGGTTTACTCAAAAATAGTAGGTTTTCAATTTGTATTCATAAAAGTGTTATGAAACCTAACAAAGTTGTGTACGTTAGACCATTTGTGTTAGATGGAGAGATAGGTACTAGCCTTGCAATACTCGTGCAAGTTACTAAATTATCCGGTGGTTAGACCCCGTTTAATATAGGGTGAGTTTTTTTAACCAACCTTTTTGTATTATGCCATTGAAACTAACCAACACTTTTTCATGTTTTGGTTTTTAATCATTTAAGTAAAAAAATTATTAAAAAAAAGTTATTGTCAATACATTTTACTTGACAATCCGAAAAATGCACTTGTTCATATTCCATTGTTCACCTGTTGATTGTCCGAAAAAATATATTTGTTTACAATACATTTTATACTTATTCACAGCCTATTTTACACTTGTTGACAATACATTTTACCTTTGTTAACGATCCATTTTACACTTTTCCCGAATTAACTGTCGAACAAATTTCCCCGTTCAACGTATCACCTCCGACGGAGCTCGAACAAGGTCATGGTGATTGGCGTGTGCATTGCACGTTCGATCATAGGTGGTTTCCCATGCTTTGTATAAATAGTAAATTAAGAGCCGTATTTAACATCACTTTGATTTACCAAAATCATAATTGGAGAAGTCCTCGCTTTTCATACCAACTCCTTTATAAAGTGTAAATGTACAACTAGTACACGGTTAGCAAACAAATGTGATTTCTAATTTCGGAAATAGCTAACGAAAAGTTTGATCCAAAACTATAAAAACTGAAACACAAGGCCAAGCCATCCAGTCATCACTCATCATATACTCACTCGTACAAGCACACTGCAGTACAAACATTTAGATGATTATAGTCTAGCTAACAATCACTCCATGGCACTTCAAAATAAGGTAAGTTTTCATCCTGCCCATCTGTTGCACCCTGCATTTTACCCATCGCTTGAGATGACCATAGTTGCACCTGTCAAGTAGCTGGACTCGTACATCACCCAACGACAGATCACTTAAATGCCCCCAAATATTAACATATAATGACATCTTTTAACACCACGTCCACAAGAAAGACTGCATCCAGCTCTAAGAATCACAGAAACGAGAACGTTGATGGTACCTTACAAGTTACACCCGGCTGCTGATCTTTACAGAGTATGATTTTGTTCCCTACTAGATCATCCAGATGCAATGCTACCTGTGTAAAACAGTATCACTGTTTCAATAATGTTCATATTGTTTATAAAAATAATGCAAACTAAGAGCATTCAAACTAGAGAACATAGATTAATCTTTAACTCATTTTTTTATTACTTTTTCAAATTTCTCTTTCATCCACATCACCTTAAAAACACAACTCACTATTTAACCCATATCAATAAATTTATATGTAAAAAGTTATAAATTTTTAAACAAAATAAGTGTATAAAATTGAATGTGTATGGATAGACAAAATTATTTTTAAATTGTAAATTTTTTTTAAAAAAATTCTATATATAATGATACGTAAGTCATATTTTTAAATGAATTACAAATAATGTACAACGTCCCACATTTTTCTTTTTAACCGTAGATTCATCTTGCAGACAATGAAAATTTTTGGTTCTAGCAAAAAAATATATATATATTTTTCCTATGTGGAAGTTACGAACGCCCACAAGATCAACTAATGTGGTACTCTAAGCATATAATTTTGACAACTGGAAGAAGGCTACAGTAACGGTTTTCATTTCCCAAGATCCAAGAAAAGAAAATCTTCCATTCTAAATAAAAATGGGGAGGAGAGTTTAGTAACAGACTTGCATACCCATGTGCCACCTAATCAATGGGGTGTTTGTCAGCTTGGCGAGATGTATAATGTGCGGAAAGCAAAAGCAAGGAAAGAAATGCACTGGCCACAAAAATTGCATCGAACCAACGGTGATAGAAGTCAAACTGAATGTCTCCACCCAAAACATCAGTTATTATCATCCTGCAATCCGCCAGAACTTCAATTAGGCTCCAAATTTCAACAAAAGTCATAGCCAATATCAGTTTATCAGAAGACATACAGGTTTGCCATGTTTTCTTTGAAATACAATTCAAAATACTTTTAAGTTCCTTTACTGATACCAAATTGTTAGACATAATGTGATGTTATATCTTATTAATGTGAAAATATTCTGAACAGGATTTTTAATGTTTGCCTCTAGGTATTACCTTATTCAATATGAAGTGCTGCCTGCCATTTATTACCTTATTCAATATGAAGTGCTGCCTGCCATTTCGACTCTAAAAACTTTTATATCATTATAGTATTGAAACTTTTGTTTTAATATATCCCAAGTGGTGCAAATAAACGTATATTTTGGTTGATCCAAATGGTTACTTCTGTACATGTGACATTAGATATAACCATTTCATTTGCATTACCAAAATGGAAGAATGAAACAAGCAGATAAATTCTGATGGAACAAGTATAGTTGTCAAGCAACTGCAGAATTTTAAGTAGTTGCCAAAGTGCAGCAAGTTACAGCACCATTACCTGTATTCAGTTGCTAAGCTTTTCCTAATCAAAAGGATTGAGGACACAAAATACATCCCCATTATTTCGGAAAGAAATAAAACAACATTGCTAGAAGATCCACTCCCAACTCTTGAAACGGCAAAGAAAAACTGCAAATAGAAAATAATCCCAGCATTTAATTACTTAGATGTCACATAAAGCAAGGAGCTTCCGTCAATGAACATTTTAAGTTATATTTCGAAATTTAACAACGGAAAACAAATCAAAGGCTAGAAATTAGGGACATGCAATCAGTCAAGGCTCCCATTATTAATCTGCCACTCAGCCTTGTTTTAATGAATTTATGCTCTTCTACTCTAGTACTTTTTTTCTTTATTAATCTCAATCATACCACCATCACTGGTGCATAAACTATTTTCATCAGTATAAACATCCTCACCACATTTTTATGAGCTGCTTGATATTTCACTTTTTATGTGTTATTTTAGCCCGCTCATAATACCAAATCTTAATCATAAAACAGATATTCATGCGTAATCTGTATTGAAGTTTGTACATCTGATTCATCTCCCCTTTTTCCAGCGATATTACCCGAAAACCATCCAAAGGCTATGTGTCACGTTCCAGGAACTCCAAGAAAACCGAAACAGTAAAAAAATGTTCTGATACAGTAAAAAAAAAGATGTTCACGAAGTCATAAACACAAGTACTTTAGAGCAAATTACAGATGATTCCAAATAAGTAAAGCAAATAGCAGAATATCTGTATACCTTCATTAAGTTTGACAAAAAACCCCGAACAGATACGACAATCAGCATTCCAATGAACAATAAGGATATATACTGCATAACAAAATAAAGAAGGTTAGAAAATATAGGTTAGCATAATCAACATCCGGAGTCAAAAGTACTTCATCCAAATCCTTTCTCCACTATTCTTGGCTAAACAAATGTTTAGATAAACCAATAGCAATAAGGTGACATACTAGACAGTTTCAAACTCAGGATGAGCCAGTGTTTTAAAAGGCGTGCCATAGGCGCCCAGCGCAAGGCCTCATGTGCCTCCATGTAAACAGGCACAGCCCCTTCAAAGAAACGCAACCTAGGCACCCTGAGCGCAGGTAGGCGCGCCTGTAGGCACCTTCGTTCTTCTATTGGCTTACAGAATCGGTAAAATATTATTATTTTACAAAATACTTTGTTTCCTATTTCAAATATGTTTAGCTATCAAATTAAGAGCCTTAAATGATAAATCATCCATACAATCATATATTGCCATAGCTTTATGAAAATTCCTTCTATTCTATTCTACAAAAAAAAAAAAATTAAAAAAAAAATCCCTTTATTCATCTCCTTTTCGTGAATCATAAAATCATTCTTCTCCTTTTCTGAAAGGTCTATCCCCTTCCCCTCTTCCCACTACATGTTTGCAATGGAATTACTGCAATTATACAACTACTTCAAGTAGCAGCGTTAACACGCTGCTGACTGCATGTCTAAGTCCTCACACTGCCCTATGCCCTCTACTGTTCTGTGTTCTCACTACTTCAGGGTAATAAACATAATAATATGAATGTAGTTTTTTTAATAAAAATATTTTTAAAAGAGGTGTGCCTTGTGCCTTTTAGAACACTAGGCTGAGCTGCAATTGAAACCAAACTGAAGGCTTGTTTCTTCCCTTATAAGTTAAAAGTACAATTTTGGCACAACAAGGACTAATAAATTTTATGGAAAAAATAATGCAAACATGTAAATATTACTCATCTTAGAGAAAAAGGATATTTTGACAGATGTGGTTATAATTAAACCAAAAACAGAAGCGCATTTATTGTAACCGTTGTATTATCTTCAGTAAATTTGTAAATAGCTTTGACTTATTACAAACCTAGCATACCAGATATTTTATTGAACACTGAAGGGACCTCGTTGATATTTTGTAGTACCCTAAGCTAGCTCACAAGTCACAACCTCGCTGAAGTAAAAAGTGAAACAGAGAAGCTTCAAGCACCTATATTATATACTCTGAAACTCGCAAAAATAAAAGAAAAAGATAAATATATGGCCACACACAAAGTTTATCTGGCCACATTCATAGATAGTATACATGTATCATGTATGCAAAATTCAATCATAAGAAAGCTATCAGCACCATAATAAATCCAAGTACACCGTTTTAGGAAAGACAGATCAAGTCAGATGCAATGCTTTGTGATACTTAATCATAAGAAATCTAGTAGCACCATTACAGGTAAAATTACCTGTGATAATAGAGCTGCATCAACACCAATATCAAAGTACTGCAAGAATATTTTGAGAATCGTAGTCACAGGATCTAGTGAACCAGCCTACAAAAAATGAAAAGAATGAGTTCTATGTGTTAAGGGTAGCAAGGAAAACATATTAGTACCACATAAATTAAAACATCAAACCATTACAGAAGAGAAAACTAGAATATAATAAAGGATCAGCCAATGAGAAAGATATTTACCTGCTTAAAAACAACACTCTGCAAAGACTGCAAAAAAGAGATGAAATCTGTCACATGTTTGAAAATTTCTAGTCACAGGTCATTAAACACTAAGAGAGAGTAATCAAAATACCCTTCATCCACCTTTCAAACAAAAGAAAACATAAAAATGTATTTTTCCATGCTGTTCTCACTTCTCTATCCTAGCCACCAATATAAGTTCATAACTAATAGTTGTAGCGTTTTGTATGCACAAAGTTCACAGCTTATCAAGGATAATAAATTCTCTCTGAGGTTTAAAATTAACACCCTTCATAACTGGGAACTTCAGTGCATGGCTAGACATATATATGAGGTTGTAATATGCAATGATAAAGGCTAGAAAGGAAAGCATTGAGCAAGAATGACATTGCACCTTAATCATTTTGTATACACAATAGACGGACAATGCATAGCCAAGCATATTCTGCATGTGGCCCTTCCAGGTCCGGGAATAAGCAGCAGCCACCTGACAAAAAGCATGGAGAATTACGCAACTAAAAGGGAATATACAACAAAATCAGTTTTTTCTAATATAGAACTTCCTCATTGTAAGAGTGTTCATCTGCACAGCACAACCTCGATTTCTGTATTTGTACACTGTTCTAAAAAAACGGCCTGGACACCGTCTATAGGGCCATGGGCCATACCGTTTTTGGGCTGGACGAGGGTTCCCGGACGGTTTGGGTTCTGGACAGGTTCAGGACAGGCTGGACGGTTTGAACGTTTTAGGTTAAATCCAATCTCCCCCGACTCCCCTCTCTCTCTCTCTCTCTCTCTCGCAGTTCTCTAGTTTCTACTCCCCACTCCATCAGTTTCTCTCTCTCTCGTACTCTCCTCTCTTCAACGCCAGCGTTGTCTCTCCTCCGGTACCTCTCTCTCGCACTCTCTTCTGTCTTTCTCTGCTTTTCTACTCCCCAACGCCTTCTGCTGTTCTGCAGACTGCAGCCCAACTCCATCTCTAACGCCTCTTCATTCTCACCCTGTCCTTCTCACCTTCCGCTGTTCTGCGGTCCCGAAGCCCTCTGCTTTTAACCTTTTGGTTGCTCCTCCCTCTTTCTTTCTCTGAATTTTTCTACTGTAACAGTAAGGTTACGGGTAGGTTGTTGAGTGCTTACTTGATGCTTGAGAATTCAATGAATATTCCGATTATAGATTTGGACATTTCGTTGAGGATGTTGGATAGTAATGCAGATTTGTACAAAGTCTAGGGGTTAAATACAAGAACATAATAAAAAAAAACGTCTTGTCCGTCTAGAACCCATCTAGCGTCTAGATGGTGCCCCACCGTCCCGTATCAGCTTTGTGTATTTTGGAACAATGATTTTGTATAATCTAACACCATATGAATAATATACACATGGTAATAAGGATTATAATTTGTATTGCAAGCACCTCAACTTGTTTACCTGTATCTCTTTTCCCATAGTCCCATTATTTGCCCACTCCCAGTAATAATGAAAAGAAATTATCTTTTAAAGATGTCAATTTTATCAGCTGAAATTTTATTGCTTGGACTAAAAGTTATTAAAGTATATTTATAGATGTTCAAATTTTGCCGTAACAAATAGGGTAAACTTGTTAGTTGAATTTTTTTATTTGTTATTCAGGTAGAAATATGATTTAGGTATCATCACAACTGAGACATATTAAAATACACCAACCAGTGATAAGATTACTTTTAACATGAAAAAAGAGAGAGGAAGGTTAACATTTTCCATACCACTTCCTCATACTTCATTTCTTCTGCAATTTTACAAAACTTTATCATTTTTTTTACTATTTATAACCATTTCTCTCCAACTCTAGTTCCCCCAGAAATGTATGGGTCATATAGGGTATTTTCATCTTTTCCTTTTAACCAAACAAGGGCAGAAATTTAATTTTATAAAAGGAAACTATTTTACGGTTTAAAGGAAGTTAAGCAAAAGACAGGGCTGTATATGGGACGTACTTTTGAAGCTTTAAAATATACAAGAAGCATTGTCCCCAAACCCATGGGGGTTATACAATTTCAAAGTTACTATCTTTCTCAATTACACAACAAAAGCTACAACAAATATCAGGAAAAGGTAAAAAAAAAAAAGTATAACTTGAGTAGCTATAGAGAATTCCTATTATTAGGAGGCCAAAGAGGGAGAACAGAAAAGGTCTAGCCCACACAGAAACAACCAAATAAGCAATAGGATGAGAGGGAAGTTATTTCCAACAAGAAAAATAGTGAGCAGAAGAAAGAGTGAGGTTCTGGTAAGGCTGAAACAGTGAAACATGATAACCAAGTGAAAAGTTGGCTTTGCTTCAATAGAGGATGAGTGAAGACAAGGCAGAATCCATCAATCTTCAAGAGTACAATTGATGAGTTTGTTGGCATGTGTTTTCTAGCTTCTAATATATCTTTGGGTAACTTCCTAGTGCATGCTGACTCCTACAGTAAGAGTTAGGATTGAGCTGGTTGTTGAAAAGTTGTTCTTGTAACAATGATCTTATCGAGTGTGTTAACAAGGAGAAGAGGTAATTTTATACATGCTATCTTCCAAAATGATGTAGGTTGCTAAAAGTGTGCACAATAAGCATTGTCCAATATTGCACAAATAAACAATACACTCTAGACAAAACCAAGATACACTAATAGCTTCTCTGAAAGAATAAAGACACAAAGAAAGCAGTAGGATCAACCTTAGCTTGACGAAGCTCATAAATCTCCAGGAATAGCTGTTTTGAGAGCTCCTCCAAAGCTTGTGTCTCTGCTTCCATATTTTTTATGTCTGCACAGAAAATAAAATACATAAGATATAAAGACGATAATAAATGACTGCCATGCTACTGAAGATGGAACTTTCAGCAAGAAATTATTAAACTGCCTGCCTGTCCCAGGAGATTCCGAGAAGAGTTTCATTGATACTAGGTTCACATAAAAGTAAAATTTGATTTCACTAGAATTATATTTCATTTTTAATAAATTACGTCAGTTATGTTTGGATTAAAAAAAGTTACACTGGTCTGTATCAACTCCGTAGTTTCGCGACCTACCATGGCTTCCACAATTTGATGGACTGAAGCAAATCATTATTTTTCTCATTTTCTTTTAAATTGAAATTTACAAAGTCTCAAGGAATTGATTGAGATCCATAATTTGCAACCTTACCTAGGTTGCATGAAAATGGAAACTGGAAAATCCAGCAATTCCAAAGTTTCTTAGGAAACAAAACACTAGAGAAACATCAACATAAATTATACTTTATCTTAAAGCTCTAAATGAGGCAAACATATATATATATAGCAAAATATAAAGAAAAATAGAAGTCGAGTACAATATTAATACTAGAACTAGATAGTTACGAAATAGAATAACAAGGGTGGTGTTTACTCGAGCTGTTTACATACTCCACCAAATGTCCTAGAGTTTCTTTATATCTAAACCCTTTACTTTTATGTATGGCTGAGATTTAATCAATATATTGAAAAATAAAACAATTCAAAACAAAATAATAATTACATTCACACTCCCTACTTCTCTCTTTTCGTACCCGCCCTCTCTTTTCTTCCCCTGTTTCTCAACAATCTCCATTCAGCAATGTCTCAATCGAAGTTTCAAAACTGACCACTTGTTTTCTTTCCTTCTATTTGGAAGATAGAGAAACGAGAAAGGAAAGAGGAGTGAGACTTGCAGAGAAGGACACAAGTCGGGAGACGAGTCAGCAGATGGCGAGTGGAGTGAGGTTGGCCATTGTTGACGAGAGAAACGAATCACCCCATGGAGGAAGATCGAAGAACCAGATGCAGAGAGTAAAAGCAATTTTTGTTTTTAAGTTTAGTGTTTTCTTTTTTATGTTAAAATCAAATATAAATGAATACCCAGACATTTCCAAGCCTTTGAAACATGTTTCCCTCCTCTAAATTCCAGCTTCGTTTCCTCTTCTACATGGTCAATGAAACATTGACTGGTGAAACGCATGCTTGATATGTTTCCTCTGCGCTTCTGAAATGTGACACAGGACCATTCGAACGTTTCATGGTATCATAGCATTCAGCCACCCAAAGCATTATAACACTACTAGAGCCTTACCACATATACATGAACTAACAAAGCAGTGCAGAAAATCTTCACTTTAAAGACTATAACACTACTCAAAGCACTATAAATCACGATTTCTCAGTCCCACTTCAACAACTATAAAAGTCAAACCTAGTTCATATAGGTAAAACCTTAAGGCGGAGAAAAATAATATAGAATAAAGAGAAATATTTACGAATTGATTTGTATTGTGCCTTACCGAAGCAAAGTACATGAACAGGCTAAAAATCTAAGAAAGTAAAAGAACAGAAACGAAATTACCTTGCTCCCTCTGGTCCTCTTGGACAGATCTAACAACTGTTCCAACAATTCTCTTCAAGAAAGATCTAGCATTCAACTTCTACAATATAAAACGACTATTAACCCAAATCAGATAACCAACCAACACATACAAGAAGGACAAAGAAAAAGTTCAAATAAGAACCACCATCCAAACCTTCATTGTCAGGAAAATTCAGTTACCCTCACTTTCTGCTTGAATTCTTAGCCTTTACCTTTCAATGATTTTTAAAGTAGTGCCAATCCTAATAAAACTGTTTTATTTTCAATCCTTCTTCAGAAGACATTAATTTGGGGAGATGGTGCTGAGTATGAATTAAACCAAAGACAAACTTGCCTCGGTACTAGTTGGATATCAAAACAAAATGATAAGGCAACTTTTGGGTATATTAAATTATTTAAAAGGTTATGGACAAAAAACAAAAGGAAAAGTTCAATTAATTTAAAGAAAATGCATCTCGAGGCAATTAAAGAACTCCATAAAAACTATGGATGAACATGGAACATAAGTAATTATGCTAATCTAGGCAGATTCCAATGTAAAGACCATGTATGCCAAGTTGTGTAGTCTAAAAAGCATACGTATGCAGCCAAGCACGCGACTTATTATTTTGAGCACTGAATTAGGCCTATATAATGTATATAATGAATAGGCAACGGTTCAATCATCTCTGCATAATCCCCCTCTATCTAAAAAAGGAAAGGAAGTAACTTAGCTACATCTTGGTTTCCTAAAAGAGACTGAAATTTGTAGATACATAAGCAGATCTTGAAAAACTATTGAGATATGCGAGAAAGGAAAAGATAAACTGCCAAAATGATGGAAGTGTAGACTCTTGGTGACCATCACTGAAGTTATGCACCCAGCTCTCTTTCACTCTATATAAGCCCACTCTTTTTTAGTATATCATGTCATACCATTCTTTTATATTATATTATGTGTCTGATTGAAGTGAGACTCAAACATTGTGAGATGTAGTGTTTACCTAGGTTGTAGAACCATGCCTCATTAAAAGTAGACGCCCACCTTGTGCCTTACCTTTTCAGACTGAAGGGTAGATTCACTGAAGTAATGCACCCAGCTCTCTCTCACTCTATACTAGCCCAATCTTGTCTAGTCTACCATGTCATGCCATTGTTTTAATTTATATTATGTGTCTGATTGAAGTGAGACCCAAACCTTGTGACATGTGGTGTTTGCCTAGGTTGTAAGACCATGCCTCATTAAAAGTGAGACGCACACCATGTGTCTTACCTTTTCAGACGGCATGTCTTTGATCAAAGTAACTTGGATTAAAGAAGATCCTACTAAAGGTACAACTAAAAAAATCTTACAGAAAATAAAGAGTTTCCTCTACATCTATTTCCATATAGGTAACACTCACAATATCTAGTTAAGTATCTCCAAGATCCAGATGAACTCTTCGATGAGACTTAGGAGGATATAGACTTCAGAAGTGCAAAAATTAAACATTTCAAGAGGACCCGTGTAGATCTTCAACATTAAGTTGTAAGAGAACTCCACTAAGTAGGAAACAAGCAATCCATTTTCAGTAAGTATGTTATCATCTTAAAATGCAATCATTATTTTTAGGCCAACTAATTAGAATACTGCAACCTTTTGGAATTGTGGATCAAGTGGCACAACCTTGATGAGAGATGAATATCACAACCTTCATAAAAATATGCTCACATGCTAACACAACCTCGATAAAAACAAAAGTTATCATGTCTTCACCATTTGGTTGCCCTCGTTAGCAGGTGGACATATTTATAAATGTTTCCATACTCACCTATGACCGTTGAAGCTCATCTTATTGAATGCACGACCCACAGAAGTTGTGAACTCGAATTAACTTGCTGTTACGTGTTGGATGAATATAAGAAGATTAACGAATAAAAGATTGTGTTTTATGTTCAATAAACAAGATCAGAATAGTATACAAATTTACAAGTGTTGAAATATAAGGGAGAATTAAAGAAGAAAAATTGTGTTTTATGTTCAATGAACACGATCAGAATTGTATATTCGTCCACCTTTGATCTCAGATGAAGTTGTACTATCAGCATGTATACCTGGACTCTAATTCAAATTTTTGGATAAACCAAGTAGTATTTCATTTTTGACAGAGAACTTACCAAATAAATAAAAACATCTACAAACTACTGTCTCAAAAGGGGAAAGTGGAATATAAGAGGAAAAGATATTAGACCTCTTCTGTTCCTTGAATCCTCTCCATCTCCATTTGAGAAAGAATAATTTTCTTCTTCTTCGCAATGCAAGTTTCGATAGATTGCATTAGTTGCCTCTCCAATCCCTTAATTTCTGATTCCTCAATCTCTCTATCACAGGCCCACAAGTATACAGCTGAATAAATTAGCATGAACTGCCCAAAGTTAAAAGTAAAACAGCATCCCCTAGACCCAAAGGAAACCCCTCAAATTTAGTACCTGATAAAAAGAGATAAGTAACTATAAGGCAAATTTACAGCTCCAAAACCAGATAGAACTGCCATAACAGTCACACCAATTACACCAATTCTGCTAACCAGTTGAGGCATAGTGAAGAATCCTGAAAGATTAAATCAGAAGTCAAATGGTTGGACATTCAAGAAATTGATTTTGTACAGGTGAGCGGTGAGCTAAATAAAATAAAATGGTTGAACATTCGTGAAATTAATTCTGCCTCCTTGTATGTTGAGGAAAATAACTTAAAAGATGCTTGTTTACAGATGCATTGCGTACTCATGTAAACTATAATCCTAAAGAGATTCCCTCATCTCTATTTACCCCATCTTTATTGATTATCATTGAGGAAAACATACTAAGAGGAACGATACAGATAAGAGAAAACGCTGCAATCAATATCCCGATTTTGGCAATGAAGTGCACACTTAAGGTGAGCATGTCGCAGAAGGAGACAAGGATTGGTGACCAGTATATTTATAGGAAAACCAGCAACAATGGTCTCATTGTGAAGAAGGTTACTTAAGAAATTGAGGATTGAAATGAGTACTTATTAAAGATCCTCTGGTTATAGATAAGCTTAAGATAAATAATAAGATGCTTCTCGAGGGTTCAAAAGGAGACAAAGGACCTTGTCAGCTGTAAAACCCACTAATGTGTTGACATTGAGATAACAGCACTAATGACAAAATCTGCTGTTACAACATAGCTGGTAAAAGATAAAATGGCAAAAGTGCAAACAGTGCCTCGGACAAATCACCTAGAAAGAAGGATGTATATAATGTCCTTCTATCATCAATTCATCATAAAGACACACCATAGATATTCAAACATAAGCAACAAGCAATCTCAAGTTTGATGATGACCTTTATCAAGTGAAGGCATTGGAAAGTGGACACCCATTTGCCAAAATGCATAGAGAAAAGCTAAGAGGAATAAGATGGCGCCAAGAGCAGCTCGCTCCTTTCTTAAACCTGAAAGGAAGTTAAAAATTCAGAATTGGTTGAACTGTGTGCCTGAAAGGAAATTAAAATGAGTAGATAGGGCAGAAGACGAAATGAATGTATATGTCTCTAAGACTCTCTATGAAACAAACAATGAAAAGTTTATAGCATTATTTAATATTTATGCTTTATCCTTCAACTCTGACCCTCTCCAGATAACAATGGATCCAATATTAATCACAAAACAGGATCTGTAATATTCTGCTCACACAACGGAAATCAACGGTCACACGGATTCAGCAAAACGCACCATTTGTATTATATTGACTCAACGTCAAAATTTGTTGAAATCCAAAATTAGATGACAAATATTATGAGCAAACAAAACCAAAAGGCAAGAATACCGCTACTGCAGAGCATCAAATAGCAATGATAATATGGCAACATGAAGACCAAAAGCAGTATCAAGCAAAACAGATCCAGCTTCCAGTTCATCCATCTAGCCCTGCAAGTAATTAGCTTAAATTACTGAGATCTCCGAGGCTTAAGTGAAGTTGCGAATATAAGAGCGGAAGAAGGAAACTGAACTCTTTTGAAAGAACCGGAATGATCTCGAAGAGAACAAGCTGGAGAAGGTTGCAGGAGAAGGCGAAGACGACGCTGAAGATAATCTGAACCAAAACCCTCTTCTCTTCGTATTCCTTGTAGAGCCTGCGATTGAGAAACCATAGCCCCGCCCACCCCAGTAGAACCAGCGATCCCACTACTTCTACACCCTCCAATACCGCCCATCCCCATCCCATCTCTCTCCGACTTTCACAAATTCAATTTCAGTACTACTTCAAATCGATAAACCATTCGCTCCGATGGTGTTATGGATAGAGATTCTCGATCAACCCGACAATCGGCCGATGACGATTTAGCCAGGGAAACCGCAGCGCATAGATTGATGAGTCTACGAATAGAAAGGGAGAGATTGTACATTAAAAATTTTGGTACCCTATTTTATATATTTTATAAAATAATTCTTATAAAAACTTTAATTCTTAATTATTTTTAAAAATTATAAGCTGATAATGTTTTTTTTATTTTTTTTATTTTTTTATAAAGGAAAGTTATTCAATGCAATAGACGACACACCGTCTGATTGATTGAAAGGTCGATTAAATCTGCACACGGACTAACCGTCACGAAGGGTCAGAACATACACAAAAGGAAAAAAAAAACACATCAAAAGAAAACTTCAATCACCACGAGCCGATTGAAGAGGAAAACCAAATGAAGCACAAGACAAGAAGATCAAGGAAGCAACAACAAGAACATGTTTGTAGAAGCAGTGCATATTACAACTCTTAGGGACTACGGGTGAAAACCTCATATTTGGACTCTTCAATTGAGCCTTTAGATTTCGATCACCTGTCATCGACTCCTTCTCACGAACACATTCAATGCTTCTTCCACACGTAGCTCACACTCTCAAGACGTACACTATATCCTCGGACCAAATAACGTGAAACAAAGTAACTCTTTTGATGTCTTTTTTTTTTGATACTACAAGATAAGCAATTAGGAAGGATTATTTTCTCGAGATTTTCCATCCTAGAGCATCCTTCCGGATGAGCTCATCCACCAAGGGAGTAGATGAATCTGACGCCAGAGAGAAGTCGTGTCCCATCTTCGCAAGCAAATCAGCAACACCATTAACTTCTCTGAAAACATTTGGAATCTTGACCTGACATAAACTTACTAAGATATTAGTAATATCTGATAAAATAAGATCCAGCTCCCACGGGGGCTTCTAGATCTGTCTCACAGGATTGATAAGAGACAGACAATCTCCTTCAATTTCAATGTTCTTGAATCCAAAATCAACAGCCCTCACCAGCCCCTCCCTTAGTGCACATGCTTCAGCATGGAGGACAGTACCACATTGTCCAGATCCAAGAGAGATCAGATTGGCTTCATGATTTCGAAGAATAAAACCAAAGGCAGAGTTTCCATTATCCTTCTTAGATCCATCAAAATTTAATTTTAATAAATCCAACATCGGATTTAGCCCATGGAATATTTTTCTTTCTCCTTTTGTTCTTCCCCCCTCCACCCGAAAGTTTCAAACCCCCTTTTCCAGCTTGGTTCAATCATTAATTTGAGTTCGGGTTCTTTGATCAATGTTTTGAGGATTTATATTATTAAAAAAAATTGATTTCTAGTAGACCAAATTTTCCACCAAATTACACTTAGATAAATAAAATCCGATTCAGAAAGGTTACCTTTAAGCCAATTCAGCATAGTGAAAATATTAGAGTCTAATAATACAGTCTTTCCAATAACATCCTTGACACTACGAATAGAGATAACATCAAAAAGGAAATTGCATTTAAAGAAGAGATGTTCAGCTGATTCATACAGGTGATCGCATAAGCAACAATTCATAGGAACCGGAATTTTTTGTTTTTCTAAATTTTCTTTAGTTGGAAGACCATTAAGCAAAAGTTTCCAGAGGAAGTTTTTAACTTTTGGCATAATATTAAGGCACCAAATCCCTTCAGCCGGGTTAGGAGAAAACCCTTTATTAAGATACATGAGGTTCATTGCCGACCTGGTCGAGTAGCTCCCACTAATCTCCGGCGCCCAGTTAGACGATCCCAAATAAACGACATAGGAAGTTGATATGATTTAATAGCGATAATAAGATCTCTCGGCAAAAACGGGCCAAGAGCCTCATCAATTAGATGGGAATTCAACTTATTCTCTTTGATATAGTAATTTACAAATTCTTCCTCATTAATGCCATTAGTATTTTTACAGATCTTAATTAATGGTTCATCCGCAATCCAACGGTCTTTCCAGAACTTGACTGTTCTGCCATCACCAACATTCTAACGGAATCCTAATTCGAATTCATTTCTTAATTTCATAAGTTTTTGCATTGCCATGACGAATTTTCTTTGACCTTGGATTTGTAATCCCAAATCAAGGATCCTTTAAGATATTTCTCATTTACAATTTTCACCCATATATTATCAGGTTCACCCATTATTTTCCAAAGAAGCTTCATTTGGAGGACTTTGTTCATATCTTCCGATTTTCTGATCCCCACTCCACCGAAAATTTTGGGTTTACATATTCTATCCCAGCTAATTAACGGATGAAAATTAGGGCCCTTATTCCAGAAGAAATTTCTATTTATTTGGTCTAATTCCTTATGAATACTCGAAGGGAACATGAAACTTTGCATAATGAAATTGGGTCTAGCATTTAAATTTGCTTCAATTAGTGTAGTTCTACCTTCTTGGGAGAGCGAAGAGGCTTTCCATTTTGTAAGTTGTTGTTTTGATTTAGAGATGACATCTTCAAACACAGATTTATTCACCCTCCCATTAACAATGAGACAACCAAGATAACGCCCAAGGCAAACAGAGCTTGGAATCCCCAAGCACTGTTGAATCTGACGAATCACTGCGTTATCCACATTTTTAGAGGGTTGGAACGCCGATTTATGGAAATTAATTTTTTTGTCCTGAGATGAGGCAATAGTCATTCAGAATCTCAAAAAAATTTGGTGCTAGCTCCCACATAAGCTTTTGTGAAAATAATAATACCATCCGCAAAAGCAAGAAAAGGAACCACCGTTCATTGTCTTGTAATTGAAAATCCGGTATTTTTCTTATTTAAATTACATTCCTTCTGAATATTTAGAGCCAACACTTCAACCCCTAAATTAAATAACAGAGGAGAAATTGGGTCACCTTGACGAAGACCTCTTTTAGGGAAAATACATTCTGAGGGTTTATCATTGATTAGGATTGAATAAGAAACAAAAGAAATACATTCACGAATCCACTTAATAAATTTAAAGTCAAAACCAAATTTTTCAAGAACCGCGCAGGCAAAGGCCCATTCTACTCTATTGAATGCTTTTTCCATGTCTAACTTGATTGCAAGGTAACTCTCCTTACCTTTTTTAGTCCTAAACCCATGACAAATTTCATGCGCAATTAAGATGTTATCATTAATTGCTCTTTTTTGGACGAAAACACTTTGAAGTGGATGAATTAGTTTATAAAGAATGGTTTTGATTCTAGCAGCTAGGATTTTAGCTATAATTTTATACGTTGTCGAACACAGACTTATAAGTCTGAAATCGCCGGTAGAAATTGGATTATCCTTCTTAGGGATAAGTGTAATAAAAGTATGGTTAATTTGTTTTAATAAACTACCATAATGGTAGAAACTTTTAACAGCCCTAATGACAGAAGGACCAATGATATTCCAATACTTCTGGAAGAAACCCGCTGACATGCCATCCGGACCAGGGGATTTATCACTTCCGATATCAAAAACTGCCTTTTTGATATCACTATATTAGAAAGGTCTAGTCTAGTAAATATTATCCTCATCACTAATTTCCTTAGAAATTACCTGAAGATATTGTTCTAGTATGTATTGATCTCCATTAGAAGCACGAAACCTATTCTTATAATCCTTAGTGAATTCCCGAACAATATCATCTTCATTATTAATCCACTCACCATCACTCCCTTTAATAGAGTTGAATGTTTTTCTATTTTTCCTTCCAGTAGCTTTCCTATGGAAATATTTTGTATTCTTATCTCCTCCAACCAGAGAATTGGTTTTCGCTCTCTGCATCCAGTATTTTTGTTGGTATTCTATCAGACATTCTCTTTTTTATTTAATCTTACTAGCTTGTCATTAATATTTTGGGTATAACTTCTAGTAATTATCTTTTGTAATTTTTCAATTTTACAGTCAACAAACTTGACTTGTTTATTTATATTACCAAATTTAGGTTTACTCCAGATTTTCAGTTTAGTTTTAACTAACTTCAATTTCTTAGTAAGTTTGAACATATTGGTTCCCGGAACATGTGCTCTCCACGCTTGTTTAATTGTGCTTTCACAATCTTCTCTATCAGTCCACATTAATTCAAATCTAAAAGGTTTATTTCTGTATTTTTGCGGGGTCACACATAAGCTTATAGAAATCATACAGTGATCGGAAGAGGTAAATGCGTGATTCCATAATTGAATATTGTTATACTTGTTAATAATTTCGTAATGAACCAGAACACGGTCTAGTTTCTCGAATGTATTGTTATCCCCATCTTTCCTTTTCCTCCAGGTAAAATCATTACCTCTAGAAACTAGATCAACCAGATTACATCCTGAATAAAGTTACCAATTCTCAAGAATCGGTTATTAGATGTGTAAGCACCACTAATCTTATCCGACGGACCAAGGAGATCATTAAAATCTCCCATGACGACAGATGGGAGATTGGAAGAAGTAATCAAACTCGTCACCCTTGCCCAAAATTCGTTTTTAAAATTTTCAGCTGGAGGGGCGTAAATAAAGATGATATTACAAGAGAAATTATTTTCAAAATTATGGTGTTCCAACATCACAAATCTATCGTTCCAACGGGTTAATTTAATTTTCTCGTTAATAAAAGCATAACTTTTATATAAAAGGCAAAGACCACCAGCCCGACCAATAGACGGAATAAAATGAATAGAATCAAAACCAGTGTTACGCCATTGAGAATCAATCGGTTCAGTATCAGTTTGAATTTCCGCAAGCATTATCATATCAACATGTTCATATTGGGTCGTAATTTTGAGATCAACCCAAAAATTAATTTGCCTCATCCCCCGACAATTCCAAAAGGCAATCTTCATTTGAAATCGAGATGAATAAAATCGTTCACGGACATTAAAACCAAGCCAGAAGTTATCTGATGGTTCATAATTTGAGTATAACATATTGATTTAATATTAGTCCAACCATGCTTAGGCAACCCAAACAAAGGCGTCCAAGACCAAAAGCAAGTGAGAAACAGGTAATTACAGCTTAAATTCATGTTAAGCATTATATCAATCAATCCAAAACAGGAGATCGATACACTCGCTATAAAGAAGTTTCTAGGCTTCACCAAGTCAACCAGTTTCAACTCGAAAGTTGAATGGGCAATTTCAAAGTTAAAGAAAACACTCAGAAGGGAAGAATTATACATACATGATAAACCGGAGAGAGGTTTAAGATTATAAAGCTCCCAATTAAGAATAAAGATGCATCGAAATACATTACATATCCAAATACACCAAAGCAACAAAGTCTTTGCCAAGATTACAGGATTCGAGTTACCAAAGATCAAATATATACTGAGCATTCCATCACACCTCGAGACAACAGACAAAGAAGAGTTCCAAGTAGCCGATTGATACCTAAAATCCATAAGCAGAATGTACTTCATGTACCAAACCGAAGTACAAAATTCAGAGTACAGTTAATTCCAAAGTACCTGCATTAAGATTTGATACCAATCTAGGTTAATCTCAGAGTATTTTCTTGACAAGAAATTAAAAGAGGGATTTAGTTCAAACTTGAAATAGTGCTAACATATCACATAGAAGAAATTCTCAATCCAGACGAGAACACATACACATGATCGTAAAGGATTATATATGTAAATGGTTCTAAATTTCTTTGGTATAGACATGGGATATACTCTCAAAAGAGAGTTCATTTGGAATTCCGGACAGAACCGGGATTTGTTCATAGGCCATAAGCAATAGCTTATGATTCGTTTAGAGAAGTACCCAGAGGGTGTAACACCCCGAATCCGTGGGACTCGAGGCGCTACTGGGTTAGGATCTCACAATGGATCCTAACCCTAGCCTGACAACAAGTTCACTGGATCTTACAACAAGGCATAGATAGATTAAAACCAAAACATAAAACAGTAATATATAAATCAAAAGGTTTATACAAGGTACCGTTGAGTACAATCAAAACATACAACTATACATAACAAAATATCCCATATCCCACGATAGTAACCTAGTGTACGGAGCCCTCAGCGGATCACCCACTCTAGATCACTCTGCAGTTCTCCTAACCTGCAAAGTATCTACAACACGATATAAAACCGTTAGCTAACCATACATATATAAGATAAGCATAAGCACATACACACATCATAAAATCATAAACATCTCATCATGGTATCACACATTTACCCAATTCATTTCTTTATATAAATAGTCCAACACTCAAATCATATATAAATATGTATATGAACATATGTGACACGAGGAATATATAATCCCCGCCTCTGGGTCCAATAGCCAGCTGGAGTGGTGCCTAGAACACCTCCCCGAGTACCCTATGGGAATGGAGAGTGCCCGAACCGTTTACCAGGTCTGGCCTGCCTATAGAGAACCTCCCAGACTCCCAGTGGGATGAAAGGGCAAGTTATCACGTCCCTACAATGGGCAATCAATATACCATAGGTCGGTAATAATCAATAACGCATGCTGTCAAGCATATACCACACACCACTCATGCATACATCCAATATAAGGATGGTAGCTAAGTAAGTCCTATGGACTTACCTCAACCTCGAAGTACTCTCAATCCGATCAACTCCAATCTAGAGGACAACACTGCCTAATAACAAGGCATAAAGAGATATTACATCTCCTATCAATCAAAGGCGTCACACCTAGACCCAAGGGATCCATATGGATCATATCCAACTTATAAACTTCGATAATCTCCTAAACTTCAAAGCCATAACCGGCATATAACGCTATCATACTCATCATCATTCTATCATCAAATACGTACCTAGCATGCTACTAACCCGCTTGTACTAGGAAAGGAAAGGATTTACACTACTCTAGGTAGATCCGGGACAAGACGCACCTGCGTGACAAGAGGGACGCAGGGGCGAAGCAAGGCAAACCGCAGGCACGGCGGCACACTGGTGCAGTAGCGGTGACCGTGGCCGCGGGGCGGCAACTTCCGGGCGCGGGTGCGGTGACAAGGTCCCGCAGGGGCGGCGACTTCCAGGCGCGGGGGCGGCGATAGTGTAGAATGGCCTTCCCCAACTTCTTTTCGACTCTTCACGTGAGGAACTCACGTCTTCGTCATTCCATAGCTAAACATATACATATATATACACATTCCACTATCAATACACATCCAATCACATCTAATCCTAAGCTAAAGAAGGGGAATTCAAGAAAGGAAGAAGAGAAGAAGAAGAATGGAGCTTACCTACTGCTGGGATTCTATACAAGAGGAAAAGCTCAACACAACCACCTCAGCTAGCTCCCAAGCTCAACAACAACAACACATAACATCAACCTCAACAAGGCCACACAATTCTCTTTCAAACCAAGGAGAAACAAGAACAAAATCAAAGGAAGAAAAAGAGGGAAAGAAGAACGTGAGAAGTTGGAGAATGAAGACTGAAACCCTTCATCACGAGCCCAAGAAGACTTAAGGAGGAAGGGAAGGAAGAGGGTAAAGCACGGGTCCAACTGGTCAACAAAGCCGGCTGCAGCCGCAGGAAACTGCAGGGGCGGAATCTTGAGCCGCAGGGGCGGTAACCCACTGGGGCGGCCCAAGGCACCCGCAGGGGCGGCTCAGCTCCTAAAGGTCATGGCTCTTACAGAGGGGACATGATTGAGAAAGAATAAGAGAAGACCCAAAAAGCCTGCGCATAAACTTACTTGTAAACTTGATGAGGAGTTTTCTAATCGAAAAAGGAATGACATCGGAGACAGATAACTCCAACCACCGGCGCCGACGCCATACCTCGCTCCAAGTACCAATTCCCGTAGGAAAGAGGGGAGATCCATACTCGGCACTTTCCATTTCCTTGATTACTCTAAAGTTCCGGTCTTTGATTGCAGCATTGTAACATCCGGAATTTTTATTCCGGACTTAGAGCGTTTTGTAGATCTTCCCGCAGGCACGAGGTGCCGAGTGCCGGGATTTATTCCTAAAATCCCGAGCCGACTCGTCATTTCCCCCTTTTTCGCTTTCCGACCCTTCGTTCCGAGCTGAGGTGACAAGAGGTCATTTCCGACCCCTCGTTCTGAGGTGAGGTGACAAGAGGTCAGCTGACCCCCTCTCCACTTTTTCAGCTCTTGTCCCCTCCCTCTCTCTCTCCTCTCTTTCTCTTTCACGTTAATCTCTTTCTCTCTTCATCTCTTCTCTCTCTTTGCTCTTCTTTCATTTTTTTTGAAGCTCTTGGATTGTGGACTGCAGTGGGGAAGATTCAGATCTGGTTTGGTGAGCTTCTTCCTCTCCCTACCTTCTCTTCTTTGTTGGTTATCCCTTTCTTTCCCCCTCCTTCATCCATGGCCATGGATGAAGCTCTTAAGAAGCTTTTTACTTAAATCCTTACATGCATGTGTTCTTAGCTCGATTAGGCCGTGGAGAGGAGTCTAAGATCAGTGGTTGGTGTTTGGAGAAGACCCAGCATGGAGAGTGATGCGTCCTTGGAGGTAACCAATGATAACTTTCGGATCTAGATCCAGCAAAGCTCCAACTACTCCTTGACTCTTTGTGCGGCGTTGTTTCGATTCAGATCCAAATGGGCGGAAGCGATGAAGAAACAAGGGTTGATTCGATCTAGAGAGATCGAATAAACCGTTTGATGGAAATCGGAAGTTGATTCTAAAGAAGAATCCTCGAATATGGTGTTCTTGGATCAAAGACGAGATCCAAGGAAGAAATTTGAGAAATAGACGGGAAGGTTTGATGCCCAAGCTAAGTCAGAGGAAAAGTCTTCTCAAAACCTAGTAAAATTGAACATGGAAAAATAGGTGAGGCAAGAGGTCCCTTATATAGAGAGTCTTGCCCACCTATGGGCCAACGGGCCAAAACATACATACGAAAAAGCCCAACAAGGAAAAACCCTAAAAGATAAGGTCAAAGGGAATATTCTATAAGGAATATCCCTTTTATTACATAAAAGGAAAACATGCAAAAAATAGTCCGAAAGTAAAAGCGTGGGCGGGACCGGTAGCCTATGCCATGGTGGTGTAGAGACACGGCATACCGGCGACTGGTCCAAGTGACGAAGTGGTGCGGACGATGATGGATCCGGTGGCTCGGGCAATGGACTTGGCTCGGGATCGGGTGAGCGGTTCATCTGAACGAACCCTCAAAGCCTCGTCCTCTTCGTCTACAGTCAACGTAAGAGGAGCATCCAAGGGCGCATCAGTCCCCCCATCTTGGCTGTGAAACGTCCCCGTTTTACCATCGTCAAAGAGGGGCTCAACATAAGGGGCAAGGTCCTTGATGTTGAACGTCGGGTGTACTCCGTAGGAATATGGAAGCTCTAACTTGTATGCATTCGGGCCATGGCGGGCTAAGATGCGGAATGGGTCATCACCGCGGTCCGAGATCTTGCTCATGCGGTGAGTTGGAAAACGCTCCTTCCTTAGGTGGAGCCAAACAAGATCACCGGGCTCAAAAGAGACGTCGCGGTGGCCCTTGTTGCGTTGTCCGGCAAGTTGGGCGGCACGACGTTCATGTTGTGTCCTAGTCAGCTCATGAAGCTCAATGATTTGGGTGGCTCGGTTTGCGGCAATGATTTGTTCGCCGTCCTTGAGCGGGCGGGGTGTGAAGTCCAACAGTGTGTGTGGATTAAGGCCGTAGACAACTTCAAATGGGGACAATTTAGTTGCCGTGTTCCTAGACCTGTTATACGAAAACTCCACAATAGAAAGTAAGTCCTCCCACCTACGTGGGTTGGTTCTAGTGGTGGCTCTAAGTAGAGCACCAAGAGTCCGATTGGTCACCTCCGTTTGACCATCGGTTTGGGGGTGATAACTACTTGAAAACAACAAGTTAGTTCCAAGTTTTCCCCAAAGCGTTCTCCAAAAGTGACTCACGAATTTCACGTCCCGATCACTAACGATAGAACGGGGTATCCCATGTAAGCGCACCACATTGTCAAAGAACAAGGTGGCAACTTCACTAGCATTTTGGGAGTTGGAGTAATGGTGCATTACAAAGGCGGTCTTTGAGCGCATCAAACACTCAAGCATGGATATCACGCCACTCAAACGTGACACCCTTGGTAGTAAGATCATGGAGCGGGGCCGCTACCGTGCTAAAGTCCTTGACAAAGCGCCGGTAGAAACCCGCTAAGCCGAGAAAGGCTCGGACCATGGTGACCGTAGTAGGAGTAGGCCACTCCCGAATAGCACGAACTTTAGATTCGTCTACTCGTAGTCCGTCCTTAGACACGACATAGCCAAGAAAGATAGTGGTGTCCGAGCAAAATACGCATTTTTCAAAGTTGACATACAATTGCTCTTGTCTAAGGCACTCGAGCACTTGGCGAAGGTGCCCGATGTGATCCTCCAAAGACGTACTAAACACCAAAATATCATCGAAATAAACAACGACAAATATACCCAAGAATCGGCGCAAGACATGGTTCATGAGGCGCATGAAGGTGGATGGGGCGTTGGAGAGGCCAAATGGCATGACAAGCCATTCATAGAGTCCATACTTCGTCTTGAACGCCGTCTTCCACTCATCACCTTCGGCCATCCGGATTTGGTGGTAACCGCTCCGGAGATCAATTTTGGAGAAAATGGTGGCGCCGTGGAGCTCATCCAACATGTCATCCAGGCGCGGGATCGGGTGGCGGTATTTAACGGTGATTTGGTTGATGGCACGACAATCAACACACATCCGCCATGATCCGTCTTTCTTTGGCACTAATATGACCGGGACAGCACATGGTGATAAGGATTCACGCACATGTCCCCGGTCTAGGAGCTCTTGCACTTGACGTTGTAGCTCCTTCGTCTCTTCCGGACTTGCTCGGTACGCGGCACGGTTTGGTAAAGAAGCACCGGGCACAAAGTCAATTTGGTGTTCAATCCCTCGGATTGGTGGCAAGCCGGGTGGTAGGTCTTTGGGCATAATATCCTGAAATTCGGACAACAACAAAGACACCTCGTGTGGCACATTACTTGGGTCATGAGA
The DNA here is from genome assembly GCA_002319775.1 of Fagopyrum tataricum. NCBI lineage: Eukaryota > Viridiplantae > Streptophyta > Magnoliopsida > Caryophyllales > Polygonaceae > Fagopyrum > Fagopyrum tataricum. Next base: position 28,188,897 of record CM008283.1, on the reverse strand, counting down.
AGTAGATAAACAAAACGGAACAAGCAAGAAACATGGAAACTTGCCTTCCATGACCGGTTGTAAATCATGCCGGCGAGCTAAGAGTATCCTCGGCTCACACCGTCCTTGAATCACGGGGTCCGAAGATGGCAAAGGTGCGTTCGTAGGAACGATGCGGCCTTTACTTCCTTTGGACTTGGTAGCATGGACAAGAGGGGCGGTGTTCCGGGATTTCGAAGTACTAGCACCTACAACATCGGAACTCCGAGGAGGGTCCGATTTTGCCGGTGCCTTAGCGGACTCATCTATAGATTGTTGCCTCTTCCGTTCCGCATAGTCAACCAAAATTTCGTGCGGAGTCATAGGCAAAAGTGTGACCCATTTTCCATTATATTGGAACATGTACCGGTTAAGATAACCATCGTGAAATGTTCGGCGATCGAATTGCCATGGTTGTCCTAATAGGACATGTGTGGCGTCCATCTTGATAACATCACAAAAGACCTTATCAACATACGCGCCAATAGAAAACGTCACCCAAGCTTGTTGTGTGACGGTGTCACACGCCTTATCGGAAATCCATTGGAGTCCATAAGGTGTTGGGTGGGGGGTTGTAGGCAACTTGAAGTGTTTTACCACTCGTTCGTTGACAATATTGCAACAAGAACCCCCATCAACAATTAGAGAAAGGCTCGTATTATTGACCAAGCAACGAGAGTGGAAGAGATTCCGCGTTGATCAATAGGAATAAACTCTTTAATAGCCAAAATACGACGAGAAACAAGAGCGAATTTACCGAGTTGTGCTGGAGCTCAAGCAAGCTCGTCGTCACATGGTTCCATTCCAAATTGCGGGTCGGCGTCTTGGTCATCCTCAATGATGATATCGCCATCTTGATGATCATCTTCGGTCCTCGAAATATGCTGGGTCGGCAAACAAAACACGTTTGGTGTTTGGACAATCTCGTTGCACGTGACCAAAACCGCTACACTTGTAGCACACGGGTTCCCTTGGGCGAGCCGCTGGGGAAGGTCCTTGTTGACCTCTAGCGGGAGGCGCCGGGGCCGTGGGTCCACGGTTTGGTGCCCTCTCATTACCCGCTTGCCTATTGGATTGACCCGTCCGTTGGGCTCCTTTGGAAGCGTCGACATCTGGAGAACTAGGCACATCTCGAGTACGTGTGTTAGAAGAATGAGGATATTGACTCGAGGAAGAATTATACCTTGAATACCGAGGCGTCTCAAGTTGTTGCTTGTAGAGCTTCATGGCGGCATGGCACAATGCCCCCAAATCCTTATATGGCACAATCTCAAGCGGGCGCCGAATGGAAGCATTAAGCCCACTCATGAATTTGGTGCGAAGGGCGGAGGGAGAGGCCGAGACGCCGGCCTTAATGTGCATGTCCTCGAGTTTGGCCAAGTAAGCCACCGGGTGAAGTTGCCTTGTTTGAACTCGGCAATTTGCAACCACATATCATTCTTGAAGTCCTCGGGCACGTATTTCTTGGTCATGACATAGATCAATTGCTCAAAGGTCGCGATCGGTGCCCATCCTCGCCTTTCACGGGTGATCTCATACCGGTTCCACCAAGACTTGGCATCTCCTTCAAAGTATTGCCGCCTCGATTTTCTCGTATTCGTCCTCATAATGACAATGTTTCAAGGCTCGTTTCATATCCTGCGCCCAATCAAGAAAAACACACGGATCATATTCACCATGAAAGATAGGGAATTTAACCTTACCTTCCCTATGAGCGCGGTAGGGGTCCGGGCGGGGCGGTGGATTGTAGGCATCATTGGCACGGGCTCGCCGGTGGCCGCCTTGACGCCGGTGGCGCCCATGAACGTGTGGTTCATGCCTAGGTGGGTTTGGAGGAGGCAACCATTCTTCACCTCGGTCTTGGTTCTCATAAGGGTCCATGATGGGTGGGTGCCATGGACGGTCATGTGCCACCCGTTCCAAGTCGGACTCATCACCGGAGAACTCGTTGAAATCATTTTGCTCATCATACTCATCAAAGTCAAGGGTCGTCGGTTGCCGGGTTGGCTGTTGGCGACGGCGTCCAGAACGATCATTCTCACGACCATGATTGTTGGTCGAGTCGGGACGGGACCGGGGCTCTTCCCGGGCTCGACGGTCGGTGCGGGGCGCACTAGGTGGAGGTGGAGAAGGGACATACCGTTGGTGTTGAGGCTCATAATGCTTGTGCCGATTTCCCGTATCGACTATGAGAAGGTCATCTTGAGTCGGGTCGGGGAATTCTTCGTCCTCTTCATGGGACTCATTTCCGTCAAGAGGTAAGGGACGTTGGCATTCAATGACGGACGCAAGCCGGGGACCGTTTGATGGTCCGGCTCCTAAAATTCCCTTGCCTTTCCGTTGTGCATCGGATGTGGAAGCATTGACCAAGGTCTCAATCAGAATTGTTGGGGTGGGACGTTGGGCAAGCCGTAGAGCCTTCAGAGGTTCCAACTCTTGCTTCAAGGCAATATTTTCTCGGGTCAAGGCATCAAACTTTTGTTGTGCCTTCAAAGCTTCCAATTCCTGCCTTATGGAGTCATTTTCGAGGGATAACGAAGCATTTTCTTGAGCCAAAGGTTCATTGGACTCTTGCGGACCAGAATCCTGAGAAGTTTCCAATTCAACGTTAGTCATTGCTCCAAATCAGCACACAATTACAAGCAATCAAATGAGCAAGATGACAAGTTAAGTCAACTTTACCCAAGTTCAAGTGCGTTATCGGGTTCTACTTTGGGGAAGGCCGTTTGGCGGTTAGGCAAGTAAGGCAAATCCAACAAAATTGAACCAATTACACACAAATAAACAAGTGATATTTTGCAAACGTATGTAAGAAAATGGAGAGGCGGAAGATGGACGGATTGTTCAGTCGGCAAGCTTTGCTTGCTTTCGGTCTTTGACCGTTTTGTAAAATCCGATTTTTCGGATGGACCGGTTTGCCTGACGTCTTTTCACCTTTGTGTTTCGTTTCTTTGAAACGTTTTGAGCAACACTTTTTTGTTTTTTTTTGTTTTTTTTTTGTTTTTTTTGAACACAAATCCGTATTGATGAAGAGTTTGTTTGCTTTTCTTGGAATATCAAAGCGAGATATCCGAATATTCGTTAACAAAAATACCCCAAGAAATTTGGTGAAATTAATTAACAAAATTGTCGGATTGGGTCAGTTTAAGAAAAGACGAGTTTGATGAAAAACCAAATATCTCCTATTTTTGTTTTTCAAATTGATCAAAAGAAAAGAGAAAAAAAAATTCAGGAAAAATGGATGAACATGATGAAGAACATGATGAAGAACATGAAGATCACGAAGAACAAATGAAGAACATCATGAAAAAACGAAGAACATCATGAACAAAAGGCTAAATAGGTTGAAGATAATAACGCACAAAAACAAGAGTAAAGAGAACTTAGCTTTGATCCCTTTGCTCTGATGCCAATTTGATGCGTCCTTGGAGGTAACCAATGATAACTTTCGGATCTAGATCCAACAAAGCTCCAACTACTCCTTGACTCTTTGTGCGGCGTTGTTTCGATTCAGATCCAAAGGGGCGGTAGCGATGAAGAAACAAGGGTTCATTCGATCTAGAGAGATCGAATAAACCGTTTGATGGAAATCGGAAGTTGATTCTAAAGAAGAATCCTCGAATATGGTGTTCTTGGATCAAAGACGAGATCCAAGGAAGAAATTTGAGAAATAGACGGGAAGGTTTGATGCTCAAGCTAAGTCAGAGGAAAAGTCTTCTCAAAACCTAGTAAAATTGAACATGGAAAAATAGGTGAGGCAAGAGGTCCCTTATATAGAGAGTCTTGCCCACCTATGGGCCAACGGGCCAAAACATACATACGAAAAAGCCCAACAAGGAAAAACCCTAAAAGATAAGGTCAAAGGGAATATTCTATAAGGAATATCCCTTTTATTACATAAAAGGAAAACATGCAAAAAATAGTCCGAAAGTAAAAGCGTGGGCGGGACCGGTAGCCTATGCCATGGTGGTGTAGAGACACGGCATACCGGCGACTGGTCCAAGTGACGAAGTGGTGCGGACGATGATGGATCCGGTGGCTCGGGCAATGGACTTGGCTCGGGATCGGGTGAGCGGTCCATCTGAACGAACCCTCAAAGCCTCGTCCTCTTCGTCTACGGTGGACATAAGAGGAGCATCCAAGGGCGCATCGGAGAGGAGGACATTGGAGCCAAGGATCCATAGTTGAAGACGAAGAAGACGAGCTTCTGCAGCGAAACCGCGGGGGCGGATCACCACAGCCGCAGGGGCGGCTCCAAACCACTGCTGGGGCGGCTCCAGGACGCCAGACCGCCGCAGGGGCGGTTCCTGCTCCGCCAGAGGGCCGCAGGGGCGGCGCCAGCGTTCCGCAGGGGCGGCGTCTGCTCCGCAGGGGCGCCAGCTTGATTCCGCGGCTGCGTTTCTTCGACAATAGGTTCCTCTCCTCCCTTCCCCTTCGCTCCTTCCTTAGTTTTGTAGTTGTATCATGTTAGTAGCATGCCTAGGATGGATCTAGAGTAGCTTGAGATGCCACTTAGTGGTTGTGAACCTAGGAGCCCTTAAGGCTCGATATAGTTGATGATTACGAGTGTGTTGAGCATGATGGACCTTCTAGGCTAGCTTGTTCCTTCTTGGATGAGGTTTAAGATCATGTGAGGTTATAAACTGTTGTGAGTTGCTTTCATGTGGTGAGAGTGTGGTGAGTACCTTGGACCCTAGGATGCATTCCTAGCTTGAGGGTTAAGTGATCTTGCTTAGATTACTAGAGTGAAGTCTAAGATTTCTTGAGCGTGAGCATGTGTTGATATGTATATCTCTTGTGAGCAGGTTGTGGGCTTCCTCCTTAAGGAAGCGAGAGTGTTGTGATTTGAGTGTGGTGACGAGGTAAGTCTCCGGACTTACTTAGCTCGTATTCTACGTATTAACATCGATGTGTGTTGGTGGTGTGTGTGTGTGTGTTATTGTTTATGTTATAAACAACTAAACCGGTAAATAGGACCACCGACTTTATATTATTTTGTCTAAAGTGTATGATAACGGGCGGTGACATCATCTGCCTAGCTCTTGCGAGAGTCTAGGAGGTTCTCAGCGACTAGCCCGGGCGGGTAGACGGTCGGATGCATCAGTACCATTATTTGTCGCTAAGTAGGGACCGAGGCGAGACCACGGTGGTTCTCGTGTAACAAACCTAAGTTGAATTAGAATGAGATATGACTTAATAATAAAAAGATAATAAACCGGACTTGTGTGTTTTGGAGTATGTATGTGTTATGTGATGTATATGTGTATGTGCCTTCACCTCTTTTCTAATACTTCGAATATGAGCTAACGGTTTTAAACCGTTCATGTAGATGCCTTGCAGGTTAGGGACGCCGCCGAGTGAGGTGGAGGAGTGGACAGCCGGGGTCTCCGTACATTATAGGACGGGGACGTTTTTGGGATATGTCTTGTGTTGTTGGTTTATGTTGTACGGTTTTAGTTTTCTTATCGGAGTTATGTCGTTTTAAGGACTCGGCTGAGTTTCCACCTTGTATCTTTACTTTTCAGTTTCTCGCATACATTATAAAAGATTTTGAGTTTTGCCTTTATTTGTGCCTTGTTGGAAAGGTCCGGTGAAATTGTTGTCAGGCTAAGGGTCGGGACCCATTGTGAGGTCTCGCCCGTAGCATCCCGAGTCCCGCGGATTTGGGGTGTTATAAAAGTGGTATCAGAGCCAGGTTGACAACAATGGCAGTCGCAATCTTTTAAAGGCCGAATGAGGAATAAACAGAACCCCCAAGGATTCTGACTTTTCGTTTTCAAAATCATGTGCATGAGTCGGGTTTGGGTTAGAATGTACGGGACCACCGCTCCTTCCGCAAACCTCGGCGACATAGATCTCTGGATTGGAAGTATGTATATATATTATTACATAGTTATATATATATATATATATATATATATATATATGGCCTTAGGATGTTTTTGGATTTTTATGTACCTAGCTATGTATGTGGCCTTAGGATGTTTTGACTTGATTTATATGTATAGTTATATAGGAGGATTATTATACGTTTTGGACCTTGTTTTGTTGTGACGGAATTCCGGGTGTGTTATATTAGTAGCATATGGAGATACGACCTAATAGAAAAAGGATCATACGATATCATCACTTGAGAAGACTTAGTTGGTGTGGGATAGCGTTCATACGCGGAGAAGTATGCTCAAGTGTCGAGTTGATGTTTTCGTGCTAACGAACACCATGACGTTTCGCGGATTCTTTTAAAAGGATGTCGAAGAGGAGGAGTAGAGATGACGTAAGCAAAGGGCAACCAAGTAAAAGAATACTCAAGACAACTTAAGAGCAATCAAGATGGAAGCAATACAAGAGAAGCGAGCAACATTAAAGTGTAGAAGCGGTTCTAAAGAAGCCATGATCGAACGACGACGAGAACAATGGAGTTAACAAACTTATGTTCTTCAAGAAGACGCGTGGACAACTAAAGATGCGAATCGATGAGGAGATGGGTGCATTCTAACACGGTTAAAGGCGGTGTTCCATCACGAGAAGTGAAGCTTTCCTTAGACGCTCCTAAGCTTTAGAGTCAAGATGAGAAACGTGATCGAACCAAGTGTGAAAGATGTAAGATACCATAAGTTAAGCTTACGAGGTACCATTAAATGAAGAGTCAACATTACGAGAGTTATGAAAAGAATGGCAAGGTGGGGATTCACGCGGAGTTGACCGGTTTCCGTTATGACGATAAGGCGAAGAAACGCCAAAAAGGAGGAAGTGTGTATAAATGATGATCCTAAGAAGATGAGAGCAACACGTGGATGCTAACTAACGTTAGAGATTTTGAGAAGATGCAGTTACAAGATATCATGAAGCGCGGTTAAGCCTATGAAGGTGAGTCATGTGACACAACAACGCCGAGAAGGGTATATTTATCTCGCAGAAGGAAAAGGAAGCGTGGAATGAAGAATGAGCTAACGGAGTTTAAGGTAGAGTACCCCGAGAGGGTAGCCTTCATGAGAATGGTAACATGGAAGCATAGAAGAATGGTAAGTCATTGACATGGGAGAAGGTCAGTTATCAGCTAATTGGTGACAACCGAGAACGCGCATGTGTGGGTGGTCTATGGATGAGTGTGGGGGAGAGTAACCAAGATGTGGGATCATAAAGGAACGGTAACAAGAACTTGGATTATATCTTAAACTCTTGATTTGAAGTTGTTATGGAGAACACCAGTTTGCGAAAAGAGAGACGGTTATCTCCATTTGCACATTGATTACAATGAGCCGAACAAGATTACAATAAAGAACAAGTACCCCCTGACCACGTATAGATGATCTACTTGAGTTAAGGTTTGATTGTCACCAATTGAGGAGTCGAGACTGGGATATTGCAAACACGACATTCCGGACAAACCAAGGTCACTACGAGTTTAGTGATTCCATATGGGCTTACTAAGGCCCCGAATAAGACATTTTGGTCTACTCTAGAAGAAGAGAGAAGTTGTATGACCAGTTGTCTCGGGGTGACAACCCCCGAAGGATGTGAAAGAAGTTACAAGTTTCTTGGATGTGCTGATCATTACCGGATTTGTGGAGAGATCCTCCAAGTAACACCATCTATGGCTAACCTACTCCGGATGACGATGAAGTATTGAGTGGGACAAAAATAGACAATGGAGTTTTTGAGAGTTAAGAGGAGATTCATTGGTGCAACTGTTTTGAAATTGCCTCGAGGTATGATCAGTTTGAAGTGTACAAGTGATTCTTCAAGACAAGGTCTTGATTGAGTATTGAGAGACGATGTAAAAGTTATAGCATACATGTCTCGTTAGTAGAAGTAGTGTGAAGCAAAGTATTTCCTTCATTACTTAGAACTTGCAACAAGAATTGAGGAAACGTAACATCAAAGTTTGGTTTGACAAGAACCAAAGCCAACGGTGTAAATTGGAAGTTCGATCTTCTTTGTTAGAGACAAGCAAAGAAGAAAAATAATGAAAATGTTGTAGTGAGAAAGACCCGAGAAGGAAGTTGAGTTTCCGATACATCGGACCTTTTTGAGATCTTAGCGCAAGTTGGGAAAGTGCTTTACCGGCTGGCATGGCCGCCGAGAGTAGAGGGTGTCATGGTTGACCCGGCGAAGATAGAGTCGGTTTCTTCATGGCCGCCTCCTAGGACGGTCAAGGAGGTGTGTAGTTCTTGGGCTTAGCGGGATACTACCGCCATTTTGTTGAGGGTTTCTCCGTGATTGCACGACCGCTCACTTCCTTGCTGAGGAAGTCTACCAGGTTCGTCTGGTCCGAGCCTTGTCAGCGCAACTTCGAGGAGCTGAAGAGGAGGTTGACCTCCGCTCTTGTTTTAGCCCAGCCTGAGGGCGTGGAGGATTTTGTAGTGTATAGTGACGCCTCCAAGCTAGGCTTGGGGTGCGTTTTGATGCAAAGAGGTAGGGTTATTGCGTACGCTTCTCGGCAACTAAAGCCGTACGAGGAGAATTACCTACCCATGATCTTGAGCTAGCAGCAGTGATTCATGCCCTGAAGATCTGGCGACATTACTTGTACGGGGCTACGTGCCAGATCTTCACAGACCTATGCTTACCACTTCATACATACATCCCGAGTCCCGCGGCAGTGATTCATGCCCTGAAGAGCTAGCGGCAGTGATTCATGCATCCCGAGTCCCACGGATTTGGGGTGTTATAAGCATCGTACATACATCCTTCACATTTCTTTATCCAGACCCAACAAAACAGGCCTATGCTTACCACTTCGTCCAGATTCAGCATAGGGCTTTTAAGCGGTTCGAGATTGTTCGGAAAAATGACAGCATTATTGATGGGCTTGCGTTTAGGGGTCTTGAAATGAAGACGTTTACATAGAAAGATGGAAAGGGTGCAAACAAATATTCGAGGAAAATCGGAACGGATCCAAGAATCGCAGGTCAAGGGATCAAAAACATTAATCCAAATGGGAGCATGTTCTATGATCGTTAAAACCAGGAAGTGGAAAGCCCGAATTAGGGTTAAATCAAAGAACTTGTAGGAGGGTAAATGGAGGGTTCCAAGAAGATGCCATGGTTCAGTAGCGAAAGAGATACCAGCAAGGGCGCCGGCAAGGATACTAAAGTTCTTCTAGGGTTCTGTTCAGATCTCAAAGGAGGCGAAGCGAGGAAAATCGCTATAGAGAGCCACCGAGCAAGAAGGAAAGAGGGGCGCGTGAGAGAAAACAAAGGCGCGTTCATTTGTTCAGAAATTGGGGTTTTTGTGTCTATAGGAACATTGATGTCATTTTGTTATTTGTTGTAAGAAATTTTTTATTATTTATGAATTTAGTTCTTTTATAAACAACTTGGTGTGGGAAGGCCATGAAAATCTTGTGAAGACTGAACCGATAGGTATATAAGAGAACTTATTTTCTCTTGATAGAATAAATTGGTTTAATAAGAAAAATATTTCAACTGATATTTTCACAATGTTTCCCCATTACAATCAATGGGATCTCGGATTGCGGGTTGTAAGCGATTTTTTAAGGGATTTGTTATCTTCTTCTTTTTGAGGGGGTGTGATTTTCACAATGTTTCCCCATTACAATCAATGGGATCTCGGATTGCGGGTTGTAAGCGATTTTTTAAGGGATTTGTTATCTTCTTCTTTTTGAGGGGGTGTGGGGGGGGGGGGTGTGTGTGTGTGTGTGGATGATTTAATTCCATTTGAAGACCAAGAAATTCAGAAACTGACAACCCTAACCATCTATTGTTCATCACATACTACTTTTCATCATAATTTTCTTAGAGAAAAATACATGGATGAGTTGACAAGGGTGTTTCGATCTAGTCACACCAAACATACCAACTCAGTCACCCAACTTGGATCGAGATACACAATCAAAGTCACTAAAAGGCTTCACCGAGGCTGAGGTTCGAGTGAATTTGATGTGGGACCATCATTGACATACCCTACAAGTCCTCAAGGACCTAAAACAAAAGGAAACATCAATAGTGCAAGAGCTAAAGCCATCCAAAAGGAAACATCCCGGAGACTTGTGACCATGACATCACATAGGACCATGTTTGAGCCATTCTCACCCACGTCTACATTGGTTCTACTCAAGTCCATGTCAGCCCATGCACGTGACATTCCAACCCCATGACACATGAAATGCCCTCCATGCACACTAGATGATCATTTCATCCCCATGCACACGTGAAATGCCCTCCGTGCACACTAGATGATCATGCCTTGGAGCATAGGATCGATCCATCATCTCTTCTTTACACACGAGTGTACTTGCATGGGAAAGTTGGTTCATGTATACATGGATCTTGTCTTCTTCCATCTCCAAAACTTGTCTTTACTTATTTATTGGAGATGCTCTTCATTTCTTCCTCAAGGATGCTCATCATTTCTTCTCGAGAAGTGGTCCGGAAAATGGATTTCATCTCTCAGCTAAAAATAAAATGGTCTTCATCTCTCTACTAAGAAATGATTTCCATTTCTTCCATGGAAATGTTATTTATTTTTCTCCTAGAAATGAATTGGAAGAAATGGGGTATGAAGCTAAATTTGAAAACTTGTGTATCAGTAGGACTAGTTATATAACGAGTGTAGGGAAAACAAAAAAGATTCTGACCAAACTAACCTTTTAATATCCAAATTTAAAAGATATTGAAATAACATAATTAAGGCAGTTCAATCAGTTACGAAATTTAAGGAATCACGTAATATTGACCTTCTCTCCTTCTTCTCTACGATTCATCACAAAGAGTAAAACCCCAGAACGGTTTGCAGTCAGAAAAACAACGATTTTGTCTGTCATAAAGATCGAATTACAATGACTTCCTGCTTGTGTATAAGGTATATAGATTTCTCCGTTTCAACTATCGATTTTGTGTATAATATGTAATTGTTTATCATTTGTACATCGATCTTCTTTGAATGTGTTTCTACATATTTTGTGTCTGTAACTGTTTTTCACATGTATTGCTGTATATTGAATGTGTTTCTACGTATATTGTGTATATTTAGTGTTAATTTATGTAGATGTCTTGTGTATTTAGAAATTGCTCAATGTAAAAAGTTGTGTGTATACTGATTTATGTAGATGTCTTTATGTAGATATCGTGAGCAATTGTGTATATTGGAAAATTATGTAGATGTCGTGAGCAATTATGTATATTGAGCAATTGTGTATATTGTGTATATTGAGTGTTAAAATATGTAGATGTCTTGTATATGTCAATATTTTATGTAGATATCGTGGGCAATTGTGAATATTGAGAAAATATGTAGATGGCGTGAGCAATTATGTATATTTAGCAATTGTGTATATTGAGTATATTGATTTATGTAGATGTCTTTGTGTATATAGTAATTGCTCAATTTAAAAAAGTTGTGTGTATACTGATTTATGTAGATGTCTGGTATATTTCAATATTGTATGTAGATGTCTTGTATAATTCAATACTTGATATGATTATTGATTGTTCATTCTGATTTATGTAGATGTTTTGTGTATAATATTTATTAATTTGTGTACATGCCCCATTATGTTTGAAATTATTGTACATTAAATTAATCACACAGGTATGACATTTGTGTACGTAACAACTTATTTCGGTGGTGCTTGTAATCTTGAAGATGGTGAATGGAATTATCATGGCAATTTGACAAGTAAGCCTTTAGTTGTGGACGTGAACACAACATTTGACGAGTTAGTTGATTTGATTGCTTCAAGATTTGCTTTGTGTATGAAAGAATTGTGGATAAAATTATCATACAAAAATCCTTTCAATCCCACACTCGGGCCGTATGATATTAATACGAGGGATGATTTCCAAACGTTTGTTCAAATAAATGAGATGGAGCAATTTCGTTGGAGTGTTCCTTTGTGTGTCAACACAACTGCAAAATCTCCTGATGGCCAAATCAGTTTGATGTGTCTACATAAAGAGAAGGAAGATGTGCCAACTGAACCACATAAAGACGGTGGAGAGGTGATGTTACCTTAACAAAAGTGTGTTGGGCAGTCATCTACATATATTGTTGAATGTTCTACATACGTAGTTGACGATGAAACGATTGATGAGACAACGTGTAACAATCTAGTGATTGTCCCTCGTGTGAGCAATTGTGTACCACCTACAACACACTTTGGTCTAATGATTGGGAATACGTATGGTAATAAAACAGAGTTGAAGAACGCTTTGTGTCTAAACGCCATATTAGAATGTTCACAATATAAGATTGGAAGTCAAAGAGGAGGGCCGTAATAGCAAAATGTATTGACAAAAGCTGTAAGTGGAAGGTGCATTTTTCAATGTTGGGTCAGTCACAGTATTTTACAACAACAAAGTATGTATCTTCCCACACATGTTCTTTCCACATGAGAAGGTCACTGAAAAGAGGAGCTTCGTACCAATTAATCACAGACAAGGTTAAAGCAATGTAAGTGCTGAAAATTACATTTCATAGTTTGTGTTTGTTGAATAGCGTATGTACACAAAAAAAATAATGTCAACAATTGTTCAACACAATGTAGGTATGGAAATTCAAAGAAATTACCGTCTGTCAACCAGATCATCACAGTAATGAAAAGTTTACACCATATTGATGTTTGTTATTGGAAGTGTTGGATGTCACAAGAAACTGTGAAGGACATGATTAGAGGTACACCAGAGGATAACTAAAGTTCAATACCTTCGTATATGTATATGTTACAGGTTGTCAACCCAGGTACACTTGATGCTCTTGAGGTCGACGAAAACAACCGTTTCAAATATGTCTTCGTTGCATATGGACAATTAGTTAGAGGATATCAGTCAATGAGAAGGGTAAGTACAACACCTTAGTTTGTATTTTTAATCAAAACTGTGTATGTGAACTTCATAATTTGATGCTTTGTGTATTAAAATAAATTTCACGTCAATTATGTAGGTTGTGATAGTAGACGGCACGCACTTGAAGGGAAAATATGGAGGAGTGTTCTTTGTTGCAACTACACAAGATGCTAATCAGCAGATCTACCCCATTGCATTTGCAATAGTTGATAGTGAAAACGATGCATCGTGGGATTTCTTCTTCAAGAACCTAAAGAGTTTTGTTCACGACAACAATGAATTAGTTTTTGTATCCGATAGACACACTTCCATCAAAAAAGGTGTTGCTACAAATTATGAAGTTGCATCGCACGGATATTGCATTTGGCATATAAAAAGCAATCTACAGAAGAAAACATGATCAAACAGAATCCTTGAAAAATTCATGGAAGGTGCCCGTTGTTACAAAAGGAATGAATGCATGGAGATTCTTGGTCAAATTTCGGGGGTACATATGCTGCAATTAGCTTGAAATACACATTTGTTCATACAATTCATGTCGGTTAACAACCCTTCTCTTGTCAATGTATGTAGGAGAAGCCAAAGGTTGGTGAGTTATTCGCTGATATTGGAATTGAAACCTAGGCACGGTCTTTCTGTCCTGCTTTTAGGTATAACATAATGACTAGTAACAATGTTGAGTGTGTGAATGGAATTTTGAAAGAAGGAAGAGAGTATCCGGTTATAGCTTACTTCATGAGATCAGACAATTCATGACTCGGTGGTTTGCCGAAAGACGTGCTCGAGCAAAATCTTGTGTAGAGGTTACTCCTCCTAAGATCGAAGCAATCATCCAAAAAAGGTTTAAAGAAAGTGGGGGTTACTTTATTTACGTCCTAGATGCAGAAAAGTTGGAGTTTGAAGTTCTAAAAGATGATGACAAGGTGATTGTATGTTTGCTAATGAGAAGTTGTGGATGCAAGAAGTTTGATATTGAAGAAATACCATGTACGCACGCCATCTCCGTTGCAATACATGTGGGTATGAATCCTTCCTTTCTAGTTAGTAGATATTATACTTGTGAAACTTGGAGAGTTGGGTACGCGGAAACAATCTATCCAGTGCCTAGCAAGTCAGAATGAAATACACTGTCAAATGTAGCAGCAATATCATGTGAGCCTCCAATGAAGCGTAGAAGGACTGTAAGATTACCTAAATGTAGGATTCGTTCTTCGTGGGAACCCAAAATAAAGAAAAAATGTAGCTGTTGTGGCAAATTTGGTCACAATAAGAAGACATGTCTCAATCAACCAAAATAGAAGACCTACTTGCGGCCTTAATTTGTTATTTTTGATCATATGTAGACATTTTTTAAAGGGTTTTTATTATCAACGGATTGTATGCAGTATTATAATTGGCATACACAAAACATCATATCTTTTGTGTGTTGATACAAATGGACACAAACTGGTTTGAAGTACATATGTTACTGTATTGTCTAAATTACGTACATAAAACATACCAAAAAATCTGAAGTTAAATCATTATGTGATAAAAATACACAAGGTCACATAAACTGTGTATTTAGAAGTACACAATGTAATTAAACACGCATAATACGTACACAATGAAGATCTATGTATTCAAACACACAAGTTCACATGGTACATTGTATACATAAAAACTTACCAATGTGTAAGTGTTGTTATGAAAACTTAGAAGTACAACTGATACACATAGAACGTACATAAGGTATTTAACTACACAAAGTACGTAAATGTTGTTATTAAAACTTAAAAGAACATTTGATACACAAAGTAATATAAACGTACACCATTGTATATATAGAAAATAAATAATGTATTTAACCACACAAAATACATACATAATGAAGTTCAACATAAAGAATATAGCAGAACACATTTGTCAATCCCAACTGAAGTAAAAAGTTTACCAAAACATAGATAGTACTGAAATACACATTTATCCATCCCATTGCAATCAAAATACAGAGTACCAAACATAAAGTGGTAAATCATTCCATTGTATCTCCTACATAAATTGTTGATTACATCTACATATCTTGAAACCATGTAGGCCAATCCCTACATTACACAACATGTGCTATCTGTTCCCTGTAAGCCTGCAACACATCTTCGCTAATATCCGATAAATTCTTCCGTGCAGAAGCCAAGTACTGGACAAACTTGACAGTATATATGCCACAACTTCCACTACATGTAATCAAACATTTAATTCATACTGACATTAGTAATTAAGTACTAAAACATATAATATTATGCATGTATTATTAAGATAAAACGTACCCATCATTGTTAACCAACAAAGCCTTGTGTGTTTACCATGACACTTCATGTAACACCCCGAATCCGTAGGACTCGAGGCACTACTAGGCTAGGATCTCACAATGGATCCTGACCCTAGCCTGACAACAAGTTCACTGGATCTTACAACAAGGCACATATAGATTAAAACAAAACATCAAACTGTATATATATATAAATCAAAAGGTTTACAGAAGGACCGTTGAGTACAAAAGTAAACATATAACTGTACATGATAAAAGACCCCATGTCCCACGATAACGACCTAGTGTAAGGAGCCCTCAGCGGATCACCCACTCTGGATCACTCTGCAGCTCTCCTAACCTGCAAAGGATCTACAACACGGTATAAAACCGTTAGCTAACCATACACATATATATAGAAGATGCATAAGCACAATCACACATTAGGAAATAATAAACACCTCATCATGATATCACACATTTACCCGGTTTATTATCTTTATAACATCCAACACTCAAATCGTATATATGTATACATATATATATATATATATATATATATATATATATATATATATATATATAATTATATATATCTGAATGTGAATATATGTGACACGAGGAATATAATCCTCGCCTCTCGGGAATATTGCCAGCTGGAGTGGTGATACGGTCACACCTCCCCGTATACCCTATGGGAGTGATGAAGGTGCCATCCGAATGAGCCAAACTAGCCTGCCTGCAGAGAACCTCCAGACTCCCGGCGGGATGAAAGGACAATTTGTCACGGCCCTACAACGGGCAGTCACTAAACCATAGGTAGGTAATAATAACATCGTATGCTATCAAGCATATAACACACACCACTCATGCATACATCCAATATAAGGATGGTAGCTAAGTAAGTCCTATGGACTTACCTCAACCTCATAATTAGTCTCAACCCGATCAGCTCCAACTCTGGAGAACAACACTGCCTAATAACAAGGCATAACAAGATATCAAACTCCTATCCATCAAAGGGGTCACACCTAGACCCAAGGGATCCATACGGATCGTATCCAACTTATAAACCTCAAAGCCCTAACCGGCATATAACGATATCATACTCATCATCATTCTATCCTCACACACATACCTAGCATGCTACTAACTCTCATACTAGGAAGGAAAAGATCATACTACTCTAGGTAGATCTTGTACAAGACGCACCTACGGAACGGAAAGACGCAGGGGCGGAACAAGGCAAACCGTAGGCGCAAGTGCTAGGACCGTGGCCGCGGGGGCGAAAGCTTCCGGGCACTGGTTGCAACACCGCAAATCCGTAGGACTTGGAGTGCTATTGGGCTAGGACCTCACAATGGATCCTGACCCTAGCCTGACAACAAGTTCATTGAATCTTACAACAAGGCACCGATAGATTAAATACAAAACATCAAACTGTTATAAAAGTATCAAAAGGTTTATACAACACTGCTGAGTACAAATAAAACATAACGTATATACATGGTCAAAATAACCCATAGCCCACGAGTACGACCCCAATGTACGGAGCCCTCAGCAGATCGCCCACTCTGGATCACTCTGCAGTTCTCCTAACCTGCAAAGTCTACAACACGGTATGAAACCATTAGCTAACTATACACATATATAAGAAGATGCAGGAGCACAAACACAAGTCATGAAAGCATAAATACCACAACATGATATCACGCATTTACCCGGTTTATTATCTGTATTATAAGTCCAGTCACTCCATCATATAAATATCTGAATATGAATATAGGTCACACGAGGAATATAACCCTCGCCTCTCGGTGGTAATGCCAGCTGGAGTGGTCAATCGGGACGACTCCTCCGTGTACCCTGAGGGAATGGAGACAATTCCCGTACCGTTTACCAGATCTGGATGCTCCGCAGAGAACCTCCCAGTCTCCCAGAGGGATGAGTGGGGAAGGTTGTCACAACCCTACAATGGGCGCGCAATAGACCATAGGTCGGTAATAACAATATCATATGCAAGCAAGTATAACATTCACCACCCATGCATACATCCTCATATAAGGATAGCAGCTAAGTAAGTCCTATGGACTTACCTCAACCTCGGGAGTCTCAAACTCAAACTCAAACGGCTCCGCTCTGGAGATCAACACAACCTAAACAAGGTATAACACATATATCACACTCATATCCATAACAGGGGTCACACCTAGACCCAAGGGATCCATAAGGATCATATTCCAACTCGTAAACCTCAAAGCCGTAACCGGCATAAACGAGACCGTACTCAACCTCATTCTAACCTCATACTCGTACCTAGCATGCTACTAACGCTCATACTAGGAAAGGAAAGGATCTACCTAACTCTAGGTAGAACCGGAACAAAACGCACCTGCGTGACACAAGGGACGCAGGGGCGGAAAGCAGGTACCGCGGGCGCGGGGGAACGTAGCCGCGAGAGCGGTGACAATGGACACTGGTAAACGCAGGCACGCCGCTGGCACGACGCAGGCGCTGCGACACGGTAGCCGCGGGGACGGTGACTCTCTGCCGCGGGGCGGCGATAGTGCAGAAGATAATCCCGCGGTTCTTCTTTCACTCTTCACGTGATCAATTCACGTCTTCTCTTCACCAAAACTAAGCATATACATATACATACACATACTAAGATCAACATCCTTACACATGCATCTAATCCTAAGCTAGAAAGATAGAATCCAAGGGAAAGAATGAAGAAAACAAGGAAAGGAGCTTACCACAGCTGTGGCCTAGCAAGGGAAGAATAGAGCCAAGGTCTCACAGGTTGGCTTCAAGCTCAGCATACAACATCCACAAGCATCACAACCACAAGGCACAACAACCCTCTTCTCATCAAGGAGAAGCAATAACAAGATCAAGGAGGGAGAAGGAGAAGCAAGGAACGTGAGTGAAGCTGGAGGGGAAAGTGAAGAACAAGCCCTTGATCAGCCAAGGCAAAGATTAAGAAAGGTAAAGAGTAAAGCACAGGTCAAAGAGTCAAAGAAGACGGCTGCAGCCGCCGGAAACCGCAGGGGCGGCAGCCAGGGCCGCAGGAGCGGAAACCCGCAGGGGCGGCACACCCATCCGCGGGTGCGGCTAAGCCACAACTCAGTCAAAACTAGACTCGCCTAAAGATCCAACTCGGTCCAAGAACTAAGGCTTTTACACCTCACCCCCCTAAAAACAAGTTTCATCCCGAAACTTGTACAAACTCCGAAAGCACTCAGACTCAAAACCGGGATACACTCTCTCCATTGAGGTATCATACCTCGTACATAAGGTATCAACTCATGTGACACTATACCTCAAAAGATCACACTACTATCCGGGCATAGAGGAACATCTCTAGCCAAACCATCATCGGGGCATGGAGAAGACATCTCCATCCAAACTATGTCCATCAAAATAGCATGGAGGTACGAACCATCTCCAGCTATCCCTAACAGTCGTACTAGCACAACAGAATCTAGTAAGATCATAGCTAGCACGAGAAATAAACATAGCATAGCATCTAAGCACATAAGCACATATACACGTAATCATATCGCTCCACAGGCTAGTCCTAAGACTTACTCCTGGATCCTATAGGCATATCTATCCTCGCCTATAACTCGGGATAGTTCCTCTGGATACTATCCCTAGTCTCTCCCATAGTCTCATCAGGTTCTCGTCTCAACCACTGTATCCTCAACACAGGTTTGTTCTATACACGCAGATATCTCATGTCTCTGCCTAGGACTTTAATAGAAAGCTCAATACAGATGTGGTCCGGCTCAACCACTAAATCATCGTAACTCACAGTGTGTCTCGGAGCTGGTATGTAGTTCCTCAGTTGAGACACATGAAACCCAAGGTAAATCCTCGAATCTCGGAAACAGGACTATCTGTAAGCTGCACTCTCACTTCTTCTTGATGTCAAAGCATCTAACACCACGTGTCGGAGACACTCTCAGCCATACTTGGCTCTAATTCTAACTCTAGAGATCTACGCCTTCTATCTGTATACAACCTCTGACGGCTCTGCGCAGTCAGCATACATTCTCGAATCAGTGCTACTCGAGTCATATCATCCTGAATCTGATCAGGTGTCACACCCCTGGCTGTACCAGGCTCATCCCAGCATCACAGTGTACGATATCTCTGCCCATACAATGCCTCATAAGGCCAACCCAACAAATGCATACTAAAACACAAACTCGCAGCATACCCTCCAACGTCTGAATGGTCCTCTCTGACTGACCATCTGTCTGAGGATGGAACGCAGTAGTAAAGTGCAAACTCGTTCCCAAAGCAGTCTGAATCTGCTACCAAAACCTCGAGGTAAATCGTCCATCTCGGTCTGAGACGATCGTCCTCGGTACACCATGGAGTCTCACTATATGCCTAGTGTACTCCTCAGCCAACCTGCTCACCGTCCACGTCTCCCTAATAGGAATGAAACGTGCCGTCTTCCTCAATCTGTCCACACTGACCCAAATGCCATCAAAATTCCAGCTCAGTCTCAGCTCGGTCACAAAATCAATGGTGACGTCCTCCCCTTTTTCTGTGGAACAAGAAGTGGATGGAACTCACCTCCAGGTTTGCAATGCTCTATCTTGACCTGCTGGCAGCACTGTGCCACAAATCGGCTACATCGGCTTCAGCCCTTTCTACCAATATAAACGTCTCAAGTCCTGATATATCTTACCCGTACTTGAATGTACAAAGTAAGGTGTACAGTAAGCCTTCTATAAAAATCTCTGTCTCAGCTCTATATCAACAGGTACACTGACGCGACCACGGCGTCTCCAAACTCCCTCTGCTCCCAGTAGGAACTATGGTGTCTCATCCCGAGACATCCTATCTCGTACCCTCATCAAGATCTAGCAGGTCTCCTACTTCTGTTGGATCTCACTCAACAGATCAGGTAGAACCTCTAAAGTACTCAGCCGGGTATCCTCATCCGGAAACCAAAAGTCCAACTTTAATCAGACCAAATCCTTCAATACCTTCTGGCGGTGCCCAAACAGAAGCAGAAGTCAAACGTCTCTTCAGCTCCTCAAAACTCTATACACACTGATCAAACCATACAAATCTGGTAGTCTTCCTCAGCAAACTCATCAGTAGACGGGCAATCACAAAGAATCCCTCCACGAAGCGTCTGTAATAACCGGCTAGGCCAAGGAAACTACGTACTTCCTTGACGTTCGTCGGTGTAGCCCATGTTGCTACTGCCTCAGTCTTGGCTAAGTCCATCTTAATTCCTTCAGCTGATACCACATGACCCAGGACTGCTACCCCTGACATCCACAACTCACACTTAGAGAACTCAGTATAAAGTTCTCTATCCCGCAAAGCTTGCAACCAAATCCTCAGTTGTCCTGTGCACATCCTGCTCTCTCACCCTCAGCTGGTGATATCCTGAGCGCCGATCCAACCTGGAAAATACTGTCATTTCCGGAAGCTGATCCAACAAGTCATCCATACACGGTAATGGCTACTCATTCTTAATGGTCACCTTGTTCAGCTCTTTGTAATCACTACACAGTCTCAATGATCCGTCCTTCTTTCGTACGAAGAACATAGATGCTCCCCATGGAGATATACTAGGGTGACTAAAACTCTTCTCGGCCAACTCCTCAAGTTGCTTCTTCAGCTCCAACATCTTAATAGGCGCCATCCGATATGGGCCTTCCAGATCTACCTCATACCAGGCTCTAACTTGATACCAAAGTCCACACTCCTCTGAGGCGGCAAACCGGACGACTCAGCGAACACATCTGCAACTCACAGACCACTGGGATATCCTCTAATGCTGGACTTCCCCCTCCTTCATGGCATAACACCAAAAGACCACACATTTGTGTGCAAACAATCTAGCTGCTCATATCGCACTGATAAGCATACTAGATTTTCCAAGTCCCATCCTCAGAAAACCTCTATCTGTCCTAGCTCGGTAGAAAAGTAACGGTCCTCCTACCTATATCTAAGGCTGCAGAAAGTCTATCCATCCAATCCATACCTAGTATGACTTCTTCATGCTCTAATGGCATGACAAAGAAGTCAACCAGTAAAACACGGGTCCCAGCAGAAATGGGACAGTCACGAATCTCAGGGGTACCTCTGCCCCTACTACCATCGGGTAACCCGATACGGAAGGGTGTCCTCTCAGTCAAACCAAAACCAAAACCAAACATTCCCCAAAGGCATCAGATATAAAAGAGTGCGTAGCACCCAAATCAAACAGAACCCTAGCAGGTAAACCATAAATCAGAATGGTACCTGTATAGTCGGTGCAGCTGAATCCTCTGCATTCCTCAGCTCAAAAGACTCTATCCTGAGCTCCTCTGGTATCAGTGGCATTCCTGCCACGATCCCTACCTCCACTCGACCCAGGAGCAGCTCCCTGAGTAGTAGGATGATCCGGGACTCTCTGCTGTCCCTGTGTCTGCCGCTGCTGAGGTGGCCTCTGTCCACCCCCAGCTGCAGTAGCGGGAATAAAACCCTGCTGAGACGAAGCTCTACCCTGTCGGCAGAATACGGCCCTATGACCTAGTCTGCCACACGTGTAGCACATCATTGTCTGTCTCGGACACTCTGGTCGCATATGCCCATACTTACCACAATTGTGGCACTATCGTCCCTTATCTGTAACTGGTATAGAGAGGGGATGACTCTGGCGACTCTGACCTCGCCATGCACTAGTAGTGCCAGTAGTACCACTGGCCTGCCCAATATACTGTCTCTTCTCAGACTCTCCGGTCTGAGAAGCTCTCCTCTTACTAGCCCGCTCTCGCTCATAATCGGCGGCTCGATCCTGGTAGTCCACCAAGGACTCGCAATGAAATCCCGCCATATAGGCCCGGGTACCATCCCTCAGTCGTCGGGAAAAGAGATACACATGCTGATCAGCAGGAGGTGCAACTGGGCCCAACAAAGCCAGCTCCTCCTGAAACCTCCGGATAGCCTCAGAGACTGGTACATCTTCAAAGCCAGCCTCCATAAAATCATGCAGTTTCTCCTTCCTCAAAGAGGCTGGGCAGAAACGCTCTCTAATCATGCTCCTCATCTGGTCATAGCTAGCAACCTGACTTCGCACAGATCTCCACCAATGCTGTGCTAAATCTCGAAATAGAGTCTGTACTAACTCTACCTGTCTATCTTCTGGACATCTAATAGACTCCAGAACTGAGTCTACATGTCCGATCCACAGCTCGACCTCTAACCCCACCTTCCCAGAGAAAGGGGGTACTCCCATCTGATGAAATGCCTTCAACCAACTGTCTGGTCGAGGCCCTCGATGCTCCTCTATAACTCTAGCAATCTCAACAGCAAGTTCCGGTACAGCTGACACTTGAGTAACTGTATGGGATCTCTCATTTGACCCCTCATGTACTGGCAGATCCGGAATAGGTCTACCCGCTCTGGCAGCCTCAGTCACTCGCCGAATATACTCACAGAACTCAGGTCCTCCCAGGGAGACATTATCTAGATCATCTGACTGAACTCGTTGTACAACTGATACACAAAGAACGTACATAAGGTATTTAACTACACAAAGTACGTAAATGTTGTTATTAAAACTTAAAAGAACATTTGATACACAAAGTAATATAAACGTACACCATTTGTATATATAGAAAATACATAATGTATTTAACCATACAAAATACATACATAATGAAGTTCAACATAAAGAATATAGCAGCACACATTTGTCAATCCCAACTGAAGTAAAAAGTTTACCAAAACATAGATAGTACTGAAATACACATTTATCCATCCCATTGCAATCAAAATACAGAGTACCAAACATAAAGTGGTAAATCATTCCATTGTATCTCCTACATAAATTGTTGATTACATCTACATATCTTGAAACCATGTAGGCAAATCCCTACAGTACACAACATGTGCTATCTGTTCCCTGTAAGCCTGCAGCACATCTTCGCTAATATCCGATAAATCCTTCCGTGCAGAAGCCAAGTACTGGACAAACTTGACAGTATATATGCCACAACTTCCACTACATGTAATCAAACATTTAATTCATACTGACATTAGTAATTAAGTACTAAAATATATAATATTATGCATGTATTATTAAGATAAAACGTACCCATCATTGTTAACCAACCCAACCTTGTGTGTTTACCATGACACTTCATGTAACACCCCGAATCCGTAGGACTCGAGGCACTACTGGGCTAGGATCTCACAATGGATCCTAACCCTAGTCTGACAACAAGTTCACTGGATCTTACAACAAGGCACATATAGATTAAAACAAAACATCAAACTGTATATATATATAAATCAAAAGGTTTAAAGAAGGACCGCTGAGTACAAAAGTAAACATATAACTGTACATGATAAAAGACCCCATGTCCCACGATAACGACCTAGTGTAAGGAGCCCTCAGCGGATCACCCACTCTGGATCACTCTGCACCTCTCCTAACCTGCAACGGATCTACAACACGATATAAAACCGTTAGCTAACCATACACATATATATAGAAGATGCATAAGCACAATCACACATCTATATGTGCCTTGTTGTAAGATCCAGTGAACTTGTTGTCAGGCTAGGGTTAGGATCCATTGTGAGATCCTAGCCCAGTAGTGCCTCGAGTCCTACGGATTCGGGGTGTTACATGAAGTGTCATGGTAAACGCACAAGGTTGGGTTGGTTAACAATGATGGGTACGTTTTATCTTAATAATACATGCATACTAAATATATATCTCTAAATATGAATATATGTGACACGAGGAATATAATCCTCGCCTCTCGGGAATATTGCCAGCTTGAGTGGTGATATGGTCACACCTCCCCGTATACCCTATGGGAGTGATGAAGGTGCCATCCCACTGAGCCAAATTGGCCTGCCTGTAGAGAACCTCCAGACTCCCGGCGGGATGAAAGGACAATTTGTCACGGCCCTACAACGGGCAGTCACTAAACCATAGGTAGGTAATAATAACATCGTATGCTATCAAGCATATAACACACACCACTCATGCATACATCCAATATAAGGATGGTAGCTAAGTAAGTCCTATGGACTTACCTCAACCTCATAATTAGTCTCAACCCGATCAGCTCCAACTCTAGAGAACAACACTGCCTAATAACAAGGCATAACAAGATATCAAACTCCTATCCATCAAAGGGGTCACACCTAGACCCAAGGGATCCATACGGATCGTATCCAACTTATAAACCTCAAAGCCCTAACCGGCATATAACGATATCATACTCATCATCATTCTATCCTCACACACATACCTAGCATGCTACTAACTCTCATACTAGGAAGGAAAAGATCATACTACTCTAGGTAGATCTTGTACAAGACGCACCTACGGAACGGAAAGACGTAGGGGCGGAACAAGGCAAACCGTAGGCGCAAGTGCTAGGACCGTGGCCGCGGGGGCGAAAGCTTCCGGGCACTGGTTGCAACACCGCAAATCCGTAGGACTTGGAGTGCTATTGGGCTAGGACCTCACAATGGATCCTGACCCTAGCCTGACAACAAGTTCATTGAATCTTACAACAAGGCACCGATAGATTAAATACAAAACATCAAACTGTTATAAAAGTATCAAAAGGTTTATACAACACTGCTGAGTACAAATAAAACATAACGTATATACATGGTCAAAATAACCCATAGCCCACGAGTACGACCCCAATGTACGGAGCCCTCAGCAGATCGCCCACTCTGGATCACTCTGCAGTTCTCCTAACCTGCAAAGTCTACAACACGGTATGAAAACCATTAGCTAACTATACACATATATAAGAAGATGCAGGAGCACAAACACAAGTCATGAAAGCATAAATACCACAACATGATATCACGCATTTACCCGGTTTATTATCTGTATTATAAGTCCAGTCACTCCATCATATAAATATCTGAATATGAATATAGGTCACACGAGGAATATAACCCTCGCCTCTCGGTGGTAATGCCAGCTGGAGTGGTCAATCGGGACGACTCCTCCGTGTACCCTGAGGGAATGGAGACAATTCCCGTACCGTTTACCAGATCTGGATGCTCCGCAGAGAACCTCCCAGTCTCCCAGAGGGATGAGTGGGGAAGGTTGTCACAACCCTACAATGGGCGCGCAATAGACCATAGGTCGGTAATAACAATATCATATGCAAGCAAGTATAACATTCACCACCCATGCATACATCCTCATATAAGGATAGCAGCTAAGTAAGTCCTATGGACTTACCTCAACCTCGGGAGTCTCAAACTCAAACTCAAACGGCTCCGCTCTGGAGATCAACACAACCTAAACAAGGTATAACACATATATCACACTCATATCCATAACAGGGGTCACACCTAGACCCAAGGGATCCATAAGGATCATATTCCAACTCGTAAACCTCAAAGCCGTAACCGGCATAAACGAGACCGTACTCAACCTCATTCTAACCTCATACTCGTACCTAGCATGCTACTAACGCTCATACTAGGAAAGGAAAGGATCTACCTAACTCTAGGTAGAACCGGAACAAAACGCACCTGCGTGACACAAGGGACGCAGGGGCGGAAAGCAGGTACCGCGGGCGCGGGGGGAACGTAGCCGCGAGAGCGGTGACAATGGACACTGGTAAACGCAGGCACGCCGCTGGCACGACGCAGGCGCTGCGACACGGTAGCCGCGGGGACGGTGACTCTCTGCCGCGGGGCGGCGATAGTGCAGAAGATAATCCCGCGGTTCTTCTTTCACTCTTCACGTGATCAATTCACGTCTTCTCTTCACCAAAACTAAGCATATACATATACATACACATACTAAGATCAACATCCTTACACATGCCATCTAATCCTAAGCTAGAAAGATAGAATCCAAGGGAAAGAATGAAGAAAACAAGGAAAGGAGCTTACCACAGCTGTGGCCTAGCAAGGGAAGAATAGAGCCAAGGTCTCACAGGTTGGCTTCAAGCTCAGCATACAACATCCACAAGCATCACAACCACAAGGCACAACAACCCTCTTCTCATCAAGGAGAAGCAATAACAAGATCAAGGAGGGAGAAGGAGAAGCAAGGAACGTGAGTGAAGCTGGAGGGGAAAGTGAAGAACAAGCCCTTGATCAGCCAAGGCAAAGATTAAGAAAGGTAAAGAGTAAAGCACAGGTCAAAGAGTCAAAGAAGACGGCTGCAGCCGCCGGAAACCGCAGGGGCGGCAGCCAGGGCCGCAGGAGCGGAAACCCGCAGGGGCGGCACACCCATCCGCGGGTGCGGCTAAGCCACAACTCAGTCAAAACTAGACTCGCCTAAAGATCCAACTCGGTCCAAGAACTAAGGCTTTTACACCTGGTACGGTGAGAAGGTTCCCGCAGGGGAGGCAGCTTCCAGGCGCGGGGGGCGCGACAGTGCAGAATGTAGCTTCCGAGTTCTCTTCCACTCTTCACGTGATCAAATCACGTCTTCATCATTCCATGGCCAAGCACAACATATACATACACATTCCAACATAAAACTACATTCAAACACATATAATCCTAAGCTAAGGAAGAGAAAAGGAATCAAAGAGGAAGAGAGGAGAAGAAAATGACTTACCACTGTTGTGGTCCTATCCAAGGAAAGATCACAACCAACCTCACTGGCTTCCAAGCTCAGCAACACACATCAAGCTCATCAACATCATCAACCACACACAAACTTTAACAAACCAAGAAGATTCCAAGTTCAAGACCAAAGGAGAGGGAGGAGAGAAAAGGAGAACGTGAAAATGGCTGGAGAAGAAAGATGAAACCCTTGCTCATCAGCCAAGGAAGAGACTTAAGAAGAAAGAAAGAAAGGTAAAGCACGAGTCCAACCGGTCAACAAAAACCGGCTGCAGCCGCAAGAAACCGTAGGGGCGGTTCCCTGAGCCGCAGGGGCGGAACACTAGACGAGGCCCGCAGGGGCGGCTCCCTAAACCCACGGGTGCGGCTAAAGCCAAAATGGCTCCAAAGACTAAGGCTTTTACACCTCACCCCCCCTAAAAAACAAGTTTCGTCCGAAACTTGTGAAATCCTCAAACCACTCGGACTCATAAGCCGAGGTACAACTCTCTCTATAACCTCAAACACGAGCATGGAGGAAATCATCATCTCCAACAACAAAAATCACTATCCAGGGCATAGAGGAAATTCATCTCTAGCCCATACTATAATCACATCACTAGGGCAATAGAGGAAAAACATCTCTGGCCCTATCATACTCATAATAGAAGGGCATGGAAAAAATCTCCAACAACACTATGTCCCATTAAAATAGCATGGAGGAATAATCATCTCCAGCTGAACCCTAATCGTATCACAATAGCATGGAGGAAAGAGCCATCTTCCAGCTATAAACAGTTAGCGTACTAGCACACAAGATCTAATAAGATCACACATCATATCATAGCTAGCGTGACAATAAACACATCATAGCATATAAACATATAAGTACATAAGCATAACACTCACCAAGACAGTACTAAGATCTACTCGTCGATCCTACTGGTACATCTATCTCGCATAGAACTCTGGATAGTTCCTTTGAATACTATTCTCAGTCTCCCATGTAGCCTCATCAGGTCCTCGTCTCGACCACTGTATCCTCAGCATAGGAATTTCCTTCGAACGCAGGCGTCTCTTACCTCGTTCTAGGACTGCAATCGGGTGCTCAATAAAGGTGTGGTCCGGCTCGACAACCAAATCATCATAACTCACGATGTGTATCGGATCTGGTATGTACTCCCTCAGCTGAGACACGTGAAACACAAGGTAAACACCCTCTAATCTCGGAGTTAAGGCTAATCTATATGCTGCGCTCCCAACCCGATCCAGAATCTCGAACGGTCCGACATATCGGGGGCTCAACTTCCCTTAATGCCAAAACGTCTAACACCTCGTGTCGGAGACACTCTCAGCCACACATGAGCTCCTACTCTGAACTCTAGGGGTCTACGCCTCCTCTCTACATACGACTTTTGACGGCTCTGTGCAGTCAACATCCTCTCTTTAATCAGTGCTACACGAGCCACATCAAACCAAATCTAATCAGGTGTCAAACCACTAACATGCTCTGCTCATCCCAACATAACGGAGTACGACATCTCTGTCCATACAGTGCCTCATATGGGGCCATCCCAATAGATGCATGCCAACTGTTGTTGTATGAGAACTCAACTAGTGGGAGATGATCCGTCCACACTTGTCCCCAATCCAGCACACAAGCTCGCAACATATCCTCCATTGTCTGAATGGTCCTCTCTGTTTGACCATCTGTCTGAGGATGGAACGCAGTAGTGAAATGCAAACTCTCCTCAAGGCAGTCTGAATCTGCTGCCAGAACCTCGAGGTAAATGTCCATCTCTTTATGGGACAATCGTCCTCGGTACACCATGGAGTCTCACTATCTGTCTAGTGTACTCCTCAACCAATCTGCTCACTGGCCACGTTTCCCGAATAGGGATAAAACGTGCCGTCTTTTGTCAGTCTGTCCACTATAACCCAGATGACATCAAAACTCCTGCTTTGTCTCAGGCCAGTAACAAAGTCCATGGTGATATTTTTCCCACTTCCTCTGTGGAACAGGAAGGGGATGGAATTCACCTCCAGGTCTACAATGCTCTATCTTGACTTGCTGATAGGTCGCACATTGTGCCACAAATCTGGCTACATCGGGCTTCAGCCCTCCTCACCAGTATGAACGTCTCAAGTCCTGGTACATCTTACTCGTACCTGGGTGTACTGAATAAGGCGTACAGAGAGCCTCCTATAAAATCCTCTGGCGTACATCCGCATCAGCGGGTACACAGACGCGACCGCGTGCCTCAACACTCTATCTTCTCCTAGAAGGAACTGTTGTGCCTCATCCCGAGACATCCTATCTCGTATCCTCGTCAGTGTCGGGCAGGTCTCCTGCTTCTGTTGGATTTCACCCAACAGATCAGGAAGAACCTCTAAAGTACGCAGCTGGGCATCCTCATCAGGAAACTGGATGTCCAACTCTAACCAGATCAGATCCCTCTGTAACTGATGTTGAACTGTCAATCTCGCAATCGCTTGCTCTCGAGGCGTCTTCCTGCTCAGGGCGTCGGCGACAACGTTCGCCTTTCCCGGATGATACAGAATCTCCCAATCAAAATCCTTGATCAGCTCAAGCCACCTACGCTGGCGGTTATTCCCGCTGCGTAAAAAATATACTTCAGACTCTTATGGTCTGTGAAGATCTGATATGTAGCACCAATAAATGTCTCTAGATCTTCAATGCATGAACTACTACTGCCAACTCCAGATCATGAGTCGGGTAGTTCTCCTCATACGTCTTCAGCTGTCTAGACGCATATGCAATCACTCTGCCTCTCTGCATCAATACACATCCCAAGCCTAGCTTGGATGCATCACTGTAAACCAAAAAATCCTCTTTACCCTCTGGTTGTGCCAAAATAGGAGCATAAGTCAGACGTCTCTTCAGCGCCTCAAAACTCTGCATACATTGATCAGACCATACGAATCTGGTAGTCTTCCTCAGCAGGCTCGTCAATGGACGGGCAATCACAGAAAATCCCTCCACATAGCGTCGGTAATAACCGGCTAGGCCAAGAAAGCTACGTACTTCCTTGACGTTCGTCGGCGTCGTCCAAGCTGTTACTGCTTCGATCTTTGCCGGATCCACCTTGATCCCTTCAGCTGATACAACATGACCCAGGAATGCTACCTCTGGCATCCAGAACTCACACCTAGAGAATTTAACATAAAGTTCCCTATCCGTAGAACCTGTAACACAGTCCTCAGCTGCCCTGCATGCTACTCTCGGCTGCGAGAGTACACCAAAATATCATCTATGAATACCACCACAAACTGATCCAGGAAGTCGATGAAGATGCTGTTCATCAACTCCATAAAGATTGTTGGGCATTCGTATGCCAAATGGCATCACTACAAACTCGTAGTGTCCATATTTGGTCCGGAATGCTGTCCTGTGCACATCCTGCACTCTCACTCTCAGCTGGTGATATCTTGAGCGCAGATCAATCCTGGAGAATACCGTCACTCCCTAAAGCTGATCTAACAAATCATCAATACGCGGCAATGGATACTTGTTCTTGATGGTCACCTTATTCAGCGCTATGTAATCTATGCACACTCTCAACGATCCGTCCTTCTTCCGTACGAAGACGACGGGTGCTCCCCATGGGGATACGCTAGGGCGGATGAAACCCTTCTCAGCCAACTCCTCGAGTTGCTTCTTCAGCTCCAACATCTCAACAGGCGCCATCCGGTATGGGGCCTTCGGAGATCGGTCTCGTACCAGGCTCTAAATCAATGCCAAAGTCCACGCTTCTCTAAGGCGGCAAACTGGACGCTCAACGAATATATCTGCAAACTCACAGACCACTGGGATATCCTCTAAGGCTGGACTCTCCCTTCCTTCATGGCATAACACCAGAAGGCCTCAAAACCCTGTGCAATCAGTCTCGCTGCCCGTATCGCACTGATAACCATGCCTGACTTTCCAAGGTCCCAACCTCGGAAACCTCTATCTGACCTAACTCGGTAGAGAGGGTTACAGTCCTCCTACCTACATCCAAGACTGCCTGATGCCTATCCATCCAATCCATACCTAGAATGACTTCTTCATGCTCTAATGGCATGACAAAGAAGTCGACAAGTAATACACGGTCCCTACAAAAATGGGACAGTCACGGATCTCACGGTTACCTCTGACCCTACTACCATCGGGTAACCCTATTCTAAAGGGTATCCCCTCAGTCGTATCTAGACTCAGAAGCTCAAAATAGGCATCAGAAATAAAAGAATGCGTAGCTCTAGTATTAAATAAGACTCTAACAGGTAAAACATGAATCAGAATGGTACCTGTAGCAGTCGATGCAGCTGGCTCCTTTGCACTCCTCAGCTCAAAAGCTCTACCCTGCACTCCTCTAGTGTCAGTGGTGCTCCCACCACGACCTCTGCCTCTACTCGGCCCAGAAGTAGATCACTAAGTCGTAGGACGATTTGGACTTCTGCTGCCCCTGTGTCTGCTGCTACTGAGGTGGCCTCTGCCCACCTCCCGCTACACTGGCAGGAGAAGAACCCTGCTGAGATGAAGCTCCACCTTGTCTACAGAAGACAGCTTTGTGGCCTCGTCGACCACAAGTGAAGCAAGTCACTATCTGCCTCGTACACTCTGGTCGGATATGTCCATACCCACCACAGTTGAAACATTGTCGTACCCTATCTGTAATTGGTGCAGATGAGGGATAACTCTGACGACTCTGGCCTCGCCCTGAACCAGCAGCTCCACCAGTACCACTAGTCTGCCCAATACGCTGCCTCTTCTCAGACCCTCCGGCCTGAGAAGCTCTCCTCTGTCCAACCCACTCCCTCTCATAATCGGAAGTTCTGTCCTGATAATCCATCAAAGACTCACAATGGAACCCCTCCATATAGGTCCGGGTAGTATCCCTCAGTCGTTGGGAAAAGAGATAAACATGCTCATCTGCAGGAGGTACAGCTAGAGCCAGCAAAGCTAGCTCCTCCTGGAACCTCCTAATAGCCTCTGACACTGGTACATCCTCAAAGCCAGCCTCCACAAAATCCCGCAGTTTATCCCTCCTCAGTGAGGCGGGTAGAAACGCTCTCTGATCATGGTCCAAATATGGTCATAACTGTTGACCTGACCCCGTACAGACCTTCACCAGTGCTGTAACATCCCGAATCCGTAGTACTCGAGGTGCTATTGGCTAGGATCTCACAATGGATCCTGACCCTAGCCTGAGAACAAGTTCACTGAATCTTACAACAAGGCACAGATAGATTAAAACAAAACATAAAAAAACTATATATATATATATATATATATATATATATATATATATATATATATATATATATATATATATATATATATATATACATATCAAAAGGTAATACAGAGAGTAACCGCTGAGTACAAAATCAAAATATAAATCCGTACATCATAAATATCCCATATCCCCGATAACGCCCAGTGTAAAGAGCCCTCTACGGATCACACCTCTAGATCACTCTGCAGCTCTCCTAACCTGCAAAGGATCTACAACACGGTATAAAACCGTTAACTAACCATACACATATATATAATCCTCGCCTCTGAGTGCAATAGCTAGCTGGAGTGGTATTAACGCACCTTCCCGTATACCATGAGGAGTGGTTAGTGCCCTTCCCGTATACCAGATCTAACTAGACTACAGAGAACTTCCCAGACTCCACTACGGGATGAAAGGTAAGTTGTCACAGCCACTACAATGGGCGGTCAATATATCATAGGTCGGTAATAAACCATATCACATGCTATAAAGCATATAACAAACACCACTCATGCATACATCCAATATAAGGATGGTAGCTAAGTAAGTCTTATGGACTTACCTCAACCTCAGTAGTAGTCTCACTACGATCAACTCTCAACCTGGTCCACTCCAAACTGGAGGACAACACTGCCTAATAACAAGGCATAACAATATATATCAACTCATATCCATTAAAGGGTCACTCCTAGACCCAAGGGATCCATAAGGATCATATCCTAACTCATAAACCTCAAATCCCATAACCGCATAAACGATAACATACTCATCATCTTCTAACCTCATACATATACCTAGCATGCTACTAACCGCTCATACTTGGAAAGGAAAGGATCTACCTTACTCTAGTAGACCCGGGACAAGACGCACCTGCGTGACAAGAGAGACGCAGGGGCGGATTAAGGCAACCCGCAGGCGCGGCAAGGCTCATCCGCAGGGCGCGGTGACAGTGGCTGCAGGCACGGCGCAGGCGCTGTGACACAAATTCCACAGGGGCAACGGCTTCCAGGCGCGGGCGGCGACAGTGCAGAAAGTGATCCCGCGATCCTTCTTCAGCTCTTCACGTGATCAAATCACGTCTTCTCTCATCAAAACCAAGCACATACATATACATACACATTCCAACATCAATCTATATCCAATTCATCTAATCTTAAGCTAAGAGATATGGAATCAAGGAAGATCAACAACCAACACAGCTAGCTCTCAAGCTCATCACAGTATCCAACATCATCAACATCATCATCCTCCCAATCAAAAACACTTCCAAACTCAAAAGGAGAACAAGATCAAGGTCAAGGAGAGAAGAAGAAGAAGCAAGAAGGACGTAGGAGGTCTGGAATGGGAAATGAAGGTAAAACCGTTGCTCAGCAAGGTAAGAAGAAAGTAAGAAAAGAGGGGTAAAGCATGGTCAAGAGGTCAAAAAACCGGCTGCAGCCGCAAGAAACCGCGGGGCGGTTCCCTGGCCGCGGAGCGGAAACCCGCTGGGCGGCACACAAGCCCGCGGGGCGGCTAAGGTCAAAACTCGGTCCAAAAGACTAAGGCTCTTACATCTCACCCCCCTAAAAACAAGATTCGTCCCGAAACTTGTAAAATCCTCAAACCACTTGGACTCACAAGCCGAGGTACAACTCTCTCTATAACCTCAAACATAAGCATGGAGGAAATCATCAACTCCAACAAAAAATACTATCCAAGCATAGAGGAAAATCATCTCTAGCCAAACAATAAATACATCACAAGGCATAGGAATCACATCTCTAGCCGTATCATACTCAAACAGAAAGGCATGGAGGAAAAACATCTCCAGCAACACTATGTCAATCAATATAACATGGAGGAATAACCATCTTCAGCTGAATCGTAATCATATCACAATAGCATGGAGGAAAGAGCCATCTCCAGCTATAAACAATAATCATACTAGCACAACAAGATCTAATAAGATCATATATCACATCAAAGCTAGTATGAAAATAAACACATCATACATATAAGCATATAAGCACATAATACTCACCAAGATAGTACTAAGATCTACTCGGTGATCCTACTAGTGCATCTATCTCGGCATAAAACTCTGGATAGTTTCTCTGGATACTATCCTCAGTCTCCCATGTAGCCTCATCAGGTCCACGTCTCGACCACTGTATCCTCAGCATAGGAATTTCCTTCGAAAGCAGGCGTCTCATACCTCATTCTAGGACTGCAATCGGGTGCTCAACAAAAGTGTGGTCCAGCTAAACACCAAATCATCATAACTCACAATATGTCTTGGATCTGGTATATACTCCCTCAGCTGAGACACGTGAAATACAGGGTGAACACCCTCTAACCTCGGAGGCAAAAGCCAATATGTATGTTGTGCTCCCAACCCGATCCAGAATCTCGAAGGGTCCGACATATCGGGGCTCAACTTCCCCTTAATGCCAAAACGTCTAACACCTCGTATCAGAGACACTCTCAGCCACACACGGGCTCCAACTCTGAACTCTAGAGGTCTACGCCTCCTATCAGGATAAGACTTTTGACGGCTCTGCGCAGTCAGCACCCCTCTCTCTAATCAGTGCTACTCGAGCCACATCATCCTGAATTTGATCATGTGTCAAACCACTAGCAGTACTAGGCTCATCCCAGCATAACGGTGTACGACATCTCTGCCCATACAGTGCCTCATATGGGCCATCCCAAAAGATGCATGCCAGCTGTTGTTGTATGAGAACTCAACTAGTGGGAGATGATCCGTCCACACTTGTCCCCATCCAAACACACAAGCTCGCAACATATCCTCCCGGGTCTGAATGGTCCTCTCTGACTGACCATCTGTCTGAGGATGGAACGCAGTCGTGAAATGCAAACTCGTCCCCAGGGTAGTCTGAGTCTGCTGCCAGAATCTCGAGGTAAATCGTCCATCTTTGTCTGAGACGATCGTCCTCGGCACAACATGGAGTCTCACTATCTGCCTAGTGTACTCCTCTGCTAATTTGCCACCCGACCATGTTTCTCTAATAGGAATGAAACGTGCCGTCTTCGTCAATCTGTCCACTATAACCCATATAACATCAAAACTCCTACTCAGTCTCAGCCTAGTCACAAAATCCATGGTGACATCCTCCACTTCTTTTGTGGAACAGGAAGTGGATGGAGCTCACCTCCAGGTCTGCTATGCTCTATCTTGATCTGCTGACAGGTCGCCCACTATGCCACAAATCTGGCCACATCGGGCTTCAGCTGTAACACCCCAAATCCGCGGGACTCAGGGTGCAACGGGCGAGACCTCACAATGGGTCCCGACCCTTAGCCTGACAACAATTTCACCGGACCTTCCAACAAGGCACAAATAAAGGCAAAACTCGAAAACGTTTATAATGTATGCGAGACACGAAATGTAACAAATACAAAGTGGAAACTCAGCCGAGTCCTCAAAACAATACAACCCCGATCCGAAAGTCTAAAACGTATAAGAACATCCCCAAACAAACGATATAAAACATAACCCCAAAAACGTCCCCGTCCTATAATGTACGGAGACCCCGGATGTCCACTCCTCTGCCTCACTCGGCGGCATCCCTAACCTGCAAGTCATCTACACAAAACGGTTTAAAACCGTTAGCTCATAATCTAAGCATTAGAAAAGTGGTGAAGGCACAAACACATACATAACACAAAACATAAAACACACAAATCCGGTTAATTATCTTTTTATTATTACGTCATATCCCGTTCTAATTCAACTTCGGTTGTGACATGAGAACCACCGTGGTCTCGCCCGGTCCCTACTTACCGGCAAAGAATGGTACGGATGCACCCGACCATATCATCCGCCGGGCTAGTCGCCGAGATCCTCCTAAACTTCACGCAGAGCTAGGAAGAATGTCACCGCCCGTTATCATACACTTGGGCCAAAATATACATATAAGGTCGGTGGTCCTATTTACCGGTTTGGTTGTTACAACAAGAACATAAAACACACACCACCAAACACACATCAATGCTAATACATAGAATACGAGCTAAGTAAGTCCGGAGACTTACCTCGTCACCAAACCCAAGTCAACCACACTCTTGCTTCCTTAAGGAGGAAGCCCACAACCTGCTTATAAGAGATATGCATATCAATACATACTCACACTCAAGAAGTCTTAGACTTCACTCTAGTGATCTACGCAAGATCACCTAACCCTCAAACTAGGAAACGCATCCTAGGTCCCAAGTACTCATCACACTCTCAACACATGCAACAGCCCACAATAGTCCATAATTCCACAAGATAGTAATCCTCAACAAAAGAGGCACAAGCTAGCTAGAAGGTCCATCATGCTCACATGCTCATATCCATCACTTACATCGAGCTTTAAGGGCTCCTAAGTTCACAACACTAAGTGGCATTCCAAGCTACTCTAGATCCATCCTAGGCATGCTACTAACAAGATCCAACATCAATACTAAGGAAGGAACGAAGAGGAAAGAGAGGAGGGACCTCCTGTTGCCCAAACCGCAGCCGCGGAGTCAAGCCGGCGCCCCTGCGGACACAAGAGCCGCCCCCGCGGAACAAGAAGCCGCACCCGCGGAGGACTGCGTCGCCTGCCAGGAGCCGCCCCCTCGGTTTTGCCGAGCCGTGCCCGCGCCGGAGCCCAGCGCACCGCAGCCGTCCGCTGCCGCACCGCGGCCTTGTGCTGCCGCACCCGCAGCAGCCACCGCCGCACCCGTGGCCTTGTGCTGCTGTGAGTCTGCCGCCGCCCGCCGCCATGCCGAGCCGCACCCGCGGCGTGCTGGTCGTGAGTTTTCTGCCGCCCCGCGGCCATGCCGAGCCGCACCCCGCGGTGCTGTGCCGCTCCCCGCCGTGCTGAGCCGCCCCTGCGGCCGTCCGCGCCCGCCCGTGATGATCCGCCCCTGCGGTTACGCTGCAGAAGCTCGTCTTCTTCGTCTCGATCGTGGATCCTTGGCTCCCAAGTGCTTCTTCTCTTGTTGGATCTTCTCCAAACACCCACCACTGGTCTTAGGCACCTCTCCTCGACCTAATCGAGCTAAGATCACAAGCATGCAAGGGACTTGAGTGAAAAGCTCTCAAAGCTTCATCCATGGCCATGGATGAGAGGGGGGAAAGAAGATAGGATGATCAGCCAAAAGAGAGAGGTAAGGGAGAGGAAGGAGCTTACCACAGATCTGAAATGCCTCTCCAAGCTGTCCACAACAAGATCTCCGCACAAAATGGAAGAAGAAGAGAAAGGAATAAAGATGGAGCCATGGGAGGAAGAGGGAAATGAATGAACGTGAAAGAGAAAGGGAGGAGAGAGAGAGGGGACAAGGGCTGCAAAGTGAGGGGAGAACAACTGTCTTGTCCCTCTTTTGCCCGGAACGAGGGGTCGGAAAATGACCCCTTGTCACTTCGACTCGGAACGAAAGGTCGGAACGCGGGAAAAAAGGAAAAACGACGAGTCGGCTCGGGATTTTCTTAGGAATAAATCCCGGCACTCGGCATCTCGGGACTACGGATAAACTACAAGGTGCTCTAAGTCCGGAATAAAATTAATAAAATTCCGGGCGTGACATCAGCCCTCCCCCAACAATATGAACGTCTCAAATCCTGATACATCTTACTCGTACCTAGGTGTACAGAATAAGGCGTACAGTGAGCCACCTGTAATATCCTCTGTCTCAGCTCTGTATCAGCAGGTACACAGACGCAACCGCGGCGTCTCAAAACTCATCTAATCCTAGCAGGAACTGTGGTGCCTCATCTCTAGACATCCTCTCTCGGATCCTCATCAATGTCGGGCAGGTCTCCTGCTTCTGTTAGATCTCACCCAACAGATCAGGAAGAACCTCTAAAGTACGCAGCTGGGCATCCTCCTCAGGAAACTAGATGTCCAACTCTAACCAGATCAAATCCCTCTGCAGCTGATGCTGAACTGTTAGCCTCGCAATCGCCTGCTCTCGAGACGTCTTTCTACTCAGGGTGTCGGCGACAACGTTCGCCTTCCCTGGATGGTACAGAACCTCCAGATCAAAATCCTTGATCAGCTCGAGCCACCTACGCTGGCGGTTATTCAATTCCCGCTGCGTGAAAATGTACTTCAGACTCTTATGGTGTGTGAAGATCTGACATGTAGCACCATACAGGTAATGTCTCTAGATCTTCAATGCATGAACTACCGCTGCCAACTCCAGATCATGAGTCGGGTATTTCTCCTCATACGTCTTCAGCTGTCGAGACGCATATGCAATCACCATGCCTCTCTGCATCAACACACATCCCAAGCCTACCTTGGATGCATCACTGTAAACCACAAAATCCTCAGTACCCCCTGGCTGTGCCAAAATAGGAGCATAAGTCAGACACCTCTTCAGCTCCTCAAAAATCTACCTACACTGATCAGACCATACAAATGTGGTAGTCTTCCTCAGTAGACTCGTCAGTGGTCAGGCAATCACAGAAAATCACTCCACAAAGCTTTCTTAATAACCGGCTAGGCCAAGGAAGCTACGTACTTCCTTGACGTTCGTCGTTGTAGTCCAAGCTGCTACTGCTTCAATATTGGCCGGATCCACCTTGATCCCTTCAGCTGATACAACATGACCCAGGAATGCTACCCATGGCATCCAGAACTCGCACTTAGAGAACTTAGGATAATGTTCTCTATCCCGTAAAACCTGCAATACAATTCTCAGCTGTTCTGCATGCTCCTCTCTACTGTGAGAATACACCAAAATGTCATCTATGAAGACTACCACAAAATGATCCAGGAAGTCGATGAAGATATTGTTCATCAACTCCATAATAACTGTTGGGGCATTCGTAAGCCCAAATGGAAGCACTACAAACTCGTAGTGTCCATATCTGGTCCGGAATGTTGTCCTGTGCACATCCTGCTCTCTCACCCTCAGCTGGTGATACCCTGAACGCAGATCAACCATGGAAAACACAATCGGTCCCTGAAGCTGATCTAACAAATCATCAATACGAGGCAGTGGATACTTGTTCTTGATGGTCACCTTGTTCATCTCTCTGTAATCAATGCATAATCTCAGCGATCCGTCCTTCTTCCGTACGAAGAGGACAGGTGCTCCCCATGGGGATACGCTAGGGAGAATGAAGCCCTTCTCAACCAGCTCCACAAGTTGCTACTTCAGCTCCAACATCTCGACAAGCGCCATCCTATATGGGGTCTTCGAGATAGGTCTCGTACTAGGCTCTAAATCAATAACAAAATCCACACTCCTCTGAGATGATAAACTGGAAGGCTCAGCAAAAACATCTGCAAAATCACAGACAAATGGGATATCCTCTAATGCTGGACTCTCCCCCTCCTTCATGGCATAACACCAGAAGGCATCACAACCCTGTGCAATCAGTCTCGGAAAACCTCTATCTGTCCTAACTCGGTAGAGAGGGTAACAATCCTCCTACCTACATCTAAGACTACAGAATGTCTATTCATCCAATCCATACCTAAAATGACTTCTTCATGCACTAATGGCATGACAAATAAAGTCTACAAGTAAAACACGGGTCCCTATAGAAATGGGACAGTCACGAATCTCACGGGTACCTCTGACCCTACTACCATCAGGTAACCCTATACTAAAGGGTATCCCCTCAGTCGTATTTAGACTCAGACGCTCAACACAGGCATCAGAAATAAAAGAATGCGTAGCACCGGTATCAAATAAGACTCTAATAGGTAAACCATGAATCAGAATGGTACCCGTAGCAGTCGGTGCAGCTGGCTCCTCTGCACTCCTCAGCTCAAATACTCGACCCTGTGGTCCTCTAGTATCAGTGGTTCTCCCACAACGACCGCTGCCTCTACTCGGCCCAGGAGCAGATCCTTGAGTGGTAGGGCGATCTAGGACTCTCTATTGTCCTTGTGTCTGCTGTTGCTGAGGTGGCCTCTACCCACCTCCCGCTACACTGGTAGGGGAAGAAACCTGCTGAGATGAAGCTCCGCCCAGTCGGCAGTAAACAGCTCTGTAACCCTGTCTACCACAGGTGTAACAAGTCACTAGTGGTCTCGTGCACTCTGGCCTCATATGTCCTGGATCACCACAGTTATAACACTAACGTCCCTTATCTGTGACTGGTGCAGATGAGGGATGACTCTGGCGTCTCTAACCCCGCCAACCACTAGCAGGACCACCAGTACCACTGGTCTGCCCAGTGCGCTGTCTCTTCTCAGACCCTCCGGTCTGAGAAGCTCTCCTCTGTCCAGCTCTCTCTCTCTCATAATCAGAAGCCCGGTCCTCATAATCCACCAAGGTCTCATAGTGAAACCCTGCCATGTAAGTCCGGGTAGTATCCCTCAGTCGTCGGGAGAACAAATATACATGTTGATCTGTTGGAGGTGCAGCTGGACCCAGCAATGCCAGCTCCTCTTGGAACCTCCTGATAGCCTCAGAGACGGGTACATCCTCAAACCCGGCCTCCACAAAATCCCGCGGTTTCTCCCTCCTCAATGAGGCAGGGCAGAAACGCTCTCTGATCATAGTCCTCATATGCTCAAAACTGGTAACCTGACCCCGTACTATTCTCCACCAGTGTTGTGCCAAGTCCCGGAATAAAGTCTGCACCAACTCGATCTGTCTGTCCACTGGACATCTAATGGACTCCAGAGTTGAGTCCACATGTCCAATCCAAAGCTCAACCTCTAATCCCACCTTCCCAGTGAAAGGGGGTACACCCATCTGGTGGAATGCCTTCAACCAGGTATCTAGTCTAGGCCCTCGATGCTCCTCTCGAACCTGAGGAATCTCAGCAGCATGTGCCTGTAAAGCTGGCACCCGAGTCACTCCGTGGGATCTCTCAGATGGTCCCTCCTGTGCTTGTAAATCCGGGGCACGACTTTCGGCTTTGGCAGCCTCCTCTACTCGTCTGATATAAGCACGGAACTCTGATCCCCATGGAGACACGATCAGAATCACCAGACTGGGCTCTCTGTGACCCCTGTCTCTCAGCTACACCGTTCCTAATCTCAAGAACGGCACTCTCAGCAACCTCCTCATGTATCTCTCCCGCTGCTTGTGAACCACCAACAGGAGTCCTACCTCGTCCTCTACCTAGAGGGGGTCTACCTCTACCTCGTCCAACTGTAGGTAAGGCTCTAGTCTGAACCATCTGCAGAGGACGTAAACCTATCTTAGAAGGCTATATATATGCCATATGTATAGATATACATCAAATCCATCACAACAGAATATCTATATATATCTATACTGTCGAGATCTTCAGAGGGGAGATGGCTCACGTACACGATATCCCAAAACATTTGTACTCATTTCAAAACCAAAATCTTTTGAAAAATCAAACCCCTTTCGGGTTCTGTTTATTTATCTATTCGACCTTTATCACAGATTACAAGTGCCATTGTTGTCAACCTGGGCTCTAATACCAACTTTGTAACACCCCGAATCCGTAGGACTCGAGGTGCTATTGGGCTAGGATCTCATAATGGATCCTGACCTTCGCCTAACAACAAGTTCACTGAATCTTACAACAAGACAAAAATAGATTAAAACAAAACATAAAACTGATATATATATATATATATATATATATATATATATATACACACATATCAAAAGGTAATACAAAGTAACCACTGAGTACAAAATCAAAATATAAATCCGTACATCATAAATATCCCATATCCCACGATAACGCCCAGTGTACGAAGCCCTCAGCGGATCATCCCTCTGGATCAATCAACAACTCTCCTAACCTGCAAAGGATCTACAACACGGTATAAAACCATTAGGTACACATATATATAGAGATGCAAGAGCACAAACACACATTAAGAATCATAACACATCATCATGCTTTCACACATTTACCCGGTTTATTATCTTTATAACGTCAATCACTCAAATAGTATATAGATCTGCATATGAAAATATGTGACACGAGGAATATATATAATCCTCGCCTCTGGGTGCAATAGCTACCTAGAGTGGTATCAGCGCACCTTCCCGTATACCATAAGGAGTGGGCAGTGCCCTTCCCGTATACCAGATCTAACTAGACTACAGAGAACTTCCCAAACTCCACTACCTGATGAAAGGTAAGTTGTCACAACCACTACAATGGGCGGTCAATATATCATAGGTCGGTAATAAACCATATCGCATGCTATAAAGCATACAACAAACACCACTCATGCGTACATCCAATATAAGGATGGTAGCTAAGTAAGTCATATGGACTTACCTCAACCTCAATAGTAGTCTCACTACGATCAACTCTCAACCTGGTCCACTCCAAAATGGAGGACAACACTGCCTAATAACAAGGCATAACAATATATCAACTCATATCCATCAAAGGGGTCACTCCTAGACTCAAGGGATCCATAAGAATCATATCCTTACTCATAAACCTCAAAGCCATAACCGGCATAAACGATAACATACTCATCATCATTCTAACCTCATACATATACCTAGCATGCTACTAACCCGCTCATACTAGGAAAGGAAAGGATCTACCTTACTCTAGGTAGACCCGAGACAAGACGCACCTGCGTGACAGGAGAGACGCAGGGGCGGAGTAAGGCAACCCGCAGGCGCGGCAAGGCTCAGCCGCAGGCGCGGTGACAGTGGCCGCAGGCAACGCAGGCACGGCGCAGGCGCTGTGACACAGCTTCCGCAGGGGTGGCGGCTTCCAGGCGCGAGGGCGGCAACGGTGCAGAAAGTGATCTCACGATGCTTCTTCAGCTCTTCCGTGATCAAATCACGTCTTCTCTCATCCAAAACCAAGCACATACATATACATACACATTCCGACATCAATCTATATCCAATTCATCTAATCCTAAGCTAAGAGAGATGGAATCAAGGAAGAAGAGAAGAAGAAGAAGAAGACTTACCACACTTGTGGTCCTAGGCTGCATAGAAGATCAACAACTTACACAGCTAGCTCTTAAGCTCATCACAACATCCAACATCATCAACATCATCATCCTCCCAATCAAAACACTTCCAAACTCAAAGGGAGAACAAGATCAAGGTCAAGGAGAGAAGAAGAAGCAAGAAGGACGTAGGAGGTCTGGAATGAGAAATGAAGGTAAAACCCTTGCTCAACAAGGTAAGAAGAAAGTAAGGAAAAGAGGGTAAAGCACGGTCAAGAGGTCAACAAAACCGGCTGCAACCGCAAGAAATCGCGGGGGCGGTTCCCTGGGCCGCGGGAGCGGAAACCCGCTGGGGCGGCACACAAGCCCGTGGGGGAGGCTAAGGTCAAAACTCGGTCCAAAAGACTAAGGCTCTTACAAGTGATTTGCCAAATCTCTGAACAAAGTCTGCACCAACTCTATTTGCCTGTCTGTTGGACATCTAATAGACTCCAGAGCTGAGTCTACATGACTGATCCATAGCTCTAACTTTAACCCCACCTTCCCAGAGAAAGGGGGTACACCCATCTGATGAAATTCCTTCAACCAAGTGTCTGGTCGAGGCACTTTATGCTCCTCTGGAATCTGAGGAATTTCAGCAGCACGTGCCGGTACAACTGGCACCTGTGTAACCCCATGGGATCTCCCAGATGATCCCTCCTGTGCTGGCAGATCAGGGGCACGTCTACTTTCTCTGGCAGCCTCTTCCACACGTCTGATATACTCGCGGAATGTTGGTCCATCCATGGAGACACGATCAGAGTCATTTGGCTGGACTCTCTGTGTTCCCTGTATCTCAACTACACCGTTCCCAGTCTCAAGAACGGCACTCTCAGCAACGTCCTCATGAATCTCCTCCGCTGCACGTGGATCAACAGCGGGAATCCTACCCCGTCCTCTACCTATAGGGGGTCTACCCCTACCTCGTCCAGATGCAGGTAAGGCTCTAGTCTGAACCATCTGTAGAGGACATAAACC
The DNA here is from genome assembly GCA_002319775.1 of Fagopyrum tataricum. Lineage (NCBI taxonomy): Eukaryota > Viridiplantae > Streptophyta > Magnoliopsida > Caryophyllales > Polygonaceae > Fagopyrum > Fagopyrum tataricum. Next base: position 28,145,069 of record CM008283.1, on the reverse strand, counting down.
TAACTCAGAAGGCTATACATATGCCATATGTATAGATATATACAAAATCAATCACATCATAATATCTATATATATCTATACTGTCGAGATCTTCAGAGGGGTGATGGCTTCTCGTACACACTATCCCAAAACATTTGTACTCATTTCCAAACCAAAACCTTTTGAAAAGTCATACCCCTTTCGGGTTCTGTTTATTTATCTATTCGACCTTAAACGCAGATTACAAGTGTCATTGTTGTCAACCTTAGCTCTGATACCAACGTTGTAACACCCCAAATCCGTAGGACTCGAGGCGCTATTGGGCTAGGATCTCACAATGGATCCTGACCCTAGCCTGACAACAAGTTCACTGGATCTTACAACAAGGCACAGATAGATTAAAACTAAAAATCAAACTGTATATATATATATAAATCAAAAGGTTTACATAAGGACCGCTGAGTACAAAAGTAAACATATAACTATACATGATAAAAGACCCCATGTCCCACGATAACGACCTAGTGTACGGAGCCCTCAGCGGATCACCCACTCTGGATCACTCTGCAGCTCTCCTAACTTGCAACGGATCTACAACACGGTATAAAACCGTTAGCTAACCATACAAAAATATATAGAAGATGCATAAGCACAATCACACATTAGGAAATAATAAACACCTCATCATGATATCACACATTTACCCGATTTATTATCTTTATAACGTTCAACACTCAAATCGTATATATATATATATATATATATGAATATGAATATATATGTGACACGAGGAATATAATCCTCGCCTCTCGGGAATATTGCCAACTGGAGTGGTGATACGGTTACACCTCCCCTATACCCTATGGGAGTGATGAAGGTGCCGTCCCACTGAGCCAAACTGGTCTGCCCGTAGAGAACCTCCAGACTCTCAGCGGGATGAAAGGACAAGTTGTCACGGCCCTACAATGGGCAGTCACTAAACCATAGGTAGGTAATAATAACATCGCATGCTATCAAGCATATAACACACACCACTCATGCATACATCCAATATAAGGATGGTAGCTAAGTAAGTCCTATGGACTTACCTCAACCTCAGAAGTAGTCTCAACCTGATCAGCTCCAACTTTGGAGAATAACACTGCCTAACAACAAGGCATAACAAGATATCAAACTCCTATCCATCAAAGGGGTCACACCTAGACCCAAGGGATCCATACGGATTGTATCCAACTTATAAACCTCAAAGCCCTAACCGGCATATAACGATATCATACTCATCATCATTCTATCCTCACACACATACCTAGCATGCTACTAACTCTCATAGTAGGAAGGAAAGGATCATACTACTCTAGGTAGATCCTGTACAAGACGCACCTGCGGAACGGAAAGACGCAGGGCAGAACAAGGCAAACCGCAGACGCGGCGCAGGTGTTAGGACCGTGGCTGCGGGGGTGGAAGCTTCCGGGCACGGGTGCGGTGACAAGGTTCCCGCAGGGGCGGTAGCTTCCAGGCGCCGGGGCGGCGATGTAACACCCCAAATCCGTAGGACTCGAGGTGCTACTAGGCTAGGATCTCACAATGGATCCTAACCCTAGCCTGACAACAAGTTCACTGAATCTTACAACAAGGCACCAATATATTAAAACAAAACATAAAACTAATATATATAAATACATATCAAAAGGGTAATACAAAGTAGCTGCTGAGTACAAAATCAAAATATCAATCCGTACAACATAAATATCCCATATCCCACGATAACGCCCCAGTGTACGGAGCCCTCAGCAGATCACCCCTCTGGATCACTCTACAACTCTCCTAACCTGCAAAGGATCTACAACACGGTATAAAACCGTTAGCTAACCATACACATATATAAGAAGATGCTAGAGCACAAACACACATCAGAAATTATAACATATCAACATGCTTTCACACATTTACTCGGTTTATTATCTTTAATAAGTCCAATCACTCAATCGTATAAATAGATGTATATGAATATATGTGACACGAGGAATGTATATAACCCTCACCTATGTGTGCAATAGCTAGCTGGAGTGGTATAAGCGCACTTTCCCGTATACCATATGGAGTGGTAGGTGCCCTTCCCGTATACCAAGTCTAACTAGCTTACAGAGAACTTCCCAGACTCCACTACGAGATGAAAGGTAAGTTGTCACAACCACTACAATGGGCGGTCAATATAACATAGGTCGGTAATAAACCATATCGCATGCTACAAAGCATAAACACACACCACTCAAGCATACATCCAATATAAGGATAGTAGTTAAGTAAGTCATATGGACTTACCTCAAACTCAGAAGTAGTATCACTACGATCAGCTCTCACTCAATTCCACTCCAAACTGGAGGACAACACGGCCTATACAAGGCGTACATATATATATCAAACTCCTATCACATAAAGGGGTCACACCTAGACCCAAGGGATCCATAAGGATCATATCTAACTCGTAAACCTCAAAGCCGTAACCGGCATATCTATATCATACTCATCATCATCCGATACCTAGCATGGTACTAAGTCCCTCATACTAAGAAAGGAAAGGAGTTACCAAACTATAGGTAGTCTCGGGACAAGACGCACCTGCGTGATCAAGGGACGCAGGGGCGGAATAGACAACCCGCAGGCGCGACAGGGAACAGCCGCAGGCGCGGTGACAAGGGACGCAGGCAACACAGGCAAGGCGCGGGCGCTGCGGCACGGCTTCCGCAGGGGCGGCGGCTTCCAGGCGCGGGGGCGGCGACTGTGCAGAACGTGACCCGGCGACTCTTCTTCAGCTCTTCATGTGATCAAATCACGTCTTCTTCATTCCAGATTCACACCCATACATATACATACACAAACCAACATCACTCTATGATCAAAACAACTAATCCTAAGCTAAGGAAGGAAGAATCAAAGAAAAGAGAAGAAGAACAAGGAGCAAGAAGCTTACCACAGTTGTGGTTAGCTAAGGAACTGATCACCAACAACCTTACTGGCTTCCAAGCACAACAACATACATCACTAGCATCATCATCATCAAAGCCACATCAAAACTCTTCCAAAACCAAGGAGAAACAACACAAGATCAAGAACAAACAACGGAGAAGTAGGAAGGACGTGAGAAGTTGGAAATGGAGTGAGAAACCGCGGGGGAAAAGAAAGGGTAAAGCACGGGTCAAGGAGTCAACAAAAACGGCTGCAGCCGCAGAAAACCGCGGGGCGGTTCACTGGGCCGCGGGAGCAGAAACCCGCTGGAGCGGCACAAATGCCCGCGGGGGCGGCTAAGGTAAGATAGGTCCAAAAAGACTAAGGCTCTTACACCTCACCCCCCTAAAAACAAGTTTAGTCCCGAAACTTGTAAAATCTTCAAACCACTCGAACTCACAAGCTGAGGTACAACTCTCTCTATAACCTCAAACATAAGCGTGGAGGAAATCATCAACTCCAGCAACACAACACTATCCAAGGCATAGAGGAAAACCATATCTAGCCAAACCATAACACATCACAAGGCATAGAGGAATCACATCTCTAGCTGTATCAAACTCATAATAGAAAGACCTGGAGCAAAAACATCTCCAGCTACACTATGTCCATCAAAATAGCATGGAGGAAAGAGCCATCTCCAGCTATAACAAGAATCATACTAGCACAACAAGATCTAATAAGATCATATATCATATCAAAGCTAGTATGAAAATAAACACATCATAACACATAAGCATATAAGTACATAATACTCACCAAGATAGTACTAAGGTCTACTCGGTGATCCTACTGGTGCATCTAACTCAACATAGAACTCCGGATAGTTCCTCTGGATACTATCCTCAGTCTCCCATGTAGCCTCATCAAGTCCTCGTCTCCACCACTGTATCCTCAGCATAGGAATGTCCTTCGAACGCAGGCGTCTCATACCTCGTTCTAGGACTGCAATCGGGTGCTCCACAAAAGTGTGGTCCGGCTCAACCACCAAATAGTCATAACTCACGATGTGTCTCGGATCTGGTATGTACTCCCTCAGCTGAGACACATGAAATACAGGGTGAACACCCTCTAATCTCGGAAGCAAGGCTAATCTGTAGGCTGCGCTCCCAACCCGATCCAGAATCTCGAACGGTCCGACATATCGGGGGCTCAACTTCCCCTTAATGCCAAAACACCTAACACCTCGTGTCGGCGACACTCTCAGCCACACATGGACTCCAACTCTGAACTCTAGAGGTCTACGCCTCCTATCAGCATAAGACTTCTGACGGCTCTGGGCAGTCAGCATCCGCTCTCGAATCAGTGCTACTCGAGCCACATCATCCTGAATTTGATCCGTGTCAAACCACTAACACTGCTCTGCTCATCCCAACATAACGGAGTACGGCATCTCTTTCCATACAGTGCCTCATATGGGGCCATCCCAATAGATGCATGCCAGCTGTTGTTGTATGAGAACTCAACAAGTGGGAGATGATCCGTCCACACTTGCCCCCAATCCAACACACAAGCTCGCAGCATATCCTACAGGGTCTGAATGGTCCTCTCTGACTGACCATCTGTCTGAGGATGGAACGTAGTAGTAAAGTGCAAACTCGTCCCCAAAGCAGTCTCTCGAGGTAAATCGTCCATCTCTGTCTGAGACGATCGTCCTCGGTACACCATGGAGTCTCACTATCTGCCTAGTGTACTCCTCAACTAATCTTCTCACCGGCCATGTCTCCCTAATAGGAATTAAACGTGCCGTCTTCGTCAATCTGTCCACAATGACCCAGATGGCATCAAAACTCCGGCTCAGCTTCAGTCCAGTCACAAAATCCATGGTGACGTCCTCCCACTTCCTCTGTGGAACAGGAAGTGGATTGAGCTCACCTCCAGGTCTACAATGCTCTATCTTGACCTGCTGGCAGGTTGCACACTGTGTCACAAATTTGGCCACATCGGGCTTCAGCCCTCCCCACCAATATAAACGTCTCAAATCCTGATACATCTTACTCGTACCTAGATGTACAGAGTAAGGTGTACAGTGAGCCTCCTGTAAAATCCTCTGTCTCAGCTCTGTATCAGCAGGTACACAGACGCGACCGCGGCGTCTCAAAACTCCATCTACTCCTAGCAGGAACTGTGGTGCCTCATCTCTAGACATCCTCTCTCGGATCCTCATCAGTGTCGGGCAGGTCTCCTGCTTCTGTTAGATCTCACCCAACAGATCAGGAAGAACCTCTAAAGTACGCAGCTGGGCATCCTCCTCAGGAAACTAGATGTCCAACTCTAACCAGATCAAATCCCTCTGCAACTGATGTTGAACTGTTAGCCTCGCAATCGTCTGCTCTCGAGACGTCTTTCTACTCAGGGTGTCGGCGACAACGTTCGCCTTCCCTGGATGGTACAGAACCTCCAGATCAAAATCCTTGATCAGCTCGAGCCACCTACGCTGGCGGTTATTCAATTCCCGCTGCGTGAAAATGTACTTCAGACTCTTATGATCTGTGAAGATCTGACATGTAGCACCATACAGGTAATGTCTCCAGATCTTCAATACATGAACTACCGCTGCCAACTCCAGATCATGAGTCGGGTAGTTCTCCTCATACGTCTTCAGCTGTCGAGACGCATATGCGATCACCCTACCTCTCTGCATCAACACACATCCCAAGCCTAGCTTGGATGCATCACTGTAAACCACAAAATCCTCAGTACCCCCTGTATGTGCCAAAATAGGAGCAGAAGTCAAACTTCTCTTCAGCTCCTCAAAACTCTACATAAACTGATCAGACCATACAAATCTGGTAGTCTCCTCAGTAAACTCGTCAGTGGACGGGCAATCACAGAAAATCCCTCCACAAAGCGTCTATAATAACCGGCTAGGCCAAGGAAGCTACGTACTTCCTTGACGTTCGTCGGTGTAGTCCAAGCTGCTACTGCCTCAATCTTGGCCGGATCCACCTTGATCCCCTCAGCTGAAACCATATGACCCAGGAATGCTACCTCTGGCATCCAGAACTCACACTTAGAGAACTTAGCATAAAGTTCTCTATCCCACAAAACCTGCAATACAGTCCACAGATGTCCTGCATGCTCCTCTCCACTGTTAGAGTATACCTAAATGTCATCTATAAAAACCACCACAAACTGATCCAGGAAGTCGATGAAGATGCTGTTCATCAACTCCATAAAGACGGCTGAGGCATTCGTAAGCCCAAATGACATCACTACAAACACATAGTGGCCATATCTGGTCCGGAATGTTGTCCTGTGCACATCTTGCTCTCTCACCCTCAACTAGTGATACCCTAAGCTCAGGTCAATCCTGGAGAACACTGTCGCTCCCTGAAGCTGATCTTACAAGTCATCAATACGCGGCAATGGATACTTGTTCTTGATGGTCACCTTGTTCAACTCCCTGTAATCAATGCATAACCTCAGTGATCCGTCCTTCTTCCGTACGAAGAGGACAGGTGCTCCCCATGGGGACACACTAGGGCGAATGAAGCCCTTCTCAGCCAACTCCTCAAGTTGCTTCTTCAGCTCCAACATCTCGACAGGCGCCATCCGGTATGGGGCCGTCGAGATAGGTCTCGTACCAGGCTCTAACTCAATATTGAAGTCCACACTCCTCTGAGGCGGCAAACTGGACGGCTCAGCAAAAACATCAGTAAAATCACAAACCACTAGGATATCATCTAATGCTGGACTCTCCCCTTCCTTCATGGCATAACACTAGAAGGCCTCACAACCCTGTGCAATCAGTCTAGCTGCCCGCATCACACTGATAACTGTGCCTGTCTTTCCAAGGTCCCAACCTCGGAAAACCTCTATCTGACCTAACTCGGTAGAGAGGGTAACAGTCCTCCTACCTACATCTAAGACTGTAGAGTGTCTATTAATCCAATCCATACCTAGAATAACTTCTTCACGCTCTAGTGGCATGACAAAGAAGTCAACTAGTAACACACGAGTCCCTACAGAAATGGGACAACCATGAATCTCACGGGTACCTCCGACCCTACCACCATCGGGTAACCCTATAATAAAGGGCATCTCCTCAACTGTATCTAGACTCTGACGCTCTACACAAGCATCAGAAATAAAAGAATGCGTAGCACCAGTATGAAATAACACTCTAACAGGTAAACCATGAATCAGAATGGTACCTGTAGCAGTCGATGAAGTTGGCTCCTCTACACTCCTCAGCTCAAAAACACGACCTTGTGGGCCTCTGGTATCAGTGGTGCTCCCACCACGACCTCTGCCTCTACTCGGTCCAGGAGCAAATCCTTGAGTCGTAGGGCGATCTAGGACTCTCTATGGTCCTTGTGTCTGCTGCTGCTGAGGTGGCCTCTGCCCACCTCCCGCTACACTGGAAGGGGAAGAACCCTGCTGAGATGAAGCTCCTCCGTGGCGGCAGTAAACAGCTCTGTGACCTTGCCTACCACAGGTGTAGTAAGTCACTAGGGGTCTCGTGCACTCGGGCCTCATATGTCCTGGATCACCACAATTGAAACACTGACGTCCCTTATCTGCAACCGGCGCAGATGAGGGCTGACTCTAGCGTCTCTGACCACGCCAACCACTAGCAGCACCACCAGTACCACTAGTATGCCCTGTACCCTGTCTCTTCTCTGACCCTCCGGTCTGAGAAGCTCTCCTCTGTCCAGCACGCTCCCTCTCATAATCGGAAGCTCGCTCCTTATAATCAATCAAGGTCTCACAGTGAAACACTGTCATGTAAGTCCGGGTAGTGTCCCTCAATCGTCGAGAAAACAGATAAACATGTTGATCTGCAAGAGGTGCAGCTGGACCTAATAAAGCTAGCTCCTCCTGGAATCTCCTGATGGCCTCGGGGACTGGTACATCCTCAAACCCAGCCTCCACAAAATCCCGCAGTTTCTCCCTCCTCAGTGAGGCAGGGCAGAAACGCTCTCTGATCATAGTCCTCATATGCTCATAACTGGTAACCTGACCCCGTATTGATCTCCACCAGTGTTGTGCCAAGTCCCGGAATAAAGTCTGAACCAACTCGATCTGTCTGTCAGCAGGACACCTAATGGACTCCAGAGCTGAGTCCACATGCCCAATCCAGAGCTCAACCTCTAACCCCACCTTCCTAGTGAAAGGGGCTACACCCATCTGATGAAAAGCCTTCAACCAAGTGTATGGTCTAGGCCCTCTATGCTCCTCCCGAACCTGAGGAATCTCAGCAGCCTGTGTCTGTACAGTCGGCACCTGTGTAACCCCGTGGGATCTCTCAGATGGTCCCTCCTGTGCCTGTAAATCTGGGGCTCGGATCCCCCATGGAGACACGATCAGAATCACCAGACTGGGCTCTCTGTGCCCCCTGTCTCTCAGCTGCACCATTCCCAGACTCAGGAACGACGCTCTCAGCAACCTCCTCATGTTTCTCTCCCGCTACCTGTGAACCACCAGCTGGAGTCCTACCTCGTCCTCTACCTAGAGGGGGTCTACCTCTACCTCGTCTAGTTGCAGGTAAGACTCTAGTCTGAACCATCTGCAGAAGACGTAAACCTAACATAGAAGGTTATATATATGCCGTATGTATAAATATATATCAAATCAATCACAACAGAATATCTATATATATCTATACTGTCGAGATCTTCAGAGGGGTGATGGCTCACGTACACGGTATCCCAAAACCTTTGTACTCATTTCAAAACCAAAACCTTTTGAAAAGTCAGACCCCTTTTCGGGTTCCATTTATTTATCTATTCGACATTTATCCTAGACTACAAGTGCCATTGTTGTCAACCTGGGCTCTGATACCAACTTTGTAACACCCCAAATCCGTAGGACTCGAGGTGCTACTGGGCTAGTGATGCAGGAGCATCTCAGGACCTAGCCTGAATGGAGATCATGAGCATGGAAGCTAGGAAGCACGGAGTGTTGATTACTCTAAGGAGAAGGAGAGGAAGAATTAAGGGCATTATTTATTTCGTGAAGGAGATTATTCATTAAAGATATGAGAAGACCATTTCCGGACATACATTGAAGACCTTTGATTGGAGATGGGAGATAACATGCATGATCACGTATGCATGGGCAAGGAGGAGAGTTCGAGAAGCTTGCAAATGCTACGTGGAAAAGAGGAGATCATTTGGACATTATATATGTCTAATTGGGCTTATTTTAAATGTTAAATAAGGCCTTAATTAGATATATTAATCCAACCCATTGCTTCTTATTTTAAAAGCCCATTCTTGGACATCTATTAAATAAAAGATGGGCTTGTTTTTTAATTAGTTTATTTTTATTTCCCCTTTATATTTGATCTTATCTCTTGGAGATTTGATCTTATCTCTTTAAGCTAGATTGGGCTCGATCTTGGATCAAGCCCATAGCCCGTAAGAAACCCTAGATGACGCACCTCTAGCCTATATAAGGTCTAGGGTGGACGTCCTCCTTTGTTAGCTTTGATTGAAATTAAACACAAGTACTTTCGAGTATTTTTCTCTTCTATCCCATATTCTTCTCGTGGAATCGAGACACCTTACTGTGTGAGCGGAATTCGTTTGCCCAGCAACTTTGGCGCTGTTTTAAGTTGTGTCACTTGGATTGGCAAGTTGGTGCTCTCAATCATCTCCGGGTGACTTCTCGTTCTTTGGGGACAATCGCTTTCCCCTCTGTGTGAGATTATAGCGGAAGGGCTTCTTCAAGTCATTCCAAGTTGTGTGTTAGGGCCTTTGTTTCCCTATCATGCTCTTGGTTGCTTTAAGGGTTCGACCAGATCTATCCATCTATCGATCCTTCACAATCATTGGATCATTCCTCCATTTTTATTTCAAGTTTTCATCTTTTTATAAAACACAAAAAATTCGAGCTTTCAAGATCCGTCAAGAAAGTTCTACACAAAAAGAGTCACCGGAGCAGGATCTGTAACGGTTAGTTTCTACTATTCTCGTTAATTTTCTACGATTTTCAATTTCGCATTCAATTTCTTGAAAAGAAGGATTTTGTGGCCAATTGTTAATTTTAATACATATTTTTTCCTAAGATTCGATCTTTTTCTCGTATTGATCGGATTTTAACCCGTCCACCACAAAAACGCTCCCGCCGCCCTCTTCCCGCCGCTTCGCTGGCCGCCGCCCAACCCAGCAGCCGCTCCACCAGCCGCCACCCTATCCCAGCCGCCGATCTCGGCCACCCCAGCCCTCGGTTTCAGCCAAAACCCACACTCTATCCCGGCCGAGATTTGTTCTCTGCGCCGCAGCCGTCGCCCCCTCGAAACCCTACCCGAAACCCTAGCCGTCGCCTCCGGTGTCGCTAAACCCTAACCCTAGCCGTCGCCTCCGGCGTCACTAAACCCTAACCCTAGCCGTCGCCTCCGGCGTCGCTAAAGCCTAACCCTAGCCCAACCCGACCTATCTCGGCCCATCAACCGAGATCCACAAAAAAAAATAATAATGAAATTTTGAACCGAGCCGAAGAGGTTCAGCCACCGGCTCACCGCTCCGCCGCCGCCGCCTTGGTTAGTCTCGCAAGTAAATAGTTAAAAAAAAAAAAAAAAGAGAAGGCCAAAGGCCGTACAAAAAAAAAATAGACGTTACTTGCGAGCTAAGTTATTCAGTTTCTGCGGTTGTGCATCTTGTGCGAGTTTTGTTTTGGCAGGCGTCCCTTTTGAGCGTGATTGATATATATTTGCTTCCCTGGGAGCTCCCTACATCGCTGCTGGGCAACCATAAATTGCACTCCTTCCTTTTTTTTTCCCTTCCCTTTTTCCTTTTTATCTTTTCTCTTGTTTCTTTTACCTTCCCTTTCCTTTTTGCTAATTTCCTTTTTTCCCTTTATTTTCCCTTTTTAGTCCCTTTTTCCCCTTTTCTTTTTTGTATTTTAATTTCCAAAAGGCAACAAATTATCTTTTCTATTTGAGATCATTGATTTGTTGGTTGAGAAAATTTGCAGGCGAGATTAGTTTTGATTTTCTAGCTAACACCACATAAAAAGCCTTTTCCCTTTGAGATCTGGTTCGTTCTCCTTGTTTTATGCCTGAACACATTAACATGTTGATTGCTTGAGACATTTTTCTTGTAGATTCACGGTGATCTTCGCAAACTGGCTAAGAGGAAGTTGTGAAGCTTACGAGATAGGTTACTGAGCGAAACACTTGAAGAGGGGAGCATAAGAGTTTCTCTTTAACTAACCTTAACGAGTTTAAATGTTTTAAACCATGTCAACCTCAGGAAAGGAGAACAGGACACAACCCCAACAATCGGATGGCGAATCAATTAAAGGGAGTATCTCAAAACCCCCTAATGCTTTGGAGAACATGAGAACTCTAAACTTAGAGCAAAGAGAAAATATTTTCCGTAGTAGATGTTCTGTTAAGAGTAGAATATGTCACTTAATCATAGATGGGGGTAGTTGTTGTAACATTGCTAGTCTAGAAATGGTTACCAAACTACAACTAGACGTGCTAGATCACTCATCTCCCTATAAAATATCCTGGATAAATGAACAAGGAGAGCTAGCTATTAATAAACAGGTATACGTCAGTTTTCGTCTAGGAAGGTATGAGGATACCATCTTATGTGACGTTGTCCCTATGACGACTTGTCATCTTTTGCTAGGTCGACCATGGGAATATGATCGAGATGTCAGCCATAAGGGACGAACTAACAGATATACTTTTGAGTTTCAGGGCACTACTATCACCCTTAAACCCATGAGCCCTGAAGAGATAGCTACTTTGATCCAGAAACGGCCCCAGACATCAGACAGAGAAGTGGAACGTGCAACGTCTAGCGCTAGAGATGTGATCCAAGAAGTTCCAACAACACCTAAGGAAATTCCATCTTCACCGGGCGAAGAGGAGAGACAATCCAGAGATGTGGAAGAAGAGGAACGGAATAAAGAAAGGGAGCGAGCCAGTCAAGCACTCCAACCCTCTACTTCACCTCTTACAACGCCTCCTTGTAGTCCATCCTCAGTGGGAAGGGTAATTGGGGTTATCGCAGCCCCAATAGGGAGTGATTCTAAACCTTCTTTCTCTAGATTATATGAGCATGATCATATTGATAAGGAGTTAGTTGGTGATGAACCACATGATTTAAAGGCTATAGTTAATGCAAAAAATATGATACATGATGATTTAATGGCTGAAAAGTTTATTAGACCCTCTTGTTATCATATTATGCATTTTGTTTACTTTAGGGAACCTTTTAGGGAGCATGTTGATCTTATTGTCTATCATGCAAGAAATGCCCCTATTGGTGAGAGTATAAATGATGTTAAACTTCTTGTTGTATATACTAACTTTCAGAGGTTTAATATTGTGAATGCTTCTCTTCTTAAGCATACCAATTCTATTGCAGAAAATAATGAGTATATTGATTTTGTTGGATCTTTTGCTATGAATGATGAACCCATTGAGCCTATTGATAACACTTCTGAATTTTTTGGACATTTTAGCAAGAATCTTTGTCATAAGGATCCTATTGATGATGTTACACCTTTTGTTTCACATACTGATTTTATTCAACGTGTTGCTGAATTTTTAGATCCCTATGTTGTGGATATCAATTCCACAATGTCCATTGTTGAGCATGTTGATTTTCTTGAGCCTATTAATATGCATGTTCATATGGATGAGTTTGTTGATTATTTATCTAGAAGAAGAGCCTTAGATATTCCTCCTGATTGCGTTATTAATAGACTTATGTATGGAGATGAGCATATACTAGATGATGATCTTGATCCTTGTGATGATGAGCTTGAGTTATGTTATCCTAAGCATCACATGCCTATGCAACCCTTTTTCCAGTCGATTGCATCTAGGAAGAAACATCTGCGTGTGTTTCAAGTTGATGAAAGTCCTCATGTGTTGGAATTAGTTGGCTATGCTGATTTTTGGTCTCATGATTTCTTCTCTACTTTAAGTTTGCATTTTTCAGAAGATTTGTATGTTGAAAGACCACTTGTAGGAAGAAGTGACTTCAGGGATGATTATGATTCACATATTGAAGACCCTAAGTTAAAACTTCATAAGTTAGAACGGAGCTTTGGGGAACAGAGAAAAACAGCCCCTATGATCTACAAAGCACCTATATCCTTTGAACTTGTTGTGCTTGATCGTTTTATGTATGCATGTGTTGTTGAATTTATTGATAATATGCTTTTGAACAACATAGTTTTCAGCACAAGTGCTAAACTCGTCAGGGAAGTTTTCTCACCCTCTTATTATGAGAACTTGAGTACATCTTGTGATAATTCGGAATACAATTGTAATGTTGCTCTCGTTGCGATATTTGTAGGACTTTGGGGACGAGTAGGAGCACGGCTTGGAACAGGAACAAACGGATCTCACATTTGGATGCCACCATGGATCATTACTTGGAAGGACGTCAAGGATTCGTGGACGAATCCTTTTCAAGAAAGGGAGGATGATGCAGGAGCATCTCAGGACCTAGCCCGAATGGAGATCATGAGCATGGAAACTAGGAAGCACGGAGTGTTGATTACTCTAAGGAGAAGGAGATGAAGAATTAAGGGCATTCTTTATTTCGTGAAGGAGATTATTCATGAAAGAGATGAGAAGACCATTTCCGGAAATACCAGACCTTTGATTGGAGATGGGAGATAACATGCATGATCACGTATGCAAGGGCAAGGAGGAGAGTTCGAGAAGCTTGCAAATGCTACGTGGAAAAGAGGAGATCATTTGGACGTTATATATGTCTAATTGGGCTTATTTTAAATGTTAAATAAGGCCTTAATTAGATATATTAATCCAACCCATTGCTTCTTATTTTAAAAGCCCATTCTTGGACATCTTTTAAATAAAAGATGGGCTTGTTTTTTAATTAGTTTATTTTTATTTCCCTTTTATTTTTGATCTTATCTCTTGGAGATTTGATCTTATCTCTTTAAGCTAGATTGGGCTCGATCTTGGATCAAGCCCATAGCCCGTAAGAAACCCTAGATGATGCACCTTTAGCCTATATAAGGTCTAGGGTGGACGTCCTCCTTTGTTAGCTTTGATTGAAATTAATCACAAGTACTTTCGAGTATTTTTCTCTTCTATCCCATATTCTTCTCGTGGAATCGAGACACCTTATTGTGTGAGTGGAATCCGTTTGCCTAGCAACTTTGGCGCTGTTTTGAGTTGTGTCACTTGGATTGGCAAGTTGGTGCTCTCAATCATCTCCGGGTGACTTCTCGTGCTTGGGGACAATCGCTTACCCCTTTGTGTGAGATTATAGCGGAAGGGCTTCTTCAAGTCGTTCCAAGTTGTGTGTTAGGGCCTTTGTTTCCCTATCGTGCTCTTGGTTGCCTTAAGGGTTCGACCAGATCTATCCATTTATCAATCCTTCACAATCATTGGATCATTCATCCATTTTTATTTCAAGTTTTCATCTTTTTATTCATTTTCTTCATTTCAAGTCTTGGTGTTGAAAGATCGGGCCAACTGACAGCTAATCCCGTATCAGCTAGGATCTCACAATGGATCCTGACCCTAGCCTGACAACAAGTTCACTAAATCTTACAACAAGACACCAATAGATTAAAAAAAAACAAAAAACTGATATATATAAATACATATCAAAAGGGTAATACGGAGTAGCTGCTGAGTACAAAATCAAAATATCAATCCGTACAACATAAAAATCTCATATCCCACGATAACGCCCCAGTGTACGGAGCCCTCAACAGATCACCCTTCTGGATCACTTTGCAGCTCTCCTAACCTGCAAAGGATCTACAACACGGTATAAAACCGTTAGCTAATCATACACATATATAAGAAGATGCTAGAGCACAAACACACATCAGAAATTATAACATAACAACATGCTTTCACACATTTACCCGGTTTATTATCTTTAATAAGTCCAATCACTCAATCGTATGAATAGATGTATATGAATATATGTGACACGAGGAATGTATATAACCCTTGCCTCTACGTGCAATAGCTAGCTGGAGTAGTATCAGCGCATTTTCCCGTATACCATATGGAGTGGTAGGTGCCCTTCCCGTATACCAGGTCTAACTAGCTTACAGAGAACTTCCCAAACTCCACTACGGGATGAAAGGTAAGTTGTCACGGCCACTACAATGGACGGTCAATATAACATAGGTCGGTAATAAACCATATCGCATGCTACAAAACATAAACACACACCACTCAAGCATACATCCAATATAAGGATAGTAGTTAAGTAAGTCCTATGGACTTACCTCAACCTCAGAAGCAGTATCACTACGATCAGCTCTCACTCAAGTCCACTCCAAACTGGAGGACAACACGGCCTATACAAGGCATACATATATATATCAAACTCCTATCACATAAATGGGTCACACCTAGAACCAAAGGATCCATAAGGATCATATCCAACTCGTAAACCTCAAAGCCGTAACCGGCATATCTATATCATACTCATCATCATCCGATACCTAGCATGGTACTAAGTCCCTCATACTAAGAAAGGAAAGGAGCTACCCAACTATAGGTAGTCTCGGGACAAGACGCACCTGCGTGATCAAGGGACGTAGGGGCGGAATAGACAACCCGCAGGCGCGGCAGGAAGCAGCCGCATACGCAGTGACAAGGGACGCATGCAACGCAGGAAAGGCGCTGGCGCTGGCGCGGGCGCTGCGGCACGGCTTCCGCAGGGGCTGCGGCTTCCAAGCGCGGGGGAGGCGACGGTGCAGAACGTGACCCCGCGACTCTTCTTCAGCTCTTCACGTGATCAAATCACGTCTTCTTCATTCCATATTCGCACCCATACATATACATACACAAACCAACATCACTCTATGATCAAAACAACTAATCTTAAGCTAAGGAAGGAAGAATCAAAGAAAAGAGAAGAAGAACAAGGAGCAAGAAGCTTACCACAGCTGTGGTTAGCTAAGGAACTGATCACCAACAACCTTACTGGCTTCCAAGCACAGCAACATACATCACTAGCATCATCATTGTAACGCCCGGAAATTTATTCCGGACTTGGAACACTTTGTAATTATCCCGTAATCCCGAGATGCCGAGAGCCGGGATTTATTCCTAAGAAAATCCCGACCCGACTCGTCTTTTTTTCCTCTTTTTCCGCGTTCCGACCCTTCGTTCCGAGTAAAAATAACAAAGGGTCATTTCCGACCCCTCGGTCCGTGGGGAGGGACAAGAGGTCAGCTGACCCCTTTTCAACCTTGTCTCCCATCTCTCTCTCTCCTCTCTTCTCTTTCACGTTCTTTTCCTCCATCACTCTCTTCTCTTCTCTTCTCTTCTTCCATGGTTGTTTGAGGAGCTGCATGTGTGGACTGCAGTAGGAGAACTCCAGATCTAGTGTGGTAAGTCCCTTCCCTCCCTCCCTTCCTTCCTTTCCAAGGTTGCTCACCCCTTTCTTCTTCCCTCCTTCATCCATGGCCATGGATGAAGCTTTGAGAGGTTTTCACTCAAGTCCCTTACATGCTTGTGTTCTTAGCTCGTTTAGGTCGAGGAGAGGTGCCTAGACCAGTGGTGGGTGTTTGGAGAACATCCAGCAAGAGGAGAAGAACTTTGGAGCCAAGGATCCACGATCGAAGAGGAAGAAGACGACACTCTTAACAAAACCCGCAGGGCCGCTCAACACGGCCGCGGGAGCGTCCAGCCGCAGGGGCAGCTCAGCACGGCCGCGGGTGCGGCTCAGCACGCCGCGGGTGCGGCTCGGAACGGCCGCAGGGGCAGCGCCAGACCACGACTCCAAGGCAGCGGCCAGCCGCGGGTGCGGCTCGGCACGGCCGCGGGTAAGCTCGGCACGGCCGCGGGTGCGGCTCAGCACGGCCACGGGTGCGGCTCGACACGGCCGCAGGGGCGGCGGCAGACACGTGACTCCGGGCGGCAACAAGGCGCAGGGGCGGCTCCGGGTTCCGCCGGGGCGGCTCCTGTGTTCCGCAGGGGGCGCCAGCTTGACTCCGCGGCTGCGGTTTCTACAACAGTAGGCTTCTCCTCTCCTTCACTCTTCGTTCATTCCTTAGTATTGTTGTTGAATCATGTTAGTAACATGCCTAGGATGGATCTAGAGTAGCTTGAAATACCATTTAGTGGTTGTGAACCTAGGAGCCCCTAAGGCTCGATGTAGTTGTTGGATATGAGCATGTGAGCATGATGGATCTTCTAGGCTAGCTTGTGCCTCTTGGGTTGAGGACTAATATCTTTGAGGTTATGAATTGTTGGGTGTTACTTTCATGTGTGGAGAGTGTGATGAGCATGATATACCTAGTAGGCTTTTACTCGTTCTTGGGTTTTGAGTATGATCATATGAGAGTTAGTAGGTTGTTGAGATATCCCCTCATGTGTTGAGTGAGATGTGAGTATGAGAGATTCTAGGATGCGGTCCTAGAATGAGAGTCAAATGATCTTGCGTAGATCATTTGTGTGGAAGTCCTAGACTTCTTGAGTTGAGCGGGTTTTGATGGTTATCTTGTTGTGAGCAGGTTGTGTGCTTCTTCCCAAGGGAAGCGAGAGCATTTTGTGATTTAGCATTGGGACGAGGTAAGTCTCCGGACTTACTTAGCTCGTATTTTATATATATTAGCATTGATGTGTGTTTGGTGGTGTGTGTTTACGTTATGTTATAACAATTAAACCGGTAATTAGGACCACCGACCTTATATGTATTTTTGCCCAAGTGTGTGATAACGGGCGGTGACATCTTGCCTAGCTCTGCGTGAAGTAAGGGGGATCTCGGCGACTAGCTCGGCGGGTTCGATGGTCGGATGCATCCGTACCATTCCTGCTGGTAAGTGGGGACCGAGGCGAGACCACGGTGGTTCTCGTGCCACAAACCTAAGTTGAATTAGAACAGGATATGACTTAATAATAAAAAGATAATAAACCGGACTTGTGTGTTTTATGTTATGTGCTATATATGTGGTTGTGCCTTCACCGCTTTTCTAATGCTTAGAATATTAGATAACGGTTTTAAGCCGTGGTTGTAGATGACTTGCAGGTTTGGGACGCCGCCGAGTGAGGTGGAGGAGTGGACAGCCGGAGTCTCCGTACATTATAGGACATGAACGTTTTTGGGATATGTCTTTGTATTGTGGATTATGTAGTACGGTTTGGTTTTCTTATCGGAGTTGTGATGTTTTGAGGACTCGGCTGAGTTTCCACTTTGTAGTCTTTACTTTCGGGCTTTCGCATACATTAAAAACATTTTAAGTTTTCGCCTTTATTTGTGCCTTGTTGGAAGGTCCGGTGAAATTGTTGTCAAGCTAAGGGTCGGGACCCATTGTGAGGTCTCGCCCGTAGCATCCCGAGTACCGCGGATTTGGGGTGTTACAATCATCATCAAAGCCACATCAAAACTCTTCAAAAACCAAGGAGAAACAACACAAGATCAAGAAGAAACAAGGGAGAAGTAGGAAGGACGTGAGAAGCTGGAAATGGAGTGAGAAACCCTTGCTCATCGGCCAAGGGGAAAACTTAAAGAAGAAGGCAAAGAAAGGGTCAAGCACGGGTCAAGCAGTCAACAAAAACGGCTGCAGCCGCAGGAAACCGCGGGGGCGGTTCACTGGGCCGCGGGAGCAGAAACCCGCTGGGGCGGCACAAATGCCCGCGGGGCGGCTAAGGTAAGATAGGTCCAAAAAGACTAAGGCTCTTACAGGCGACAGTGCAGAACGTAGCCTTCCGAGTTCTCTTCCACTCTTCACGTGATCAAATCACGTCTTCATCATTCCATGGCCAAGCACAAACATATACATACACATTCCAATATCAAACTACATTCAAACACATCTAATCCTAAGCTAAGGAAGAGAAAATGAATCAAAGAGGAAGAGAGGAGAATAGAAAGACTTACCACTGTTGTGGTCCTATCCAAGGAAAGATCACAACCAACCTCACTAGCTTCCAAGCTCAGCAACACACATCAAGCTCATCAACTTCATCAACCACACACAGACTCTAACAAACCAAGAAGATTCCAAGTTCAAGACCAAGGAGAAGGAGGAGAGAGAAGAAGAACATGAAAATGGCTGGAGAAGGAAGATGAAACCCTTGCTCATCAGCCAAGGAAAAGACTTAAGAAGAAAGAAAGAAAGAAAGGTAAAGCACGAGTCCAACCGGTCAACAAAACCGGCTGCAGCCGCAAGAAACCGCAGGGGCGGTTCCGTGAGCCGCAGGGGCGGAACTCTGTACGAGCCGCAAGGGCGGCTCCCTAAACCTGCGGGGACGGATAAGGCCAAAATGGCTCCAAAGACTAAGGCTCTTACACTTCAATACATATGGGAACATAGTAGCTAGGGGCTCCAACAGAAATTGTAGCTTATCATCCTTGATGTATGCAGTTTGCGGATCATATATGTAAATACACTAGTCAATCGGATTCATTTCCATAGCAACCTAGTGAGAATCTTGTAGATTCAGTGGAGAGTACACAAAGTCAACATCATATAGAGGCTTCCGAAAAAGTGGTGGTGAATCACCAGTGATAACTTGTATCATATTGTCTCGAATATGAAATTTCTCAGGACCAGATTCAATAAACTTGTCAAACGTTGCACGATTATAAGCTCTAGAACACCTACACCCCAACATAGCTACACGATCAAATAAGTCTGCAAACTCGATGATTGATTTCCGCATTATTATAATCAATTCGTCGATGGCCCGAAATACAAATATTACAGATGACAGTCAAATGTAAAGTACGAAAACCAAATATATCATATATATATATATATATATGTGTATATATAATCAACATATTTTCTAAATAACATTAACATTTAAATTGTTTACACAAGAATGAAGATAAATCTGTCACACTACCTCATCTTTAATCTATCCACCGGGGTTAAGTATCTGTTGAATAGAATCCCTTGACAAATTTTTCAGATAACCCCTAATAATATCATCTCCTTCATTGTTCTTAACCCAGTTGAATAATCTTTGTCGTCCAGTTTTCTGCAACAAATTGTTGTTTGGTTGTTTGGGCAATTTAACGTTTTTCCTGTATGGGGTCTTCTTCCACTTACTATCCTTGCGAATTTTTAACCCCTTTCTACGTGCAATATTAGGTACTTCATCTTTCTGAGCAAGTTCAAAAAATTATGTATTACATTATATCTTACACAATATAATATAAATATATGTACCAAATACATAAAACAAAAGTTATATACCTCGCTCATTTCTCCCCCAATTTCTTGAAGTGTTGCATCGTCTGTGACATCTTTCTTCTCTAAATCTCGGCCCTATTCAGAACTTGCCCCAACTTCATGTACAACAAGATTTGATGTAGGAGTAACAAACTAAGCAACCAATTCTTTTATTTTTTTTCCAACCTCTTGCTTGTAACATATACAGTAGAATCAAGTTTCTCATACAATGTACCCAGATCTCTTGAGTATGACATACAATCGTCAATCATCAATGCCTGATGTTCTACCTTCTCAGATAACTTGCGTTGTTCCTTCTGTATATGGTCAAGCTTGTCAATAACTTGGGACACCCAAGCAGGTTGACCTTCATCATACCTACAATTGTATAACATAATAATAAATAAAATATAGATATTCATGACAATTGTAAAAACTACACAATAAGAATGACGTCAGAGCAAGGTGGATGAGCATATAAAGTAAATGTAATACACAAAGTTATTCTCTAAATTTACTACACAATGTCATAAACATACACAATGTCATACAAATACACACATAATTGATACACATACACAATGTCATGAACATACACAATGTTAGAGCAAGGTGGATGAGCATATAAAGTAAGTGTACTACACAAAGTTATTCTGTAAATTTACTACACAATGTCATAAACATACACAATGTGATACACATACACACATAATTGATACACATACACAATGTCATGAACATGCACAATGTTATACACATAAACACACAATATTGACACACATTGCTATGATACAAAAATAAAAACAAAAGAAATAACAGAATAGCCAAAATAACTCACAATTTTTCTTCACAAGTAACCACAACACTAGGCTCTTTAAACACAAGTACATCAATGCACTCAATTGGTTGTGGAATCACTGGTTCTTTCCCCTTTGAATGCCTTTTAATGTACCTACACAACAACGAGATGAAGTTAACACTTTACAACACATAAGACATATTGATATATTGACATACACAAGACACCAAGTGGCCTCAGTTTCTTTCTCTACATAATACACAAAAAATAAAAACTTACGATTTAAATTCAGTTTTTTTTGCTTTGCTGACTTTTTTCTCTACACAAGTAGCATCAACAGTAGCATCTTCAACTTTAGGTACATCAGCATTCTCAATTTCTTGGGGGATCAATGTTTCTTCCACCTTGGAAGTCCTTTTAGGTCATACACACAACAATAACAATGAAAATATGTGGGGCAAAATTACATACACAAACTAAACCAAGTAAAAAACCCACTGCTTGTCTTCAATAGTTTTGACCTTGCTAACTTTCTTATCTACATTAGTAACATCACCAGTATCTTCTTCAACGCCTGGTACAACATTGTCCTCAATTGACTTGGGGGTCAAGCGTTCTTTCCCCTTTGAATTCCTTTTAGGGTACCTACACAATAATTGAGTAATGTTAATGTTCTAATTGGAAGAGATCATTATATTGCTACATAATATGGTTAATATTATCAATTTTTCAACCGTGATGGTGGTGATTCAGGGATGCTAGCTTTACACTTCCTCTTCCCTAAATTTATACCAGAGTCAACAACATTTTTGACACTCTTTATGACCAAAGCTCGAGCCTTTGGTTGACTGACAAAGTCATCGTCATCCGATTGCACTCCAGCCACCTTCTCTAACTTTTTTTTTTCTTTTTCCTGCAATATGAAAAATAAAAAATCAACTGAATTGCAAAACTTAATATCTGCAAACATAAAATAAACATAGTGGATAATATACCGTGGCAAATCATCTTTGTCTTCCTCAAAACTTGGACGTTTCAAACTACATCTACCACTGGAAAGCCAAGTTCAAATAACATATCCAACCTTGGATCTTCTCCCTCAATCTCCCACCAGGTTGTATCATCATTCTCCTAATGACCAGCAACAGTTTTGATGTCATCGTCCGTCAGGTCTTTAACAATTGCCTTTATGTCACCATAACCGGGGAACTGTCTTCCCTTTGTGGACTTTGAAACAAACTTGAGACATAAAGGAACATCTTCATCACTCACGACAGTGGCAAACGGACTAGCAAGCTTAGACATCGAATGAAAAGCCAAAATCTACAGGAGTAAAACAAATTAATATTAATTGAAAAATGACTAAACAATTAAAATAATATATACATAAACAATCATAACCTGTAGAGCTAGTGGAAATCCACCAATGTTGTACCCTCCACTTGCCCTAATCTTAGCTGGCTTACATGACTGTAAATATCTCTTCGTCTATAAATAAGCATACCTACCCCATGGATATGAGTCAAACAACTCCAAGTTGCTTAAAAGATTAATGGTATGTTGGTTCACCATTGTCTTCTTATCTTTAGCAACCAAGACACCTTCAATGAAGATAATTAGAGTCCTCTTGTATTTATAAGGTGAATTTTTCAGCTATTGCATAAACAACTCTTCCAAACGGGCATTTGTACATCTATCATGCCCAACAACAGCTCTCATATCAACAGGGTCCATGTTATCTACATTATTATGTTGGTCATCACTACACAACAAATCATTAATTTCCATAAACTCTGTTAGACCATACCCCATTTATTGCAAACCACATAGAAAACTTTCTCTTCGTAATTATCTCCCTCATAAGCATGAAATGGATGAATTGGTTTGACATCTTCAACTTCATGCTCATTTCAATAAGGGGAGTGAAAATACCATGTTTGAACTTATATATATCTTCAACAGACAACTCATCAAGGATTTGAGGAATAAGTTGTAACCTATTGAAGCAATTTATCCTCACATTTTCATTTTTGGGATTCTCCTCATATTTGTAGGTGAACTGAAAAAAACACACACAAGGGGTTTAATGACAAACATACACAATCATACATACATTATGTGGGTAATTAAGACAAAACAATACTAACCTTGACGTGATAATCAGATTCTGCATATAGTTTGTTAATGTATTGGGTACATGAGATTGCTACACAAGTCTCCTACAATACATAATGTACATAAAACAACACATGTAAGTAATTAATATACAACACTATATGTACAACACAGTTCAATAAATAACATAGACAATCAACACACAAAACTAAATGTACACAATAGTAACCATTTAATGCATTTGTCATTAAAATAACTACACAAATCATGAAAATAAATCAAAATACAACATAATTTATGTATATATACACAAGATTGCAGATACAATGTGATTGAATAACAAAATGTACCTGATGAGATGTGTCAGCCGTTGTTTCACCCTCAACAACAACCTTCTTGGGTTTTGAAGATAACAATTTGATTTTCACCATTGTATATACATATCAAATACCAAAATCAACAATGAATATTACATATTATGAGTATGTTTGCTAAAAAGTCACTTCAACCAATATTAACTTAAATGGTATACTTCTAAATTACACACGGTACAATATAATACAGTTATACAATTGAAGGAATCTACATAATATGTATCTAATTCATCACCATATATCACATAAATACTACATATAATATCTAACTGCACATAATCTTTAACTTAAAACATTTTCTACACAACTAATAACTTAAACAACATAAATAGGAAAGTACTTTCAAAATTTATTTCAACTGTCAAACACATTTGATACACATTATCGACATCATCTGTACTACATTCACTTCATGTGATAAAAAATAACATGCATGCTTGCTATAGATGC
This sequence comes from Fagopyrum tataricum, assembly GCA_002319775.1. Taxonomy (NCBI): domain Eukaryota; kingdom Viridiplantae; phylum Streptophyta; class Magnoliopsida; order Caryophyllales; family Polygonaceae; genus Fagopyrum; species Fagopyrum tataricum. The sequence continues at coordinate 28,121,243 of CM008283.1, read as the reverse complement.
CAAAACACCCCTATTTTCACAAAAAAAACACTATTTCGGATAGCTATGGCCTTTACCAACGAAATATGAAATCTGAAAACCCTTTAACATAATATTAAATCAAAGTACATATTTCGGTTGCAACAACGATATGAGCCCAGCTACTGGAACTAATTTTTCCAAAACCCATAGAGATGATTAGCGACGGTTATGGAACTCAGAACAACCTTCACGAAAAATTTGGCAATGAACGACGAATAAAGACGAAGATGAAGAAGCAATATAGTATAAACGAGCCAAATCGACCACAGCAACGAAGAATCGGCCGGAAAAGATGAAGAATCAAGATGAAGAAGCAAGAGGATAATCAACTTCAAATCGCCGGTTAGGATTTTGGAAAGAATTTGAAAAGACGGGATGTGATATTGGAAAGAGAAAGGACGGGATGTGATATGCCGATTTTTTTCGGCTAATAGAAGATACGGTTTTCAAATCCTTGCCTTGATATTTACTAAAATGCCACTAAAACTAATAAACCCCCAAACTGCTCCCCAATTAAACCGATTTATTTTAAATACGATATAATTAGGCGCCTAGTTAGTAATCGGTTTACGAAAAGGACTTCAGGACCTCATTATTCTCAAATGAATTTGATTATTCCCCCTCTTCTTCTTCTAACAATGTTCTTTGATCCTTGCTTTCTAGTTTCCATGGCTTTGGTCTTGAAGCTTCTAACTCTTCCTTTCCCTCCTCCTTGGAGTGCTATTCACTCCTTGTCTCCTAGCTTCCATGGTTATGACCTTGAAGTGAGCCAGATCTAGAGATGCTCCTACATCAGTAGGTGTCTTAGCGGTGATCAAGTTCGTATGCCCAAGAAATGTGTTGGTTAAAGTATGGTAAGCATATCTTGTGTTCTAGGTGATACTAAATTCGATAGAGATATGCTTAATCTTGGTGCATCTATCAATGTTTTACCTTACTCGCTTTATAAATCACTCGGACTAGGACCTTTGTATGAAACCAGAATTGTTGTATAATTTGCCGATAGGCGTATTATGTATCCTCATGGAGTAGTTGGGGATGTTTTGGTCATGGTTGATGATTTGATTTTCCCTACTGATTTCTTTGTCCTAGATATGAAACATGATATGCATGTTGCACCAATATTGCTGGAAAGACCTTTTTTGAAAATTGTTAGGACCAAGATCGATTATGTAAGTAGGATACTTGTGATGATGGGCCTATGTACTTCCACTTGTGTTGACGGTCTATTATACCGTCTTGTTGTCAGCACAACAAGAAGAAATTTTAATTTACACGTTCAATAAAGTGCACGACTACGTCCATCTAAGGGCACGACTACGTTGGCGATATAAGAAGGGGAGTTATAAGGAGGACTCATAATGCCTTATAGGATTAGATGAGTTATATTATCCTCCTGGGCCTCCACCTATTTCGTGAGTTCTTTTCTCTTCTCATTGTCATTATTGTCTTCTATTTTCATACATTGAGGACAATGTGTACTTCAAGTATGAGGGAGGGATTCGACTTACTATCCATCTTTATGTACAATTTTTATGTAACACCCCAAATCCGCGGGACTCGGGGTGCTACGGGCGAGACCTCACAATGGGTCCCGACCCTTAGCTTGACAACAATTTCACCGGACCTTTCCAACAAGGCACAAATAAATGCGAAAACTTAAATCGTTTTTAATGCATGCGGAAACCGAAATGTAACGAATACAAAGTGGAAACTCAGCCGAGTCCTCAAAAAAACATAACCCAAATACGAAAGTCTAAAACGTACAACAACATCCACAACTAACGATATGAAACATAACCCAAAAACACCCCCGTCCTATAATGTACGGAGACCCCGGCTGCCCACTCCTCCACCTCACTCGGCGGCGTCCCTAACCTGCAAGTCATCTACACAAACGGTTTAAAACCGTTAACTAATATTCTAAGCATTAGAAAAGCGGTGAAGGAACAAACACATACATAACACAAAACATAAAAACACACAAATCCGGTTTATTATCTTTTTATTATTAAGTCGTATTCCGTTCTAATTCAACTTCGGTTTCTGACACGAGAACCACTGTGGTCCCGCCCCGGTCCCTACTTACCGGCAAAGAATGGTACGGATGCACCCGACCATATCACCCGCCGGGCTAGTAGCCGAGATCCTCCTAAGCTTCACGCAGAGCCAGGCAAAATGTCACCGCCCGTTATCATACACTTGGGCCAAAATATACATAAGGTCGGTGGTCCTAATTACCGGTTTAATTGTTATAAAAAGAACATAAACACACACCACCGAACACACATCAATGCTAATACATAGAATACGAGCTAAGTAAGTCCGGAGACTTACCTCGTCACCAAACCCATGTCACCACACTCTCACTTCCTTAAGGAAGAAGCCCACAACCTGCTCACAAGAGATATGCATATCAATACATACGCACTCTCAAGAAGTCTTAGACTTCACTCTTAGTGATCTATGAAAGATCACCTAACCCTCAAACTAGGAATGCATCCTAGGTCCCAAGTACTCACCACACACTCTCCACACATGAAACAGCCCACAACAATTAATAATTCCACAAGATATTAATCCTCAACCAAAGAGGCACAAGCTAGCCTAGAAGATCCAACATACTCACATGCTCATATCCATCAACTATATCGAGCCTTAAGGGCTCCTAGGTTCACAACCACTAACTGTCATTCTCAAGCTACTCTAGGCCATCCTAAGCATGCTACTACATGAATCAACAACAAATCTAAGGAATGAACGAGGGGTAAAGGAGAAGAAGGACCTACTGTTGCCGAAACCGCAGCCGCGGAGTCAAGTTGGCGCCCCCTGCGGACACAGAAGCCGCCCCCGCGGAACTAGGAGTCGCACCCGCGGTGGACTGCATCGCCTGCCAGGAGCCGCCCCCACGGTCTTGCCGAGCAGCGCCCGCGCCTGTGCCAAGCCGCACCCCGGTTGTGCCGAGCCGCGCACGCGCCTGTGCCGCCGCCGCACCCGCAGTAGTGCTGAGCCGCGCCTGTGCCGCCACCGCACCCACGGTAGTGCCGAGTTGCGCCCGTGTCCGTGTCACGCCGCACCCGCGGCCTTGCCGTGCCGCTCCCGCGCCCGTCCGCTCCCGCGGCTGTGTTGAGCTGCCCCCGCGGGTTCTGCGCAGAACGTCGTCTTTGACTTTGGATCCTTGGCTCCAAAGTCCTTCTTCTCTTGCTGGATCTTCTCCAAACACCCACCACGGGTCTTAGGCACCTCTCCTTGACCTAAACGAGCTAAGAACCTAGACATGAACAAGGGTTGAGCAAAACTCCTCAAGATCTTCCTCCATAGCCATGGATGAAGGACGAAGGAAGAAGAAGGGAAAGAACAACAAGGAAGAGAGGGAAGGGAGAGGGAAGAGCTTACCAACAGTCTGAGATCACCTTTTGCAGTCTACAGCATGGATCCTCAGCACCAAGGGAGAAGAGAGGCAGAAGAGATGAGTGTGGAAGAGTGGGAGAGGAAATTAACGTGAGGAAGGAGCCAAGGGAGGAGAGAGGGAGACAAAATCTGAAAAGAGGGTGTGGGGATCAAGGGGTCAGCTGACCTTTTGTCCCTCACACGGACCGAGGGGTCGGAAATGACCCCTTGGCATTTTTAACCCGGAACGAAGGGTCGGAACGCGGAAAAAGAGGAAAAATGACGAGTCGGATCGGGATTTTTCTTAGGAATAAATCCCGGCTCTCGGCATCTCGGGATTACGGAATAACTATAAAGTGCTCTAAGTCCGGAATAAATTACTAAAATTCCGGGCGTTACAGCTAACCCCCCTAAAAACAAGTTTCGTCCCGAAATTGGCTAAACCAACACTCTCCAACCAACCCGTCTCGTAACCCCGTGGGACTCATAAAACGCACACTATCGGCTCTAATCCAAGTCTACAGATCGCATCACATCAAGACCTCGCAAGGTACTCATAAATCATACAAAAATCACATAACATATAAAGCAAACAAGGAAGGTCTCGGAACTAACCGGACGACCCCATCGATGTCACTGTGTCTGCATAAAACTCAGGATAGTTCCTCCGGATACTATCCTCCGTCTCCCATGTAGCATCATCGACTCCTCGCCTCGACCACTGAATCCTCAGCATCGGTATCTCCTTTGATCGAAGGCGTCTCGTACTCCGCTCTAACACCGCTATCGGGTGCTTTGCAAAAGTGTGGTCTGGCTCGACCACTAGGTCCTCGTGACTGATGATGTGTCTTGGGTCATGTATGTACTCTCTCAGCTGAGAGACATGGAAGACCGGGTGTATACCCTCTAACCGAGGTGGCAATGCTAACCGGTATGCCACCTCACCGACTCTCTCCAAGATCTCGAATGGACCGACATATCGGGGGCTTAACTTCCCCTTAATGCCGAATCGCCTGATGCCCCGCGTCGGTGATACCCTGAACCACGCATGAGCTCCTACCCTGAACTCGAGAGGTCTACACCTCTTGTCCACATACGACCTTTGACGGCTCTGCGCGGTCAACATCCTCTCTCGGATGAAAGCAACTCTAGCCACGTCTACCTGTACCTGATTTGGAGCGACAATGCTAAAACTCCCCCGCTCGTCCCAACATAAGGGAGTACGGCATCTCCGTCCATACAATGCCTCATACGGTGCCATCCCGATTGGCGCGTGCTAGCACCTCGAGGTAAAACGCCCGTCCCTGTCCGAGATGATGGTCCTCCGTATTCCATGTAATCTCACAATCTAACAGTTGTGGGTATGTCCTCCCACTTCCACTGTGGCATGGGCGGTGGGTGAAGCTCTCCTCCGTCTCTGGTGCTCGATCTTGACCTGCTGGCGGGTCGCGCATCGGGCCACATATCTAGTTACATCGGGCTTGAGCCCGCCCCACCAATAAGATCTCCTAATATCCTGGTACATCTTACTCGTGCCTGGGTACACCGAGTAAGGTGTTGAATGTGCCTCATGCAAAATCCGCTCTCTCAACTCCTGATCCGACGGTACACAAATACGTCCCTGGCGTCTCAATAGCCCGTCTGCTCCTGTGATAAACTGCGGTTCCTCTCCTCGGGACATCCTGTCCCGGATCCTCATCAAAATGGGACATCCCTCTTGCTTCTGCTGGATCTCTCCAGACAGGTCAGGTAATACCTCCAACTCGGACAAACAACAGTCCGTATCCAGGAACCGGATATCCAACTCCAACTCTATCAAATCCCTCTGCAACTGTGACTGAACCGTAAGCCGAGCTATAGCCTCCTCTCGAGGTGTCCTCCTACTCAAAGCATCGGTGACTACGTTCGCCTTCCCCGGATGGTACAAAATTTCTAAGTCAAAGTCCTTAATCAGCTCCAACCATCTCCTCTGGCGGTTATTCAACTCCCGCTGAGTGAATATATACTTCAGACTCTTATGGTCTGTAAAGATCTGTCACGTAGCCCCGTACAAGTAATGTCGCCAGATCTTCAGGGCAAGAATCACTGCCGCTAACTTAAGATCATGGGTAGGGTAATTCTCCTCGTACGGCTTCAGATGCCGAAAAGCGTACGCAATAACCCTACCCCTCTGCATCAAAACGCACTCCAATCCTAGCTTGGAGGGGTCACTATACACTACAAAAACCTCCACGCCCCCAGGCTGGGCTAAAACAGGAGCGGAGGTCAACCTCCTCTTCAGCTCCTCGAAACTGTGCTGACAAGGCTCGGACCAAACGAACCTGGTAGACTTCCTCAGCAAGGAAGTGAACGGTCGTGCAAATACGGAGAAACCCTCAACAAAACGGCGGTAGTTTCCCACTAAGCCCAAGAAGACTACGCACCTCCTTGACCGTCCTAGGAGGCGGCCATGATGAAACAGACTCTATCTTCGCCGGGTCAACCATGACACCCTCGGCGGAAACTATATGACCCAAAAATGCCACCTCGGACATCCAAAACTCGCACTTAGAGAGCTTAGCGTAAAACTCTCTATCCTAGAGGACTCGAAGCACCATCCTCAGGTGTCCCTCATGCTCCTCCCTACTCCGGGAGTATACTAAGATGTCGTCTATAAACACTACCACAAACTAGTCCAAGAAGTCGATGAAGATGCCGTTCATCAACTCCATGAAGATGGCGGATGCATTCGTGAGCCCAAATGGCATCACGACAACTCGTAATGGCCGTATCTCGTCTTGAACACCGTCTTCGGCACGTCCTCCTCTCTCGATTGATACACTTGAAACATCGGGTGAACACTCTCTACCCTCGGCGGCCATGCCAGCCGGTAAACACTTTCCCAACTTGCGCTAAGATCTCAAAAAGGTCTGATGTATCGGAAACTCAACTTCCTTCTCGGGTCTCCCTCACTACAACATTTCCATTATGTTTCTTCTTTGCTTGTCTCTAACAAAGAAGATCGAACTTCCAATTTACACCGTTGGCTTTGGTTCTTGTCAAACCAAACCGATCATACCTCGGGACATGTATGCTATAACTTTTACATCGTCTCTCGATACGCAGTCAAGACCATGTCTTGAAGAATCGCTTGTACACTTCAAACCGATCATACCTCGGGACAATTTCCAAAACAGTTGCACCAATGAATCCCCTTTTAACTTGTTGAGTAAAAATTTACACAAATTTATAAAAATATTTATTTTTATTTTATTGAGCACAAATTTACAAAATACATTTTATTTATTTATTTATTTGAGTTCGACCCTCTCTTTTTGACCTTTTGATTCTAAGTTATACAAATACCGATATTTGGTTGGTTTTGGTGATTTGGGTTCCACCCGGTTTTTGACGGGTTGCCTACGTACTTCTTTAAAGAGGATCAAGCCTTACGTAGTTCAGTGCGGCATTTTCATGCATCAGAGAATCAAAGTCCAAACCCACCTTCTAGGAAGGGTTGCCTAGACGATGATCCAACTATCATTTGCATGGATTTATATCTCGACCATGCATCAAAGGATTAAATTAAACCCACCTTCTAGGAAGGGTTGCTTAATTTATCCTACTATCACGCGCATGATCAAGAATAGTGTTAGGTTGTTTTATTTTATTTTTGTGGGACTGAATTTGGTTCTCAATTTATTCGTACCAAATTTCCTACGTATCCTTTTTTAGGAATCAAGTCTTACGTAGTTCTTAACTGATTGGTGTATTTTGTGGTCAAACTCGACGAGTGGAAGCTTTATATTGAGTTTAGGAATATTTGGGAATTTTAGGTTTAACTCCAAGATTCGTTTTGAAGTTAATTTAATTCGGAGAATGCGACTGAATCCGATATTGGATTTCCTACGTAGCTCATAAAAGAGCATCAAGTCATGATGTAGTTCTAGATTAAAAGATAATTGGTTTGAATTTTTGTGTAGGCAAACTCAAATAACATATGCATTGTATGAGTTTAGAAAATTTGACATTTTTTATTTGAGTTCAAGATGTGACATAATATGATATTTTACTTGGACAGGACGACTGAATCCAATTGAGTTTCATACCGGATTTCCTACGTAGCTGAGAGACAGCATCAAGTCATGACGTAGTTCTCTACGGAAATTTTATAATATGACTTTGTACTTTAATTTTATTTAAAAGTCAAAATATATTTCTGATTGAATTTAATACATATTATGTTTTGTATCAAATTTCCTACGTATCCGTTTTAACGGAATCAAATCATACGTAGTTCTACAAAGAATATTTGAACCGTTGATGTGGTAACCAAAAGTATATACTTTCGGTTCAACCACGGGCTCGATAAGTTTATGAGACAAGTTCAAAGAGTTTCAAATTTTGGTTTGGGTATTTGTTCGACTTTATATTTTAAAAAGTCATTTTAATTTGTGCGATTGGACTCGATAATTTATAAATCGAGTTTCCTACGTAGTCTTTTTATAAGACATCAAATCACTCGTAGTTCGTTAAGAACTATTTAATTTGATTTAATATTGACTTTGTTTAGTTTACAAGCCAATTTTAAATGTGTGATTGAACTCGATAATTTAGAAATCGAGTTTCCCACGTAGTCTTTATTTGAATACATCAAATCACTCGTAGTTCGTTATAAAATTTAAACCGTTAATGTAGTAACCAAAAGTATTTACTTTCGGATCAACTACAATTTCAATGCAGTGGTCAAAAATAGTTACTTTCGATCCCATTGCGGAGAATGACTGTTTTGGCTTAATCAAACTCATTTTGACATGAAAAGTTGCTTCATTTAATTTATTTTATATTTTTTTGTTTGATTTAGTCAAACTTTTCACAAACTTCGATATGGTGTGTCAAGGTTGATTTTTTAATTCCATTCTCTCTAGTTTTCTCATGAAATCAACTTGCACCAATAATTATTATAATGGGCCTTTAATCACACCAAAATTATTTTAGCTATTTAAAGATGATTCGGTCTTGATATAGGGTCTAACTGTTGTTTCCATGAGGATTTTAGACCGAGATAGACCAACACCCATACATTTTGAGTTTAGAGCACCAACCCACATCATGTACCCATGCAAAACAGATTTTGATACTTTACGAGTTGGGTGTAGCGGCTAAAAATATTTACTTTCGACCAAAAATTATTTACTTTCGACCGACTACGAGTTCATTTAATATAGCAATCAGAAGCTATTTATCCAGGATCAACTACAAGTTTGATGTAGCGGAAGAAAGTATTCACTTTCAAACCGACTACGGGTTGAAGTATAGTTCGAAACTGTTTACTTTCGAACCTACTATCAGACTTGATGGTCTATTATTGTTTGCTATTGTTTAGTCTTTTGAAAATGGACTTGAAAACAAGCCATAAACATTTGTTTAGAAAGTGATTCTAAACGCTTCAATGAGGCAAAATTTCATATCCAAGATGAATTAATTTAATCCATCTAAATCAAAAAAAATAATGCTCACTCACATATTATTAAAGTGAGACGAACACTACAAAAATGCTTCAAACCAATTACCGATTGAGTTAATGTCCTCAATTTTGAAGAGTAAACATCCACTAATTCAATCTTCATGCTCAAGAATATCAGTAGACAAGTTTTCTTGACTATTTTTCTTGTACTTAAGACATGAACTTGAATGGAGAGAGACAAAAATACCTGCTTCTTTTTTATTTACTTTGCAAGGAAGCCTATTTGTCTCTCTAACGTGAGCTTCTCCAATCTCCATGTACATTTTTATTTTACACAATATTCAATTTAATTTTATATTCTCCATTTGATTTCTTTTAAAAATTGCATTTCCTACTTCATTTCTTTGCAAGCCGGCGCACCTCCAGCCCCTCAATCCATTGTCGAGTCTGGTATCGAAACCAAGTGGTTTTTCGCCAAGTATTGACTCGTATGTAGTGATGAAATCCATCGATTTCAATCAACTACGATTTTGCAGCGGTGGAATCATTTGATTCCATCCAACCACGAGTATAGAGATCAAAACATGATTTTGTACGTACAGTCACCAATCTCTTATTGTTTTTTTTTTTTTGAAATTAACAAGACGAAAGGTCTCTTTGCGGGAGAAAGAAGCGGAAGGATTTCTAAAAATCATTTATAAAACAGTGATGATGGTGAAGAGATGATCTTGATACACTTACTAATCCAAGATTGAGATTGAAGTGTATTAGCATCTCCTACCTCTTTCTTACTTTGTACCACCCTTCATTTTTTGTCTCTCTTTTTTTTACTTCTGCCTTTTGATTCTCCTGTAATTTAGGTTTTGTCCAGAACCTTTTTTCCTCTTTGTTTCTTTTTTATCTTACAAAGAAGAGAGGTTTTAAGAAGTTAAAAGGAGTTATATTAACTTTCCACTGAGCCAGTTTTAAAATTAATCAACCAATTTTTAATAAATTGAATTTGAGAACTGAACTCACCTTCCACGGACAAGCAGCACTCCCTCATCATTTTCTTTTCTTTTCTTTTTTTAAAATTTAGCTTTAGTCTTTTTTTAGCTAATTTTGATAAATAATTAGCATTTAGACTAAATTTGATCATGACTAGAAGCCTGAATAAACTTGGATTTATCTAATATTTATTAGATAAATGTGAATCATATATCCATGTTTAATACAATTTTTGGAAACCCAATTTCAAATTAGTTTATTGCTAAATTGTAAGAAATTAATCACATGTGTATAATATAATTAATTTCTAGATATTTTATAAAAGATGATGAATTATAAAACTTCATAAAATTTTACCCCGAAACATAACTCTCAACAACTCAATTGTCCATTTTCGTCCCACTCAATACTTCATCGCCATCCGGAGTAGGTTAGCCATAGATGGTGTTGCTTGGAGAAGCTCTCCACAAATCCGGTAATGATCAGCACGTCCAAGAAAACTTGTAACTTCTTTCAGGTCCTTCGGGGGTTGTCACCTCGAGATAACTGGGCATACAATTTTTCTCTTCTTTGAGAGTAGACCAAAAATGTCTTATTCGGGGCATTAGTAAGCCCATATGGAATCACTACAACTCGTAGTGACCATGGTTTGTCCGGAATGTCGTGTTTGCAATATCCAGTCTCGACTTCTCAATTGGTGACACTCAAACCTTAACTCGATTTTAGAAGAGACCACCGACCCTTGCAACCGGTCGAGTAGATCATCTATACGTGGTAAGGGGGTACTTGTTCTTCATTGTAATCTTGTTCGGCTCATTGTAGTCGATGTACAAATGGAGATAACTGTCTCTCTTTCCGCAAACTGGTGTTCTCCATAACAACTTCAAATCCAGAGTTTAAGATGTATTCTAAGTTCTTGTTACCGTTCCTTTATGATCTCACAGCCTGGTTACTCTCCCCCACACTCATCCATAGACCATCCGCACATGCGCGTTCTCCGTTGTCACCAATTAGCTAATAACTGACCTTCTCACATGTCAATGACTTACCATTCTTATATGCTTTCATGTTACCATTCTCATGAAGGCTACCTTCTCGGGGTACCTTAAACTCCGTTAACTCATTCTGCATTCCACGCTTCCTTTTCCTTCGGCGAGATAAATATACCCTTCTCGACGTTGTTGAGTCACATGACTCGCCTTCATAGGGTTAACCGCGCTTCATGATATCTTGTAAGTGCGTCTTCTCAAAATCTCTAACGTTAGTTAGCATCACGTGTTGCTCTCATCTTCTTAGGATCATCATTTATACCTACACCATCCTTTTTGGCGTTTCTTCGCGTTATCGTCATGGCAGAAACCGGTCAACTCCGCGTAAATCCCACCTTTCCATTCTTCTCATAACTCTCGTAATGTTGTCTCTTCACTTAATGGTACCTCGTAAGCTTAACTTATGGTATCTTACATCTTTCACACTTGGTTTGATCATGTTCTCATCTTGACTCCAAAGCTTAGGAGCGTTTAAGGAAAGCTTCATTTCTCGTGATGGAACACCGACTTTAACCTTGTTAGAATACACCCATCTCCTCCTTGATTCGCATCTTTAGTTGTCCACGCGTCTTCTTGAAGAACTTAAGTTTGCTATCTCCATTGTTCTTGTCGTACGTAGCCCTCAAACACGGTAGCTCCAATGGATGCTCCCTTGGTCCTGGAAGATGGAGAACTCAACGCCCCGGACCTCCCAACGGTCTTATCCCCAACCTCAGGAACGATGCTCTCGGAGACGTCCTCTACGGGAACCTTATCTACTGGCAGATCCACAACTGGCGGGTCCGCAATGGGGATACGTCCCCGACCTCTCGCGTCTGGAGGTCTTCCTACTCGTCCCCGTCTTGGGACGGTAGGAGAAAGAGGGGGCTACCCCTGGCGGGTCCTACGTAAGCGGTAGCTCTCGTATGTGCTATTTAATAGCGTATGACGTTTACTTAAGTATAATTGCGTAGGTACTACTTATGAATTCGGTATGATAAACTTCTAAAAGCATAACGGTAAATATGGTCACAATACACATCCAAGGCATACAAGCCCAAAACATCCTAAGGTCACATACATAGCTAGGTACATACAAATCCACAAACATCCTAAGGTCATACATATATAACTATATAATAATATAAGTACATACTTCTAATCCAGCGATCTATGTCGCCGAGGTTTGCGGAAGGAGTGGTGGTCCCGTACATTCTAACCCAAACCCGACTCATGCACATGATTTTGAAAACGAAAAGTCAGAACCCGTGTGGTTATTCCTCATTCGGCCTTTAAAAAGATTGCGAGTGCCATTGTTGTCAACCTAGGGCTCTGATACCACTTTTGTAACACCCCAAATCCGCGGGACTCGGGTGCTACGGGCGAGACCTCACAATAGGTCCCGACCCTTAGCTTGACAACAATTTCACCGGACCTTCCAACAAGGCACAAATAAAGGCGAAACTTAAAACGTTTTTAATGCATGCGGAAACCGAAATGTAACAAATACAAAGTGGAAACTCAGCCGAGTCCTCAAAACAACATAACCCAAATACGAAAGTCTAAAACGTACAACAACATCCACAACTAACGATATAAAACATAACCTAAAAACGCCCCCATCCTATAATGTACGGAGACCCCGGCTGCCCACTTCTCCACCTCACTCGGCGGCGTCCCTAACCTGCAAGTTATCTACACAAACGGTTTAAAACCGTTAGCTAATATTCTAAGCATTAGAAAAGTGGTGAAGGAACAAACACATACATAACACAAAACATAAAAACACACAAATCCGGTTTATTATCTTTTTATTATTAAGTCGTATTCCGTTCTAGTTCAACTTCGGTTTGTGACACGAGAACCACTGTGGTCCCGCCCCGGTCCCCACTTACCGGCAAAGAATGGTACGGATGCACCCGACCATATCACCCGCCGGGCTAGTAGCCGAGATCCTCCTAAGCTTCACACAGAGCCAGGCAGAATGTCACCACCCGTTATCATACACTTGGGCCAAAATATACATAAGGTCAGTGGTCCTAATTACCGGTTTAATTGTTATAAAAAGAACATAAACACACACCACCGAACACACATCAATGCTAATACATAGAATACGAGCTAAGTAAGTCCGGAGACTTACCTCGTCACCAAACCCAAGTCACCACACTCTCGCTTCCTTAAGGAGAAAGCCCACAACCTGCTCACAAGAGATATGCATATCAATACATACTCACTCTCAAGAAGTCTTAGACTTCACTCTTAGTGATCTATGCAAGATCACCTAACCGTCAAACTAGGAATGCATCCTAGGTCCCAAGTACTCACCACACACTCTCCACACATGAAACAGCCCAAAGCAATTCATAATTCCACAAGATATTAATCCTCAACCAAAGAGGCACAAGCTAGCCTTGAAGATCCAACATACTCACATGCTCATATTCATCAACTAGATCGAGCCTTAAGGGCTCCTAGGTTCACAACCACTAAGTGGAATTCTCAAGCTACTCTAGGCCATCCTAAGCATGCTACTACATGAATCAACAACAAATCTAAGGAATGAATGAGGGGTGAAGGAGAGGAAGGACCTACTGTTGCCGAAACCGCAGCCGCGGAGTCAAGCTGGCGCCCTCTGCGGACACAGGAGCCGCCCCCGCGGAACTAGGAGCCGCACCCGCGGTAGACTGCATCGCCTGCCAGGAGCCGCCCCCGCAGTCTTGCCGAGCCACGCCCGCGCCTGTGCCGAGCCGCGCCCGCGGCCGTGCCGAGCCGCGCACGCGCCTGTGCCGCCGCCGCACCCGTCCGCTCCCGCGGCTATGCTGAGCCGCCCCGCGGATTCTGCGCAGAACGTCATCTTCTTCGTCTTTGACATTGGATCCTTGGCTCCAAAGTCTTTCTTCTCTTGCTGGATCTTCTCCAAACACCCACCACGGGTCTTAGGCACCTCTCCTTGACCTAAATGAGCTAAGAACCTAGACATGCACAAGGGTTGAGCAAAACTCCTCAAGATCTTCCTCCATAGTCATGGATGAAGGAGGAAGGAAGAAGAAGGGAAAGAACAACAAGGAAGAGAAGGAAGGGAGAGGGAAGAGCTTACCAACAGTCTAAGATCACCTTCTGCAGTCCACAGCATGGATCTTCAGCACCAAGGGAGAAGAGAGGCAAAAGAGAGGAGAAGAGATGAGTGTGGAAGAGTGGGAGAGGAAATTAACATGAGGAAGGAGCCAAAGGAGGAGAGAGGGAGACAAAATCTGAAAAGAGGGTGTGGGGATCAAGGGGTCAGCTGACCTCTTGTCCCTCACACGGACCGAGGGGTCGGAAATGACCCCTTGGCATTTTTAACCCGGAACGAAGGGTCGGAACGCGGAAAAAGAGGAAAAACGACAAGTCGGCTCGGGATTTTTCTTATGTATAAATCCCGGCTCTCGGCATCTCGGGATTACGGAATAACTATAAAGTGCTCTAAGTCTTGAATAAATTACTAAAATTCCGGGCG